>BJKM01000293.1:0-711493 GCA_015082035.1 Chaenogobius annularis
ATGTATGATCTACTTAAAATACAAAATGTCATAACGATTAAAATAATAGTATACTTACTGCATATATCCTGTTGGTGTAGGCAACACAGCGAACGCGACACTTACACTGCGTCCAGTGAGCATAGGAGCAATAATCGACCACTGGTTGGCTTTTGCACAGTAGCTTTCAGCTGTATGTAGAATGTCAGTCCCATTGAAACCTCCACAAATGTAGATCTGCACAACACAGGAAGGTTATTAATGTGAACAAAACTTATATTTTTTCTTAGATATTTCTCTCCACTTACCTTGCCATTAAGTGTGGCACAGTTAGCGTCACTCCTCTGCTCGTTCATCTGTGCAATCATTGACCACTGGTTGGTTTGGGGATCATAGACTTCGGCCGTGTTTAGTCGAATCTGCCCATTGAATCCCCCCATAGCGTAGATACACCCGTTCAACACAGCCACACTCACATAGCAGCGCCGGCAGTACATAGGAGGCATTTCGTGCCAAGTGCATGTGCTCAGGTCCAGGCGCCGCACACTGTTGAAATGTTCAATTCGGTCAAATCCTCCCACACTATAGACCGACCCATTGAAACACACAGATCCATGGTAAGCCCTAGGCCTTTCCTTCACATTTTTTGACCGAAGCCCAATGATTGCCCTTTATAGTCATATGCCTCAATGATGTTTGTTGGGTTGCCCCACTTTATGTATTCCAGCCTCCAATAGCCAATAGGACAGCTCCAGGAAGTCGTGTGCGGTGTAAAGGGTTTTGGGGATCCCTGTTGATAATGACTTCGTTAGCCAGCACTGGTCACAGTAACTATGCAGTCGCTGTCATCCTTCACTAGAGCATGTTTTAAGAACATTGTTCTGTACAAACTCAGGAGCAATCTGAGCAAAACCGGACCTGAAAGACGTTAAAGAATGTGTATGTTTCAAAGTGTATGCATTTCAATGTGCATATGTGAAATATGTCTAAATGTACATAGATAACACACCTTTGTCAACAGATGTGAAAATTCGGCTCTGCGTTGCTTGAGATCATAGTTTTGTCCAGTGCAGAACGGCTTCAAACACGGTTGTCTCATTTTTCACGTTTAGTTCGTCGTCCTCGATGAATGCACTCAATTCCTTGGCAGTCAGCATCTGGAACTCGTCACAGATCACCACCTCCTCAAAACGGCTCAGGATGAATTGTCGAGCTAAGTGTCTTATTTTGGTCGAAACAACAACATCAGAGAACTTCCAGATGCCAATTATGCAGTTTTCAGGGCATAGACAGTCCTCCATGAACTGAAAGCAGATTTCAACAAGTTTCTCCAACAGCAGCATGTCGGCAGCCAGCATTACTTCTTGGATGTTGTTCTCTCATGCTCACAGTGATGGATTTGGTGTAGATCCAGTCAAGCACTAGAGACATGATCTTTAGGAGAGATTCCATTAAGTGTGAAGTCAGTGCCCCAGCGTTGAAACATGGATCTAAAAACCAAACCAAAATCATTTTTAATGAGCTAGAGTCATTCAGATTGTATTGTGTATATAACAGCTGGAAACTATTCCTCTGCACTCTTACTGTCATTTATAATAGTCTTGCGTACTCCGTAGTAAAATGCCAGTGAGTGGCTATTTTAGAGCACCATATTCTTGGTCACCAGATAACTGAAAGGCGTTTAGTCCAAGGCGTTATACTCAAGATAGACATCGCCTTGCGGAGAAGATATTTTTGATGTCTTTAGTATCACATGAGCTGACTGTAGTAACTTGTATACCTTTTAGTGGAAAAGAACATTGGATAGCTGAGGTACACAGTATAGTATATTTAAATATATTAAGTAATCCTTTGATATTGGGTTATTCAAAAAATTTTGGTCATTGAGGGCGCGAGAACCAACATTCTTGCATGTTAACCCATAGGATACTCATCACCAATCAGACATTATTCTCAAATGAATTTCATTGGTTTGAATCTGCGGAGTCTAACTATTTAATTTTACCCAATGATTACTCATGTCTGTTATGATGAAATAGTGTGTCATTCTCACTCATCATTTGGCGCCGATCACAAATAAATCGTTTAACATAAAATACAATTAAAATTACACCATATATGAATTTACAGTAGATTAAAAGCATATAAGTACATGACATAGATACTTTATATATTCTCTTGTTGTAACAGTCTATTTTGGTTGTGAATCCATAACGCTCAATTGTGTGAGTCAGAATCTCGCATAGACAGAGTGAATCCCGACCTAAAGAGATCTGATAATTCATTCACTATGACTTCCAAACTGCAGGAGCAGACCGAAGGAGAAAGGGAGAGACCTCATGGACTCTTTATGTACGTTGAGAGTGTTTGAGGAAATAATTTTCCACCTTAAAGCTGAAAGTTAATTCACCGTTAAAAGCAAGAGTATGAGTGGGCTTTGGTAAATTCAATATATTAGGGATATTAATAGTTACATTAGTATGTAATAATTATGGTGGTCTCTCTCGTATATATACATTTTCCATTCTAGGTAATTCCAACTTTTTCCCCACTACTGGATTTACTTGTATTTGTGTTGTGATAAATATAGCGTAAATTATAATCCAAAGGAAGACTAGTTGTTGGGCAGAAGTTGTTCTTTCCGTGGAGGAGGCATAGAAGGAATTAATCTGAGCTACGATTTAACCAGCTGTCTGGAGACTATCTCTCGAGAAGACTGCAGGAGAGCAGGAGACTAGGTGGAAAACCGAGGGACATTCCACTCACTTTCGCAAAACCGATCTGCGCCTGGCATGAAAACCTCCAACTAGTTCACCAAACCACAAAAGCTTGAGTCCAAAACTCAGAAAGTTAAAACGTTAATCTTAAGATTATCCTGGTCCGAAAAGAAAACCACTGCCTTCGCTATTGTTCCGCCCACCTCTTTGTGTAGGAGGGGTAGTATATTCATTAGTAGGTACTCTCAAGGTAGTGTGAAGTTCCTGTTTTCTTTTCATATAATGAAGGAGGCCGGGCAAAGACTATACAGATGATGCTTTTTACCAGGAAACTCTAGAACACGAAATGTATGTTCCCAAGACATAATACAATGGATTCTCGTTAAAAACTTTGAAAGTTGATTCTTCACAGACTGTCAGGTAATACAATAAAACCATCACTCGCAAACACGCCGAGTAAGCTGGATGTATTTGTGATGTCTTCATATTTCTGATATTGGTCTATAAATCAATTACTGAGAAAATTCTAGTTATGGCCTTCGGCCTTTTGTTTTGAATGCATAATCTTTTTTGACCGCGGTCTGGCACCTTGTCACGGAGCAGTCAGGCTGGTTACTGAATAAAGCACCATCGCGCAACCACCATACCCTGCCTCCTAGCAAGCAGAGATTCAGTAAAATATAAGATTTTTTCTTGTGTCTGTTCCCAATGTGGTATGTTTTCAGATATTAGATATATAGTGTGATCCTCCACTTGTCTTTGTTAGTGGTGTATGAAGTCGGCGTTTGGCCGTTAGGTCCAACTTGACGCTGAAGGTCATTGCTTCTCATAAGGGAGCAGCTCATCTATGATTTTGTGTGATGTCTGCTCAGTATGTAAGATATACAAAGAGAGTTGTAGAGTGTGTACATGGTGTTTTTCGAGTAAACCCTTTGTGCAGTATTCTGAAGCCGTGGGTTTAGTGTTGACAGTATGTCTTTGTGGATTTAATAGTGAGATATCTGAGTTACTATCAGATGTAGAGAGATAGATAGTGCGTTCAGCATCACACACGCTCAACCCAGAGTGTTCAGTATGTTCACACGTTGGTTTTAGGACGTATACGGTGGTGTATAGAAATTGGCGGAGAGTCCTTTCGCAGCGCTTGTGACGGATTATGTGAAGACGAGGATGTCATTCGGTTGTATCGGGATTGAGCGAGATGAGTGTCATAACCATTAGTACTATGAGTATTCCGCTTGTTCGCTCGAAGAGTGGCTTATCGTAGATGGAGGCGCTAGAAGTGCTCGCTGACGACTTTGGCGGGCACCCGAATGAGTTCAGTATATCACCGATCATCGATAGATACAGCTTTCGTTGTAAAAGAGTTAAGATTAACATCAGATTGCGATATTTCAGAAATTTCTCAGGTGGTCAAAGAGGTCGGTACAATACATTTTGATCTTTTGGTATGTGTGTAGCCACGTGAGTATATTTTACATGAGTAATTGAAGAGAGTCGGTTATGGCTCTTTATTACCTATGAAAGAGATGTAGATCACTGGTTCGGTGAGCTTAGGCACTCGCGCTTTGCAGTTCGTGCGCAGTGAAGAGAGTAGTTTCAAGCTGCGATAAGGGCTGGAAAATCGAGTAACACACACACCGTATAGTATTCTGTGAATCAATGATGAATGTTCCTATCACCAGCCGTCCGATCTTAAGACCTTGAGCGTAAGAGAAGTGTCGCCACACCTGAACACTATTATATAGATATCGGCCTGTGTTTGGATACAGATCGGGTTAGAGACGGAAAATCTCTTCATACACTTATTTGATATACTAAAATGTATTTCATTTATGTTTCTTAGGTGTACTCAGTCATACTTTACAGAGGACCTGTGTGACTCTCGGAGAAGATATACATTATTGAACTCGCACGCGCAGGTGCTATATACTTAAGAAATATTGTGCAGCCAAACTAGATAGTCAGAACTGGAACAAGTTCTTGACGTAGAGAGGTCTTGCTCGCCGAGTGACGCATGTTATTATATAGGTTCATAATAGATAGACTCGTTGATCTATTCAGATATGATAGAGAGCAGCGCTGCATGGAGAAAAGTTGCAATTTGCATTAACAATGCGCCCTATTTCCGTGGAAGACTGTAACGTCGACTCTGTTCTATCCTACCAGCACGCTTGAATTACACATAATGGAGGTGATAATCACTACTGAGTAGATATAGAGGCACCACAACGTGGTGCTGTATTATCAGGAGTGACATAACATCGAAAATCCTGGATGCTGAAGACTTAATTGTATACACGTACAAACAAATCCCTTTACGTTCATTGACAACATTACAGCTAGATCTTCACGCGTAAGAGATGCGGGATTTAAAGTATTCGCAATTGGTTGGCTATGGGTTAAGATGTTATTTTTAGTTGGTGTCATAGAGTAGTTCAATGACATAACTTCTTGCATAGCAAAGGTAGTTGCACTTTTTACTGTGCAAACACACTTAGCTGTCAAAGCGCTCAGTCTAAGGAAGAGGCTAGTCTGACCTTTCCATGGACGTTCTAACAGGTGTGGGATATATATTGTTAAGACTCTGTTATTATGTTCACTAATTATGACCAACTCTATTCCTTTAGCACACGCTCGCACTCTCTCTTTCTCGTCTCTCTTTCACTCTAACCTGTACCCTAACTACTGCATTTTCTTCATCTTTATTTCTCTATTTCCGTAATTTCTCTCATCGTTCTCTCTCTTCTTTCTTTCTATTATTTTTTACGTGGTAATATATTTACTGTTATAACATACTATGAAGACTTTAAATCTACCATTGTGTAGTGTGTTGGTCACATGAGATAGTTAGATTTTACCCCTTGTCTTTTTGTCAGCCTTGGGTTTTGGCCCAGCTATTTTAGAAACACACAGTTATACAAAACACAATCATAAGGAATTCGCTTTGAAAAATACAACGCATGGAGAACTATAGAAGTTGGACGATAATTAACCGGACCTCATGAAAAACCAAAAAGTCACTATCCAAAGAAAGTTAAACAAATAAAGGCACTTAATGTCGCTGAAAATCCGCCACAACCCAAAACTTTGGAAACTAACCAAAAGGTGGCGACAACCATATCTGAATGAACTTGTATTGTCAGTGATACATCTAGAAAAAACAGGTTTGGTATACAATAATTTAATGGTCCATAAATAAATAGCCCTAGGCATGGTCTCGCTGTACTCAGCTCTTTTCTGAGGTACTCTCGATAATACTCTGTGGCGTGTTTCTCGGGTACTCCCTTAGCTCGCCTGAATCGCTGCAACTCTTTCTCTTCTACATCACTGATTGTCTTTGCGCACACAACTACAAATAAACCAAAGGATGAGCAGAAGGCATCATAATGTGGCAATTAAGACGGGTAACGGTCCTTCAGATCGATTTTTGCTGTGCACACTCAGAGACAGGATAGCTTGCTTAAAGAGGAGGCACGTAGTGTAAGTATTGGGAGCAAAACGAAGACGTCGTGCAATTACACCTAGTGACTGATTTTTGATGGTCTCTTTAACTCCACTCCAAGGATTTGGTTCCAGCTGTTTGTATGTGGGCATAATGTCTCATGATAGTCTTAATCAAATATGTAAAGTGAGAGAGATAAGGCAGTGGGTAACGACCTAATGCAGTCGTCACTTAAATGGTCAATGGGTCCAGAAGTGCGATCCACACGTCGAAATACGACCCCCTCTTTAGATTAAGGCAGGTGTAAGGATGGCTGCCACTAAGCCGTCTTTTTTTATCTCCTGACACCTTGGGTTTGTTGGGAGGCCGCCTCATGTTGAGTGGGCATGAATGAGGAGAGTTCAGGGCTGGGCCACGAATGAGACCTGAGGGGTCAGTGTTACATGCAGCCACTTAATAAACAAGTTAAGGCAATAGGAGGTCGGTGAAGGGAGCTCGAGGTCTGTATCGTATATAGCTCAATAACCAATAGTAGGAGAGCTGGAGAGGGATGCAGATGGGAAATCTGCTGTCAGTCCCCGGGGTCTGTCACATCATATAGCTCGCGTGGGAGAGGGGCCAAGAATAGTGGGGGAAGCCACTTGTGGTCACGACTGTGTCCTTTGACTTTAATACAGCTTACATACTCGTGGATAGCTAAAAATACAACAGAGCCTTACCGCCCCAGGGTGATATGGCAGATATCAGTTGGCAATAACCTAGATTCACTAACCATCTGTGAGCACATATTCTATAAACCAGGATGAGAGATAACTGGTCGTTTGCTTTAGGAATTGGGTTGTTTGGCAACCATACAAAGCTTCATGCGACCACGGCGCGGTAAGACCAATTGGCGTACACCCCATCCGGACCCATATTGTGTCTTCGTCTATGTCAGCATAATGTCACTGGGGTTTTGGTCATGGCAGACTGATCTCACCTTCAGCTGTAACTGACATTGCTGGTTCTGGCGCTTTTAGAGGGCCGTGTTCTTCCCTCCAGAGTGGGAGAATCTGATGATTGTGGTGTGAAAACTGGTAGGAACTGAGTTTCTCACTGCTTGTTGGCACAGCGACTAAACCCACAGAAACTTGAACAATAATTGCCCAGGTGTATTCTCCCGCAATACTGACTTATAGGCCACTTTCGGAATCTCAAACCACACTCATCGCCACTGAATAACTGGCGCAATCTTAGGCGCCAGTATTGTTGACTCCCCGCAGAGCCTAAGGACCATATTCTCAGGTTTCGTAATGTGTCGTGACATTGACGTTGATAATTGGCAGGAGTAGGGGGTTGGAGACAGACCGGCGCTCCGTGGGAGATGTGAACAGAGGAGGGCTTTGAGAAGGGCTCAAACGCTGTTGGAACCACAATAAATTGCTGTTATTGCTTTTTGCCTCAATCAAATTGGTGGAAGCATTTAGGTCTTTCCCTAACACACGTTACTACAGTGAGAATTAAGCTCGCGTGAGTGATGCCAGGAGCTTCTTAGTTGTTGCTAAGTGGTAACGCGGGGCTGTCGTTCAAGCCGTGCCCCGGCTAGGCAGAGATAATGGTCGCAGGCGATCCTACAACATGCGATATTGCTTTGTCCAGCGGAAGTGCCTCTAATTAAGTGGTTTCCTTGGCCATGGTGAGCACTCTACTTTCCCACTATCAAGCTCAGGAGTGGTATTGAGGGGGTTTTCGTTTCGTGCGCAGGCATCACAGTGCCTTGCTCTGTTTGTCGGTTACTACGAGCCCAGTACCACGCGAGACATCTACAGGTGGTATCATTGACTGGTTTGGCGCACCAGATAGCATAAGCTTGGGAATGCTATGGTGCTCGAAACTACTGTACCAGCAGAAGCTGGTACCTCTATGAGCGGCGCCTCAATCCTGCCGTGTAATAAAATAAATAAATGTGAAGGTTATCTTTTGGGACAGTGGATGCAACGATGGGTAGTGTGAGACATGCTCACAACTCCATCCGAGACGGTACTGTAAAGAAAAACAACATAACCTAGAAAAATTCCAGATGTTTGTCGCTCAGTGCGGGGGGTGGAGGAGGTAGATGATCGTGTGCGATCAGAGGACATAACAGAGCACACACGAATTCGCGTGATAAGTAGTCCTTGATCGGAAAGGGGTTGCACGCCAGATACTTGCTCTCTCGAAGGTCACTCGCAGATATCGCTACGTCTGTCCTGTGGTCTTACAGGAGACTTTTGGTGGCTACACTTTCGAGCTAGCCTCGTGGATCTGTTCTGATAAAGTTACTGCATAAGCGAACAATAATGGACTGGGTTCACGTGTGTTGGCAAGCGCTCACAAAGATCTAAACTGTGGATGATCAAGCAAAGTTACACATTAATGAAGGCATGTGATTGGCATTTTTCGAGATAACGGGTTATAGTGGAGTGCGTTGTGCACCATCTGGGTTTAAGGGCTGCTAGATAGAGTCTTACCTGCCTAGTGGATGAAGGAGGACGGGGTTGGTGCGAACACTTGCGCCGGGCCGAGTAAAGATCCCTATGATAATGAGGCGGCGTGACGTGTCGCATGTTCGTGTGTGGGTCAATGGTATTCTGAGCGCAAGTATGTGGACGGAGACAGCGGCATCAACTAAGATTATCGCTAAAGAAGTTGAAAAAGGTATAGAGAAATATGACAACATCTATGTCTCCCGGTCCATAGGAAGAGAACCATATCAAAAGACTTAGGCACTCTGTCCGGGAATACAAGGCTTTTATCACTCTTGCGCTGAGAAGCTGCCCGATGCTCGGAGTGCCTTGACTGCTCCAGGGAGGCGCATATACAATGCTGGCAGGAACCCCTGTTTTATAACCCTCATGGTAACCCTGAGCATACCTGTATTTAGGGCATTGCTTGCTGTTTGAAAGGGACGCCTCCGCTGAAGATAGGGTATGAGACGAAAAACAATCTCGGCTACTAGATGCAGAGCAAGGTACTAGCGCCCATAGTTGGTACTGAGATTGAGAAAAATCTGAAAAGGGTGGTAGAGCGCAGGCTCTATACAGCCTGTAGGTCATGTACAAAAATTAGTGGAGTCATGGAGCCGGGTGAAAGACAGTAGTAACATGTTATTGCCCAAATGGTGGGCAGTTGAGTCGACTCCCAGTGCATATTCGAGAGGTGAACTGGGGCCTTATATGGATCCTCACCCACAAATAGGATGCATCCCAGCTTTCCCGCCTCTACGTCTGGTCTGTGTGAGGGGGCCTGCTGAGGGACCACACAAGACAATCATCAGGAGGCCATTTACGTTTGAACATGCACAAACTGGTCACTCGGACGGCATGTTGTGCCGCACGAAACGAGTAGGGCAGAAAGATCGACTTGTAGTGCGCCCTTCTGCCACTGCAATAGTCTTTCACGAGAGGCCAATGAACGCAACTTGTGCCGGCCTGTCTACCCTCGAGTACAAGGTGATCCACGAGTGTTCGTGGCCAGGGAAAACGGCGCTCTCTCTCCTTTGCGGAGCAGACTGGAGGTCCATGGTACGCAATCCCCCGATCTGCCAGCCCCATTAGAAGAAAACGCTGTGTATGGAATCTCCAGTGGAGGTTGGTGCATTTTCCACCAGACATGTGACATCAAATCTTAGTACGCTTTGGACCCAAAAGATTGGACAACCGCTGTGTCCCTCCTGTCATGCAGGAGGAGCACACTGAGAATACATCTGTGGGTGTCCTGCCATGGCTTTCGTTCCGAGACCTTTTTGCACCCGTGCGATTTTGGCTCCAGAGAGTGGGCCAAACCCCATCCAGGGAGCTGTTTGTGTTTAGACCCAGGGATTTTCCAGCACAGCCTAGAACTATAGTTTTAACAAACTTTTTTCCTGGGTCAGGCCAAAATGAGCGTCTGGCTCACTCGGAGGAACCACGCAGCTGGGTCGGGCTGTTGGGAACCCTGGGCTGTTCGGAACTTTTAAAAGAACTGATCCCAGCATGACTCAGACTTGAACGTGGGGGCGCTAGAGGAGTTTGAGAGTGGAGGTGTGGATAGTGGAGGGGGCGCTGTGTGCAAGTGGAGAGGGAGATTTACTTTTAAACTTTTGTAGAGCTGAAAACAGGACTGATGATGTTTGACTGTTTTTTTTGGTGTGTGGTTTTAAAAAATGAGCGGTTAATGAAATGTGAGTGTAAAGTCAACATCCTTCTCTCTCGTTCTCACTGGTCTCTCTGTCGCACTCTTTCTCTCTCCTTTTTAATAACGGTATAGCGTAAAACATCATACTTTGAAGACATACAACTAGTAGGTGGCGGTAAATGCACCTTTTCCAGTTTGGCTGCCAAGCTCTCTTTTTCTCTGCTTTCTCTCTTCTTTCTCTCTTCTTGTATTCTTTCTCTTTCTCTCCTGGTTTTTTTTTAGCGGTATAATAGCGTAAAACACACTTTGAAGACGTTACAACTACGGGAGGTAGGTGGTCGTAAATGCACCTTTCCAGTTGGATGCCAACCGCCATTAAAAGTAAAAAAACCAACAGCACTCTCTTTCTTTCTTTCTCTCTTCTCTCGTCTCCTCTCTTTCTCTCTCACTTTCTCCTCTCTTTCGGCTTCTTTTTTCTCCTGCTTTTTTTTAACGGTATAAAGCGTAAAACACATACTTTGAAGATGTACAACTACAGTAGGTGGAGGTAAATGCACCTTTTCAGTTGGCTGCCAACCGCCATTAGAAAAATAACACAACAACAACGCCGTGCAATGGCAAGAAGCCATTGCGAGTGACTGCGTAATGCATGGTCATAATCCTGTACAGTTGTCCATGACGAGGATGTCACACCTTTGACGATGATGTCACTGACGACGATGTCACCAATCACTAACATTCCGCCACTCTGAGATAGGGGGGAAAATGGCAACTTTGGCCCACAGATCCTGAAAAAACGACAAGGCAGAGGGATACCGAAAAGCAATTGCAAGACAAATAGATCTCTTATGAATTCTTAAAAATCTAATTTAGAGAGGGTACTAGAAAACTATTTCAAATAGATGCTGGAAAATAAGACATCTCATGCAAGATACGCAAGTTTCAACACTTAAAAAAATTGCAATTTTGTTAACGAGTTTGCCACGCTCCCATTTTGGAATTGTATCAAAAATCTAAATAATTATGTCTAACTGCACATGGGTGAGGTTCATTTATAAAATAAAAAAAAATGATAATAACAGAAACTCTTTTTTCGACAATTTTTTTCCGCTATAAAAACTCGAGGCCAGAAGTTGCGTGACTTAGTCACATTGGTGCCCAGTCCACAATGAAACCCGTCATATTTTTTTTCAGTTGTCTACCACAAATATATTGTCTTTGTATATCATCGCATTCAGCTTGGAAATCTTCACTAACGTTTCTAGTTAACATTTTCCCACTCAAAAATGTTTAAAAGTTCTTAACGCTAACCAGCCCGTGCGAAAACCGGATTTTAGACATGCTCTTTTATCATCACTCTTATTTTATTTTTTTTAATTTTTCTTTCTTTTTCAGTTTTTCTAAATAAAATACAAGAACAAACATAACATGACCAGAGAGCAAAACATCCATCCATCAAAAAAAAGAATAATATTAAGCGTTTAGGACTGTTTGGATGGGAACTGTCTTATGTACTTAAACGTACAGAATAAAAAACACAACAGACAAAAGCAATCAGCATATGAAGAAGTGTCTCACCTGCGTCCGGGCTCTCTTTCACATGATAGTAACAAATCCAGGCGCTTCATGAAACGAAAAAACAACGCGTCTTGCCACAGTTCTCCTATATCCTTCTGCGCCCTACATGAGTCAGTGCGGCACATCGGCGTAACTTTCCTAAATGAAGTTTGGAAGAGAGGGGCCGCTCGGGGTGACAATACAGGATCCTCATGTCGTAAAGCAGCTGCTTTCTCGCCCCGGCTGATGGAGGACTGGTTGGAGAAGGCGAGGCGACCGGGGGCGAAGTCACTATGCAAAATGCTCCGGCACCGGGAGGGGGGACCCGCCGAGGCTCTCGCTGCATGCTCGCAGACTTTCCCGGCAGGGTTTTTGTTGGGTGTCATGCTTTTTAGGGGCCGACTCGCAGACGTACACCGGCGGGCATACGCTTATTGTGCTTTTCCTCCAGACGGTTACGGGCTTGGGTGCTGCCGTCAAGCGGGAGCAGGGACGAAGAGTTTTTTTGCGCGCGGCCGAAAGCGCCACAACAAGCGCGTCGGAACAGTTTCAACAATGTGTTTATTTTGAAATCAAAAACGAGGATATTCCCGTATTCATTGTTGTCTTGCCTCCTCACATTGGTCTGGGGTACCGTCCAAGTTTCTTCCCTAAACCGACGCGCTCGGATTTGGTTAGCTTGTCCCAAACATGGCACCGTTAATGATTTGGTGGAAATGAACGCATCGCTCACTTTTGGGTTTAAAAAGTCGATCCCGCAAGTAACGACAGTACACCATGAACTACACCAGCATTCATAGTCAGCACACGCGCTAACACTGCTGGCCTCTTATGGAACAGGACATATTCGTTTATAGATGTGTTATTAATAATACAGTGACATGCACTATATAGTGGCATAACGATAAGCATGTCAGACATGTTAAGAGTTTTGGTGTGTAGAATTACTCAATCAAAAATTTAAAACATGAGTCAAATAAAAAAACTATTCTTATTTTTGTGAGGGAAGAGGTATCGTAATGAATACATTTATGACTGAAAATCTAGAGATGGTAGAGCCAGTACGTCACCAAATGTTTCCTTCTCTGTGTGGAGTATAAAGAGCGTTTTGAAAATGGTTAGTCTGTATCATGACAACACTAACTTTAATTGTCTTTTTATGGCTCTTTGGATGATGCATACACTACATTCAAATACTGGGTTAACGGCTTTTGTTTCTGGTAAAATACAGCAAACTAACTTAATGTCCAGTGGAAATTTCCTTTACGTTTAAACTAATTTAAATAAAACAAAGTCAAGTAACTGGAATTAAGATGCTCATTTTCCAAAGGCCATACCTCAGGAGTTGTTTTCAGGCTAGGCAGGTTAGATTCGAACACAAAATTACCCCTTAAACCTGAACAAATAATGTAGAAAAAGGTAATAAATTACAGTGCACCTACTCATATTGCATTTTTTGGTAGTTTAGATAATTTTTTGTTCCCCGCAGGGAAATTTGTGTCTTCACAGTGTATCGTTTCACAAGGGAACGTCATTTCACAGAAAAAGGAACAATAACTACAGTCCATCCATCCATCTTCTTCTGCTTTATCAGGGCCGGGTCGCGGGGGCAGCAGTCTAAGCAGGGACTCCCCAGACTTCCTTATCCCGCAGACACTTCCAACACCTCCAACTCCTCCGGGAGGATCCCGAGGCGTTCCCAGGCCAGCCGAGAGACAGTCCCTCCAGCGTGTCCTGGGTCTTGCCCGGGGCCTCTTCCCGGTGGGACATGCCCGAAACACCTCCCTAGGGAGGCGCCCAGGAGGCATCCGGAACAGATGCCCGAGCCACCTCAGCTGGCTCCTCTCGACGTGGAGGAGCAGCGGCTCTACTCCGAGCTCCTCACGCGTGACTGAGCTCCTCACCCTATCTCTAAGGGAGCGCCCAGAAACCCTGCGGAGGAAACTCATTTTGGCCGCTTGTATCCGTGATCTTGTCCTTTCGGTCACTGCCCAAAGCTCATGACCATAGGTGAGGGGAGGAACGTAGATTGACTGGTAAATTGAGAGCTTTGTCTTTCGACTCAGCTCCTTCTTCACCACAACAGTCCGATGCAGCGACCGCATCATTGCGGACGCTGCACCGATCCGCCTGTCAATCTCACGTTCCATCCTTCCCTCACTCCTGAACAAGACCCCGAGATACTTGAACTCCTCCACATGGGGCAAGGACTCCCCACCCACCTGGAGAGGGCAAGCCACCTTTTTCCGGTTGAGAACCATGGCCTCAGTGTCATTATTTATTATAATAGTATAATGACTAATGGGTTTCAATTTAACTTTGTCCCTTATTGTATGGGAGGTAAATAACATACAACCGACTGACCACGTCAATAATAACTGATACAACTTTGTATTTTGTCTCGTTGGTTCAAAATTCATACAGATTGCATCTAATCTATGACTTTACATTAAACTTCAGGTGAAATTCATGAGATTAAAACAGTTGTATTAACGGCAATGGAAGTGATTGTTGAAGGCATAAGTTTGTAGTACAGTGGACGTATAGTTGTTTATTTTTGTGTTTTATTTTGCTCTCTATACATGCATCTACTTTGTCTTTTTATTTACCTCTAATCACCCCAATGGCAACTCAAGCTCTCAGATCCCACTGTAAGCAGCAATCTGCAGTTCAATTAGCAGGGCTAGAGGTGGAATGGGTCAAATTGCATCTTAAATAAAGCACTCTATTAGTGATGTCTGGCCTCGTGCCAAGGTATACTGTCCTGCAATGCCGCTCACCATCCACCAGGAGTGCTGCTGTGTGGACACATTATCCAACAGGCTGCAGCTGTAACTGTAGGACTTGATCTCCAGAAGCCAGTGGAGGTGAGGCTGATAAAATAGTCAGCCAGCCATGGGAGTGCTGCTAAACAGGTGGCACAAGTAGCAGTCACCATGAGAGAAGGAGAGGAGCAGCAGAATTCGATATGTGCCCGGAGAGAGGGCAGTAGAGAGGGCAGAGCGGAAACAGCAGATGTCAAGTGCAGGAGGAAGGCCACAAGTGCAAAGGAGAAGCATGTCTTCGAGTGTAGATATCCGTCACTTACCCAAACTGCTGTCCCTACAAACGCCTACAGAGGTTAGCATCCAGCTAGCAGCACGCCCTGTCAAAATATTTACCCAGTCACACCAAACGCAGAATCCACTAAGTGACGCAGAAGAGAGCAGGTCTAACAAGGAGTCGGGGCGTAAACTTACAAACAAGTGCACCCAATTTCACCACGGTTTTATTTCAAATGTGTGTTTTTGGCTGCACAGTGAAATGGATTGAAGCAGAATTATATTGGCATTGACTGGTTATGTAAACAATGGATTCAGGAAATGGGTTTTCAAATAATACATTGTTTTTTTACATTCTCAAGCACATGTAAACAGGCATACGTGACCATGTGACCGAAATACTCAGGGAAAACATCATTACTAAATACTTAATAATGATTTAGTATGCAGATACTTTGACCAATCAGCTGTCTTAAAAAGTAATGTTAATGAACATTATATTAGTACCATCAGTTACTTGCTTTCATTGCACTTTTAAGACACTAAACTAGGTTTTGTTATAATGTAATAGCAATGTACTGCAGTGTGGGACATTACACGCATCTCATCTAATCTAAACATAATCTCCAGGTAAATTCTGTCATGAATCCATATTGGAAATTACCTCCTGAAATTTGCCAATCCCGCTTGTTTATATACACATCTGCAGTACATTCTGATTGAACCTAATACCTCCTCATGCATGGCAGCGCAAAAGCATCATCTATTATAAAGCAGGGGATACATTTGGGCCGATGCTCGGCGTTAATTAAACACAACTGTTGTTCTCAAACGTGCTGCTATTACAATTACAGCTCCTGCGACGTGCTAATGAGCCTCTCAGCTGATGCGAGCCCCACTGTGCCTATCGGCTTTCCTGCACTGTATATGGCTGGTAGCGGCTATGCTTACAGGCTGTATAATATCTAATGACATGAGACTGGCTATTCTATATTTACGGAGCGTATTAAATGGGATGCAGATTTTCTTCAAGACATGTTAATGTGCGGGTATTCTTCACAAGTCTTCAGAATGCATGCATCATGGTCAGATAAGAGGTATACAAGTGTGTTAAAGGTGTGGCAATTGGCATTTTGGAGTGTTCCTTCTTCCATCCAGGTGGTATGCAGAGTACGTACCACAACGCATAAACCGTGGTCCTTAGATTGCAGTGGCAAATAGAAAGATCTGGATGAGTGGCATGACCTTCAGCGTCGAAAGATCAGCGAGGACGGCCTGCAAAATGTAGGAAAGCCACGTCGTAGAAATTACTTTTGGGATCGGTTTTCCCCATCCAGCCTGACCAAAGCATTCCTAACTTTACCATCCAGAAGAGAAATGGCTTACAATTTTGAAGTAAAAGAGAAGATTAATATATTTGCATAGCTTGTGCAACCTTATTCTTTCATAATTAAACAGGTGTATCGTTGTAGCTGTTGTGATTAGAATAGGAGCTCTAAATTTGTAATTGCCCAGTTGAGCTGAGGCTAAGGGCCAAAGTTAAGCATGGTTTTTCATCTTTGAAAAACTATGACATGGCAAATTTACAACACACTGGGACAGATGAGACCAGAACAAACTGTACATAGAGAAATAGAGAGACATATGCCTTACTGACGTTTTATTTATAGTCTGAGGTTTACTTATCAGACAAATGTGAAATGTCTGTAAAGTAAAGACATATCACCATATAAACTATATAGATAGATAGATATATACAGAGAGAGATGTAGATAGATATATAGATGTCAGAATACAGCTCTAGATCCAAGTTTATGATGATGGCGATACATTTTCAAAGTTAAACGGTAGGTAGATTATTGAAATATTGAGAATACTGTGAATGTTATTTGAAAATTCGCAACATTTTAATACTGGCTATATTGTTTATAAAGCTGCAAATAGAGCTGGTTAAATGGAAAAGTATAATAAAGGAAAAGGTATAATAAAGTGATAATACTTTGTGGGCAGTTTTAGAATCATTTCACTTTGTCTGAATAATAACCTAATACAGAAGAAGACATGCTTTAGCACATTTCTGTTGGATGGGCCGAAAATCAGCTCAATATAGCCATAAGGATACTCAAGACATTTTAATATACATTTTTGTTCATGTGGTTGTATTTAAAAAAGACTAGACTAGAAATAACGAAGCCTGACAACAACAAAATAACAAAAAGTAACAACAAACAAAGCTCAAGACGCGCCACTCCCCCACCGACCCCCTACACCGTCCTTAAGGCCGTAGGGGGTAGACCTAATTTAGAGCTGCTATCATGTTAAAGAGGAGAGGTACTATTTCAACACTGGACATGTGCTTCTATATATAAAACCAAGGAGCGCCATGTTATGATATCTCCTCTTTGGTTTGGGGCAGGTGGCGCATGAGCGGGCGAATAGTGCGGGCTTGCGTCTTCAAAGCCCCCTGTCGCCCTAATGCGTCATATTGTAGTTGAACCCACCACCCTCGCTCCCCCGTACACCTGATCACATTTAGAATTAGGCAAGAGGCTCTGTGTAGCAAGTCATCATATGGTTTACACTTGGTTTTAGTCATGCGATAGGTGACACTTTGGCATGTCATGCGAGCAGGGTATAAAGTTCAGGTATGCACAAGTCATGAATTAGGCGTTACTGTAATGAGTGGCAGAAGTCAATATGGATTTTGGGGGAAGGTTTAAAACAAAATTAAGATGAAGCAAAAGATTTTGTGCAAAGATCTTGAGGTATATGATGATGATTGAGAGGGTGGCAAGCCTTGACGCATACTGGAGGTGAATAGTTGGGGTTTCTGAGAGGTCTAGTCAGCCATTTTTCCATTTTTGACATGTGCAGGCAGGAGACGGCGTTACTGGACCTGGCTGGTCATCAGGAGCTATTTCTGTCCTTCTGAGATTATGTGAGGGACAGTTTCAGGCACACAAGTAAAATGTGAGATACCTCGGCCGATGCCAGCGACGTCACTTCCATCAAGTTCTCGGCTCGGAAGGCGAACACGGCAGCTGCTAATACTGGAGCGAAGGGGGCAGGAGATACAAATAGGTTGTGTTCAATATCAAAGATGGAGACGTTAGGTAATTAGCGGTCAGGTGTTTACCGGCGACTATTTCCAGGGAATCGTATCCCAGAATGCGGTCCCACAGGAGCAGGAGCTGGTCAGTGGAGAGGTATCCGGAAAAGGCACGCACCATCCACTTGAAGGCTATGCGTAACCTAGGCCAAAAACAACACAGAGTGACTTTTAAAGGAGAAGCATGGCAACTCAAAATGGCAAAAAAGATGTATTATTAATAGGGGAAAACATTTCAGTTTTACAAATAACTAGTATTAATTGAATATTACATTTCAAAATATGATTAGATTCAGATTTATAAACGAGGAATATCTTCTTTTTGGGTTGTTAAACTGATTATCTTCTGGACATTGTACGTTTGTCATTTTACCACTAGATGGCAGTATCACATAAATGGTGTGTTGCAGTTTTGCATGGATAATAATGTAAATGCGCAATTGCCTGTCCTGTATATGAAAATAAAAATGTCAGTATGAACTCACGGCTGTGCCTCGATCTGTCGAAGATGGTAAAAGAGTTGAGGCAGGTGGGTCTGGAGCAGCCTCTCAAACTGCAGGCACAAAGACACTATACCCTACAGAGGAAGACATCTTTATGAGGTAAACGATGAAGCAAAATTAGACTTAAGTATTACTGGTGTCACCCTTCATCCCACAAGTTGTTACTGTAAATAGGAGTAACTTAATTGCTAAACTGGACAAATAAAGATGAAAGGTTTTTTCTCGTCCTCAGAGGAGAGGGGATCTTACCGAGGGTGAAGAGGAAATGGAGTGTAGTCTGAAGAAGTAGCGGATGTACATCTCTCTGAACACACTGTAGAGTTTGGATGGCTCGTTGTACAAGTAACACAAAGGAGCCACTGCGAAGCGAAGAGAAGGGAAAAAACTAAAAGCAAAAATCATCTAGTAACAAAAGTAGAGTACATAATAAACTCAATTTACACGATATAAAGATGACAGTAACCCGTATTAAGGTGAACGTTATGCCAAGGATATTGACCTAATCCCTGGAGGCTACTTATTCTTTTGCTCTGATAATTGCTCTGCGTTTCCCTGAAGTAATATATCATATACCTATAAACACTTTCATATTCAAGAAGCCCCTTGAATTTGTTAAACATATCAAAATACACATATACCGGTATACAGATATATCGTCATACCATGGTATTTTTGGTCCCTTTTGGTACCATCCCATAATGCCATCCACAACAGGTCAGTGAATGAACAATTATTAAACTTAGTGGAGTCTAAACCCAATTTTCTCATATGCCGAATCACACATTTCACCTGTGAATAAGATTATATCAAATTTGAGTCTGGAGGACATGTTTCTAGTTTGTTTACAAAGCACATTTGGAACATTTTGTGCCCAGGAGAAAAGATTATAATGACACCGTAATCATGTAAGGGCATCCCAAATGAGCACTAACCGCTTGATTGTGCATTAATAACTTGAATCTAATTGAATAAAACATACCTACCATACATTGAGAAGCCATGGAAAGGGATCACACCTGTTCAAATAAGATTCAATGATAAAGACAATTTAACTAAATAAGCCTTGATTGTGCCGGCCTACGTTTTTATGCTAATGTGGATTTTTAGATCGGCTGGCTCACCGTTGGGAGGATATACCACAGCGCACTCTTCCACTCCCATTTTCCCTGCAACATGGACACAAAACCTAATAGAACACCGCAATCTGTTCTGTCTTTTGAAAAACCCACCACTTGTTCATATGCGTGGGCTGCAAGGTCAGTGGAGTGGACTGGCACTTGCAGCAGCCTTGACAAGAACATGCGCACTCCAAAGACACATGCGCCTTACCTTCGATGTAGGATTTGGGCGGAGTGGCGCTATTATACTTGAAGTGTTCCAAGACGGCGGTGTCGCGAGAAAAGCACAGCAAAACCTTGGAGGGGGGGAAAGGTACAGGCAATCAGAAATATATACATTTTTTTGATTAAAGACGAAAGGAATGACAAACGGATTAAGTCCCATGAATAAATAAAAATGACTATTAAAACCAGCCCGGAGAACCATGTATATCAAAGCTTTCTAAAGTATCTCAAGTGCTCCCTCTTCTTCCTCACAAGATAGCTATTCAAGTGGTCGCCATTTTCCATTACAGTGCCATTTCTGTCCTTTTTGAGAAGCGAGTTCATTTCCACAGGCCACTTCTGGCAAATTATATGGAGGGAAATCATCTGCCGAGACCCAAAAGAGACTGGTACAAGATCGTTGATGGGAGCGTATTCTTTGTCTGGGAAAGAGCAAATCTAGGGCTGGAGTCGACTGAAGAAATCCTTGGTCGATCAAAGACACGCCCTTTTGACTGATTAGTCGATTAAAAGGGGATGTGGCAAAACTATTCAGCATCTCCATGTATCTGACCCAAACTGCACTCAAAAGACAACAAAAGTTCGGTCATTTTAGATTTGATTGGTCAATCACTGCTCGCCTTGATTTCCCTGACCACACGGCACTGCTATATAAATTAGATTAAATTCAAGATTAATTCCATAATCTTACAAATACAAATTTTGGTGACTAAAACACCATCGACTGATCAACTTGACTAATCGGCAAAAGGATTACAGCCCTAATCAAATGTAACAATTGGTATTGATATAAAAGTACTCTAAGCATCCACCTTTGTGCAATTCCTCGGAAAAAAGGTGTGTTTTCTAGTTTACATTCCTACATGTTAATAAGGGAGCGATTATGTCAAATGGGCTTCTATTCACTTGTCAATGTTAGAACTGTGTTCCCTCATCATTAGTTTACTCAAACTTGTATTTTGACTCATTCCTGCATGTTTGAGTAATCCTGTATTGTCATGTATTCGAGGTTTGAGTGCTCAGAAAATGTCTGTTTTCACCTGTCCCACATCTCCACCCACTGCACTGTGCGATTATTTAACGAAACTCCAGGTCAAACCGTTTTTAAACTGCTACGAAGCAATTTTTCAGCAATACAAAAAATACATAAATGAACATCTTCTGCTTGCTACAGTGAAAGGCAGGCCTCTCGGATAAATGTTATACAGTAAAAAATAATATGGAGAGAAAACTATACAGGGTTTAGGCCAGCAGACCTCCACCAAGGACTGGACTGGTTTTTAAAAAGTGTAGAACATTATATATATATATATATATATATATGCGCTAGTTTGATGGTGAAAATTTCCTTTTGTGGACCTCAAAAATGGGTAGTGAATCCTATCATTTTCTGCTTTCTTGACCGTAATTTCTATAGATTCTAAACACCATAGTTCTAATCGTTCTGTGTTCAAAGATTACTCCATTTCCTTTTTTTCCCTCACTGACATCTAACACCAAGACATCGTTTAACAAACCCCACTCTTTGTTGTTCCCTTACAGTTCTTCTATTGGCGTGGTGGGATTCTATTTCGGTCTGTAAAGGGGATGCATTGTTTACCTCCACCTTTGAGTAACTACACAAAGTTGTAGAGGAAAGTGAACGCTTACTACGCTTCAGATTAGACACAATAGCTACACACCATTACAGTATAATCACCAAGATAACCCATTATACTCAACATACTCCCATTCCAACCTACCTACGAGTTAATAACCAAGTGAAATTTCCCAAGTCATCAGTGTGCCATATCTAATAACATGCTATTGCCAATACTCCATCAGGGACTAGATGCTTTCACTGCTTAGTAGATTCGTCATCTATAAATATTGACACAGATAGCAATGTTCCTGTTGCCTCAATGCCATATTAAATTAAGCTCTGACATTTTCACAGCTGCTAAATAAACCAGTTTACCTTGTGTCTATAGACCCATCTGTCATTAGCAGTGCAAGGAAAAGGACCAATACTTCATACTTCTATTGAAAAAGTGACGCTTTGTGCAGGGACCTTGAGTGATCGGATTTGATCTCTGCTGACGCGTATTATTCGAGCAAGTCTGTTCTTTATTACCATGTTTCCTTGCAAAAGTCTTATCACAAAGATCAAGACAGCTTTCAGTACATTTTGTGATATATTTTAAGATAATTCTGCGTTCAAGTTGTCGGATTTCAAACCTCGGAGTAGCATTTTTCTGTGTTCCAGTTGTCCAGTCGGGAAAAAGAAAACGCTCAAACCTGCAAAAATGTGGATCCAATGAAGTAAATGCATTAACCCGAACTTTATTACTTTCAACGTTCAGGAGAATTTTTGCTTTGTAGTCCCATTTGCAAAACCCTATTTATAAGTGCAGAGGCTGAATCGCTGAGCAGGAGCGGGTTCAGGACAGTAGTGGGCAATAAATGGGAAAATAACACAATCAATATTTTAGTAGCTGGATATTAAACTATATCCAAAAGCAGGGCGCAGTCATGTTGGATTTTCTTACTCGGGGGTTCTGAAATGTTCCCCGAAATTGAAGAGAGCTCCAGTTTGTTTTTTGTTTTTCTTTACAGAATTTACAAGTTCACGCTAATGTTTCTTCTCCAGTTAATATTGTGAACACTAAGAATAGAGTTGTTTTGAGGACAATTACGACACAGAGACAAATGCGGCCGACCCGTGTACCTGATAGAGGAAGTCTTCAAAGACAAAGTAGTAGTCGTCGTTGCTGGCTGTCAGTTTGACGTCCTGCGAGAAGAGCGGAGAACGTGTTATCTCAGGAGCAGAGTGATGAACTACCTACGCCGTACCGTCAGCTCTGACCTTGTAGATGAGGTTGTCCACCAACAGGTCGTGGTGGATGACTCCGGCCTTCAGCTGCTCGTAGTACATCACGTCCTGAAGCACAAGAGTACAGTTTGTGTGAAATATAACAACAAAAACCCGAACTGCAAATCCTAAAACGGAACACACAAATAAATGGCACATAGCAGAAGAAGTGGGCAACATATTGAATTTAGATAATATTGTGAAGAAATGCAAAATTTTAATATTGAGTACATTGTTTATGGTAAAAATGCTGCAAAAAAAGCTGATTAACAATAAAAACTTTCAAATAAGGTTAAAAACTTAAAATTAAGCACATGATTGAACACTTAACCCACTGTTGGGAGTTGAACAAGTAAGTTACTGCTTTATTGAGTAGTGTTTTTTCCTATTTTACCAACAAACCAAACTATTTAGAATGATGCATGTACAATTATAGATGAACATGGCCCCAAATCCTATTAGAAGAGCGTTCTTGACAGTAATGACAGCAGAACTAAACCAGCGCTAACAGATGGATGTTGCGTTTCCGACAGCATGGTTTAACTCCGAGTGTCTCCGGCAGTGTCAGACAGGTGGTTACAGATGAGCGGGCTGCGCGAGAGGATGGAGCGGTGAAAGTGTCCTGTTAGACATGTGAGCCGCCGCCTGGAAGTGATCAGCCCTGCGGAAACTCACGCGGCTCTCCTGACAGACAGCGGGGAGTTGAAACCCATTTGTCTGTCGCCATGGGCTGCTTTTGAACGGATTTCTGCATTTTATTTTCACGGTGTCTTATCTTTCGATGGCGTGAAACTGGTCAAACTACTTGTCGACCTGACCTTCCTCCTACGCGCCTGTCGCCCAGTCAGGTGTGCAGCGTCTGTCCAGAAACTAGAGCCACACTCCAGTCATATATTGTAAATGTTGTTTTGAAGATATGCAAAATGTAAATATTAAGTATAATGTTTAAAGTAAAGAAATACAACAAAATGAACCAATACATTTTTGAAAAAGTGATGTTGTAAACTTTGAAATAATGGTAATATTTTTTGTGATAAATTTTACAGACATTTCACATTTGTCCGATAATTAAACCTCAATAATACACTTAAAGACGTTTTCTGTTGGAATAATACAATATTGTCTGACTATCGTCATTGGAATACAAAACCATATTGGGACAACAGCCTGTATTTCAGTGCTAACTCCGTCTATTATTGTGAAACCGAACTGAAAAAAGCTAAAAACCATCTCATTTATGTAAAGGTGCCACTCAGGAGCAAGCTCAAAAATACGCAACCCAGGACTGTCAAAATTTGCAAGTAACAAAGTACAAAAGTTGCTATAAAGACGCGTCTTGACAACTCTGGCCATAACAGGCACCAGGATTTCCAATGTACTTTACACAGACGTTCTCTGCCACACCAGCACCAGCACCATCACCATCACCAGCACCATCACCAGCACCATCACCATCACCCGCACCATCACCCGCACCATCACCAGCACTATCACCAACACCATCACCAGCACTATCACCAACACTATCACCAGCACTATCACCAGCACTATCACCAGCACTATCACCAGCACTATCACCATCACCACACTATCACCATCACCATCACAGCACCATCACCAGCACGCCAGCACTATCACCATCACCAGCACCCGCACCATCACAGCACCAGCACCATCACCAGCACCAGCACCATCACCAGCACCATCACCAGCACCATCACCAGCACCATCACCAGCACCATCACCATCACCAGCACCATCACGCGGCTCAGTTTGACTGTACCAAAACACCAGCATTTGATTGTTAGCGTTAGCATTTGTACAATAGGAGAGCAGAGATAAACACCTTCAGGAGACTCACACAGTTATGTAACCTAACTCATTTGAAGTGTGCAAGCACTTGAGGACAAAACAAAAACATTAACAAGCTGCTATGGGTTTGTCAACAAACAATAAATGAGCCAATGATTACTCAAGGTTATACCGAGTGCCAGACACAGACCAGGATGTCTTGTGCACTGCAGGGATGTCAAGATTATTCGGTTAATCAATAATTGTAATTATTCAGGTCACAATATAATTGTAGAACTTGTAAGTCATTTACTTCAGTTCAGTCTATAGTCAAACTATGTATATGTGCCAATATCATTTACCTTTTCATTCAGAACGTTTGATTTCATAGTTAGACTTTTGAAAGAAAACAAATTCTTTCAAAAATTCCACATTTCTTAAAATGTGGAATTGTTTCTAATAATGACATCATAATTCAGAGTAAACATCCATTCATGCAAAGATTTATTTTTGACCTTATCATCTTGGACAGATTCTGCAGTTTGAAATTTCTCTTTAAAGAAATAACTATGGCCTGTCTAAGATATCAGCAAAACATATTTACATTGAGCCTATGCATTTCACCAAATTGTGTGAAAAGGCTGCAGGGCAAAAGCCTTCACTTTGGGAATCACGGCAGCTGTACGTCCGACAGGTCTCCGACAAATGATAAGTGACAGGCGACCTCGGGGGGAGAGGTGAGGGTAAGAGGGGACGGGGGGGCCTTGTACCTGCGGCTGGTTGGTGGAGTTGAGCACGAGCGCCCACAGATCGGCTCGGAGCCCGGTGGGACAGCCCTGCCTGCTGTACTGCTGCGCTGCGGCACTGTCCTGCTCCTCCACCACTGCGCACAGAAGACATGTGAACGGACAAGCACACATACATTATTTATTCACTCTTGTGGCTTTGAGAGCTCAGGTACGTCTCTGCTGAGCTACAAGAGCCTGTAGAGTGTGCATTTCAAATCTGCAAAAGGCTATTTATGGATTTCAAAAGCAAAATGTAGTAAGCACGTACGTAATTTATTGTTTTTATGACACTTGGCTATGGTTAAAGGGCACATGACACAGTTCACTAAAACTAATGAACATGATTAGATTTAAGATTTTACTCATAATGTTGCCCATTTTTCTCCTATTTGGTTGGTCCTGGGCAGCAGACGTGACAAATAAAAACTGATAACACTCTTATTCAGTAAAAATGATTGTTTAAACTGTGATACTTGATGGTATGTCGCTTATCGAGGACATAGACTGAGGGATTCCGTTTCAGAGCTCTACTTCCTGTCAATTTCAACTGCTATTTTAACATGCCACTGGACTGATTTGTAAAATATGAGAAATATTTGCCAAATGAAGTAACAATTAGAAAAACATGCGAGCCCGTCATTGTCTCTCGTCTGATCTCGTCTGTCTTACTCCGTTTGCCCCGCTCAGAGTAGTAAAGACCCTGGATTGTACAACTTAAACTGACTCAACACATTTATGCTTTTACTTGTAATAACACATTCCCGAAAAATGATCATTGCGTAACCTTCTGAAAGTAACACTTGGAAATACTGGGAAATTAAATTCTATTCTGCCCTAAATCACAAACGTAAAAACACGCTGTCATTGATTTCAGATGCTGGGCACTTGTAACGTAAACCCACATTCCTTGTAAATGTCCTATTTGGGAGCGCTGAGCCTTTGGCCTGGAACTGCAGGAGGCTCAGTTTAGTTTTGACCAATAATAATCCCACTGTTTACACCAGTGTAATAGCACAGTGCTGAGTCAAAGAGCCGTCTAATCGTTTCATCAAGAACATTTCATCCACCTTCATTATCAGGTTTCCACTTTGTTCAAATTATTTTTATTCAAAGACTGACGGGGAGATAAATTTAGCATTCCGACAGCAATCTTCAGGAATCAGACATAAGAGACATAAGAATGGTATGAACAGAGAAGAAAATATGATGTTTGCCAAATCCCAAATGCACAATATTTTTAGTAATTATGTCTTGCTTTGGTGGTAGTTTTATGATGAAAGTTTCTTAAAGCTGCACTATGTAACTTTTCTAGTGAGATGTCCATCACCTGCCTGTCTCCATGGAGATGTTATTGCTTTGCCTAATGCCTGTTTACCCCTGCTCACAGTAAGAATATTTTCAAGGTATTATAGTGCAAGAAAAACACGGTTTAGATTTACAAGTAACGCCGTACTGTGGAACATCTCCATGGAGACAAGCAGGCAGAGCGCCCCATACAAGAAAGGTTACATAGTGCACCTCTAACTTTAACTATAGTAAGTTTGACTGTTGTCTTACCTTTCTTCCCGATTTGAACATATTCGTTCTCAAACAGATCTTCATAGCAACCAAAAAGAAACAAATAAAATAATCTGGTTAGTTTTTTGAAA
This sequence comes from Chaenogobius annularis, assembly GCA_015082035.1. NCBI lineage: Eukaryota > Metazoa > Chordata > Actinopteri > Gobiiformes > Gobiidae > Chaenogobius > Chaenogobius annularis. The sequence goes on from BJKM01000293.1 coordinate 26,908, forward strand.
CGAAGGCAATCTCAAGGAGTTAAACAAAAAAAGAAAAGGAACTGGATAAGACACTATTTATAGAGGCAATAATAATATTGTCAATTTCCAAACAGAGATAGAGTTTGAGGAAATCCAGAGCGACGTGAGGCAAAAGGGCACAGAAACGGCAGATATGTGCACAATACGCTCTGTACACGGCCAGATAAACTATTACTATTATAATTAGAAAAAAATACTAACTTGTGGAAATGAGTACCTGGATGAACGTGTCCGTGATCGTCAATGCCCAACTGCCCCGTGTTCAGGCTCAGCTCTGAAAAGGCCCGTCTCTGGAATAGAGGGGAAATCAAACAGAGAAGAGACGTTTCAAATTCCCAAACACTCACGCGCACAAAAAAAGCGTTCCTACCAGCTTTGGGATGTCCCGGACGTTGAGGGGAACTTGGATCAAACCCCAGTGGCTCCGAACATTCACCTCCTCGTTGTTGTCGTGGTTGGGATTTCTTAAGCCGACTACAACCTGAAGCGCACAGTTTAGTTTTTTATTGCAAAATATGAACATAAATTACTGACATGAGCGAGACGAATTAGAAAAAAACCTGTGTGTGCTGTCAGTTTGTTGTATTTTGATCCTTGGATTAGTTATGTGCACTATACAAACTACGAAAACACTCTATATAACAAAGAACAATTCTTTTTAACACTTTATTTGTTAATATTCTCTGTCTAGAAGCCTGCAGTCGCCACATTTCAATCTATATTTGCTTGGTAATGTATTTTAAAAATCTATACGCCCCACTAGTCTCGCACGCACGCACACACGAAGAAAACTACAGAGCAGGGGACGCACCTGTATAAACCAAAGTGTGGCGGGTTTAACCAAAGAACTGACCTCTAAAGATAATCAACAATGGAATAGTTACCTCCAGAAAGTCTTTGGGGGCATAGACAGGTCTGAAGCGACTCAAATCTGCGAAGAGACACATCACAATTACAGTTAACATAAACACCTCCAACTCCAGGACAGATGGGACGGCTCTTAAATATAGACTATACAAATGCGTTGAGGCATGCGGAACACTTTATCATTTGTGTATTAAGGACAATGCGGGGTCTTGTGGCCAAAGGGGCGGCTAAGTAGGGCTTTGTGCACCTTCAGCCGCCTCTAAGTGGGACTTCCAGAGCCTGGCAGTAAATCCACGTGGCGCGTCGGCCGTGTATGTGGTCAGGATCAGGTTCGGGGCGGAAGGAAGGGTGCTGCTCGGTCCAAGACGTCTGGACAGGCTCGAGATTGAAAAAGTCAGTGTTTACAGTCCCTCGACGGCAGAGAGCACACTGTGTTATTGCTGAGAGTGATAGCGGTGTTTGGATCGGAGGGTTACCATGCTCTTTGTACTGGATTTACACAGCGTTTACTCATGAAAGATTAAGATGTATATTTTGTTCTTCCTCAATAAAATATCTTATGCAACAGGTGCTTGCACATTGAAATGTAAAGGCCACTCAAAAGTATCTGGATTTATTCAGTCCTATGTAGTTCAGTACATGGGGCTAATAGGTGTAAAATGTCGGTTATGACGCTGAAAGCGAGTGTTTGATTCCATTGACAGAAACATTTTGTGGCAAGTTTGTTTGCCATGGCAACCCTTAAAGGCTAGACAAAGTTGCAAGATTTCTTTTAGCAGACAATATTACACACATACTCCTTCATATCATAGCTTCGTATATTATCTACCCAGTCATACCTATGCCTTATATACTGATGTGGGCCGGATGGGGTTGACAGCAAGACATTACAAACATTTACTACAGCAAACCAATACAATAGAAATGTATCTCATGTACCACCTTTATTAAAGAAGACAAAAAGATAAAATATTTCAAGTAGGGTTGTCAAAAATATCAAAAATCAGATACTAAATGACACTTCAGATTTTAATAAAGAAATGTTGGTTTATTGAAAATAATGCTAAATCAAGTATATTCCTTTGTATCCAAATTAAATTTGAAATTTTTATATTGTGACAAAATTCAAGTGATTCCTGGATGTTTGCGTAATCACGTGTGCTCAGAAAATGTCCGTTTTCACCTACCACCCATCTCCACCCACTTCTCTGTCCTTGGGGTCATACATATACGATTAATAAAAGTCACATTTTCAAACATATAAATAAAACTCTGCTGCTTATTATGGTGAAATGTTACTATTAAGAGGTGGAGCTAATCAGTTTACAGTTTTATATTGGCCAAAAAACAACAAATATAAGGCTAAAATGATGAACTACATAAGGTATAGTTTTATACCTGCGGGGGAAATGACTGCTAAACCCGTGCATCTGCATCTGACTGCATCTGACAAAAGTCAACAATAATCTTTCAAAGCTTCAGACCTGGTTCGTCTGTGCCCATCTCGTTCCATTTGTTGGTCAGTTCCTTCTGCTCCACTGCAGGCCTCTGTGTGGGTGGAAAGACAGGGAATTCAACAGACGATCCGCAGTCAAAACAAATCATAAAAAATACAAAATACAAAATGTCCTTAGCGACAAATGAATAAACACTCTCATAACTTACAAGTGAAGACATTTGAACAAATTTCAATATAGTTTAAAGAGCATATGACTACACTACACATATCACTAGAATGTAGTGATTATATGTGAGATATTACTACAAATGTTGCTTTGTTGGTGGTTTATCATTTCACCTATTGTTTGGACATGTGCAACAGATGAGACAAAGAGGTCATTCCACAACTGTTGCATGGCAACCATTCTGAAAACAAAAGCCAAAATCCATATAGATTACACATTAGTTATGATTTGACAAACAATAACACCTGAGATCACCTTTCTTTTGTTCAGAAAAAATGTGTGTGTAAATTGATGGAATGGATTCTGTATTCTGTATTCTTATTTTAAAAATGTTCTTCACAAACTGCCACTTGACAGATGTAAAACTATGATAAACATTTACCACAGGGACAATCCCACCAAACTAAGTCATAATAAGAAAAAACATGAGAATGTCATATGCTTCCGCAATCGGCAAAATGTAAATCTTGTAGACAATATGGATCTTCTGAATATTGGGAAAAGTGACAAAATATATCAGTGGACAAAATGAACACTTATATATTACTGGAACCTTCTAAAGGAGTTTGCACAAGTAAAAGTAAAGTTAAAGAGTGTCGTTACCATTCGAGCCAGCGGTGCTCCCAGCTCAGTGCTCATGCTGTTGAGGCTTTTGAGGACACGTTTCTCCCAGCTGGCCTGTGGGGAACACACCATCCAGACACTTGGCTCAACACACTACAGACATTTACGCACTGCAGGGAGAAATCCCGATCTGATTTACAACTTTACAACTTTTTTTATTTATTTATTTCCTTCTAAGAGTTTACTGGACATGTCAACAGTCCAGAACATTTCAGTCCAATGGCCTATTGTCCAGTATTCAGCAATCAAATCAATTTACAAATGTTCCTGTCGGTCAGAGTCCAGGTCTTTAGGACGTGAGGGAACCATCAGGACAGTCTTCTTTTAACCCCCCCTTCCCACAAAATAAAGCAAAACAGCATTTAGTACAAATAAAAAAGCAAAAGATTAGATATAATAATTAAGAAGTACATAAATGAATAAATAATATAATATAAAATAAAAGAAAGGAGAAAAAAAACAAGATATAACAAATAGGTGAATAAACAATGTTTTGTTCACTTGATTTCAACATGGCACATTGTAAGCTTTTTATTTCTGTGACATGACATGATATTAACTGGGACTGCACAAGTGACTGTTCTTTATCCTTTAGGTGTTCGATAAAGTTTCCCCATTTAGTTTTAATAATTTCATCTACAGTTCTTTTGGAAGCATGATTTCGTATGAAGTTACTAAAAGACAAGATAAGATAACTGAACTGTCCTTAAACATTGTAAAAGCCCTGAAATGCCATCTTTTTAGGGCCAACCTTAACAAAGACACAATTCCAGTGCATACCATTTCAAACTCCACCTTGTCTCCACTTTGCCAAGATCGCCAAGGTTAGCTGTGCTATGTGGTCGTTTGGAGACCTTCCTCCACACAGAGACGCGCCCGGTCCCAAAGAGGCTGTAGGACGAGGCAGTCCCGCAGCGGGTGAAGCAAGGTTCCCCCCTGCCTCCCCACATCTCCAGAAATTGATATCTTAGTTCAATCCCATACAATGCAACTTTAATGGTGTGTAATATGTCTATTCAATATCGTTTCAGTTTTATGCAATCTGGAACAGTCTTCCTGAAGATGTGAAAAAGGCCTCTACTCTGATAAATAAAGCCTAAAAACAGCGTTGTGTTATGATAAGTTTATGACAGAAAGATTTGAATTGCATTTTGTGTTAATTGTGCTCTACAAATAAACTAATTGATGCATATTTGACGCCATTGCTCCGAAAATGTCCATTTTCCCCTGCCCCCATACAGACTTTGTTTTCAGATTTTATTTGATTTTTTCTGTTATTCCTGCTGTGTGCCGAGAAGAGGTTTTATGACTCACAGTGCAGTAATTATATCAAAATCGCACAAAAACCTACGCTGTCTGTAAATATACTCCATCAGGATGTCCTCAAGCGGCATCATTCAAGCTTTATCTGGGTTAAATGTATTTGCAAAACAAACAACAACCCATTCATTGAAAGAATAATAGCTACATTAAACGATTAGCAAAATAACAATTTGTTGCAGCCCTACGTAGATTATAACTATGTAGCAGACATAAGAATAATGTTTGCTGTAGAGTAGATGTTCTTCCCAATAAAAACATCCAATCCAATTATATGCAAGCTGTTCTATTTAACTCCAATGATAATAGGAAAAAACTTCTCCCATATACCAACAATTACTGCTAGTCCTCCCTGCAGCTGTTCACAAGTGGCACTGATCTCACCATTCCCACTACTCATTTGAAATTCTATTATCTGAAATTCTAAAAATGTAAAACAACATATTCCTGACCTCCAGAGTCTTATGTAGATGGCTGCGACTGAATGTGCTGTGTTTGTAGTTAGGTGACAGAGGCAGAGTGAGGAAGGTGGTGATGAAGGAGCCGTGATGAGGATGTGAGCGGACAGACTGACCTGGGCCTTGCGCATATAGGCCAGTGGCTCTTTGAGGTGCTCTGGCGGAGCCGCGGGGTGACAGGGGGGCTGCTGCCTGCAGTAAGCACAAACAAAACATGGCCCAGCAGAGAGACGCGTCAGTCAAGATCAAGCAGGAGAATGGATTTACACAACACAATATGAAAAGACGTTTCATTTGTTTAGGCAATTGTAAGTTTTGACTCTAAATTTATTTACCATGTTGTCTCATTTAGAAGCATGTGAGATTGAAACCAAAGAAAGGATAATAGATATTTGAAAAAGAGTCCCAAACTACCAGATGAAGCCTTTATCTCTCGTCTTCTGCCCCTGAAGCGTGCTTAAGACATATTGAATGACCCAAGGCCCTGGTTCCTTAAACAACATTCTGTGTAATGTAAACAAGTATAAGAGCACATAGAGCTGACTAATGGCAAAGGGAGATGCATTAGTCAGTTAGCCGTCATGTTTTAAAAGCAATGCATTAAGAGGCAAGCTCAGGAGACGGCAGGTAAAACTGCGCTTTACTTCACTGTGGAAGAACAATGCGTTTTCACAAACAAAAGGCTTCTTAGAACCATTCACACATGACCAGGGACTCACAGAACACATGAAATGGGATTTCCCACCGAGAAAAACAATGTTACTTTTAAGATGCAAAAAGCTCACGTTAGTGTTTACACAGACGTGGTATGACAGTACAGTTTTTGGATGAACACAGAGTTCTCCCGTATAGTTTCATGGATTCCTGTTGGACAAACCATAGCGGATTGTGCCCCGTAACAGAATGGTATGACAATATAATTAACAAGTAATTAATGAGAATAACATCTTTTGTACATGAAGCATTGCCTAATGTTTGTGCCATCTATGGCCAAGTCAATGAACACCACTGGCATTTTAAACACATTAGCCGTGCAAGCTCTTTATCCATCAGTACATTTTGGGTGCCTAGTTATATTTACTACACACTTAATTGTGAGAGTTTTCCTGCTTGGTTAAGTCTTTACCTCCAATTATTCACATATTGTAGACCATTTAGAACCACAACGTATTCATTGATTTATTTTTTTACTTTTCTTTTATTCCTTGAGTAAGAATCTTCATTTAGTGAGATTTACAAACAGCAACTGTAAACGGAAATTAAGTCTTCTGTTGAAATGCAATCCTACGTCTTTGAGTTTTAAGCACTACAATTTTCCAAAACGTGTAAAAAAAAATTATCTTATTTAATCTTAGTGCAATCAATAACTGCAGTGAATGGAAGTGTTGGTGTGTCTTACACATGCAGCTCCCTGTACACTGCATTCTGAAGCCTTCTTTCCCAGCCTGTAAGGGTGAAGAGGAAAGATGGTTAACAAGATCATTTTAATCATTTTAATTTACATGAACACAATCTGACTTCGCAGCATTCTACAATACAATTCAACCCTGAGCTGCGACAGGTCAGAATTCTATGGTAGAACGTGAACGAAACCCCTTTCCACAAGACGGGTTTGGCTCCACGAGTTCAAGACAAGATGAGATTTTGACATAGTTTATAATAAATAAATTGTGCGATCCAGTGGACAATTATGGTCTCACAAGTTTTGTTTTTGCTTGGAATTTTTAATCACAGACTCTTAATGTGAGTATTTCAATATTCTGTCAGTAGACACAGCTCATAATCTTTCCTTTGACTAAATCTCCCTGATGCATGTCTGACTCTCAGCACTCACCTGACGTTTTGAGGAAATTGCGCACATCTTCTTTAAGGGACCCCAGTTTAATCTCGGGTTGATGTAAACATTCCTGCACAGAAAGAATGAAAAAAAGTTAAAATAATGAGTTTAAATGAACAGCTGTCAGGAGAAGCATGCAGAATAGTATCACACACGCAGCAGCCCTTTGATTGACAGGCACCTGCGCCGCATCTTAGCTTAGCCACATGCTAACGCTGCTTACTTTGGCTTGGCGCTCTATTTGCGAGTGTAAATGGCTTCCTTTCAGGCGTTGCACGATTTGAGCAATTGTCAGCGATAACTCGGTACCTTCGTTCATTATTGGCGGTGATAAAGCTGCTTTATTTTAGTATTACAGGGCGTTTAAATGATGGTCCAACATCCAGAGCAGCAGCAAAACCCCCGGCACACATTACCTAGCAACGGTACGGAGGAAACAATACTGAACGTTGGTTCCTTTGACAAGTTGGTTCCGGTCTGTTGTGTCCATGGACCTTATTTACTTTAAATGAGAACCACTCACTTTTGTTTCTTAAGTAAAAGAACAGATACGTGTGCAAATATTCACTCAAGTAAAAGCAAAAATGATTCTGAAGTAAATGTTTTTAAGCACCTGTTTAAAAAGTAATGAGAACAATTAACGATTTGTGATGATCTTTTGTCAAAAAGGTCCATTTGAATCATGTTCTGGTTAATTTTATGAGTCGTTGTTGTTGTTGTTGTTGTTGTTGTTGTTGTTGTTGTTGTTGTTGTTGTTGTTTGCTCAAAGCGAGGGCTTGAACTCAATTCTTTTAGGCAGAATGTCATTATGAATGTGATTAAAAAAAGAACCCCTCAAACCAAATGGAAAGTACTTTCTACTTTTCAGTCCAGTTAAAAAAATTGTGAAGTAGAAAGTACATGCTTGGTCTCAAATGTAATGAAGTAAAAGTATCCACTGTAAAAACAACTTAAGTGAAGTACATATTGCTAACAGTGTTAAGTACTGTACCTGTACTTCATTACTTTTTAACTTTTGTTTTGCCATGCCATGTCGTCAGAATGTTCAAAATTTCAGAATGAAGCTGCCTGGAGGCAAAATGAAGAAGAGCATAACATTTTCAAAGGTTAACTGACATCTGATCTTAACGCTAATTGTGTTTGCAAAGGATAGGAAAAATACTGCTTTTTAGCCTCCAAATTGCATTTGAATTTATGGATGATTATGAACTATATCTGTATAACACAAAAAAACGATAGTAAAACATTTCTGTAATAAATATAAATAAAAAAACATTGATTTGTCAAATTTTGTGATATAAAATCCCAATTTCTCCACTGAAATGATGTCATGTTCCACTTATAGACCTATTGGCTTTTTTTAAAAAAAGAAAATAAAAAAGACTCCCTCCTAAGTTGTCTTTGTGTTTGTGACTCATACATCATAGACTGAATGTAGACTGACTATTTCTTTTGTGCATATTTGGGAGGGTATGAAAACCTGTGGCTTAATTCCATCACAGACTTGGAAAATAGTTTGGTAACCTCCAGTGTAGTTTTGTTTATTATGGTAGGCTATAGTTTATTTATTTATGACAATAAACCAATCTCCCATGCCGACATAAACAACAGCTTTCACTAGAACGTTTACTTCGAGCTATAAGATCTGGAGTTGGTTAGGACTGACCAGGGAGTCTCAGGACCCTTTCACGTGAATGATGATCTCTGCCACCAAATCAAATGGCATTGTTTAAATTGCAGGGCTTTGATTTGGGGAAATAATAGCCTCTTCTTTCTTTTCAAAACTCTTCGTGGTTCTTGAGGATAAAGATCAGGCTCAGTCAAACAGCCTCATCTCGGAGCTCTTGTTTGATGAGCTTTAGTACATGTAGACAGGCAGATGCTGACTAGTGCTGCGCCTGAAGGCGGGCTGCGCGCTCAAGAATGCGCCCCTTCCACACGCTGCCTGTCAGACACCACACCAGAGCCCGGACGCACGAGGAGCGCGCGGACAGCCTGACGCACACAACACACTGCGTTATTCACCAAAGTTCCTTTTACAAAAAATCACTTTGTGTTGATTTTCTTGGTAGCATGTGACGGATTTTTTTACTCATCTTACCTGCTTTTACATGTTGCTGAAAGAAGAGGACGCGAAATGGAGACCATTACAATCCAAGACATGCTCGCCAATTCTACCGATCTGAATAAGATTTTGTGTAATTTGGGAATAAAGAATATTTCCGATTGTGAGAGTCAGGAAGACCCTTCACCCGAACCTCAAGGTAAACTAGTTTGGTTTTGTTTATGCAAAAGCAGATATGCTATGGCTTTATTTCCCCTCGTAATTCCGAGACTCATTCGGTTGAGCCTAATTTGATCCAAACGAGAATTGTGCTTTGGGCATGTCTGCGCCAGCGCGCATTACGCACAGAGACTGCTGTGGTGAGCTGTGTCTATGGGTGCTCATGTCTACTCAGTGGTACAAGGCCAACGCGCTGTTATACAACTTATAAAAGGAGCATCGTCAAGAACGTTTGAGTGGCACAGAAACTCATAAACTGTTTTATAGTGAAGGAGAGACGTGTCCAGTGTGGCCATGCAACATGCAGAGCCTACATGAAGACAGGCCATGTTTACTTTGTTAAGACCACTTCATCATTATAATGTCTGCAAAAATACATCATTCAGATGAGTGGCAGAAGGTATTTGCACAATGTCAGCAAGATTAATCTATTATTCTGTGGGGGGTTTTTTGGTTGTAAATGAGTCTATTGTCTACATTTTAAATGTAGAGTGCAATATTCTCCTGACATTAAATATCATATCAGGCCCCAGTATATTTTAATTCCTTCAAAACATTGAAGAATGGTTTTCATAAACTGTAAACCAGAACAATTATGATTAAAGCATATAAGTGGTTTGTGGGTCTATTAGTTGACTAATAATAACCAAACTGGTCTTAGATGTAAACATTCCTGACACATCCACCGATTCTTGCCGCGCACTGACTCCACTATTAAAGTGTGGTTGACAGCAGAGCATATGGCATCTCCTGTAAATGTATTTGTAATAAGATCATCAACAGCTCCTGCCTCTTCGCAGGATTTACTGAGGTATACCATGCACTAATCTTACCGTTGGAGATAAAATAGCAAAATTAGTGGGCACATGTGAAAATGACGTGGCAGATAAAAAGCAAATAACTTTTCTATTAAAGGCTAAGTTACTTCATAAATATTCACAGGTTATTAAAACAACAATGTGTTATTGTTGTGATGTTCTGTATTTGTCCCTGTGGATTGAGCCATTATTTATCTAGTCCAAGCGTTACAACAAGCAAGACAAAATGAAAAAAAATCCTGTCCTGTCTAGTGTGGCATTTTTTGACCAGTTCCATTTTGATGCACTACGTTACTTTTCTAGTGGAGCGTTTGTCTTCATGCTCGTTTAAGTTACATTCGTATACGTGGAGCTTGTGCTTATCAGGCCTATTGTCACACCGGATGTGTGTGAATAGTGTGAAAGGATTCATCATTCATGCTGAAGCCAAAGGAAACTGTTCAATAACAAATGCAAAGTACAATGTAGCCACAACTAAAGCTGGTCATTGGTTTGTCCATGACTCAACTTTGTTCAGTGTTGGGAAGTAACTAATACATGTATTTTGAGTAACTGTATTCCGGCACAGTTTCTCTTTCATTTGGTGGTTTCCAGAATACATGTACTTTACTAAAAACAAAGCAACACATTCAAACTGCGCAGCATTAGTGAGAAAAACCGAAAAAGCCCGCACTTGTGACCGATAAATAAACGCGAAACAAACCTTGCAATATACATGCAGCGGTTTGTAATCATATGTTATGTTTTTTACACTCACTGCACACACTTTGTTATGTCTCTCCTCCGTTTCCAACAAAAGCCAATAACGCGTTAACTCTCATTTCTGTCAGACATCAACCAGACAGTGCGGATCGCCCTCTACAGCCTGATCTTCCTCCTGAGCGTAGTGGGCAACAGCATGATCATCGCCGTTTTGGTGAGAAACCGGCGCATGAGAACCGTCACCAACCTGTTCCTGCTGTCGCTGGCCGTGAGCGACCTGATGGTGTCCCTGGTGTGCATCCCCTTCACCCTCATCCCCAACCTCATGAGGGACTTCATCTTCGGCACCGGCATCTGCAAACTTGTCATGTACTTTATGGGTTAGTCCGGATACTTTTTTTTCTCAAGTGCCAAGGTGGGAAGTGACAAAGTAAGAGTAAAAGCACATTTTGCATTGGATACTTTCTACTTTTACTTCAACTAACACAAAAAATATGAAGGAAAATGTCCAGGAAAATAAAGTTATCGGTTTAGTTGATTCTGTTGATGGAAAATCAGCACAATTCTTTAACAAAATCATTACATTTGACTTTTAAATAAGTGTGTAAAGACAGGGACTTCAATACTTTTACTTAAGTTGATTATTCTTTTACTATTACTAAGTATTTTTTCGCTGCTGTAATCTTTACTTGTACCTCATCCACCCCTGCTGAAGTGTAACCTGTTTTTGTCTCGTCACAGGTTTATTGGTTCTTTTAATTGTGATTTACGCTCTGTTATGTCTGACTCTCTGCTAAAGCGACCTTGAGGCAAAACACATACAAAAAAAGATGTGCTGAACAGACTGTTTTAAGACCAAAACTAACCGAGCTGGATGTAAAAGAATGCAAAAAACATTTTCTTTTGTTTTCTCATCAAAAGAGGCTTCCTTAATCATAATAAACATATTGATTAAGATTGATTGCATTACCAGTGAGGTTTTTATATATAGATCTCCTATAAATCTCTTTGCCATTAACACTGAGCATCAGATTAGCACAGAAGCCTGATTTTCTACAATAAGTAATGGTAAATATGTTGGTTGTTGCTGTTGCTGGTGTTCTGTGGTTGTTGTTGTTGTTGTTGTTGGTGGTGTTTTTTTTGTTTTTTGTTTTTTTAGGTAATTTTCTGTGATTCACCTGTGTTGTTTTGCCATTCGAAAAGTTGTGTTTGACTCTCTTTACACTTTCCCACTGACATGTCTACACCTTTAGACGTAACACTTCAGAGAGCTTCCATCGCGGGTCGGTCCACGAGGTCGAAGCTTTATTTAGATAACAAGCTTCTGCATGTATCTTATCTGGCAAAGAGCAGGAGTAAACTTGAGAAGAGTTCAGAGAAGGACCGCAGGCTTTGTAACTTCTGACTACGGTCCAAAGTGTAACATCTCACCTCCAAAGTCCAAAGGTACCAGCTCGTAGCACAGTCCCAATGGAACCAATCAGTTTTAAGACCAACTTTTAAACCCACCTTTCAAAGTCGGCTGGCTAAACTGTAACATCTAACACTCTATTTCCTTTCTTCGATGTGATACCCATTTGGAGTGTGTCGATTAATGAACCAGAACCAGAACCAGATGCAGACCATGTAGCTGAAACCTGAGTGAAACTTTACTTTATATGCATTTTTCTTTTCGGTGGAAAGGAGCAGTGGGATAGATAGGTTTAAAGCGCCTGGAAGTAAATAATGGGCTGGCTGTACCTCTATTTGCTGCTTTGCCGATTTCAAAAGCTTTATGGTATGAAAAAGTAAAAACTGGAAGAACATGCACGAGTAAAACATCTTTCTACAAGTCGAATATTTTTTTGTGCAACTCTCTTGACAGATTAGAGAGTTAAATTCGGAAAATTGGTTTCTGTCGGAGTTCTTTTCGTCGGTGCTTAACAGCGTATTCAAGGCGGAGGGTCAGTGTAATCATATAAGGGTCGATCCAATGGTTTCCTCAAATCTTTTGGCAATTTCTGGACCGCTTCATCTCAACTCAAATAGACGAGACTATTACTGCATTTATTGGATCAGTAATTCGTTTCTACTCTCTGTTTGAGTCCAGGTAATTGGAGTCATAACGGGCCATGCCGTTCAAAGCATTCATTTCCTTTTTCATTCTTTTCTGTTCAGCAAAATGTCAGGTTGGTCTAATAGATTTGACCTAAAGGAAATCGTCCAGAACAAGAGCGCTAATGTGGACAATGTTGACTTAATGAATTGTTTCAGCCCGCGGCTCGCCTCACTGTAGTGGACTACCTGACGTTCGCAGCAGCAGGTCACGTTGACAAATTGTTTGAAGGAATATTTAAGTACGTTTGAGTGGAAGCTAATTTACATGACTTCCAGTGAGTGTGAGAGCGGCACAGCAGGCAGTAATTTAAATGGCCAATTAAGGAGCACAAATAATAAATTAAAGCTTCAGGAAGATTAGCACTGCACTTTTTCAATGTATGACAGGAATAATTATGAAAAGACGGTCCAAAGTTGTTTCTTGCACTGCATAAATAAATCATTGTCACCATGTCTCCTTAATTCTAAAACCTTTAACTTAAAGTTGTCGCAATCAAGCCTCAAATGATTTATCGCCCGATGTAGTAGTGTAAATACTGAAAAGTTGTTCGGTGAACTGAAATTACGGTTCCCAAACTTTTCAAACCATGAGCACCTCAGGGAATATTTGGCTTTGCGAGTCCCAACAGATCTAAAACAAAACAAGACATTAACGGGCTTTATTCAAACTGAAAACTGGTCTAAATGGGACTAAACCCAACTTTGAATAGTATGTAGCAACAGGGAACATTATGGACTTTAAAATTGGACAAATGTATTATGTTATTGGACATTATTCTTGGACATTATTGGATGTTATCATTGGACATTGTTATTGGACATTGTTATTGATCATTGTTATTGGACATTATTCTTGGACATTATTGGATGTTATCATTGGACATTGTTATTGGACATTATTGTACATTATTATTGTTGGACATTATTGGACGTTATTATTGGACATTATTATTGGACATTATTATTGGATGTTATTATTGGACGTTATTTTTGTACATTATTGGACATTATTGGACATTATTCTTGGACATTATTGGACATTATTTTTGTACATTATTGGACATTATTGGACATTATTCTTGGACATTATTGGACATTATTCTTGGACATTATTGGACATTATTCTTGGACATTATTGGATGTTATCATTGGACATTGTTATTGGACATTGTTATTGGACATTGTTATTGATCATTGTTATTGGACATTATTATTGTTGGACATTATTGGACGTTATTATTGGACATTATTATTGGACATTATTATTGGACATTATTATTGGACGTTATTCTTGTACATTATTGGACATTATTGGACATTATTGGATATTATTCTTGTACATTATTGGACATTATTGGACATTATTCTTGGACATTATTGGACATTATTGGATATTATTCTTGTACATTATTGGACATTATTGGACATTATTGGACATTATTGGACATTATTCTTGGACATTATTGGACATTATTATTGGACATTATTGGACATTATTCTTGTACATTATTGGACATTATTGGCCAGGTTACGGGGCGGTGCGTGGTTATTTTGAGGGTCCTGCCCTAAAAGATTCGGGAACCACCTCCACATCTGAACATGGGACACAAGTCATCTATGAGCTCCATGACGTGGTGGTTCTCAGGTTGACTTTGACACATAATGTGTAGAGTACAAACAAAGCCCGGGGTGCAGTTTGGCTCTCATTTACTCAGAAGCTGTTCTCGCATTAGATGAAGCCTCACTGCCAGTTCAATATTTATTTACATCTAAAACTATTTCACTGCATCTTGTAGTTTTTTCTGTTGGCCACCAGCATTATTCATGACACAAACAGAAGTTTAATAACCAAATTAAAGCCATTGCTTATTATTTCCAACTAATCTGATTAGCAACATAAAATATTAAATATTATTTTCCTTTCTGTTGACAGTGATTAAGACTTATGACTCGCAGAGCTTCTGCTTTGGGAAAGCGACTCATCTGTGCTAATCAAATTAGTGCATTTTCTGCATTACATCACATTTTATAACCTTTGAAAATTTGTTCGGAGCTATGCAATACAATAACACAAATGGTGTTTCGGCCTAAATATTTCTTTTAAATCTAGTTACGAGTTCAATTTTTCTCTGTAGCTGGATGAGATAAGGAAGTTGTTTTGCCGGTTATTGGCTCATTCATTTTGGTGTTTGCGTGTTTACGTGGTGTTTCTCGCGGGTTGAACTCTTTTATAATTGAAAAATATTTATAGATGATGTTGCTGTTACAAAGTGTGTGGTGGAGGCAGATGAGTTTGAAGGTGCAGGATCATGTGAGCGCATTAAGAGTGCAGGGACAGAGATGTGGTACAAGGCCCAGGGCTGTGGGGCAAATAACACAGCCAAGGACCTCCATTCAAATCACAGTTTGACATGAACAATCAGCCCACGCTGCTGTTCAAGGCTTTGCATGTCACACAAATGAGGATGTTAGGATGATGGAATACATGGGTCAATAAGGATGAACGCATAATGTCCAAAGGCTAATTTGTGAATAAATATCACACGTAAAATGAAGCTAAAACATAAACCTATCATGAAATTTCGCTTATGTTTATTTTTTCATTTAATATGGGACATAACTCGTTAATAAACATGTGTAAATCCAGTATGTAAATGTGCCAGATTCAGCCATGCAGACTAATTATCTTGTTTCATACATTTAAATTAGATTAGATTTGTGCTTGTATTGCCAGCAAACCTATAATAATAACCTTAACCACTTTCTGCCCTAAAACTACATATTTACAAAAATAGGATAAAAAAAATTACACACAAAAAAACATAATTTTATACTAATAAATCAAACGAACTAACTTTATCTGTCTAGTGCTTTACAACATCAACAACTGAACCAATGTGCTTTCCATGCATTAAAAAAAGAAGACAAAAACAAGTAAAAATTCTATACAAAGTAAACAAATACAATAACAGCACAGTCATATTTTGCTGTTATTTTTAGCTTTAGCTTCTTTAGCTTGACTTTGAACAGAGGAAAAAGAAAAATTAGAAAGAGTATGAATAAATTAGCCAATAAAGTACATTAAGATTTCATTAAAAAATCCACCCATTTCTTCCCCAGTTTGACTATTTTGGTGATGTTTATAGTGTTGCTTTCAGGCTGTACGTGAGCAACAGCTGTTACCTGGCAACCATACTATAAACAAGAGCCAAAATCCATATATTTCATATTATATATAATAGAGCTCGGGATGGAACGTTAAAAAAAAAAAAAAAAAAACATGTTTTTTTTGCTGGTGTGCTAAATGTCCATCATGAGATTTATTAGCCAAAACATTCTTAAAAAAAAAAAAAGTTGACAAAAAGCCATGGAGCCACAACTGGTAAATGCATGTTCACTCTATAGAGTCAGAATACTATGATGGATCTCTGCATATTGGATGGACTGTTGCTTATTAAACTCAGTACAGTACGGCCAGTCATTTGTTTATATACCAGTTTTGTCGATTTTTTCACAATCTGCACATTGATCACAGGTTCTATCCCATTAAACAAAGTCATGATTAAGAAAATATGAAAAACTGTCATGGGACACAGCACTATAATTTTAAAATACATTTTAATTCTGGATTTCAAAAGTTTGATCTTTTTTTGCTCTTCGTGTATTATTGAGTGACTTTGCTATTCTTTTTACGATGCTGTATATTTCTGTTTATCTCATCTCATGCTAAGGCTAAACTTATATGCCATATACATAAATCTTACACATGTTCTTTTTCTCTGCCTGCACTGTAATAATATCCTTTACCAGGTGCAACTAGGACAAAACAGCTCCAAAAGTCCCTGACAGAGTTGCAAACGCATTTGTATCTCACCTCTTTTCACAGGTGTGTCCGTTAGCGTCTCCACATTCAACCTGGTGGCCATTTCCCTGGAGCGCTACAGTGCCATTTGCAACCCTCTCACCTCGCGGAGCTGGCAGACCAAATCCCACGCGGCCAAGGTCATCACGGCTACTTGGGCGCCTCGTTCGTGCTGATGTTACCGTACCCATCTCCAGCACGCTCAAGCCCTTCACGCGCCCTCAACAACAGCACCGGGCACATGTGTCGCCTGGTGTGGCCAAATGACATCATCCAGCAGTCATGGTGAGGGAGGTTTTGAATTGTGTTTTTGGATACAGCGCTTTAAAGTGCAGGTGACAGGTTCGACTACCAATTTCACCTAGTTTACTCCATAATTTTGGTTAAGTATATAATTTGACTTTGTGGTTGGTTACTAATCGTTATGATTAGAACTAACATCTTTAAATCTTTAAACTGTCTTTTAAATGTGTTTTTGTCTGTGAATTGTTCATCGCATTTTGGAATGTCGCTCATTGATGACATATATAGAGTAATTCCTTTTAGAACCCCACTACTCTGTAACTTCCAGTTAAAATGTTTCACTTTTCTTCACAAACTGTAACTGATAGATGTAAATTATGATAAATATTTAATCAAAGTATCATCCCACAAACAAGAGAATAAAAATAAAAAACTGTCACATGCACTTAAGGGTCGCACTTTTAAATGTAAGAACTGGCTAAGCTCTCTACCTTTCGGGATGCATGACGTTTGCCCAAGCTGTTCAGGTGTATGGGGTTCTGTTGAGGCATATATGACCGGATCACGAGCAGGAGCCAGTATTAGATCAGACATGTTCCGGACATATT
Source organism: Chaenogobius annularis (assembly GCA_015082035.1). Classification (NCBI taxonomy): domain Eukaryota; kingdom Metazoa; phylum Chordata; class Actinopteri; order Gobiiformes; family Gobiidae; genus Chaenogobius; species Chaenogobius annularis. Next base: position 44,334 of record BJKM01000293.1, read on the forward strand.
TGGAGGTCCAAAAGGCTGCCCTCTTTCACCGGTCCTGTTCATTATTCCTATATAGACAGACTTTCGAGCAGCTGTCTGGAGGTAAATGGAGTCAATTATGTGAGATCTTGTTTGTTTGCTTCATCAGGACTTTCAGCGGTTAGAAAAGAATATTATTATATTTATACCAACCAATAGCAAAGTGTCCTGTGTTAAAGGAGACATATTATGCTAAATCACCTTTAATGAGCTTTTAATCTTGTTAATGGTGGTTCCTCCTGTTTGAATAATCCTATTTTCCCACCCCATCAGCCCACCCACATCTTGTGCTTAGCTGCAAGTGAATACATGTAGGATTCTAAACTCTCACATGGCAACTTTTGAACAATAAAAAGTGTTTCAATGAACAGATATAAAAATGATTATCTAACTTATTATAGTTCAATACTAAGTACCTGAAATAAGCATAATATGTTTCCTTATAAACTAATTTGAAGCCAAGTCGTCAACAGATTCACATATTTTATTGCATTGGATTGTCTAATGTCTGACTGTGCTCGCCTGCAGGTATGTGTCCCTGCTGCTCCTCCTCTTCCTCATCCCGGGCATAGTGATGATGACTGCGTACGGCCTCATCTCGGCGGAGCTCTACAGGGGCATCAAGTTCGAGCTGTCGAGCAGGAAGGCGAGTCGGGGTATGAAAATGAAACGTGCTCCTAACAGCCACAGATCCACACTGGTCTCTATGTGCATGGCCTACATATTGTTTCCTATGGCAAAATTGTATAACGCATCTAGTTAGAGAAACATGTGGCCAGATGTTGAAAATAGTGTGGACAAGGATTATGGGCAATTGTAGTGTTACCGAGAAAATCTGAGGCTTGTATAGTACGTAACATTGCTCTTGTAAATACTGTACTTACAGCGCATCTGGAATCCATTCACAGCACTTCACTTTTCCCTCATTTTGTTTTGTTACAGTCTTATTCCAAAATGGATTCAATTCATTATTTGCCTCAAAATTCTACAAACAATACCCCATAATGATAATGGACACACCAGTTTATGGACAGTTTCTCTCATTCTTCTTTGTAGAACCTTCCAACCCCAAGGAGTTTGGTTGGTGAGCGTCTGTTCACAGCCAGTTTCAGATCTCTCCAGAGATGTACAATTGGGTTCAAGTCTGGGCTCTGGCTGAGTCACTCAAGGACATTCACAGAGTTGTCCTGTAGCCACTCCTTCGTTATCCTGGCTGTGCTTAGGGTCATTGTCTTGTTGGAAGATGAACCTTTGCTCCAGTTTGTGGTCCGGAGCACTGTGGAGCAGGTTTACCATCTAGGGTGTCTCTGTACACTGCTGCGTTCATGTTTCTGTTGATCCTGACTAGTCTCCCAGTTCCTGCTGCTGAAAAACATTCCCACAACATGATGCTGCCAAAAAATGAAGCGCTGTGAATACAACGTGGATGCACTGTAAGTGTAATGAGACAACAACAAGATTGTTTCGAGTTAGATCAAGTTGAGACCAAGACCAGCACCTGAAGGTTGATAAAAGATGCCTGAAGTAAATTTCAGACATGAGTCACAGCTTCTTCTGACATGCTAATTGCTAAGTTTCAGATAACGTCACAAACATTTATGGGCCATTAATACTTTGTACAGATGTGGGCAAGTGAGATAAATATAGTTAAAATACAGATTTCTGTTGAAATACAGTGAATTAATTAGAAATGGTCAAGTCATCAATTGTGAATTTTCCTTTTGAAAATGTCATGGCAAAATACAATATGATCAATAAGGATAACTAGCTCTTGCCTCCATCTGAGAGTATGACATCATCACATTTTAGAACACCATCAATGGGCCTATTCATTAGGAAGGACCGCCCTGCAACAAAAGTATGCAACTTTTCACTCATAAAATAGACCATTTAGTTTGAATTTGTTATTTTCGAACGCAACTGTCCTAACTTTTCATAATTCTGAAACCCATGTCAGATTAAGTCCGTTACAGCCTCAATAAACAACTTTTTGGTGTGAGCCATGATAATAAGGTTTTGACACTAATTTAGGCTGTGGTGGAACTTTAAAACATCTTTAAACTTCTTTTAATGATTTAAATTTTACCGTATTGACCACTGATCTTTAGCCCTCCACTTGTTCTAAATTTGAATATACCGCCCACAATGAAAAACCTTTCGACAAACCTTGAATAAGTATCCACTTTGAGCTGAATACAACAATTATACAACATAGTATAATTTCCACTGGTTAGCCTACCTAAGCTGCTCATACTCTTCACATCAAACTGACAGCTGCAGCACTATGGGGTTCATCCAAATGCTGACGTGGTCTACTCATTATCTATTGACACGCACACACAGGAGAAGAGTGAATCAAATCAAGCGAGGCAAGACAAGCTCTTTTATAATACACATAATCACACATCTAAACACACAAAATTACAAAGAATGACAGATATATTTCAATAAAGTGAAATGCTATCCTATCTTCCTCGCAGAACGCCAAGCCAGCTCCGGCAGCATCAAACCAGGCGATAGCGACGGTTGTTATCTCCAACCGTCCAACAAAAAGAAGAGTTCTGGACCCTTCTCCGGCAACAAGACTGTGGTGGGCCGAGTGTGCAGCTCCAGCCCGACAGCCAACCTGATGGCCAAGAAACGTGTCATCCGAATGCTCCTGGTCATTGTCTTCTTGTTCTTTGTCTGCTGGACTCCCGTCTTTGTGGTCAACGCCTGGCAAGCCTTCGATCGCCGCTCGGCCTACCAGCTAACGGGAGCGCCCATCTCCTTCATCCACCTCCTGTCCTACACTTCGGCCTGCGTCAACCCCATCATCTACTGCTTCATGAACAAGAGGTTTCGCCAAGGCATGCTCTCCACGTTCAGCTGCTGCACCAAGAAACAAGGAGTCGGTTCTCTGGCGAGGTCCGCCGGAACAGTCAAAGTCGAGGGGACGATAAGGGCAAAACATGACCAAAACGGTCATACGCCACCAAGTGGGGCGAGCACAAAGTTTACATACACCGGGGTTCGAACGTCCTGGAATGAGATGACTTAAAGCATTTTATTGATCCAACAAATTACGTTTAAGGAAGTGGGGGATCGCATACGTTAAGATTGTACGGGCCGTGTGAAGGATGGGCATCTCACGACAGGCTGTAATTCTGGGCAAAAATGGAAGGATATGTAAAAATGTCGACGAAACGTGGTGTTGACTTAAAGGTATTACAAAACCATGATGTTTTTCGTGTAAGCAGCTGAACGTGAATGTTGCCGCTTTGGTTCAAAAAGTCAAAAAGTTTGACAGTGTCAGTGATGGCCAAACCAGTGAGACCAGTTTTTTGAGTAAAATTGTATTTTGTTTCATAATTTGGTAAACATTTTATATTATTTACGTGATTTGTATTAGCCAGTGTATTCAGCACTTATAACATAGCTTACCGGTTTCATTTTAATTCAAATGCCAACTTTCTCAATTCACAGTCTCATTATTTGGTCCATGGGACTTATACTTAACTGCATTATTAGGATCAAATCAGAGACATTTTTACAATCTTAAAAATAATAATAGGAAGAAATTAAAATGACAGTTTTTGAGTACAACTGGTTAAATTAACTTTTAAATTAAATTTAACGTTTCCAGTGGTTACAATACAAGTTTGTATGAGAAGAACTTGTTTTGGTAACGCTTTAAAACAAGGGTCCTTACAAGACATTAGTTATGGCTCATTATGCCAAGACAAGGCAAGTTTATTTGTAGAGCACAATTTGTACACAAGGCAATTCAAAATGCGTCACACAACTGGAAAAAAAATGCACCAAATTAAGACATAAAAGAGAAGAGTGCAAAGAAAAGCATTTCAGTCATATGCACAGCCAAACAAAGCAGTTTTTAGCTCAGATTTGAACATTGCCAGAGTAGCGGCCTGTCTCACATCCTCAGGAAGACTGTTCCAGATTTTAGCTGCATAAAACTAAAACTAAACGCAGATTCAGTTTAGTCCTGACTCTGGGCACCAGCAGGAGGCCGGTCCCTGAGGTCCTCAGTCCGAGTTTGTTCATATGGCACTAACATGTCCGCGATGTACTTTGGTGCTAGGCATGGAGAGACTTGTTACAAGCAGAGCTGCTTTGAAGTCTATTCTCTGAGCCACAGGAGCCAGTGCGGACCTGAGCACAGGACTAATGTGATCGTACTTCCTGTTCTAGTCAGGACCGAGCAGCAGCGTTCTGGATGTACTGCAGCTGTTTTACAGCTCGTTTGGAGAGGCCAGTGAGCAGGCCGTTACAGTAGTCTAATCTACTAGAGACAATGCCATGGATAAGTCTCTCCAAGTCTGGTTTAGACAGTGATAGGTCAGTTACACAGCGAAAATGTGTCTCTAACGGCAACATGCAGAGGTTGAACAGAAGGCGTCCCAGGATTGACCCTTGGCACCCCACAGGTCAGGGGCATCTGGTCTGAGACACAGTTACCAATTTCGATAAAGAACTCCTGTCATCCAGATAGGACTTAACCAGTTTAGAGCAGTGCCATGATGCCCACCCAGTCCTCTAGTCTCTGTAAGAGGATCCATGATGACAGTGTCAAAAGCAGCACTCAGATCTAACAGAATTAAGACTGAGGCTTTGCCCGCGTCAGTGTTCAGGTGGATGTCATTTGTCACCTTGATAGAGCAGTCTCAGTGCTGTGATGAGGCCTAAAACCTGACTGGAAAACTCAAATGAGTTGTTTATTAAGAGGAAATCAGTGAGCTGTTGGTATACAACCTTTTCAAGACTTTGCCCAAAAATGGCAGATTAGAGATGGAAATATCCTTCCCTGTTCTACATAATGCAGTTTGCTACACGTGACTTCCGCCATTTTCGTTCGGCCCGGCGGCACTCCCTTTTCTGTGCCCTGACCGAATCATCATTTCTCCATGGCACCATCTGCTTATTATTTAACAATTTTAGCCTTCATAGGGGCAATGGTGAAATGGTGAGTTCAACAAGTCATTTACATGAGAGCAGTAGACATTTTCAAAGTTTATCATTTCCATAAACAGTTTTCCTGTGGCGTCATTATAAAAGGCCATTAACAAAAAGCATCCATGTGTATGAAAACATAATGTTTGCAAGAGCATTAATAAGCTGATTTGAAAGAATTTTCAATAACCAAGTGAGAAATGCGTGTTAATGCCTTATAAACAGTTTACCAAGGAACCATATTTTAAAGCATTAGCCTTTTTTCATAAACCTTGCACAAATTGTTCTATATGTATGGCTCATGAAACCCCATCAAACTTTAGCCCTTTTTTGACCTAAACTTAATCCAAATCCACTTTATTTATATAACACATTTATGAACAGAAACATTTTCCAAAGTGCTGTATTGAACCAAAACAACAAAAAACAACAAAAGGTATAATAAGTGCTCAATTTGATCTTACTAGTTCAAAACAATAAAACCAGTCAAATCAAATCAAACCATAAAATAAACAATACACAAGTTAAGTTCATTAAAACAGAACAAAAAAGCATACATTTCTCCAAAAATTTCTCTTGATAATGATAATAACAACAAGTTTGACTATAAACCTGGAAGACCCAATGTCAAATGTTATGCACCAGGTCTTAAGTCATGTTTCCCAAAGGCGTTTGGTCGTTCCCATTACTCAGTAGCTTCAAAACAATCTCACTGAAGTGCATCTTGAGTTCAACTGTCGCCCTTGACCTCATGTGTGTTTTGTCCCCTTTCTGTTATGAGAAACTGGAGTAGCCTTATCTTGTCGTGGGACTCAAAACACCTGTATACTCGGCTTCAAAGAGCAAATTCCCGGCATTAGCATCCGATTTCCACTTGCTGGAGTTTTTTTTTTTTTAAAAAGCAGCGTAAATGTAGCAACCATGTTTATTTTTATTTTTTTAAGTGAAAGCTTTTACTCTTGTTGTGTTAAATGGACTCTATACATTTTGTGCATGTGCCTATTGCAACCTATTTAACCTGCAGGCAGTGTGTGATAATAGCATGATGACTGCAGACATTAAGCTCACGTCATCTTGCCTTGAATGTAAAAGAATAGTAGCCATTTTAATGCTTTTTGTATACGTCTTAATGGATCTGTGTTAATAGTATAGCCTTAACAAGTGAATATATAAGTATTTGGATCTAGTGTGTGCCTATATATGTGAGCTTTTAGAGGGATAGTACATTATGTTCGTAAAGTAGATGCAGTGGTGGAAGAAGTACTCTGTTTTGTTACTTATGTAAAAGTACATATACAGGGGCACAAAAATTACTCAATAAAATGAAATAAAAAATCGACTTCAGGCGGTCTCTAACCCTAAATGAAGCTTCTTAATGCTTTTCAGACCAGTTCAAAAATGTAGTGGAGTAGAAAGTACAGATATCTACGGAAGCCCGTTTCAGCCTGCAAAAGAAAGTCAAACTTCTTGGTTTGAAGGTCAGAATTTGGAGTTTAAAAAGTCAGAATTCAGTTGCGTTTACTTGACCATTCACAAAGAATCCCAACCTTGAATGGATTTTAAAGTGCGTAAGACAAGTTCTCATGCTTTTCTAATCATATCACAGTTTGATGGGATAGAACATTTGGTAAATATTTATCATAGTTTTATATCAGTCAAGTTTCAGTTTGTGAAGAAAATTTGAAAAATAAAAGTACAAGGAGTGGTGCCGAGTTTCAAACAGAATCCCTCTGCCAACGTGATCAATAAGCCACATCCCTTTGGAAATGCAGACACAATTGTTTGTTCACAATGTTTTAGTGAAAGATATAGTCTAACCTGTCATCTACGGACATTTAAAACAAAAAAAATGACATGTTATTTTCTACTGCTGAATACATGTCAGTTCAGAGTTAGGTGAAGAAGACGAGCATTTCAAAGTGAGGAGGATTAAACAAAACATCAGACTTTCCCCTTGGCATTCCTTCTGGAGTATAATGTAAAGATTCAGTTAAAAAAAAAAAATGTCTACACAATGGATGATACTCTAGATGGGTTTGAACTGGGTTATAATTAGGAACTCCAAGAATAGAGCTCGGGATGGAACGTCCCAAAAAAAAACAACTGGAAATTTGCACTTTTTGCAAAAATGATCGTCCATTGAGATGAATCAGTGAAAATAATATTAAAAAGTAAATATAAAAGAGCCGCGGAACAACTCTATAAACTGCTGGGTCACAACTGGGAAATACATTTCTCACACTATGGGATTAGGGTTAGGAACAGTTCATTTGGTCAGAACTGTATTGTGTATTGTGGCAGAGTGGATAGAACATATGCCAGAATTTGTTTGATTCAGACAATTTGCTGCATGTGTTTCCCACTCCTCAAAAATACTCTTAAAAAAAAAAAAAGCCAAAAAACACTTTCTTCTGACACATCCCGAGCTCTTTTGTAATTATATACACCTTTTTTGAGTGATTAAGGCTTTTGTGGCATATTATAGAATTTACAAACTACTTTTTCTTTACAATGACTTGTAAAGGACCGCCCCATCCTTTACAAAAAAACAAAACAAATGAAGTTTCCTGGAAGTATGTGCAAAACTGTTTATAAGTGTAAATATCAATTAAAAAAACAATACACAGTTAAAATTTTATATCACGTTTTTTATCTCATTTTTATGCCAATATTGCAAGTTTTTTTTTTCCTCTATTTTTTTCTTCTTTTAATGACATACAGATTTGAGCATGATCTGGAGCTGCAATATGTACAAAAAACAAACTAATGTTATATAAAAAAAAAAACATCCCCTTTTGTTTCTTTATTGCTAAATGTTAACAAACGGCACAGGTTTCTACATCATCAGCACCCTTTTGAGTATATCTACCACAATGACACCTCTGCGCACCACTTTTACTAGTTCAATACATTATTACAGTGAAGAGTGTAGGAAGTGAAGAGCCGGAACATGAAAACGAAAACAAGTCTAGGTGAATCCAAGCTATGCGAGACAAGATCGGAAGTTCAGGAAGTAGATAAGCGAGAATATCCCAAATGTACACGTGAAAATACTGTTGAAAAGTCTGGAAAAATGTTAATGGTAGCGTCTAGTGAAAACAGCCACGAAAAGTCTTTAAGGAGAAGTAAGGCTGAGTGCGACAAAAGGGCTCCACACTCTTTAGTTTTTTTAATAGTTTAAAGCTGCCACTCACTCGGCCCTGTTCGTTTAGCAGTGCATGAAAACTACATTATAAAAAGACATTTGGCATATTAGAGGATACATACATTGTTCAGAGCTCATAAAAAAAAAAAAAAAAAAACACACAAATGAACAGCTGCTTTCGGAAGAAGAGAACATGATAAAACCAGACAGAGAGCGAGACAGAAGCGGTTTGTTTTGTGAAGAATTCTGCAAAAGGCATGTAACATAATCACCCCTTTTTGTTTTCTATAGAAGAACTTCCTTTATTTCAAACTGTAAACCAGCTCGGATTGTCAGGGCGACGCACTTCGAACGACATCGCCCCTCGGAGAGCCAATGTAACCATGTGTCCGAAATAAGTGTGAAGGATGGGGCGTCGCGACCCCGAAACACTGCTCCACATGTAAACAGGAGGGGAAGTGGTCGAATTGAGTCTGAGTGAAACGAAAAGACATTAGTTTGTTTAAGTTTTGGAGAGTAAAGGGTTTTAAAGGGTTGGCCTCATTGTAAAGGTCAACGTGAAGACTTTGTGTTTAAGGATGCTACACTCGCGCTGCAGCACCGACTGGAGTGGTCAACTAGATGAACTCAAGCCAAACTAGGCGGCAAGGGCCATAATGCACTTTTTTGTGACATAAGACAAGGGGACAAGGGAGTACCAATAATTTAAAAATATACACTATAAAACATTAATGTTAATAATCAACTTGTGGGGCATAACTTAATCGGACTTTTTTTTCCTTTTTTTTTTTTTTTTTTTACAAAGCCAAATCCAGTTTGTTTCTTCCTTCTATTTGTTTTTTTTACAAGCAAATCCAGTTTGTTCTTTCTCTTATTTGTTTGATAGATTGAAACACTTCCTTTAACAAACATTCAAGTGACAGATCTTGTCCCATAGCAGCTGGACGCAGCACAGATGGACACAACACTGTGGACACATTGCCTCTGAATGTGTTTGCCTTGAGCAGACATTTGGGTTCTGGTGGAAGACATAAACCTCAAGTTTGTTTTTGGGATTCACAATTTGAAATGGAGCGAGTCTGACTCATTTTTCCATTACAGCAACTATGCAAGACACACGCATACGCACACATACATATATATATTTGATATTTATATTTGCTGGCTGGTGAACTAGTGCTCAGGCGGACAAACAAGGAAAACACAAATGACCTGTACAGTATTGCTGTTGGAAATGCAATATTCAACAATACAGTTAGAAGGCCTTTTTACTCCAACAGGAGGCGCTGTGAGTGCAACTACGGAACAGTGACGTTACATGTACATATAGTGTAAGTTTGAGAGAAGAGAAAACCACAGGAGCTTTGTAAAGGCGAGAAGGCGGACAGAGCTTACAGCGCTCACACATACTGTACCAAAGTGAAGGTGCCGGGCACCACATGGTCATAAAAACTGGTTTGGACTTTACACTGAAGAGAAGGCTGCTCGGCACAACAGCGCTGAGAAGAGGCCAGGCCACAGCGGGTCTGTGCTATGCACAGGTTCTTCCACGGTGAGTAAACAGCAGATAGAAGGTGACACATTTGGAAATTGAAGTTATCGGTAAGGCCACATCAAATTGAAAAGTGTCTGTTCATCACACCCCACTTTTTGGAGTAAGAGCGGCTGAAGTGGAGCACACTGGAAGACCTCTGCAGTCCTCCATCTTACTGATACGTGTACAGTGACCAACAGAGCGACAGATACAGGCCATTAGATATGTGATTGGGGCCACTGTGTACACAGTCAATATACAGTACTAAGGCTAGTTTGAGTCAATGACTACTTATTACATTAGTTTGAACATGTCTCGTAACCATGGAAGTCTTGGTTTCTGCTATGGTTCCTGTCAGATGGACAGCACTTAGAGACATAGCCACGTAAGAGTATTGCAGGCAAGGCAAAGGCATTGCTTAAAGCTTTTCTTTTAAAGACTTCATAAAAACCAATGGTAAAAATAGGCCCTCTGAGGTTATTCCCCAATTATAAAACAAATAAAACAACCTTCGCTTATGTAAATGCACAACCAAGACTTGAAATTTCCCAACAGAAGAGGAGTATAAAAAAAAAAGTGAACTTCTGAAGACTGAAGAGCAGGCGTTTGGAAGTTCACTTAAAATACAGGCTGGGATTCTGGACCAGGGAACACAGGGCCCAAGCTCAGAGGAAGAGTAGAAACTATTTGGTAACAAAAGTGTACTATATGTTTAATACAAAAAAGGTATGGAGAAAAATGTACCTTTACTAAAGCTTATACAAGATCCTTGGTCCATAAAAACTATGCAATCGGCACGTTTGAGTGTCCTTCTGCATCTGACAACATCACATCCACCTGCTTGGGAAACCACAATGGGAACAGTAAAAAACAAGTGGTTGGCGGGGCTAAAGCGGCATTCCCAACATGTCGGATCTTTTTGGCGGCAGATGTTCTCACAGCTGTAGAAAGGTGCTGGTGCTCTGAGCCCGCCCTCCCCAACAGGAAGTGGACGGGCAGGAGCGGGACTTCTTTCAGACCCCCCTCCTGCTCCTCTGCCCCGCCTTTTTCTTTGCATCCAAAAATTCAGCACTTTAAGGGAGTCCGTTAGTCCTTAGCAGTCTGTGTGTGCCGAGTTGTGCGTTAGGAGACCACGGCCGCGGCGGTGGAGGACGTGGACGTGACCCCCGGGTTGGTGCCTGCGGGGACGTACACGTTGGGAGGGTCCTGACTGCTGTTGTTCAGGATGCTGGAGTTTCCCGTGCGCAGGATGGCCCCTGCGGCGCTGCAGTGCGGCCGGGGCCCGGGCTCTGGGGTGTAGGTGAAGGTGAGCGTGGTGGAGTAGATGATCCCGTCGTTCCGCACCAGAGTGACGGGCACCTGCACGGGCTGCCTCACCCAGCGCCAGCCCTCACGGAACGCAGAGATGTCGGGCACCACACACAGCATGCTCTCCGCACACCTGCAGGGGGAAGCAAATACACACGTCTTGAAGGTGCTCTGCCTGATTTTTACTGTCCTAAAAACATGAAACTCCAAATCGTTCACCCCAATGAGTTTTTAAGTACTTTTCACAACTTTCAAGAGCTGCTTTTACAATACAACCAATACTGAATTTACTTTATTACATGGAAACAGTCCCTCAAAGTCTGACTCTGGGGCTCTTTATGGTCCATTGCTGAGATGAAGCTCATAAAATATTCTCTAAACACAGGCATGAGAGGACGGGAGACTTGCCTGTACATGGTCTCCGCCTCCACGTCTCCAAACCAGACCCGCAGCTGTGGAGTGAAGTTCTGCCCCGTCAGCTCCAGCATGGCGACGTCCCCACCGCCATTTAGCTGGAAACAAAAGGACTTCAGTCAGAGCTCTGGTAGATTTTTAGTAATATTAAGATGCAAAAGTAGCTCTATGGTGTACCTGTAAGCTCTCCACCACAGGCACAGGGGTGACAGGAGAGTGGACTGGGCCCATTCCCTCATAGAAAGTGTATTCAGCTTTGTCTGTGCTGATGATTGTCCAGGAGGCGCCGTCGTTGATCATCTCCTTGTTTGGTTCCTTTGGGCATGGAGTGGCCTGAAGAAAAGAAGAAACACAGTTAAGCGTGAAACAACAGAAGAGAGTCTGACGATTGCACTTTGAGCTGAGACACGGACTTGAAACTGGATGATCCTTTCTTGGGAAAGGCACAGGTACATGCGCTCGGTGTCCTTCAAGTAGAAGGCACACTTGTGGAGCTGGGACACTGGGTCGTCGGCATCCAGCAGCGCCGTCTGCTTGTCCACTTTACGGATGATCTGAGCAGGAAGAAACACGGAGTAAGGCTAAATCTTTAACCTCTCTATTTGAACTATTTTATTGAGTTTTATAATGCTAATTTAATACTCCAAACAGCATCATTTCCATCAAGGACCAATAACTTAACTTAATAACCTTGTACTTACCAGTCTGGGCAGAGCCATGCCGGTGACGGAGCACACGAGCTTGACCGTCTGTCCGTAGTGGATGTAACCGTCTCTCACAGTGAACTCCTCTCCCTCAGACTCCTCGTCGTCTACTGCGAGACACAAAGACACAAAGGCAGCTTTAATGCCATTTCTGACCACATGAAAGCATTGACGCATTTTTCCGGTTCATTAAATAACCCATTAGCTCGCAGGGACATATTTTGAAGAGAGGACGACAAAATGTCTGGTCTGAAAACTATGAAGAGAGTCAAGAAATGTGAAGAAATATGTTCATGAGAAACCCTTACAATAAAAGCTAGTACAATAAAGAGAACAGGACTGCAACAATAAACTATTAAAAAACACACCAAATCAGTCATATTTTGATAAACGCTATCTGAACTATACAGACTCAAACGAAAATACTTTTTTATAACAAATTATAAAGGCATTATTAAATCAAAAATGTCAAAAGAAATAAATAATTTCTTATTTTCATCAACAACACATTTTATACTCTATCTAAAAGCCTTCGGTCAGCATGTTTCAAACTTGATCTGGTTGCTAATATATTTTAAAAGTGTGAACGACTACTAAAACAACAAAATTTTATTATTTCTCATCATTATCTCTAATTTTTTCTTCAAATCCTTGTGCCTAATTGTTTGATAAAAGGACAATTCTAAGGAAAAGAAGTAAGGACTTTTTTGTTGTTGTAGTAGTAGTAGGAGTAGTATTAGGAGTAGTATTAAGAGTAGTATTAGGACAGTTTGTTGATCATCGAACCGTATTAAAACTCAGTAGTACTGAATACATACAATACTGAGTACATGAATACTACTTTACTTTTGAGGTACTTGCAGACTTACATAGGTGGATGTAGAAGGCGCCCCACTGCTGCGAGCTGGCGTGGAAGTTTCCCCCTTCCACGTGCAGGTAACGGGTGCTGACGGTCTGGGAGCGCAGCCGGTTGAACAGGGCCACTTTAGTCCCTGATGCGATGCACACTGTCATAAAACAAACATGGAGACACTTATGTAATGTATGAAGTCAAACCTGGGAGAAGGACAGAGGCAGAGCAGCCATGAAGCAGGCCGAAAGCAATACAGGGGAAGTGGGTCAGTGAGCACAGGGCCTACAGTGCCCTCCGGTGGACACAAGAGGGCGTACAATGTAAAGAATGGTGTGTCATTGTGCTTTTCAGATTGACGTGGGTTCAGTTCTGTTTTTTGTAAAGGGCATTTAATCCACAACAACAACAACAACAACAACTACTATCTTTTCATATGTCATTTAAATAAGTAAGTAACATTTAGTATTAATCATTTATTTAGAAGACATCTGTAAATGCAACCCTGTGACTAACTGTTGTTGTGTTACTTGGCAGCCGACTGAAAAGGTGCATTTACCGCCACCTACTGTAGTTGTACATCTTCAAAGTATGTGTTTAACGCTATACCGCAAAAAATAAATAGAAATAAATAATAAAAAGGAGAGGGAGAAAGAGCTCTGAATAGCTGACAAGCGCAAGAGGACAAACGGTAAACTTTAAATATATTTTGTTAAGTTTTGCCACTCCCGAACTTTGAATTTCATTCGGAATCACTAAAGTATCTTTCTATCCATCTAGCTATCTATTGAGAAGATCTCAAATTTGATTAGCATTTTTTTGAGCACAGCAAACTATGTACAATCGTTCTCAGTCTCGACATGTTTTTGTTTTCATACACATTTTATTAAATTACACGACATTTCTGCCATTACTATTGGCTGCACTTGCTCAAGATGTGCAGGTGTTTAAATGTGACAGTTGTCCAATTTGAATACTGCATTCTCGTGATCATTTTATCAGCTGATATTACTTGAATGAATAAAAAATAAAAAGACCCTTAGTGTGTAAATCAACTTACAGTCAGCATTCTTGAGGGACTGCTTCTTTTTGGAGGGCTTGGAGATGACTTTGATCCTCTTGCTGAGGAAAACGCCGATGTCTGCGCTGTTGCCATAGAACATTTTCACAGACAACATGAAGTGCTTTCTCTTGTCGGAGTCAGATATGTACAAGGTTTTGGCTGTGCAATAGTTCTGTGAAATAAACAATGGACAAAGTCAGATCTCAAAACATGACATGAAACTCAAATTTAAAAAGGAGTAAAAGTATGTTTTTGGAGGAATACCTTTCCCTCTAAGTTGAGCTGCTGCATCTCCTGGTCGCTGTTGCCGATGCCGATGAAGGCACAGGGTTGGGACTCTTGTTCAGAGCAGCCATCCCGCTCCATCTGCTCCTTCTTTTTCTTCCAGCCGCTGCCCATCAGGTACACACAGGGAGGGGGGCAGAAGAACCTGCATCAGGGGCAAAGCTCAGGTTTAGTGTGAGTGGAACAAGAGGAGGAGAAACATGCTTCATCGTCATCTTCATCTGTGACCACTGGAAATTATGACATTCTCCTGCATGTGTCGTCTCACACCAGAAGAGGGCAGACTTGTACCGGGACAGAAGAGATCCTTGCATGACCACATATACTGAGGCTGACACGGCTTCATCCTAAAGTCAACATTTCATCATTTTCTTTAGGATTTACTGTTCTTATATCAGGCATGCATTCTTTTGGGGAAAGTACAAAAATGCACTCATCAATGACGTGACGCTCTTGATAAATGTGTGTCAGATTGGAACTAGAATGAAGCCTTTTTCACAAAAATGTTGCGTCTGACTGTGGGCGTTTGTCTACTTTCACCTCCTGAAAGAAGACCAGGCAGACCAGCACGTTTGCATTTGCAGCTCACTTCTGTGCCGTTCATTACAAGATGCAGACAAGACATCAGAGGTGCCAGACAGCATGAGCGTGCGTGTGCGTGTGTGCGCATGTGTGTGTTTGTTTTTTTGATTAAAGGACGTAATTGAGACAAATCCCTTTGCGGTGTGCATAGCTGACTAGTTAGTTGCGGCAATGGGTAGAAAGTGTTTTAGTGCTGCTGATAAAAAACAGACTTTTTCCTGAAGTGGCACGGACAACTCGCCCACTCAGATTATAGTAGTGGTTAAAATAGTTGCACCAGTGGTTACAAGTTACACTTAATTGTGGTAGCAATGTAAGAGTGGGTGGTGGCAGTTAGAGGTGGCAAAAGATCAAAATAATGATATTGTGAATGTTGTTTTGCAAAATTTGAATACATCACGTTTGTTAAAAAATGTATTATATATATAAAAAATTAGAAAGGCCTTCCGTTTCTGAAAATGGGGAAATTCTATTTCTGCCCTTTTGTGGGTCGTTTCATATTTCTCTGATACTAACAAACATGTTTTTGCACATGTCAGTTGGATTGTCATCAAGACACTTTGAACTAAACTTTAAAACCACCATTGCGGAAAAAACTAAAACAAATTCTATAGAATCGAATGCATAGTAATAGCAGTGAGGTGACAATGCAGATGAGTGTGTCAGTCTGGTGTCATCCTCCGACGCTGCTGTAAACATATTGTATAAGTGTACAACAAAAGCTGGACAAACCTGTAGAAGCGGGCACATGCTACACTGTTTGTACTGGAACTCAACGGTGTCGCTGTGACTAAACACACGAGGAATTCCCCTTCCCCCTCCCAGCGCCTCTGTCCCGGTGAGCTACAACTCTCTGAGGTGTCTCCAAACTGCCCCGTGCTCATCGATTCACCCCGAGAGATAGGCCTGATGAGAGTGCAGGCGGCGCTGTGCTACACGGCCAAGAAAACAGACAGAGAGAGAGGAAGATGATGGAGGAAGATGATGGAGGAGGAGGAGGAGGGGGGAAGGAGGAGGAGTGGTAAAAAGGTGTGAAGTGGGAACTGGCCAAGAAAGCTGTTGTACTTCCCTTTCTTTATGTGAACTAGGCATGGGACGATACTGACATTTTGCATCACAATCATCATGGGCTTGAGATGGCTATCACGATAATGGTTATTAATATGTAAATGTTAATACTAAAAATAAGTTATAAGTTCCACAACTATTACACAATGCATGTCTGAAACAAAAAAAGTTGCCACAGGAAAAAAAAAAACATCTTTAGCTTTGATTACAGCACATATTCGCTGTGACATAGTTTCAATAAGCTTCTGCCATAGTAAAAGATGTATTTCCATCCAGAGTTGCAGCCAATGATTTGACCTTTTTCAAAACATACTGACATCTTTTCCATGAACACGGGATTTGTCTTTCTACATGGTTGTTTCCGAAATGAGAATCAGGGCTTAAATACCGTGTTGCAGCTGAAACATCATCACCCATACAGCGATTACCCAGTGTTTTCTTAGATGAATCCAGGTGGGCCTGGACAGGCAATGTAAGTCTAGTCACCAGTCAATCACCACGATTAGACAAAATGCGATGCAATCCAAGCCAATATTGACAGATCTTCACCAATATTTTTAACAGGCAATAGTAAAAACTGGATATTTGGCACCAGTATTTTTTTGTCTGTGTGTGCATGTGTTAGTCCCAAATTATCCTCAAATCTGTCTTTTTGAACAGACTAATGAGTCAAAATTGAAATAGAAGTCTAATTAGGCTAAAATATGTCTGTATGCTTACTCAATCATGACACCATCATTTATATTCTAGATAAATACATTCAGTTATAATTTATAATATTTATGATCAGTGATTTTTACTTCCAATTTAAGATAGCTTTGTGAGCTTTGTTAAGGTTTTTTAAAAAGTTTAATATTGGTATTGGCAAATATTGGTTGTCAGCCACAACAGTAAGCCAAATACCGTTGTTTTTTTTTGGTTTGTTTTTTAATCCATATCGGACGGTCCCTACTGTGAACGGCTAAATGTTACAATTGCTAGCCTGCGTGTTACTTTACATAATAGTAAAATGGGGCAAAGCTTTGAAGATTTGTATTTATTTTTTTAATTCAAGTGAGAGGGTCTGAAGACTACCCTACTGGATTTAATTTAAAAGAAACAGGAAAAACCTGGGCAACACAAATGGAACTCATCACAATTACTCGCCGCTCCAAACACGATCCATTATATTGAACAGAAAGTTGCTGATGCTAAATGCGATGCCCTACGAGAAGCCTACAATGTAAGGTTGAAGTTATGTTGATTTTTTTTGTCTCCAGTGCCGTTTATTTCTGGTACAAGCAGGCCATGTTTTCTTTACAGCATCTACCTCTCTAACCACGTCCCCTTCTATCTGTAAGAATCCTTGCTCTGCCGTGGATTTAGTGACCTTCCCTCGCGAGGTGGATGGGGATTACGGTCCAGGGCCAAGTTCTCGATACCTCACTCGAAAGCAGCTGCGTCTTGCCTTTCACTCACCTTTTTTCATTGCCGTAGGATTTCTGTGCAACTTTCGCATGCAGGATCATGACAGTTTGGTCGCCTCGCTCCTTTAGGTAATTCCGCATTGCTTCTCTGTAAATAAAATGCAAAAAAAAGAAAAGTTAGTTCATTTTTGTGATCAGTAGACACATTATGTGCGATTATGAAAACGTGATGATTGAGCGCAGGACGATTCAAAGCAAACACAAGAACACGTAGCAGATGGATTGTACACTTGCAATGACCTCTGGAAGGCTTGTGTAAGCTACAAGCCAAAAAAGCCACATCTCGGCGGACCGGGCTGAACCATAAATGACCGGCTCAGAGGGACAGCGAGGTGCAAAGGGGAAGCAACGTGAGGGAGCGCGGAGGGAAAGGGGAGGGAGGGAAAGGGGAAAGGAAAACAGCAGAAAAAAAAATACAAAAATCAGCTGAGCTCACCAGCAAAGAGTTCTCCCCTGGGGTCAGAATGTTACAAAATCTGAACTAGAATTAAGGTTCATTAAGTACCTGTTACCTGTTACTTAATGAACCCTCTTCATTATTCATCAATGTAAAGAATTGTGAGTACAAGGTAAATTAAAAATTTACCTTTGGTAGTAAATAAAGTGTGGTAATTTTCTTCTTCTCTAAGGATTGTCCGATTTTGATTTTAAAATCCATAGCAAGGCTCAAAAATATATGCTAAGTTGAAGTAAAGCTCTCAAATTGTGTATTCTTATTGTATGTATTTATATGGGGTTTAAATCATTTGTGGTTAATAATTATGAAGGTATGTTTATACCTTCATAATTATTACCCATTTGCTCTTCTATTTCCATTTTTTTCTCATTTCAAAAATAAATTAATTGTGGAAAATCTAGGAAAGATAAATGGGCACAAACAGACAAGGGCAGCTGCAAAAAAATATACACAGTAGGTGCTAAATATCTGCTATTTTTTTTTAAAATAACTGACTATACCGATATTGGTAATACTCAGTGGATAGTGGCAAACACCAATACTGGAACAGATATATCCTTTCTTGAAATATGTGACTAAAAACCTACACTCTACACTGGCTTGTCAATCACTGTCTGGATGAACTGCTTTGGGGGGTAAACTGTAATGCTCCTGTCTGCATGTCCAAACTGAAAATGTGCTGAACAACATAGAAGTCTGCCATAAATTCCACAAAATCCGACATTTCCCTTTAAATATGCACCACAGCAGTTTGACAAAAAAAAAAAGCTGCCAGGTCAAAGCTCAAACTCCAAAGCCTAATTAAGACGCACACGCCGCAAAGGCATTATCAAACGGCGCTGAAGCACATATGTCCATGACACCTGACATGCGAGCTGTGTCCGCACACTCATTCTGGAGTCTTTGTTATGAAAAGTGTGGGGCCTCTGTCGTGCGTGTCTGTGTTAGGGGGGTGTGCAGGCAGGGGTCGGAAGAGTATGATTTCATAACCAACAGGCTCAGATTTCTCACTTTAGACGGGGATGACACGGAAAAATGCAATTACGCTGTTTAGACTTGGCAATTTTCAACCACACATCACCAGCAAAACACGAGAAAGAATGCGCAATTTTTGAATTCCAAACACTTGAGGCCATTATAAAGTAACATGATAGCATCGATTCACCACATGGAGAAAATCACTTTGTTTCCCCAAGCCAAGCCTGAAAAAAGGTGCACACAATTGCACTAGTTAAAAGGAAATATGAGACACATTAAGTAAAGCACACTTGATGCTTGGCTGCTTCCTCCAGGGCTCAAGTGAAACAAGAACTTAGTGTATAAAAAAAATAAAAAAAAAAAAAAAACAGGGGGGGGGCTATTAGTGATCCCTGGGGAACTCCACAGACATGATGAAGAGAGGAATGCACACTTTATCCCAATGGTTGAGTAAATAGAATATCCAGGTACTCAACAACATTACAATATCACAACATCTCTGTAGCCAAACTAGAAAAAGTAATATTAAGATGGGAAGTTCAATGTGAATTATATCACATAGAGGAGATTGAAACAAAAAAAATCAAGACATTTTTTTTAGTTTGTGAAGGTTTAATTTAGTTCAATTCTTCTCTTTTTAGGTAAACTACTTTGTTGCTACCATTCATTTAAGAAAGATACTCTGCCGTTTCAAATACTACTGAATGCAACCAATATTGAAATATAGTAACACAAAGTTTAAGAAGTGACACTATTTTACTTTGATTTTCCCCCAAGTTTTACTTCCCACAATTTTAAAAGGGGATTTGCTAAAGGCAATTTAGGTCAAAGAGTAAAGAGGACATTTTCACTTAAAAAACTAGGAGCTTCGGGAGTGCAACAAAGGGAGAACTAACGGCCCCTCCAGACCAGACAGGGTGAGAAGCCCAATTCTTTATACTCCCGATAACATTGGCACTTCCATGTATTATTTGTGATGTTCCTTTAAACTCTGACATGAACCTGAACCTTGAATTACCTTTAAAATAGGCTTTGCCTGCAACAGCAAATGAACGCTGCACAATCTCTTGAACCAAAATACATCATTGGTAAGTCAATTCAACACAAAAATATTGTCAAAATATTCATATTTTTTGGTGAAACCTAATGTTTATAACCAATACCCTATATGTCACACCGAATTTTGTCTTCTCAAACATCTATATTTGTAATATCCCAAACATGAAATGATACAATGGATCTATAAAAATTAGACATGCAACAGTGCCATATTGTTTAGGCAAAGTGTTATCTGACAGATAAATTGAAAAGGGAGGGGAAATACACTGGGAATCCCCACCCGAGCAATAACACAAGGTAGGGCTGTAACAATGAATGGACACCACCAGTTAGCAAATGCCAAGTGTGAAGCTAAATGAATGTAGTAAAAACAGGCAAAGATATACAATTGTAATAAAATACAGACCGCTCTTTATGAAGACAGAGAAAGTGTAATGCCTGGAGAACAGTCCTCACTTCTGTCAAGCGCATGACTTGCAACAAAGCCACAGAAGCGTTAAATGCAGCACTAACAGCTGTGTAATAGAGCAGCATGACTGGCAAGAGACTGCAGATCTATACACAAATACATGTGGAGTCAACAAATAGAATTTGACCTATATCCAATCTCTACAGTATTTAAATGGATTGGTTTCTCATTTATAGTTGGCATATTAGTTCTGAGTCATAAACACAGGGAAACGCTGGTCGCCCTCACTGCTCGTGAGGTTACATGACACAAGAAGTGAGAAAGCACAGCGCGTCTCCAAGGCAACACAAACAGTGATTTCCTTTACGGTCATAATAATGTGCTACAACAGTGGTTTTCAAACTTTTCACACCATGAAGTACAACCTAAGAAAGTATTTGGCCCTCTGAGTACCAGTTCTTAACCTAGCTCATGCCAGATTATAATGTGGATCTCTCTGAACATTTGAATCTGATTGGTCAAAGCATCACAACAACAGCAGGGAACTCAAACTGACGTTAAATCCAGTCAAAGAAAAGTACAGACTTCTCCCCCATCATCAAATGCACAAAGTGCTTTAAAAAACAAAATAGTCTGTAAATCTGCTCAAATAGGTCAAAGTATGTCTATCAGCATGGCCGTGTTTGTTTAGGTCCTTTTGACTTCCGCCCAAAATACAATCTGGCGCTGTGATTGGTCAGGCTCACAAGGGCTGACCAGATGGATTCTCAGGAGTTTGTGAACTAAATATCACGAGAATTCATCTGTCGTGAGCCAGGGTAACCATTTCTAAAGTGGGAATAAAACTGGACTATTCTAGGGCCCTTTCCCAAACCGGCCCTTCTCCTATGCACTACTAAAACAAGACTGAAACAAAGACAAGAGACAAACTAGGTCTAAAATAAGACTACACTAGTTCAAAATAAGGACAAACCCAAAGAAG
The DNA here is from genome assembly GCA_015082035.1 of Chaenogobius annularis. NCBI lineage: Eukaryota > Metazoa > Chordata > Actinopteri > Gobiiformes > Gobiidae > Chaenogobius > Chaenogobius annularis. The sequence continues at coordinate 65,606 of BJKM01000293.1, forward strand.
GACAAACCTGTGGATCAAATTTACTTAAGACGGAGCTCGCGTGCCACAGTTTGAGAACTACTGTACAACATCATGTAGTACACACCAACAAACGATTCCTACCAGCATAATGGTTAAAAGTTAGTCAAAGTACTACAAGACAGTTTTCAAGTCCAAATTTGAAATAGCAGAAAAGGGAAGTAATGCGAGCTGGGTGTATCAGAAGTGTGGATGAGCAGAGACTTCACCCTTATGTGTGTAAGAATGTGTGGAAGTGCTACAGCATCTGTCCAGTACATCTGCCACTGGTCTACAGCAGAGCGCGCTGACACAAGAGACCTATGAACAGAGTGAGGTACTGCACGGACCAATGAAAATGAGGAGCCGTCTGGTAGAAAGAACATGAAGAGTAGAGTTTTGTTGAATCAAGGAAATCAATTTATTTATAGCCAACACTGGATGAAGTATTATCTGCACTGTATATATTGTACACTATGACCCCTCCCCCCCAAGGACTAAGGATGGAAATTAGAGTATCTCTGCTTTCATGCTTTATGGAATTGTACATTGTCCTAATAAATAAATACATAAATAAAAAACATAATGAACCTTAAATGCAAAGTGTAGTGGCATCGCGACTCGGGATGTCTTTGCTGTATGTGTGTTTTTGGTTATGAGGTTATTATCTGGCACGTTGCTGAAACTTTCATCTGAATATTACAACTATTGCAGTGTAAGTTATTTTGTTTTGTTTGGTAGTGACTTGGTGATAAATGTATTACCACATTCTTCAGTTCAATGAATCGAGTTTGTGTGGTAATTTGACTACTGTTGATGCCCTCGTCCTCATATGGCTTATGGTCGTGACATCAGCAGGTCTTTGTAGTGGCTTTTCCTTTCTGTGAAAGACGGAAGAGTTCTTATGCTTCAGGTGATGATTAAAATTGATGGTGTATAAATAAGGTTAGTGGCTAAATCTCATGAGTCTGAGCAGAGATCAACGGGACTTTTTTCTTTTTTCTCTTAACTTTTAGTTCAGAATATAACAGATTTCAGGATCAGAAAGTTCACACTTTTATAAAATACTGCTGATGTGAGAAGCCAGGGCATTTGAGAGTGAGCCCAAAGGCAGAAAGCATCTTGTCCTCATGTGCACAGAATGTGTAAGTGCTGCACTCCCTGGGTACTGTTAGTGTGTGCTAGTGTGTACTAGTGTGTGCACACACTAGTGTGCTAGTGTTCACTTCTTTCACTGGTTGTGTGTCTCTGTATTGTATTTCCAGTCGAGTAACCTTCCTGACAGGGCGGCCCTGCAGGACCCCGAGCTTTAGCTGCCCTAAAAAGCCCCAGAAGGACTGCCTGCGCTGCTGCCGGACAGAAAATGGTGGAAGATGTTGAATGAGTAAAGACGAAGGAGTGCAAGTGAACAAGCAGGCTCAGGAGAGGACAAAGAAGAGTAACATGATGCACTGAGGAGATGTGTTGTGTGCCTTTTAGCTACAGTGTTGGGTGACTGTCATATTTCTGGCCATCGAGCCCGTCCGACTGGCAGGACATGAATGAAGCAGCGACACATCAAAAGAAGCTTGGGGCCCCTCCATCCAAATCTGGACAATATGCAGCCATTCATTTTCCCCAGAGAGAGCCACGTGTGGAAAAGGCTGGCCGCTTCCCAGAAACAATGACAAACACCAACAAGCAAACAAGTACGTGCAGAGGCTTCCAGACGCAAAGCCGCAGCACCATCCATCAACATTCAGCTTTCATCCAGCTCTGCAGCCACTGACTGGGAAAGCCAAAAGAGAAGTGTGCCTAATCAAAAACGTGCAGGAGGCTGGTCCGACAGTACAAGGCAGAGTGTTGACACTGCCCAAGGACACAAGGCTTTGGGATTGACACAAACGTGTGTAAAAGTAGTTTATTAATAGCAAGTTTTATCATACTGAGTCAATGTACTAAATTGTAGTAGTATTACAACATATAGTCTATAATTTCTGAATAAAATTGTGCAAGTACCCACAATAAACTATATTTGATTGAAATATTGGAAATAGTGGAAATGGTTTGCTCATCTAATTCTTAATTATACACAATAGGCCTGCATATGTTAATTGACTAATCGTGACTAGTCGACTATAAAAAAAAACGTGATAACCGTAATGATTATCTACTACAGAGACTCTAAAATACATAAGACCTTTTATTTTTTTTTAAATGACAGTCAAAAAATATTTGAAAATGTATTTAAAAATGTCTCAGTGACCATTAGAAATTTATTCATCAAAACTTACAAGTCGATACTAAAATATTTTATAGTTACAGCCCTAATACCAAATATCATAGATTGATTTTCATGCTTGAATTGTAGATGCATATGCCATATAAATACAAAAATTACATGTAAAAAATAATCTTGCCTTGACTCTTAACAAAAGCTTATCAAAAATCATATCTAGGCCAGTGGTTTTGAGCTGATCTTATTTTGGAAACCATTTTTACACTGTGACCCAATTTCAATATTCTCATATAAATTTATTTCGATATCATGAAAACAGGAAAGCCAAAGTCACTTTTACAAGTCCCAAAATAAGAATGTGCACCAGCTGGGTTGTGTGCGCTGTGTGCGGACTCACCTTGTTAGGCGCTGTGGCTGAGGGCGCTCCCCGAACTTCCTGCAAAGACACACAGTGACAAGAACAACATGAGTGGGCTGCTTATCGACCACAAACACACAGAGTAAACACAAGTGTACACTGGGACTCTAACGCGGCCTTTGTCTTCTAGGCCACCCGCTCGCTTCAGCAGCCGGCTTTTCGTTTTGGTAACACGGGTGCACACCTGCTGAATCGCCCATAGAAACTCCCATTTTACTTCTATTCCTTTTGGGGAGATGAGCAAGCTTATAGGAAACAATAGGCCACCGATGATTTACAGCGAGTAAATGGAGCAATTGTCAACACCCATCCATCTTTGTTATCTAGGATTTTATGACCCGCTGTTTTAAAAGGTCAGCTAAGCTCAACATGTGGTTAGGATCCAGGCCCTACGGTTGACTGTGGCTCTGTAACTTTTAAGTAGCGCGCTCATACAATATGGAACAGATACAGTAAGTGTTCTGGCTTCCAGGGGCAATCTGAATTGTAAAAATGGGACAGTTTGACTTGATAATTTGCCGTTGCTGCTGCCAGTTCTACGGTGCATAATGCTGTAGCTCGGGGGTAGAAATGACTGGAGTAAGTTGAAAAGAGCTTTTGTATTTTAGCACAGAACTGTAATGAAGAAAGAGCGCTCTGAGAAAGAGACATGACTACTGCGAAGTGTGAGTTTAGGCATGAATGTGCAACAGCGCAGTCAACGGTATGAAATATTAAAGGGCCCATATTATGCCCAAGAGTTGCGTTTTATTTCATCGTAATCTGCATGTTGACCCAGTCTCCTTTCCGTGAGCTCAAAAGGCTCCTTCTGTTCCACCAGCTGATGTCATCAGGTAGCACCCTACATCTCCGGCAAGTCCTTTCACTGGACATTTCGATCTCGGAAAAGTCTGAAGAATAAAGAATAAAGAATGGGGGTAATGTAACACTATGGATACCAACCGCCATAAAACACCACCAAGAAGAAGAAACCGGTCAAAAGAGTATTTCAAAACCACAAATACATGTGGATAATTTGCATAAATACTGAAGCATACACACACGCACTATTCTTTAAATGCCACTAACACACACGACACTCTCCAATAGTGTTTAAAATGTTAATTATCGAAACGTTCAACAATAATATAAGAATGTGTTTCATTTTTCCAGATTGTCATTTATACATCATACTAAACGCCTTTAATTGGTACTATCCTAAATTAGAGATTATTTTGCCCAAAAGTATCTTCTTTCCGCGACATCTTTTGAACTTCTTTAGAGTTATAACTCAAAATGCTGTGTCAAGACTGTTCTAGAGCTTGAATCATACTGCCACACTTACACGTGTGCAGAGGAAACCCACAATATACAAAAAACAACACATACAAATTCGTGACACATCAATGACCAATAAATGTACTTTTTTTTTTTTTTTTCTTCTGCTTTTTGTTCTTCACTGACGTCTTAGAGCTCATAACTCTGCTGAGTGCAGTCATAATTTCCATTGTCATATCCTCAGAAGACTCACTGACACAGAGGTTACAGTTGTTCAAAGTTAATGAGCTGGAGACTTTCACAACTTGCATGGAACTTCCATTTATCTTCAACAGAACACCAATTTGAGTTTTAGTTCTTCTCGCTGTGACCCAGACAAGGACAAAACAGGAAGAAGTGTCATTAATGCAGGATGTGTCGGTTTATTAGACTGAGTGCCAGTGACTGATGTAATAGCTGTGATACGGCCTTTGACCTTTTTTTTTTTTTTACCCAGAAAGGACAAAATTAGTCTGAGCTAGAGCAGAGAAGCCACAGCACACTGACCACTCCAAGAATTTTACACTGACTAGTCAATTCCATATGGATATTTCTAGTCAGTCATCCTTTTCCCAATATTTAATACATACAAAAAAATTCTTGACTAAATGCAGATTAATCTACTTTTGAGTTAACATAATTAGTAGGGATGCAACAATGCTCGAAATATCGCGATATTGCGTTGTCAAAAGTCCAACAATAACATCGGGAGCTGTCACAATTGATCAAATTCTGTTTACATTCATCGTTTGGTTGCGCAGCAGCAGCAAAAAAAAAAAACATAACTAAACCATGATCCTTTGCCTCATTTCAGTGCAGACAACATGAAGAGAAAAAAAGTGTCACCACCACAAAAAAAGGTTCACACGCTCTATTTGATAGGACCGCCTTTAGCTTTGATTACAGAAAACACTTGCTGTGACATAGTTTCAATAAGCTTCTGCATATAAAAGATATCCCAGTGTGTCATTATTTCTCACCAGTTGATCTTGTATTGATGATGGATAAAGTGACCACTGCACAAAGCCTTCTCCAGCTCATCCCAAACACCCTCATTGGGGTTCAGATATGTGATCGATAAGCTTCTGCTTCTCCTTAGATGTTTTCTCTGCTTGATGCCAATGATTTGACCCTTCTCAAATACACTGACATCTGTTCCATGAACACGGGATTTGTCTTTCCACATGGTCGTTTCAGAAATGAGAAGCCACTCAATGCATCAGTAGGGTACAAATACTGTGTTGCGGGGGAAAGATCATCACATGCAGCAGTTATCCAGTAGGAGAGGAACTACTGTATTTGCTTAATTGGATGCAAGTGGCCACTTTTTTTTTGTGCATGCAGTATATCTTAAATTCTTTGGAATATGACAGTAATCATTCGCACAAGGCTAGTATTTCTATAATTCTTTTAGCCTCTCCACAATATCGCAGTAACTATTGTACAGTGAAATGAATATTGTGATAATATCGTACTGCACTGTACTCTAATAAGTAGCCTATATTAATGTAAGGCTTTACCACAAACTGAATACTGTAAGAGAACAAAAGTATTCACATTTTGTGCAGTGCCCTCTTTGCACCAAGGAGTTCAAATAAGGCTTTAAGTGTATTTTTTATGCAACCGTTTGGCCCAAAAAGTCCAAAAATAGACCAGACCAATAAATCGACCTTATCTCTAGTTATAATGCCACAAAATTGTATGCGGCAAAGCTGGAAGAGAGTCTGAAGAATTTAACACAATTTAAGTTGCAGATCAATTACATCAACTGCTACAGCCATCGCATTTCTCCTGGGCTTTCTTGAGCGTTGCAAACACTTTAGTCATGTTCCTTCCTAACGACAGCAGTGATGGACAGATTTTCCCCATGTGGAGGAAGTGGAAGCTGCGCCTGCTGCTGATAAGTGTGTCGGAACTTCTTACATGCCATCAATAAACACACAAGATAGCATGTCACGCTGTCGATTGAGGCGTTCGCGCGTGGACATGCTGCGAAATAGTAGGGAGAGGCGTGGAAACAAATAAAGGCATGGAAATAGCTGGGAAGAAGCCGAGGGCATGAGAAAGTGAGAGAAAGTGGATGCATGATCGGTGCAAGAGGCAGAAAGGGCTGGTGGAGGTGGAATAATTATGAAGCGGGGCAATCGATAAGGTTCCCACAGTGAAACAGCGATGCCTGGGATGGCTAATGGATTCCAGACGGCTCTCCTCTCCCCTCGCTCGCTCCTTCTGTTAAACCTCAGCCCCCTCCGACGCTAACGGGCCGCGCGGGAGGAAGGATACTGCGGGAAGCCGGAATTTAAAACCGAGGAAGAAAGATGGAGATACGCGGTGGTGCAACGACGAAGGACCGTGCAAAGGGGCTTGGTGCAATTACCCAGTTTGTATCATTTGTAGAAAATTGTTTTGGAATGTTATGGAACAAAAAGATAGAAATGGGTTGTTGTTTTTTTTGGATTATGGTATTGCAAGGGTTTCAGCGTAGGTGTGGGTGAAAATGAATATCTATAAAGATATTCAAACGATATTATGTTATGATTTTAGTCGTGGTTTAGTCAATTCTAGTGTCTAATGGGTTCAAACTAGGGCTGTACCGAGTTAAACAATAATTAAACTGCAACAGCTGCACTAAGGCTGAATCTGCCCAGTTGAAAGGGTCTATTATTCATGGTACAATTGCATTCTGATATTCAACACATGAAATTCCAATGCATTTTGTTTAGGTACATAATCAAAACATCATTTTAGTAAGCTTTTAACACTGGTTTTAAAGAAAGGGTATCGAGTATCAGGTAACATTTTGTATTGTGAAAATGTATAAATGATGAAATGGAGAACAAAGTAAAGAGGAGAGGATTTGTGTACTTGGATCTTTTGGATGTGTTTCACTATATCCGGGCTGTTCCAAAAGACATTTCTAACTAACTAACTAACTAACTAACTATCCAAGTTCAAACGAGTCTTTAAAAGTATTAGTAGAGGTTTAAACATCCGACCAACGTGAATGGACAGTACTCTTGTTTGGGAGATTGTTTTGGGTGTCATTAAAATGCAGAGCCGTATCATATCACTTGCCATAGTGCTTGACAACTCAAAATATGAAATCTTTTGAATAGGCCAAGTTCAAAATAGCGACCATAAAAAAGTAAACCCTATGAATGTGTTCAGATACAAAAGTGACCCTGTTCAGAAAATAAACGTGACTAATTCAGGATTAAAAGCCCTTAACATCGTGCCACAGATACAGGGCTGCAATGATTCATTAACTGAAAATAATCAGTCAATATTTTGCATACAAAAATACCTTTTTACACCTTCTGATTTTATTACAACTTCTGATTTTATTACAACTTCTGATTTTATTACAACTTCTGATTTTATTATGAATTTGTAAATAGTCTTTATCTAGAAGCCAGCAGTCTTTGGTTGATAATTTAAAACATCTCAATGTACAAATGAAATCCTCATTTAGTAGTCGACTACTAAAATAATCATTAGTTGCAGTCCTACACAAATGCTTAACACAACAACATGAACTTTATCCCCATTTATATTGCATTGCTCACTTCTAAAATCAGCAGACCGCAATTTCAGTCTTTTCAGAAGTGGTGTTAGAACTAGAGGAGGTCACGAGCGCGAGAGCGTTCTGTGAAAAACCACGGTCTTCTTCACCTCTGAGAAAAAGGACGCACCTTCACAACTTCAGCAAAACAAACACCAACAAGACAACCCAGGAAAACCACAGCCGTGCGTCGATGCGTGCGGCGAGGCACTGCTGCATCTGCTTCTTTTGAGACCGCTTCTTGAGTCGCGCCCCTGTAGGCTTTCTGAATGAGCGTGCAACCCAATACTTTGAAACTCCATGGGGTTGTCAGTCACTGCGGGTCGGGGTCAACGGAGGGAAAAAGGAAGCACCAAGTAAAATAGATTTTTTTTTTTTTTTGCTCCATCCGCCACAACAACTCTCTCTTCCCCGGCTCCTTCCTCTGACCATTTCCTGTTTACTATGGACATAACAGGAGAAATAAGATCAGAAAGTTAACACTTTTCTGTCAGTCTATTAAGTCATTGTCACAGTTTAAAGGAGACGTATTATGTTTTCGTATTGAACCATCACATCTATGTATACATTTTGCGTTGTGTTTGTTGTAAACCGCAAAATTGATCTAAAGCTTCTTAGTAATCAAAACAGGTCCATTGACTTCCTGTTCAAAGCAACAGAACTGAACTTCATAGCAGCGTTCCACCGTAACAAGCAGTGGACTTTCATTTACGTGTTTTTGTTTTTGAAAAGTGCCTACGTGACATTTTACACCCTTATACGTATCACTCGGGAGTTTAGCTTTTCAAATAATCGCAAATATGTACAGGGGAAGTGGGCGGAGATAGGGGGTAGGTGAAGACAGGTATTTTCTGAGCGCTTGATTCTCAGTTGCAGGACAGTACAGGATTACTCAAACGTGCATGAATCAATCAAAATACAACCCAACCTTGAGTAAACAAATGATGAGGAAACACTGTTGTGACATGGTTAAAAGTTCACTAAAGTTGATTTTGCATAATGTGTCTCCATTAAACTCTAGATTCATAAGTTAAGGAGGGAAGAAAGTTTTATGTGCCTGGTTCATGAATGAGTCCTTTACATTTGGCAACCATCTTCTGGGAATCCGATAGGGTTATTAAAACAAACAGCAGCTTGCAGTAGCTTATCCTGGTGTTATTACGAGTCTGGAAATGGGACGAGGCCAGAGAACTGGTCTGAGCCAGGACAGTCTGCCACTTGTCAGAGGGGTACGAGGAGCTCTGGGCTTTCAAATACAGGAAAGATCACAGTCTTGGAGGGTCACTTCTGTCGTGTTGTTGTGCCATTGGGCAAGACACTTAACACACAGTGCCCATTTCACTCACAGTATGGGACTCGTTACAGGGTGGAATTCCTCACAAAAGACTGGACAAATCATAGAGCAAATCCCTCACATTACTGATATTATTGTATCAAAGTATAAGGCATAAGAAAAATTAACTAATATACAGAAATGTTGCTATACTAAATCTGTCATAAAAAAACAAGCCTTGCATTAGGGGGGTGATATTGACAAAAATGAAAACCTCTTTTTTTTCGCACACTCTATATTTAGACATTATTTTGACAAAGCATCAGGAATGTGCTCAAATGTGTCTTGGTTGAGGTTCAAGTATTGCACAAAAATAAACTTAACCAGAAAAGCACAATATGACTTTATACCCTTGTTTGGAAGACTAAAAGTGTCTCTTCATTTTATTTATAATCAGCTCTTTTTGAGGTCATTTGAACTTGTTCCATTTCTATTCTAATTTTGCAAAGCTACAGAAAAAAACAATGCGATATTATCAATTTTGCAATACATCTCCCACCTCTACCTTGCATACATTGCATTTTATTTCTGTTCAAAAGCCCTGGTCTATTTGCTTTCCCAGAAGATCAGATCTAAACTGCCTGTTCCTTTCCATTTCATTTCGCGCCCCTGGGCAGGCAGAAGCACCTTTTTTTTTGTCAAAAGCCTGACTGGTTTGTGACTGACAGAAGGAAGCGCCGAATATAACCCAACGAGTGTGAGCTTAAGTTTGTGACAAGAGTCTGAAAAGTAGAGGAATTTGGCTCGTGCCGTGTCGACAGTATGCATGACAGGAACTATTGTTTGTATGGCGATGTTTGTACCTTTTCGCAAAATGACAAATGGCATCTATCGCAGATAGCAGTTTTTTCTTTTTCACATCTAAAAGAAAAAACACCTCAATTTGAAACTGATTGAGAGCCATAATTCCACCAAGTTATTGTTACATGGAAGATTGTTTTAACCACAATTAACCAAATGCAAACACAGACCACCAGTGATTCCAGAGAACAATAAATATTGAGTTACCAAACAAGCATGAACTCATATTTTGTTATCTTATAAGTGAACAACACCTCTAACGACATGCAGATACAACTTTTTGACAGGGTAGAACTCCACGCCCAGCTTCCCCTCAGGCCCATAAAGAAACTCACACATGCAACCACAAGCTCCGTAGTCAGAAGAGCATCTCGAGAAAGACTAAATCTGCTTGTCAAATCATGAAATCTGAGGGGAATTCTCTTCGTTTTACATGGGGAAACTTGACATCTTCTACACTTGTGCTTCTGAATGACATTTACATAATTTTTTTTATGCTGCTCTACTTTATGTGCAGTTTTGTCTCCAATTCTTTTCCCTCTGAAAAGTATCTATTCAATGAAAGGCATAAGCATGACAGGATTTATTTGCACAAAGTATTCAGTATTACAAAAACTTACAGGAACAAAGTTGTTTGAGTCTGAGTCGTCAGTTTAGAACAGACAGACACATAGATGAAGATGTTGCGTTACTGTCATTCAGACATCTTTTTGGAGAGTGAAATCAAATATCCATGCGAAAAGCGTAACCTGAACTCATTCGATACTTTAAACAGACACCCATGTGCAATATGATATTAAAGTCGTCTAAAAATAGGAATAAACTAAGTCTAAAATAGGACTACATTGCTACAGAAGTTGCTAAATTAACAGTAGAACTGAAGGGGATTCTGCGTACCACCAGAACCAGCTCCCCTACCACAGTTTGAGAACCATCGTCCTGTGGCGTAAGAGACAGTGGTGACAAAGATGGCAGGTTCTACGAATAGAGTGTGGACCACACACTCGCACACCTCCCACTGCTGCCATGTTAGCGCACAGCGATGGGGGGCTGATTGAGAGTGTGAACCCGCACCGCCGTTGAGTAGCCGGAGCTTCTGACAGATGTGACTGACAGTCCAAACCCCACACGGGGGAGAACGAGGCATCCACGCCCCAAATACACACACAAACATGTCCGTGGCACATCTGACGTAAACATCAGCAAACCTGCACTCGTCACTCTCGTGTGCCGACAGGTGTCTGATAACTCCCAATACCAAAGTTTACTAAACTTTAAACACAAATCCACTAAAACCACAAAAAATAAATGACATGGAAAGTGATTTAGGGGTTCCAAGCATGTCAAGTCAAGTTGAAGCATGCGCAATGTATCAGGCTGCCCATAGGTGACTCACTGTGCTAAGACATGAAGAAAACACAAACATTATTCAGCACACAGTTAGTAGCACTGACTCTACATATTCAGGTGTCGTGGACAATAAACATGTAGACACAGAATTAAATTTAGTTAACAAAAATAACAACTGGGCAGCGGCTAAAATAAATGGACGTAAATGAGCTCTTTCTCTAATTGCTTTATGAATCCTCACTGTCAATAAACACCTACGGCCAGAGTAGGAAGCGCAAATCTGCTGAGGATGAATCCTGTGTGTGCACAAGTCAGCTCTCACACCCTTACCTGGCCCAGCCATGGTGATTTGAGCAACCAACAACCGTCCAATCAGAGCACTCATCTGGCGTTCAACCACAACAACCACCGCACCAAACTCTTTACTGGAACAGGGAGACACCACACAGGACTTTGTAATTATGTGCAAGGCAAGCCTTTTATTAGTTCCCTTAAGCGGAACTACTTCTTTTCTTTTTTTAAGGCAAGCAGATTAGTGCAGTCATGTTTTATTATATCTACATGGACTGAAAAACAAACCGCCATAAGCGTGTTTTTTTTTTTCTGGTCTAAGAAATCCCCAGGAGGCCGAAACACAACATGCACAGATGCCAGACCCCATTCATTCATATGCTCAAGGTCAAGGGTTAGGTTTTGACCTCCGAGGTCAACTGACAGGCAGTGGGAGCAGCGAGTCACGTGAATGGAACAGATGAGTTTTTACCAATTTAAACTGAATGGTTTGTGATAGCGTTATGCCTATCGACTATTGACCTTTACATAAATGACCAAAATGCTCAGCTAACCAAAACAGAAACAAGAAGCTTTTTAAAAATTCTACTACAGTGATTATAAAAGCTTGTAACCGTCAAATTTCAATGGAAAAGACCAGAGCTGTAGCTGACTAAAGAAATTCCTGGTCAACTAAACACATTGATTAACAATCATGCGGGAAAAAAAAAATACAGAGAAAGTGAAAAGAAAGGATCTTTATATGTAAAAAGGCAGATTAAACTGTTCAGTCACTCCAAAACGTAATCAAATAATTAGTTGACTATAAAAATGCGGTCGATTAAGACCACTGACTGACTAACGGACAGCTAGAAAAGACTAGTTCAGTCACGCATGTTACTCATTTGCATGGCTGTCCAAAACCCACCAACTTAAGTGGACATGAGGCTAATTTCAACTGTAAACATAGCAATGGAACTTGAACCTATAGTTGTATAGTAGTATTTGACGTACATGTCTTCTTAGTTACCCAGACTTTACAGCTATTTGACTGATGGCACACAGACACACAGCCCCAAGACAGCGCACAGCTCACAAACGGCAGAGTGAAGGATTAGGCCTATAAAAAGGTGTCTGGTTTCCTCGCCTGAGGGCGGATGGCTGATATCACAGCTCATAGAGTGGTTGTACACCTCATTATCAACACTGGTGCTCCCTGGTGCTTCCACTGGCCTAGCATCGCCCAGGGCCACTCTTGTAACATCAGACACATCACCTAACCTAACCTAAATATAGCCAATTTGTTTTGAAAATGCTTGTTCCAGGGGACAAATTGTCCAACATATTAAGTATGTTGGAAGAACTTGTCAGTTAATTGCAGGAATCAGACACTTGAATGTGGAATAAAGCAGTATAATAGCTTCAAGTAATAGGCATTGATTTATAACGTTTTAAAGTACTTGACGTCTTGATAATGTTTTCTTATTTGAAAGCACTCTCTCTATTGAAACTTCATATTTTGGCTTTGCAATGGTCTCACATTTTTTTGCCCTGGATATTTCAATCTGTAAAATGTTCACTGACCTACTCCAGAGCTCCTAAATTTACCTACCAAAGAGTACTTTAGAATCTCTACAAGACCAGACAGAGGAAAAAGGGTGGAAATAACAAGTCTCACCAGGTACCATGTTTGAAGGGACATGATTCTCGCCCAGAGAAATCAGGAAAAGTGTGCCCGCAAGCAGCATTTGCACTGGCAGCCTGTTGAAAAAAAAATACCTGCATACTGATGACACGAGCACAACGCCAGGGGGTTTGCTGGCATTGGGACACGCTCACTTCCTCGGAGCGCTGCTGTGTAATTCTGTGTGTGGCTTCCATTACACACACATCTTTCAAGTACATATTTAATCATTGAGAGAGAAACTGCAGGTACGTAAGGCAGCCAAGTTTAGGCACTAAAGCTTGTATCCTAACTCAACCTTGTGGAAGCATAGAAGAAAGGGAGAATCCTTGACAACATGTACAACAATAGAAAGTAATGGAAAATGGTTCTCTCCATTGTTGCAGAAGACAAACAAATGTATGTCTGAAACGCTGCTGTATAAACACAGTACAAGCAGCCATGATCTTTTGGGAACGATTGTGATAGTAACTTTTGCTTTTGACTCCAGCGCGACATTGGTGTGTTTTTGTCGCATTTCTTCTGATTCACCTGCAGATTTACAGGGCTCTCCTTCTCCTCTTGGCTTGAAACCAAAGCGTGCCCCCCCCCAGGTCCCATTAAATCACAGCAATCCTAGACAAAGTGATGTAATTCAGCGCAACAGCCAGAGGTCAAAAGAGAGAAGCGACAGAGACATTGTGAGAAAATGTGACTTTTGAGGTGGGAAGAAAATTAAAAGAATCATTGTATTTTAGTTCAGGGGTAAATGCTTTATCTGATGTAAAAAAAAATTATACTATAGTAATCTTAAGTTGTTTGCCCTTTTGATTTCATATATGCCGTTTTTATTATTGATCAGTGTTTTATGTTGCACCTTAATGTCAAAACAAGTGCCTATGTTTGTGAATTCTTTTCTGATTCTGATAAAACATAAAACCAAGCTAATCAAATTTTCTCTGGCAATTTGAGTCACTGGTTATTCTGCAGAGCCAAAAGGTATTCAGGTATAGTTTCATTGAAATTAAAAGCTGCAGTAAACACGTGTCCAGTAAATGTTGCTGTGCGCCTCACTGTTGCGGGGCACACAATACAACAGAATAAACTTCACCTCCAGTACTGTACATTAAGACAACTTACAGATGTTGTGATTTTCAGGGGCATTGCTGGCGCACCCTGAAGTAAAGTCAGTAGAATGTTTAGTAAGCAACATGTTTTACTGGCAGTTTCCTGACTTTTCTGATTGCATGTTAGCTGCATGCTGCCTGTTGACAGCCGATCACTGCGCACACAGAACCAGAGAACAGAGAACCAGTTTGTAACCACCTCTTCCACAGTTTTTACAGCATGGACTTGATGGGCATGTAGCCGTGAAGAAACCAATTTGGTATTGTTGCCATGCCATGAATGAAATGTACTGTTTTGGTCATATACTGTACATTCCAGTCACTCATGAGTATCTCAAAAATACCAATGGGAAAGATCACAGTAAAGTAGCATCTGAACCATGAGCAGAAACAGTTTGAAAAGACTCGAACAAGTTGGCTGTCTGTTGATGAGCTGTCCAACCCTGGAGGCTGACTGACTACAGATGGCAGAGGTCTGGTATCTGCCCCTTTATGTCCCGCTGGGGGCAGAATCAAGGGCAGGGTGGGTGTGTGTGAGCTCGGCTGGGTGGATCACATCAGTGTGTAAAGTGGCTACCCCACACACACACACACACACACACACACTCATACATACACTCTCTGAGAGCACCCGCTCCATCTGTCTTTGACATGGGAGAGCTTAATGACAGAGGCAGAAAAGCCAAAGAAAAGGCGTCCATGTTGGGTCCCTTCCCTTCTTGACCACACAAACATCAATGCTCCATATGGACGAACTACATAAAAACTACTTTTTGGTCTGGCACACAATCAATACAGACATCTATACTCTGGCAAGCTCAGTCTATCCATTGCACTATTGTATATTATACGTCTCAAATGTAGTGAATAATGAAATTTCCAGAGCGCAGTTTGGAGCCGACGCGGGCGCACAGACACGCTCCCTTGATGCTTGTTCTATCTTTAATGAAGTCTCCTTTGTGAATCCCGTTTTCTCCACACTGCCTGCCACCTGGCTCCATTCAAGCCTCAGATAACAGGGGTCCTACAGGGAGAGGCAGCACACACAACACTTTGAACATGCATTACAGAGCCTGAGCTGCAGAAGAGGAATCAATTGAGGTGTATATTTGAATTAACTGACATTAAGGGTTCTAATTTTATACCAAAGTATCGGGAAGTGTTTGTGTACACTTGATGCCCTGGGGCTGGGTGATATGGTTCTAAAAAATGAATAGTGGTCTGATCTTGGGGTCAATCTGCTATTTTGATGATAGTCATATTGTGATTCAGTACTTTTCCGTGTAACGCAGCCCAGTGCTTTGAGTCAACTTGACCAATCAGACTGTAGTCTTTAGTCTCAGAAGCTCTAGGTGGCTTTTTGATTGATATATTTTAAGATTACTAACCACTAACCAAGTCTTGGTCAAATCAAAATCACAATTAAGGCTGTACAAAATGGTGTTATTTTTTACGTGTATTGCCCACCCATACCTTGCCTAATATGCTTTGAGACAAAGACGAAAAAAGTCAAGGTCACCTAAACTCGCGAAAGCCAAAAGCTAGACTTAGGTTGTTGTCGTTTGGCTTTAAAAACAGGTCAAATGGTAGCTCAAGAGACAAACAAACACAACCACAGTATGGCGACAATATTTAGCTCAATAGGAAATATTTTAATTGCCGCAATCAATCACAACACGCACCCCGAAGAGAAACAATATATACTAACTACTCTACATTTGACAGAATTCAGAAGCCTCAGAGGGTCAAACCACTTTTTGAGACCTTAAGAAGTTAAAAATCTTCTAGACACTGTTTATTTAATTAGCATTTTCCAAAATCCAAATCCTCCATTTACTGGGAGGACTACCAAATCAAAATTTCAATGGCGCACTGTTTTACAAAGAGACTAATTTCAAAATGAATACATGGCTTCCGACACCTCAGGAACGTGTTAGCAATTTGCAAAGACAGTCACTCACCAAACGTTGCCAAAACAAGCCGCTGGTTGACGTGTGGGTGCAATTTCTGCTTAAATTTGCTCTCTGCCCACAACTCTGGCACCAAACCAACTTAGTATTTGTTCCCTTTCTAAATTAGACAAACGCCACTGCAGGTATCTTCCAGAAATAATTTGAATGTAGGGAAGTGCGTTTAATTGGGTCAACCGTTCGCTACAACTGTACTTTGCTTTGAATGAGAGCAAAGGGTTGAAAAAATACCTGGCAGTGAAGCTCTTGAATCCTGAACAGCTCACACTGATTGCAAATCTCACATTAGCAATGCAGAGAGATGAAAGTGAGCGACGGGAGAAGACACGGGGTGGCTCTTTTAAATAAATACAGCCACGGGAGACGGGAGATACGCTGAGACTCGAGTGACCCCACTGAATTAGACGTTACTGATCAAACAGGAAGCATTCTGGTGATGTGACAAGTTGACTGGAGAGTGGCTTGGGTTTGAGGGTAAAGATGTCATGCGCTGGGGGAGACTGTCAGGAGAGAGTGTGTGCCGTGAACCCTGAATGAACCACGCTTTTTTGGAGCCCACCCGCCCCGTCTTTACACTGTCGGGCTGATGAGTCACTGCTGGAACCAGAGTAGGGACCCAAGGGGGAAAACATTGTGACAATAGACATAAGACTGTGGATATGTTTAGTGTGCAAATCACCCAGAGGTAAAAAAAAAAATATAAACCCAAAAACAGGTAGTATTTTGGGGGCAGAGAGACAGCAGTGACACCCAATGTAAAGCGTGGAGGCAATACGTCTCATTACGACTTATTATTTATGAATGCATATAGAAAATACATGAAGCTATGAAATAGTTTTCTTGTACTGTTGCCCTTTCAGATAAATTAGCATGTCAGAAAGTTAGGGATGCAAAAGACGGATATTCTGGATTCTGGCATGATGAGCTTAGCAAGTCAAATCAGAAACATGGCCATTGTTGTTAACAAACCACAGCAACCACAAACTCTGAACTTCACCAACTCGTTCTAGTCGTCGTGTTAGATTAGCATGCCTTCGTCAAAAAAACATGTGAAAACAAGGGAAAATATTAGTCATAATTCTTAGCAGGCTGTGGTTTATGATTCCAAAAAAACATGACTTTAACAACATTGTGGTAGATCAAACAAAAGCAATGTATTTTTGTAATATGGCGTACCGTCCCATTTTCACCACAGTACATTTGAATGTCTGTACTGAGAAGATAATTGCCAGTCCATTTCCTTAAAAAAGGTGGTCTCGCTCTCAACTATCCAACCTTGTTGCGGCCCTCTTCCTCCCATTCATCTTCAGCAGACATTCATCCCCCTGAACACAGCGGTGCCACCGTATTTTTACACTGATTACCAAAACGAACCCACAACTGTCAGCAACACTCCATGCAGCCTTTGACAACTTCAATACACCAGGTGATTTATTACAAAGCCTTGCGTAAGCCTTATATAACTCTGACAGGGCTTGCGGTTAGCAGTCTATTCATATTTATACATTGATGCGGGTCAAGTTGTGTGCCAGGTAAACCAGTGTGTGTTAGGGAAATAAAAGTGTGTATTCAGAGACAACAAAAGCTTGATAGTGGAGTCCCAAGTTAACCCTTACCTGGTGCCAAATGAGGGAGCCTTTTCTGTTTGGTGAGTCAATATTGAAAGACTATATTATACACATAGTTCAAGGTCTGAGCTGCACTTACAACTTCTGCTTAAGCATCCTCCAAGCTACTGCTGACAGACACGCAAATCACTATTAATGTTTTCAATGGGCCTAAAGGTGAGATCAAATTACTGTTGTCAAAATAGTTTCTAATATTATCATTGTGTAATCAGTAATCAAGTTTTACTATATGTTTTTTTATTTAAACAAAGGAAAACTGTTGGATGCTTAGAGAATCTTGAATGGTAATTTCCATCCAGATACTGATACAATATATTAAGACCAGCCATGGAACCAAACTTCAACCTGCAGTATGGAAAATGACTGGCCAGGCCATATGTCCAGCCCCCAACTATTTGAATAGATGAATGGGCAATTCATTTCAACCACCACACGTTGTATATCAAGTGTAACCCATTAAAATTATTTGCACAGAAGCTAGGTCTCAAAACCCACTGTATGGCATTTGGTCATTAATATTTTATGGCCCATATTCAGAGAGAGCGCCAAAACAGTCAAAATTGTGTCTTAAAAGTGGTCATTTTACTTTACAGTGCAAGACCAACCAAACTGAAAAGGTGTTCGACTCAAAAAGATAAAATTCCTTAAATCCGACCAATGAATTCTTTCTATGTGTTTCTTGTAAAAATCCTTAAACATGTGTCAGCTGCAGACTAACCCCACTTTCAGTCAGCCCTCAAAGCCACTAAAAGGCCTTGGTGTGCTGCAAGCAAAGAGAAAATAGAATTCCTGGCAGAAAGAGAAAGAGAGAGAAGCATGACCTTTAGCCCACATGCTGCGAGACGATCCTCAACAAACCCCAACGAAATGGGGACTGCCACTGTCGCAAAGACTGTGTCAGCACTAGGCTTGTCTGGTTTCATTGTTTTTGATCTGATGAGGAAGGCGGCCGAGGTTCTCGACATTTGTTCCTTTTCAGAAATGATGCAACTTCAATAACAGACAAAATAACGTTTCTTGAATCTAGGATGTGATTTGACATTGCTGTTGTCTGAATAACAACACGGCTAGACTATTGGTCACTTTTGCAAAGAAAACAAATGGGTTTCCGCTGTGAGCTCATGTCAAACCTCACGTACATTCTTCAGCCGCACTTCCAAAACAATGGCACTAGCAGGGACCATGAAACTGTAGCCACAAGGGCGAAATGATCAACCACAACAAGTAAAAAGGCTTCTCTTAAGAGTGCAAAAGAGAGCAAGCACATTGTTTCCTTAACCACAATCAATTCAACTGTTCCATAAAATGACACACATGCCGATTACTTCATTGTGATTCCAAGTGAAGGCTAGAGTTGCCTGACGTCAAGAGCCACAGGAATGCCACCAGGCGGATTCTTTGACGGGGCTCAGAGCAGCCCTAGTCAAACAAGCAGACAATGCGAAGGAGCTTGCAGATAAAGAGAGGGCCCTTCCTGGTTTTCCGACCTCGTCTGAGTGTCTGTCTGTGTAGTCCCCGTGAGCTCGTTTTCCTGGCAGTCTGTGGCTCGTCTTGCTGCCCTTTTCCCTGACGCGTCCCCCCTCGTCACACATTACCTCTGCGGACATCAGTCGTCCTGCCCGGGCAAACGGGCATCAGTTCCCCCACCCAAAGATTTACCTTGTGATAAAGTGAAATGGAACAAATAGAAGAATCCGCGGTTTGTGCACAGTGAAAGTACTGTGGCCTCGTTTTCCCCGAATAGATGCGTTTACAATATATACATGTACAGGGGAAAAAAACAGGTTTTACTTGACAAAAATGGGAAAAAATTGGGGTAGAGGCCCTTTAAGATGTAATCTTATACACTGCTGTAAACTGTTGAAATATTCAGAAGATCATATTTAGGCGGAAAAGACACTGGAGTTTAGGCCAAACACATACTGGGCCTTGCTTTGTAGTGGAGTAATTTTTGGTAAGGTAAACAGAAATTAGATAGGCAAAGTAGATGACAAAAACGAAGCACGAAAGCAGTGTTTAACCTGCATGCTTGAGCGCACCCAAAAATTCTGAGCTACGTTTTAGTGTTGCGAGTGTGTATTCCGTTTTATGGCAGTGCTTAAAATCCCACGGCCAGTGTGAGGGCTCTTCCAGGAAGCTTACTACAGACTGCCTTATTGCCTGCACTCCCTGCTTATCTTATTACGCAATAGCGGAGGTTTGCTTACAGTGGGTGGGAGGCTGCTGCGGTGGTGGTGTCGTTAGGGGCTTTCCCAACAGGGGCAAACCTGTGTATATTTGCCACCTTCCTCTCCTGGACGAGGCTAGGGGCTTCAACAATAGATCTGGGCTTGCACAAGCACTGCTGAGAATAATAAGGCAATTATGTGGGCCAGCAGAATCGGAAAACAACACTTTCCTCTCGCTAAGCCAGCCTCTCTGGTGGATTCTCCTCCAAGCTTAGGCAGCACATTCTGCTCTTGTATCACTGAGATTATTAACCACAATACCGCTGAGAATGAACAGCAGCAAAATATAGATTTATATTTGTCATCTCGAAATAAAAGTCTAGAAGGCAAAACACAAGTGATGTCCCGGTCCAGTTTGTAAGGCTCCTGATACGATAGAGAATCTTTTATGTTAGCAAATTCCAATACCAATATTTTTAACCAACACCAGTTTAGGCCTTTAAATATTTAAAAAGGAAGATTATGTAAGATTTTGATTGTAATAAACATGACGTATCCGTGTCCTCACTCAACCCTACTCCACGGCCGATTCGTGCAAAGGTTTGATTTCACTCCACCATCAAAGAAAAAACAGGATACGGTCTTGTGTAGATTAATTTGGCAATGGTGAGGGTTTAGTTTTCGTTGTGGTTCGGAAAGCTGCTATGGACTCTCCAAAAATATGATTAAGGGAAATGCATCTTTCTTCAAGACACCCCTGGCAATAACTCAAGCCACACTAATCTGCACATTGGTTTGAAATCAAGGATGTGACAGATACACATAGCAGCCGAATATTTTGATCAATCGATATCATTTTTGGTTCAGCTACGGGTAATGCTCCCTCCATAGGCAAGGAAAGTACAACAATGACTTATGAGTATGACTATTGGCAACATATTTCTAAATGTTTCAGTAAAAAACTATTATTTAAAAAGTCAATTTGCTGACAGACTAACAAACCATGACACAACTTTAAAAATGGGTTGTATTTCATGTCTTGCAGAAGTCTAAGTGTTCATATGTGATGAAAAATACAATTATATGGCTCTATTGCACTTTTCATGAGTTAGGAAGTAGCAAGGCTCAGTGAAGTTGAATGAAAGTGAACAGGACGGAAAAAGGCTTTTCTGAATGAAACACTCTGAATGCAGAGAGACAGTGGGGGTAAAAACTGCTGACATACAAGCCACAACTCCTTAGGATATTGTTCCAAACAGCAACACGGTTCCAAAGTAAGTAAGTGAAAAGGTAACTTCCTTCCAGCACTTGTCATGTAGAGCTTGTGTTAACGCTTTGTCCATTGCCTATCTAAGGTTGTGCCAACACCACCACTAAGAGGGCTTGGACTTCTATCAAACATGACGCAGGCTTGTTTTCAAAACCACACTGGGTTTAAATTTACATGAAAATGCTTTGTGCTGTGAACTACGCAGCGGAACATTAGCGTCTATTGGGGTATTAAACGAACTACGAGCTCACCCTAATGCGCACCAAGTAAATAATGGGTAATATAACAGTTGAATCAGAAATCAGAAAAGATTACAGACAGGAAAAAGTGAAACAATTCTCTTTGCTCTGCCTAGTTCTGTCTACAAACAAGAACATTTCTACATTTAGGATCATATTTTTTCCAATATTTCCATTCCTAATTACCAGTTGAAAGAGTGCGTGTGGGTGGAATATTTGTCCTGAATGGCACTTACATTTCAACATGTCTGTCGGACTAATTTCTTTAAAATGTTGGACGTTGCATTGTTCTACATCATTATGGTGGTTTGTCTTTCTTCACAAAGCAGATTCTCAACTACTTAGCTCGAAGAACACCAAAAAGTGAGTCACGTACATTGAAATTGCTTTTACAGTTCAGTGTTTAAACTGACAACATTTTTGTTACATGGGTGGAAATATGAGGTTTGAATTTTGGCTCCAAACAGACTATCATTTGTGTGAAAATATTTGTTCAAACATGAGAGAAATCTAAAAGCAAAAGTATATCCTGTGATGGTATATCTGGTTTTCACAATGTGGCTGAGCACCAAGAGAAAAAAGGACACTGGTTTGGAGTAGCTCCAAGTTTGACTTAAACCAATGGAAAATGCTGTTTCTTTGCCCCGAGGAGTCGAGTGTGGTCTTTCCCTTGAGACGGACAGACACAAGCAGGCAACTCGTCACTACAGAACAAGTTGAATATGAAACTGTAGGCTTCAGGGGATAGTTCAATCATGTGGAGTAATGGATATATGTGCAGCCTTCCAACAATGGGCTACTGTACACAGGAGATTCAGACCCCTTCAAGATGTCTGGCACTGGCACATTTGAGTTGGTGCTATACTTCCCCTCTGGCGTGATGCCGGCACACTTTGAACGATTTCACAGCTCTGGACGTGAGCTTGGATCTTCTCTTTTGTAAGTTTATCCAATATGACAATTTCATCCCATTCTATGACACACTAAATATTCTAAAATAAGAGACCAACAGAAAACAGATTAATACAATTTCAAAGGTAGTATATAAAGTAGATTAATGTTTCGATGTTTTCCCCCTCTAGAAAATTACATTTAGGAATATTGCTGTGTACACTTGGTCCTCGGGAACTGTGGAAAATGTTTTTCCGAGTTGAAAATGCAACTTAATGCTCGCACAAGTCAAGAAAAGAATTACCAAACTAGCTAGCTGACGATGAAAAAGCCAACGACAACAACAGAACTTTCTGGTTAGCTCTATTAAACGCTGTTAAAGAAAAGACTTTCCGAGATAAAAAGCACATGGATGCAAACAACTCGGAACCTCGACTACTCATTTCGGAATCCCGAGTTCGGCAGGAGCACCTGAATGCAGCATAGGTCCGGAAATTAGCTGCAGGCCGAAACATCTGCCCTTCTTCCTGCGGGTGATATAGAGTGCAATTATAAATGTACAAATTAGCTAAAACTGCTTTTATCTCTTCATACGGGCTCGTTTTGGGCTAGCCGTGTGCGTGCGTGTACGGACAGGGCGCCTCTGAGGGATTCCTTTTAACTCTAGCCCACCATAAAGGTCAGTGCGTCGACATCTGCTGCTCCCTCTGAACCTGTCTTTTCATAAAGGCGACTCGGGGAAGAGGAGAGGACCCCGGGGAGAACATGCATGCGCGCGCACACTTATCCACCTTCCACTCACCGCACCATTCACCTCTGTATCCGTGGCGGCTTAAACCACGCGTGCACTCCCTTCAAAAGGATACGACACGCATTTGTGGCGCAGAGAAAGGCTCGGCGATATCATTACACCAGGGTGAAGATGCGCAGGTTTCGGCTCTAAGACCACATCCACATGTTTACAAGCGCAGGTAACACAGAGTACACTCTTGATAAAATTTTTGGCTCACTTCTCCAGAGAACCAGTCAGACCACTCTTGTCCCAGTCAACATGCAGGTCAAAGAACCAAATAGGTGCGAATGAGGGGCTAAGAGACTTAAGAGGGGCTTCTAATAATTTAGCATTAACAATAAAACATTGTAGCTATAAGTAATTTATCATCAGCTGCTCAAATAAAACACATTGATGCATAGATTTTATTTATTTTTTACATTCACTTTAACGCAACGGACCAAAAAATGTAAGTACTTTGCAGTGAAGGGACCACAGTTTGTCATCATTGCTGATCTAAAATGAGTGAGTACATGTCTGTATTTTCCTGGTTGATACACCGTGTCTTAAGAAGCTTGTCGCCCAAAGCGTCACATGTGGTGCGAATAAAAAATTGGGAGCTCCAACCGCTGTGTGGATTCTTATTTTTGTGTTTTAACTTATATCTCGCCTAGTCTGCTCCGAGTGTCGTTTCATGCAGTGAAGATACGAATACATACGGAGTTATCCAGGTGTGTTATTGGGATCAGGGAGAATGGAATCAAACCACGTCAATCGTAGTTATGAAATTTGAAAATCCTTATTAAGGATTTTGGTGGTGGTTAGAGGACCGGGCTGGAGCTAAATGGAGTCCCGCCCCTCGAGGGAACATTGAAGGCAGAGTGGTGTAGAATTAAGTGATTCATGCTTTTATCATCCCAGGTGAACAGAGGTGCTCTTTCAGCTATTACACTACAGGTTTCTGGCAACGGCAGGCAGAGAGTATGAAAGCAGCACCGTCTTTACCCCAAGCATTTTGTTTTATTTTGCCTTGAACTACAACACAGTAAAAGAGGAAGTGAAATTAAAATGTAGCATTGGGACGGCTGTGATTTGTGGGGAGTCAGCTGTGCACATGTTGGAATAAACCATGCTTTGATGCCTACTCAAAAATACATTATACGTCATCATTTATCACTTATAAACAAACAGCAAATGCTTATACTGAAAATAGCAGAGAAATACACGCATTATAAAGCATAGGAGCTGTTCCAAATGACCAACCTTTTACCATTACTAACTATACGAGTAAACAATTTATCGAATATTGCATCAAATAAACTAGTGTTTCAGGTGAGTCAACAACACAAACAGAATCTTTCACAATTGGCTGGCTATATTTAGATAATATTGGAAAAGTTGTTCAGAAGATGTGCAAAACTTGAATATCAATTATAGCATTTATGGTTAAAAAGTCTACAAAAAAAGAAGCTAAAAATGTAAATGACAAAAACTTTCACATTTGTCTGATAATCAAACCTCAACTAAGAAATTGAAAACATTCCTGTCTTGATGTAGCTATAGGGAGACTCAAAAAAATGCTATTAATTTGGGTCAATATTGCCCACCCATAGCGCTAATTAAATATAATCTGCCTAAAACAGACCGTCACTACTTTTCTGGCACGATGCAATTGCAAAAATGCATCTTCGGGCACTTCTTGTTTATTTAAATCTGGTAATATATGACCCACAAATATACCCAAAAGACTTAACCCTTTTATTCTGTTCCAGGCTTTGATTCATGCACAAAGTGGTCTTATCAAAGGCACTCTGTATGACCATTTATCCTGTCATAATCCCATTAGCAGTAGTGTTTGCAGCCCCTCCCTGTGCAAAGCCAACGCGCAGTGGTCAGCCTGCCATGCCTTTGGCCGTTACAGTGACCTACCTTTAGCTAATAAAGACCTCCTTATGGCACTTTAATTTTCTGTTAAACCTCACAAGCCCAAGCCAAAACACAAGCACCGACCCCTCTCGCAAAAACAGCCAAACACACATGAATCTGCAGATATCATCTGGACAGGTGGCCAGCCACCCAGACCTGACCCGCCTGCCCTCTGCCTCCCCCTTGCTCCCCCTTAACTGAAATCAGCTCAAGGCTGCTGGAAAGCCCCAAATGAACATGCAAACATCCCCTCCCCAAACAACACAAGCCTCCTGCAAATGTCTGTTACCCACAGAGCTGTCTGCCAGGATTAGAGCGCCGCAAAAATCTATCCATGTCAAATGATGTGCCTATCCGAGGAAAATATCCAGTAGAAATGTGATAAATCATATCATAACCAAAACAAACATGTAATGAGATATCAGAGAGTGCAGCAAACGAATGAATGAGCGACAGCCTGCCCCAGAACAGACATTTCGACATTTCTAGTGTGTAGCCTCCAGGTTCCGTTTAGTGGAGCAAATAAAGTCGGACAGTTCATAGCTGGGTCATGATGACTGGAAGCTTTTTGATAAATGTGCAAAGCCGATACAGAGGCAACGCGAAGAAGCTGCTCCTCTTATCTCTATTCTGTCCTTAAATGCACTCCACGGCTTTGCATATTATCGTTAGGAATTTCTATTTCTTTCGAGCGATATTTAACAGCGCCTGTGAGCCAGCACAGTCCCAGGTTACGGACTCTTGTGAATACTTGATAATTAACTGCAGTGGGTCCGTACTACGCTCCAGGAATCTCGGCGAGCACGTTGTGTGCATAGGGAAGTGCTTCGCGGTGTCAATATTTCATACACAGCGGTAAAAGAACACCGTGCTCACAAAGCCACAGCGTGTTTCTGTCCCATCTCGCTTCGCTAGCAGGTCTCCATTATGTGTTCGGCCCCAGGGGGAAACGTAAACGTGCTGTCCGGGGCTCTGCGCAGAGCACGTTGCGAAAACAAATGCACGACTCCGTACAAAAGGGGCGCTGCTCGTGCAAGAGTAGAGGAAAATGTCCAGACTGAGCGAAGCCTCTGGGAACATGCTTCAGGTGTCGGACTGTGTAGCATAACGATCACGCTGCTAGCTACAGCTCGCCGTGGTCTCGGGAAAAGACCACCGAGGCTGAAGTACCGCTTAGCCGGGGCTAGCTCACTAAACACTGCAGCGAGTCAGCTCGGGCAAGACACTGGGCAAAGGAAAACACTCACACGCGATCACGCTGGAACAAAGAACCCACTTATCGCTGCTGAAGTGAGGGGTGCAAGTGGAAAACACACCCCGCTACAACTAAGTCACTAAAATAAAGCCGTTTTTATCATAACAAGTTCCGTAATTTGTTGAACTCCGCTCCCCAGCTCCAACCCCGAATCTCAGACTCACCCTGTCACAACAGGCGCCATCTTCCACAAACTCTCACCAAAACTCCAATACTCGCGATATCCTTTCTCTCCCACAGTCCAACAATCCGCCGAGACAACACACGCAGACTGAGGTGCGGGGACGAGGAGACGGAGAGAAAGGGGGTGGGTGAGGAAGATGAGAAAAGGGGAGGCGGCGGCCGGGAGAGAGAGTGAGCGAAAAGGGCAGACGCCACAACAACAGGCGTGGGAAACTTCCGAGATCACGCGAGACCTGGAAAACTCTCATAATAGGCGAGCACTGGGGGGAGCGTCCCGTATCGCGAGAGTATGTTATAGTGGAGTAGTTGTTTATCTTGTGGTGCTGAACTACTATTCCCACGTGTTTACCGGGAAATAAATTACTCCACCAATCTGTTTAAAAATAAGCACACACACAGTTTCGTTTTCCCAGGCTTATAGTCAGAGATGGAAGAGTAGACACACGTTGTACTCAAGTAAAAGTAGCGTTTCTGAAAATAGAAGTACAAAGTTATTGTCCATAAGATTAGAGAGTTTTTGAAAAGTACTACTCAAGTAAGAGACTAAACTGTAAATAATGCACCGAATTTGGTATTTTCAATGGATAGACACAAAAATGAAAAGAACAGGAAATACAAATGTTTAAATAATTGAATATAAATCAACATAAAGCTTTTGTCACTTGTAGACTTTTACACAAGTGTACACTGCCAAATGTATAAACAGTGCCCAGATGATTCACTTTGAAACTTTTCTAACGGACAACTCAAATGAGAATACATCGACTGTCAAGTATAGTGTATAAATATAGTAAGTACTCAGGTAAGAGTAAAAGTGTGCGGTCTGAAAAGTACTCTGGAAAGTACAATTTACTTAAAAAATGACTGAAATAGCTTAAATGGGACTGAATAGTATATGACTGGTGGGGTTGTGTATGTAGTTGTGTAGGTCAGAATATGTGTAACAGCGTAATACCAGCTGCTCTCTCATAATATTTTCTTTTCCACACTCATTGCAAGTGTGTAAACAATAATCAGAAGGGGTGATGGGACTTCAAGGTCAAAGCTAGAATGAGTGGAGGATTTCTGAAGCCTATGTACACCAAATTGACATTTCCCATGGGTAACATTGGAGTTCCTGTTTAGAAAGTGGAAACAATGGTGTGAACACATGTGAATGGGCCATACAGGGCAGATTAGTGCATCACATTGAGGAGTCGCATGACTTAGCCAAACTTTAGCTCAAGCACAACGAAGGCTATTATTTGAAAACCTTTAGGCTTTATCTTTAGTTGAGTGCATTTCCAATAGTTTATCTGTTCCATTCTCACAGCAAACTTGCAGGGTGTTTTCAATTGGGCGGGGCGGGAAAGCAGTAAACTTTCATGTAACTCCTCCTGACTTGCTTACCTTATTTTGAATATGTTTAGATATCTTTGTTCACATTACACATCACTTTGAGCTTCCCTAATAATTCCCTAAGAGTTTTTGATGTCTGGTGCAAAAGACTGGAAGAGAAAGCCAAGACGAATGAAGTGGAAGCATATGTGCATTTTTTATTATATGGTAGACGTATAAATCTATGCAATAAAAAAAAAAAAAAGTATAAATCATCTTTTCCAAGTTAAAAAAAGAACCAAAGTGTTGCATAAGGATTCGCGTGAGAGTGAATCTGCAGCCTGAAGCTCGTTCTATGAAGACATCAAATTTGGGACCGCAGCCAACCCTCAAACATTTTCCCTTCCTTCTGCTTTTTTAGAGTCAATTGGCCACCTCAGTGACGCTCACCACCAGATTAAAATTGTCTGCAAAAAAGACAACACTTTCAGACATACAGTAGATATTAAATTAAAAGAACTCAAGTTAAAAGTGACATTGATTGGTTTAACATCTCTGACTGCAACATAAGTGTTAGTTGCATTCAATCTTAGCTTAGCATGCGTTCCCATTTTCACAAAAACCACATCAAAGTAGGGACTAAACTGGGACTAAACCTGTAACTAAACCTGGACTAGATCAAAACTAAACAAGGACAAGAAATGAACCAAAAGAAGTCTAGATTAGAACTGAACTTGGCTGACCAAACCAGGTCTGAACGCAAGTGCATATATGAAAGGTTTTCATGTTTTATAAATTATTACTTTTTTGGTGGGAAGGATTATATTTGGAGATGTCATCTGTCTGTTGGTGGGATAGTATTTGTTCAAATGTATCGTTTGTCTACACCAGTAGTGAAGAAAAGTTGAAAATGACAGGAAGTAGAGTTGAGTTCTAAGAAGGAAACACTATTCATGCAGGGACAATTTACGAGCACACGAAATAGGGACGACTCGGCAAGATTTTTGATAGACTTTTAAACGCAGCCTAATACTGTTAACATATACGTTCAGATAAAATGGGCATCCTAACTCGGGAAAAGACCACAGAATCTCGGCGTGTTTCCCATGCTTTGCGTCTGAAGTACATGAACCTTCAGACCCAAACCATTTGAAGAATATGCACATTGTAAAGATGTTAATGGGCTGTTATGAAAAATGTATTCTCTGGCACTGTCTTTCCAGAAGTCCAAACAGCGCATTTCCCACCATCTTCTCCATGACTCTACTCCTGCTCAGGAATCAGAAACTATCAAAAACTATTAATTACCATGATTTAAACATTTTCCACACAAAATAAGTAGCACAAACCTTGACATACAACAAACTTTTGACCCTTTAGTCTTTTTCCATACTTCTTTGTTCCACTTTTTGGTTATTAAGCCAAAAGTAGCCCCCTGCCTGTGCTCCTCTAACGCCCGCTGTCTCATTAAGGCCAAAAACCATTTCTTTTATTAGACTCCAGTCAATTCAAGTAATCACGACTAAGCCATAAGCCCCAGGTTTATAAATCCATTCACTTGACTGCTTAAGCTTGCTGCTTATAAAGAAAGCGACAGATTGCTAAAAAGAAAGCTCGTCCCAAGTGCTACCAATATACGGCAATTTTGCTTATCTTTAGATTTGACCTACATATGACAAGCGTGCACCAAATTTCACTGCACAAAGGTAAGATAAAACTCATTATAAGATACTCGAAATTATTTTTATCTTCATACTTGAAAATGAGAACAAAAAGAAAGCTGGCCAATTAAAGAAGTGCTGTTTCCTGATTAGCAGTGCTTAACTTGAAGTCATTTGATACAGGATGGGGGGAAGGGAGGTGGGCTTCCTGAAAATGAGCAAGAAGAAGTGACAGGCAACGATGGCAAGTCGAGAGACACTGGGTTAAAAGCCAGACAGACACAAGACATGAATGATCGGAAATTAGAATTTAGCACATTGCTAAACTCAGTCAGACTTCACGACATCAGAGATGACCTTTGTACACACAATAGCTTAACATAATGTGATGATTTGTTTGTGTTCATTGGTTTCAGCTTCCTTTTGTAAGCAACATTTTTAAGACTTTTTCCCATTCAAAAGATATATTATTTTGTTTTAAATTGTCAATCGCTATGGCAACTTTGCTATTTTCTCATAATTCTGAAACCCATGGATATGCATATTAGTTTCACTTCTACATTTGTATTTACCATGGTTTTGCTGGTGTTATTCTTTACATGTTTGTAAAGGTCTAGACATAGTTAGTAGGTTTGATGATATTTTGTGGTTTTTAAGATTTGCATCCTTTGCATTTTGCTTATTGTGACTACTCAAATAGCAGTTTGGTTTCAACCTTATTTGTTATTCATCCCACCCATGCAATGTCACCACCAGCGGCCACTGAATAGAACTGTCTAAAATCAGTCAAATCCAAGGAAAGTGGGCGTCCTGGAGCATCCTGCTCTCATGTCCAGCTGTCCGAGCCGCCAGGGAAGTCCCACAGGGCGTCAGAGGTCAGACGGCCTGATGAATGGGGGCTTAAAGTCCACCATCAAAAGAGCTCTCCTCCCTCTGCAGCTTCCCGTTTTTGTATCACAAGATCATCACAGACAGTCAGAGCGACAGGGTGATAAGTTTGTAGACTGTCAAGGGAAACCGTTTTGCAAAGCTTTTGAAAGAATCAGAAGCATGAGGGAAAAGACGCTTCCCCTCTTTCCTGTAGCGGTGCAGTTCACGGTGAGTTCAAGCTGTCAAGAATATGTGCATATGTGTGTGTGTCGAAGAGAAAACAGGCACGCTATCTGGCAGCTCTGAGTCAGCCTGCGTTTGACATCGGAAAATAAGCAACAAGATATGACTGACTTAGAGAGAGGTGTAGAGAATAGTCTGTACTGTAAAATAATGGGTGTAGGTGCAGCAAATCTCTGAGCAGATTCTTATCCTGAATAACTATATATGTATTTTCTGTAACCTGTTTGACAAGTATTACTCAACATGAGTCGGTGTAATCCCTCATTCGTCCAGATTGGTCGAGTGCAGGCAAACTGCGTCTCGATGACTATCGTTGAAGCATTTTCGACAGAGGAACATACATTCAAAAAGGCCTTAAATCTATCTTTGTTACCCCTAGTGCAATAGGTAAATAGTCTTGATCAAGCCTATACCCAGGGGGGCCTGGGAGGGCACCAGCCTCCATAGAATGCAGCCCCATAGCCCCCTTTTTATAGAACATCCAATCTCAACTAAAAATTTTCAAATGGCAAACAAATTTAGTGAAAAGGTTACAACTAACTACATTTAGAACATTTTAGAACAATGAGACAAACATGGAAAGGAGTAGGGAGTAGGCACTGGACAAGCACCCCCATTGAAGACCCTAAAACCCCCTTAGCCTGACAGGATGCTTCATCGGCTTTGAAGGATGGGTCAAATGCGGAGGACAATTTTTCCGATGGAACAATAAAGTGTATTAACCTTGTATTACTCTTTTAGTGTAAAGGAGCAACAGCTCTATTTCGAGGGGCTCCTTGTGACATTAAATCAGAAACTCCCTTTACAAAAGTTACATAGCAACTTAATGAAATTAAGACAAAAGTAAAAAACTATACTATATACTATATACTTA
Source organism: Chaenogobius annularis (assembly GCA_015082035.1). NCBI lineage: Eukaryota > Metazoa > Chordata > Actinopteri > Gobiiformes > Gobiidae > Chaenogobius > Chaenogobius annularis. Next base: position 96,908 of record BJKM01000293.1, read on the forward strand.
TAATGTGTGAAAAGAGTATTTATCTCATAATCTCTCTTAGTGTTTAGTTTAAAGATTATGATATGATATTTATTTATTTATAATATGAAGTGTAATAGCAGCTAAGTTGTGGTGATGGATGGATTTAGATATGAGCCTTTGAGCAAAACACAATAACCCATCAATCCAATAATGTGATGGTTATCATCGGAAACAACAGGATAGACTCACTAAGGTCAAAAAGCAGCATGTCTCCACCAGTAACGACCCAGCGACCATGCACTTTCCAAATGGTTCAGGAGAGGGAACAGCAGCCATTCTCATAAGTGCCAAAGTGTTGAAACCGCATTGCAACGTGCTGGCCCAGGCTGATTTGGTTTTGTTTCCTGTCACCATATTTCAAATAAATGTTGCCCTGGGATATTGTAGATTGATTAAAAAAGCAAGTTGGATCATGAATACAAATATGAACACAGCTTGATGTTTTTGTTTTTGTCAAAAAAATGTGCTGAGAAAAACCTGATGACGGACCAGAAGGAATTGGGTGAATTGGAGGATGTCTGAGGTGAAGGTCCAACCATATTCTTATATTATGTTTTGTATATAAACACTCAACATAAAGTTGTATGTATAAAATTTTGATTTTAAAAAGGATGTCCTCCTGGGACAGAATGTAAAGTGCCAGGGTGTAAGCCAGACTGGCTACAAAGCAACTAATATGGAATATGAATTAAAAGTGATATACTGTAATATACTATTTATTTTAACTTTTTGAATATCAAATATAAGTTTAATATTCAACATGCAACACAAGCATGTTATTCTTTGGTTTAACTCATAAAATGTATGTACTAACACCCAAAGTGTCTGTTTCTTTGAATTACTCATAAAAGAAAGTCCTTGGTGTAGACACAATTCTAAATCTCATCAAGCCTTCATGACCTACAACTGAGCCCCCTGGACTGGACTGGATTTGCAAATAAACGTTATTCTGCTCAAGGTTTAACTTCCCACAAATAAAGCAGCATTGCTCAAGAGTCACATTTTCAAATGCATTTGTCAGCATCAGACATGACATGCAATCTCAATTGATTTTTTGGAATAAAAACAAGCAATTTATAAGCATAGTATTACAAAATAAATGGGCTTTTTCTTACATGTTTTAAGAACAAACGTTTTTTTGAATGTTTTGTTATCAGGATGTGGTTAAACTTTTAGCCCTAAAATGGTCAGTATAATCTGTAAACTTTGCATTTTTAGAAAAACAATTTGGTCCGAAAATCTAAATTCTTTTGAGACTAATCAGAAATGTTTAAGAATGTCATAACATTGAAGCTTCCAACAAAAGTAAAGTTATCCACTTTGAAGAAAACCCATGGGATATTTACATCCAGCTAAATAACAGAGTTTGGCTTGGCCCACTGCCCCTGTCAGTTAAGCAGCTGATAATGTCAACATAGAGAGAACAATCATGTCTTTTTACCAAAACACTTCTACTTTACAATGAAAAGATGGCTCAATTAGTTTATGACAAAAGGTCACTCAGAATGTGGCAACGAGTACAACTACAGGACATTTGAACTTACGACCTTGTAAATCACATGCACATTTGGGTGTTTGGAACTTCTCCAACCATGACCTTTTCACTCACCAGCTTGTGCAGGAAACATGCAGACAGTTTGATGAAGAAATTAGGTATATTTTCCATACATTTTTACTAAAGGTGATCAGGCCTTTTGTGGTTCTTTTTCCAAATGCTTAGAGATGAGTTGCCATTTTTTTCCCCTGGTCCTAGGATCAAAGAGGAGGTTGGAATCTGGCAAAAAATCTCGGAAAATGGAAGAGAACAAACATTTATGAAGTATCTTCCCACAAACACCTAAAGTCTAAAGTCTGTCTCAGGGTGATGATTTTGTAGTTTTCTAGTCGACAGGTACGGATACAAGTCATTTGGGTTAAAGGATTGTGGGCGCGACTCCCCATCTCTCAGTCTGGGGCCCTTCAGAGAGGAAGAGGAGGTGGAGACAGGATGAGCTCTGGTGATAAGACCTGAGAGGTGACATACCCTTGACCCACTGCATCATCCTGGTACTGGCAGACACAGCAACCACCAAGGGAACAGCAGAAGAGAGAGACCAGTTCTGCCCGGAAAATATTAGTTCACATGATTAGTGACTGACTGAAAATTATTTTCCTTCATTTACTTGCATATCTACTTATATTCGGGGTTTCACAGTATGGCAAGTTACCATTCAGATCTGTGGAGAAGCGACCCTGCTGACCGTTACAATTACTGGGATGTTTGAGCAATAATAACACCAATAATGAAATAAATGCTTTGAAGTTGAATGCCTATTGCGGAAAACTCCAGGCTGAACAATAATATCTCCATGCAGACAAGCGGTTAGCAGAAAAAAGTACACAGTGCACCTTTAAATCACAGCTTAATTAATAGAATAAACAAAAGATATCCAGGTTGATTATGTATATTATACACGACCAACCTGGATACATTTCAATTCTATTGTTTTTTTACATGAATCCCACATTAAACACTGTATAATGACAAAGCACTTAAACCATTTTGAAAATTGCATCCCGTCCCAATCATATGAACGAGCAATGAATACATGTTTTGAATTGCTGCTCAAAAAATAAAAAACAGGTTTCCAAAAAATAAACCATTTAGATTGTCTCCAAATGCATTTATTGAGAGCAAGCTATACTTCTGAAAATTTCAATTACAAACAATATTAATATTACAATTGGTGCTTAGTTTTGCTTAAAATGTGTGAATATGTGGGTGAACAGCGCAGTGGGCTAGAGGAAGCGGAGGCAGCCCATGCAGCAGGGGGCATCGGAGGCGCAGGTGCCTTAATTGTCCCGGTATAAAGCCCCCGGCGAGTGGGCTAACCTGTGAATGAGTGCTTCTAAAGAGAGGGCTGAACAAACGAAGGGGTGAAGAGAGTGATTGAGGAGCGAGAGCCAATGCGGAGGCTGGAAGAGGTGAAGGAGGTCACAGAGATAAATGTCATGATGGAGACCAGTTTAACTCTAAATTACATTATAAACATATTGTGTAATGTAATCACCAAGATAGCCTAAGATAACACGGCAAAACAGACAAAACTATTCTAATGGAGGGTCTGCTGCTTGCTCCCCTCTATGGAGATTGTATTAATTGGAATGTTTTCAAAATGGAATTAAATTTATTCAATTACAGATGTTTTTATTGCTAAAATTTCATTTTCATTTTTCCTTCATTCATTTTCTACCGCTTGTTCCCGTTTGGGGTCGCATGTGACTGGAGCCTATCCCAGTGCCTTTGGGCCTTAGGCGTTAGATTTGTTTTATGCCACAAATTAGAAAATAAAAGTGCATGGTGGATCCTCCACAAGAAAAGTTACAGATGGAACCCCACTGCAAAATAACATTATAAAACATTTTCAAGTTGCAAAACATTTAGAAGCAGGTGTATTTGAGGAGTTTATAATGTTATTTGACCCAATTTCACTAAACTATACTGTTTTAAATTTAAAAAAATAATAATTAAATACAGTGTCATTATTTTCCTAATCTTGCCACCTCCAGCTCAGTGCCTCGCAACCCCCACTTTGGGAACCATTGAGAAAGTACACTTTAGAGGAGCAGCACATGCCTGGATTAACCCAATGGCTAATTTTCACCTGAATCTGAGGACATTAGAAGATAAAGATGACAGAGAACACAAGTTTGAAGGCAGTAAGTATCCTGGTATTTTCTTTTTTCAATGTATAGAAGGCTGTCATTCAGTGCTGAACAACAGGTATAAAGCAGCCAGCCATCAGAAGGGCCCCAAACTGTGCAAGCTCGAACATGATGAATTGAAATAGTCTATAATCCAACCAATCCAAAAGAATTCAGGTCATATATTATGTTGAAAAATATGTCATAGTTCAGATGCCAATGTGGAGGAGAGAAATGTCAGTAGTCAGTTATATAAAGAGTCAGTACAGTAAAACAGAAGGTCCAGAGCAGCGCATGTGTCCATCTATGGAGCAGCACAATGAAATGAACCCCATGCCCTCTACGCCCAATTGCAGGCGGATACTGTTTTGCATGTAAAGGTAAGAATGAGGGTCAGGCCAAGTGTGTGGGCCGAGAAGACGGATTCAAATGCACTGTCTGAAGTGTATGAGATGCAAAGAAGAAGCAGAAAAGAAAGGTGGTTAGAGGCGAGAGAAGGACTGGAGTGTGTGTATATGTGTATGTGTGTGTGTGTGTGTGTGTGTGTGTGTGTGTGTGTGTGCAGAGGGCAGGGAGGGGGGGCACTTTTAGGCCGGGGCTGCCTCAGTCAGACAATGTGACACGGCACACGCTATTAATTCTGGCTCAGAAGAGAGGCTTGCCCGGCCATCTGCTCGGGGTCAGGGGCGTTCGCTGGGGTCGGCGTCACATCTACCCCCCCCTCTCAAGATCCCCCTCAAGATCCCCCTCATGACCCCCCCCCCCCCCCCTCCTCCACCCTCGCTGTCCTCCGCCTGGCAGACACCCGGCCGGCCCTGTGCGCATTTCCATAAAACAATTGGTGTCCGACTCGGTTCCGTGTCGCGTGGGCGGGGCTTAACAATGGCCTGTCACATGAAAAGGGCCCCGCGGTGGACTGCGCATATACATTACAAAAGGGGCACACACCACACCAGGGCCCCGGGTGCACGGACCTCGGCGACCCGCGGTTGGATTTGAGCTTGGCGTTGATTCGTTTTGTTTGCACCCGCGGCCACCCGGCAAGCCCCCCCCTCCTTCCTCTTCTTAACCCCACTCCAAAATGACACACACGCTCGTGCACGTGGCGGGATGGGGTTATGGAGGGGGCCATGGTTTAGGATTTGAAGCTTAGAGGCAGTACAATGAAGTTGACAGCATATAATTTATGGTGTTGCAGTGGTTGGCCATTTTGCTAGCAAAAATACATAATAGATTTAGCGTATTCTGTTGCATCTACCTCTCCAAATAATGGTGTGTTTTCTGTTTATAATTTATTTTCTTAACCAAATTGAGTCCAAAAATAAAATGTTGTTGCTCAAATAAGTGACACCGAAGCCAAAAACTTGATACGATTGAGAAATGGTTGTCAGCATCACCAGATAAAGAGTGTCACTGAGTTACCACAACCAAAACCGTGTTAATGCCAAAGATATTTGTAAATACAATTTCCTGCTTAAACCACACAAAGCGACTTACATTACTTCCTCTTATAGTGGTGTTGCTGTTCTGTGTAAAAACCATAGTGTGCTAGATCTGGCAAAGATACAAGATTTTGGGGTCAAGAAATTCTTAAAGGAGTTAGGGATTAAGTCCACTGTGTCAGCAGAAGATTTATTAACGTCTTTACAGGAATGTTGTGTCATTTATTTGTCTAACCATGCCATCTCTTCATCTTCAACACTGATCTCTTTTAACTAGTACAAAAGCTAACATAAAAGATGTCCAGCTCCCTTTGACCATCCCGATGCTTTTTATGTGCCTTGATAGACTATGCATGTAGATGGGGTAAGGATTTCTAGTCCCTCCTGTGCCACCCCCTACAGCTAAATCCCTTAATCTGCCCTCGGACATGTCTGGAGGGCAAAACAAACAAATAGGACCCTCCCACACTCAAAGCCCCACTTGTGCGTCGGTCAAATCCACGCACACACTTGCACAGCTCCTTGAAAGGCCCCCCATCTGTGAACATGACATCACCGGGAGGATAGGCGGACGTGAACCCTCTCAAGGTTAATTAAGTGGGCTTATGACCGTCGGGGCTGGCGATTCAAACGATGACAGCGGCCATGTTGGAAAGGTGACTGGGGGGGTTTGGTGTAGGCAAACTAAAATGTGGAATGTGGTTTGTCTGTTTTTTCATCACACTAAGGCATAAGACATATTAAAGAAAATGATCCAAAATATTTCCAATCTACAAAACATGATGTTAAATGCACTGATTATGTCTTAAAAACATGAAAAAGAGAACTAGTCGATTTAAAACTTTTGCATTGGTCCAAATGTACTGCTTATGCATTCTGAACATCTGAATTATTCTGCCCCGCTCGCGTTTACCTCTTTTTGTCATGGATCGGAACTTCCGTTGAAATGGCTTCCGTCGAGCGGGAAAAGGAGCTCAGGCCAACTTCCAGAATAAGGTGAATAATTAGATGCAGAAAGCACACAGTTGTCTAATTTTTACAATATATCCGAGCAAAACTAATTTTACTTTTTACATGAAAAATCGGGTACAGCCTCTTTATGGACCAGCATTTTGAATGGGCTGTTTCTTGTTCCACTTTTGCACTTCAATAACATAGGAGACAAACGGAGCGCTACGAGACGAATATCATTGTAAATGTGTGTGTCAGTTGGGCCAAAGAGGCTATTGGCCATAAAACTGAAAGTGTGTGTTTGTGGGTGGAGAGGTCAGAGGTCAGAGGTTAATGGTACTGTCTCAGAAGTCAAAAGGTCAATGTGATGCACTGTGTTTGGCTCCAGGTGCTATAACAGTTTATGGTGATGAGAGAGGGTTGTGTTTTAATAAGGGCTATGTATTAATTCAAATAAAAGGAATGTAATACAAAAAATGTTAATTCGTGTTATAAAAGCTATTACTATAAATACCCCTGGATATATAAAAAAAAAAAATTGGTTGTGAAATGAACTGTTGGTTGTTAAAGCTCAAATGGGTGAAGTTTTAGCCAAATATGTGTGTGTGTGTGTGTGTGTGTGTTGTGATGTTTTTATTGCACTGAATTTTTTTTTTTTTTTTTTTATATTGTTTTTTTTTTATATTGAGACAATGCAATTCTAGTCACTGTAAGGACTTACTGTGACTAGAATTGCATACCCTGAAGTATGGTTTAAACATTCATGTGTACAAATAAATATTAAAATGCACAATTCTCTATCTCAATTCAAGACACACAAAGTTTAGATTTCTGATCTTGTGTGCTTAGCCTTCAGTTCAATATTTATTTTCTAAAATAAAATGCCAAAGTCTTTACACACTCAACAGTGACTTTTCAACCAAGTTTTTATGGACTTTGAGCATGCATTTATCAGGAAAACAGTTTATTTTCCAAAAGTAGATTTAATCGAAAAACTAATCTCAAAAATAAGGTTTGTCCCAAGTATTGTTACTATAGAAACTCCAGTGGTTGCGCCAAAGTGTCTGGGCATGCACTGTTTGAAAAACCGTGCCAAATGGGGTAGGGCTCCAAATCAGGTAATGACAGATAGCATGAGCATCGCTGTGCACTTATTTAAGTCTATGGTTTTAACTTTCTATTTTCATGGAATCCTGCAGCTGACCTCCTACTTCCAGACATTTTTTATATGGGCCTAACAAAGTAAACATTAGTGAATGGATTAGATTTGAAAGGTTATGTCAGGTTTCAGTGCCTGATTACATTATTTGCAAGAAATGTTTGCAAGCAGATGTGTAAATGTTAATTTGTAAACCCTTTACAAAACATAAAAATCTTGCATTGTTCTTTGTGTATTTTTATTTGCGTTAGCTTATCCACAAAAAGCCTATAAAAAACAAGCCAACTAATTAACTAAAACTCCAGATTTGTATGCGACCTAAAGTCTCTTTTCTGAATTAACCACAAACCGTTCTTTTATAATCCAGGAAGCTACAAAATGGCAAAGGTTTAACTCAAATATCTTTTTGGTCTTCTTCCTCTATTTACTTTTATTGATGCACTTCTGTTTATAACCATCCGGCCTCTTACTACCTTCATATAAACGCCATCTTTTCCTGTCTTCGTTGTGGTTTACCTCTGCCTCATCCTGACTCACCGCACCAGCGATGAGCCAAACCCTGATGTCACCGCTCTTATTCCGACGCAGGGTGATCTCATGTACCGTAACCACAGAGGAGCAGCCGTCCAAGTGTCAGAGACAGAATGGTCAAACCTAAAGGGCCACATCTGCAGAAAAGATCGAACGGGAGTCGTGCTAACTCCTAATCCATCCTCACTTCACTTTCAAATACGAGGAAGTTATTAAGAGGACATAAAGGAGGGCTTGGAGAGCAGAACCACTAAAACATAAACAAGCACACTTTTCTCGTTTGGAAGTGTGGCCCGGAGGCTCGGAGCAGCATGTATGATAGAGTGGAAGCAAGTTGACCGTAAGTTACATGGAAAGTGTGACACGATTGTGCAAGATGTGCCAGAGGACTGATAAAAACATGCCGTTCCTGTTGGACTTGAAGACTAAAAACGTCTTATGCTAGCATGATAAAATATAGGCTAAAGTGACTGTTGGAACAATGGTTTTCTACACAAAATGCAAACATCACTATTTGGATTGAGCAGCATTTATCTGTGAAATGGGAGTCAGAGGAAGGACAGACCATAGTTGGCAACAGATCACTTTTGTCTTGTTATTTCAGAAATTGTGTTGTTGAGGGTTTTTTTTTTTTCCATCCATGAATTGTAAAAACCAGTGTCTTGGGGCTAGAATCCAGTTGAACTTACTTAGAGTTTTGGAGTAACTTCCGAGTTGACAAAAGTAAAACAATGCAAACCGAGCAACTTTATGTTCCTGCGTTGCTTGAAGATGGATATAAACTTTCTTTGTCAACTATTCTTCCAATAGGACTAATGCATAAGGCTATAAATAATATTAAACATATTCAAATGTATGGAATGCATGTATATACTGTATGAATATCAAATCGTTTTACTTAAAGCTTTAAAAAGTACATCTTTTTAAATGAGTGAGCTCCTGATGCAAAAGTTTGAGTTAGAGTGCGTCACATATCCCTGTGCTCACAGCTGATTGGTCCATGCTGGTTTTTCTAACTCTAAATCAGATCTGACCCAGGTCCAGAGCAGAAACTGGAGCCTGTTACTGTGGTGATTTACACTGAGCTAAACCAAACATCTTTCCCAGTAACAGAAAACTCTGAGTTTACTCAAACTAAACCTAAACTTAGCTCAAACTCAATCAGCTTTTAACAGGCCTATGGTGTTAATCAATTGTTTTTCATTATTATTAGTTATCTATTTTTACTGACAGTATCATTACATTTTTCCCCTAGTCCGACAAAGTTTCAAGAATAGAAATTTATTAGCACCGTAATCAGAATTATTGAATCACTATTGCTAATTAATTTATGTTCCGTTTGTGTTTGAAAGTTTTCCATTTGAAAATATAAGCAAATACAAAATCCCAAACACGTCTGAATAGAAGCACATCACTCATTACAGCCCAAAGAGAGTCCCCTATACAGCCAGAGAGAGAGATTCTGCGGTCTGCTTTGTGTTTCCTCAAGTCTTATCGGTTTGTTAGTGCAATACTAGCCCACATCTGTGTCTGTGTGTGCGTGTCTGTGTGTGCGTGTCTTTGCCTGCATGCGTGTGTGTGTGTGTATGAGAGAGACCGAGAGAGAGAGAGAGAGAGAGAGAGGGTCAGACTGGGCAGTGATCCAAAAACCTCTTCAGAGCTGGAGTTTCACCACAGGAGTCTGCAGTGGGCACTCTGCCAATCACGCTCCCACACACGCACGCACACACACACACACACGCACACACATACATACACACACACATACGCACACAAACAGGGATACTCTGTGCCCGAGGCTGAGGACCATTGCAGTAGTGGATGCCTAGAGGCGGGTCTGACCACTCACTAACCCTCACCAACGCAGCATGGACCAGGCAGGACTGAGGAACGGAACTGTGGGGGACCTGGATGATAAGGCGGGATGGGAGAAAAACACTGATAGTGAAAGAGGTGCCGTGCAGAGTGAAAAATAGAGGAAAACAAATAGCAGCTAGCAAGAAACAGTGTAGTTACAAGTAAGTATGAGTATGATTTGTATGAGTCTGATGTTAAATGACAATGAAAATTATCAGACAATTTGTATATTACAATTTGTTGTATTAGTATGGTGTTAATGTCATCAGATTTGGAATTGAATGGCCTTGAATATGTTTAACCCTGAAAAAATATGTTTGAATAGTTTTTATTCAAACAGAATTTCAGCCGCTGAATTTTCAATGTGTTAATAAAAATTATTCAGTACATATATTTTCAATCATTCAAACTCATCAATACTAAGGCAATCGATTGCGTGTGACTGAGGACAGAGGCTGTTTCCCATTGGCCTTTCTCTTCTGTGGGCGGGATTTGCATGAGGTTTTGATGACTGGTGTCGATCAACGTTGATCTGAAAGCGTGCACCCCGGCCCCCCGGGTAGGTTGCTCTGACGTCACAAGTTGAAACCTGGTGAAATCCAGGTGAAACAGGATCAACCAGCTGGTGCACCCGCCACAACTCCTGTGTGTTATCATAATTATATTTAAAAGCTTATTTATTTCTTTATTAATAGGCTTAAGCATTGAACAGTCAGAAACTACCCTCGTTTTATTCAATTTTAGTTTCATGATTATCTTCATTAAGTTGTCAGTTGACTATTTTGTCGCGGTCGATGTTGTTGATGAGTGCGTACAAAAAGCGATTTCAACCACTTTGAAGTTGCTGTTCTTCTGTACAGTAGTTGGTTCCATGCAACATTTCCTGGTTGTTAAGTTGGATTCACTCACTTTGATGGATTGCTAATGCCTTGGTATGCTAGAAATTGGTGTGAATTTTGAGGAGCTGAAAATATATTCATTGAATAGTTAAAAGATTTGTTATTATAAAAAAACACTTTGAAAATGTATACTGCAAAATTCAGCAACTGAAAATAAAAATAAAAACAATTCAAACATAATTAGGAAATTGGCCAGCATTTAGAATACAAAATCTGATTATCAATTCATCTTCCATAAATAAGTGTAGCAACTCAATTTGTAACTTTTCTGCATTCATTCAATTAAATTGTTTTTTTTGCTCAAAAATAACTCGTCATGGTCAGTTTAAAGTCATACTGTGAAACATTCCAAGTAAAATTATAACAAATCCATTTTGACATGCAAATGGCAGAACAAATGGGTGCAAGTGGACCAACAAGCATGAAAAAAGTGAAAGTACAGCTCTAACTGAACAAACTGTGTAATAATAAGTAAGTAGCCAGGACATCTGAACAAGGTCTGAACAAGGTCTTTCTCAAAATAAGTTATTTTACTGGAAGATGGAACTAAAATTAGTCAAGTTACAATCAATGCAACTGCAAAACTGCATATGAACCATTATCCTTGTCTTGTATCTTTAGAAAGTGAGTTTTGTAACGAAATACAAAATCTATTCATTTCAGCAAGTTTATTTGAGCAAGGACATGTAGCCAATTAACAGCCTGTATCTGCACTGTCCTGAATCAGCAATGTTTGTGGCAGGTGGGAGAGGTCCAGCAGATGCTATGGGAGGAAAATGTGTTGGGGGGAAAAAGAGGCGTAAAGAGAGGAACCGAGTGTTTTTCATAAAGGAAAGAGCCTGACAGACAGAGACAAGAGGCTGTGTGGAAAAAGGATAAGAGGTGTTACAAAAGACATGGACACTGGGTACATTTGGACCGATTCAAAACAAGTGAGCGTTTCAAGACAAAAGCAGGAAGATGTGATTTCCAGGTGCTAATAGTGTGAACAACTCATTATCGCCTACAAATTGCAGATGAATTTTAATTTCCTAGGCCCCTTGAATCCTCAGCGCGACACATCAACTGAAACACTGAGCATTAATTTGCACGTCCTGTTGCTGAACAAAGTTGCTATTTAAAATGTATGCATGTATGTCTGTGGGGGAGGGGGGTGATTAGACATTTTAATTCACTTGATTTACAGTGTTCAGGGAGAAAATAGTGACGCTTTCAAAGGAAAATGTTAAACTAAAAGCTTGTGTAGAAAGCGTTACAACCTATGCAACCTTGTTTTCTCAGAAGCAAGAGAAATAGTTGTAAAATATATACAATTATATTTATATACTTATGCTTTTTCTAATTTGAATAATGATTTATAAATATGCATATATTCAGCAACAATTGGTTAAATAAAAACAAATATTTTAAAAATACTAAAATAAAACAAATACACAGGAAGCCAAAAGACTAACATAAAACAAATGCAGTCAATGCATAATTTGGAAAACCATCTTTATGCGATACACAGACGGTCAACTCGATGATCTAAGAGTAATAGCCTATATAAAGAGGAAAACAGCAACGCAAAATAGTTAAAGTGGCCCGACTCTCCAACAAGGTCACTCCAGTCTCCCTTAAGACCTCCTTTTGTTGGCCCGTTGTCCTGATTCCAGCGCAGAGGGGAGGACAGGCGTGCTTCGAGAGAGAGAGAGAGAGATGGAGAGAGGGAGAACGAGTGAGCGGGTGCAGAAAGAAAGGCCTTGTGTGTGGTTGCCAAAGTGGTGTAGGGTTTCTATCAGCCTTGTTTTCCTGACTTAGCCATTCTGTAAGCCCTCTATCCACTTCCCCTGTTGCACACACACACATGCAGACAACAGCACTCGCATCAAATCTCACTACATATCGCAGCAGATAGGAGCTCTTGGAAAAACTAGCCCTCGTCATCCCCTTTGGCTATTCCCAAAGAACTTCTCCGGTTGCACCACCACGTTCCTCGTCGTTGGCCCGGGTTTACTTAGGCCGACGTTCTTCTGGCCACTTAATCTGTGTTATTGGAACGTCGCTCATATCAGTCCCCTTCCATTTAAATATTATTGGAGGTAGCGATAATAAAGGGTGAAGTAATTATGTGGGATGATGTAGAGGATGGACAGCAGGACCACTTCCTAAATGGGGTTTTGGGGCAGATAAGTGTTAATTGCTTTTTGTAGAATAAGTTGTTGTTAAGGGGTCAAAATTAGGGATGGGTGATAGATCGGGTCCAATATCAGTATCGGCAGATTTATAAAAAACATTTGGTGCCAATATTTTTTTAAGTTTTTTATGAGCAATTAGGCTAAAAGATATCAAGATATCAATAATTGTATATCCCCAATAACTATATGTCTGTTATTATTTCTGTTATTTATTATTGTTTAGTTATAAGTGAAAAGTTAATTTGGGAACTTAGCTTCAATTTAAAATAGAATTGAGGGCTTTTTAAAATCTTAATATTGTATCGGCAAATATCAGCTCTCGGCAACAGCAGCAAGCCAAATATCGGATATTGGTATTGACTCAAAAAAATCCATATCGGCTCAACTCTTGTCAAAATGTTCTTAAAGGTTCTCATTTCAGATCTGGAGGATAATCAAATGAAGATACAAATAGTCCTGCCGCGTGACTTGCATATCTCTTGAGTTCAACACAAAAGTTCAGATGAACTTTACGAACTAATTCAAAGCATAAACTTTTATGCCATAAAATGCACACAAAAAATGTGGCAGTGTATAAAGTATTTTCAATAATGTATATGGTCAATTACAATGCGTCTTTTCAAATCAGCAATTACAGCTGATATAACAATCCTATCTTTGCCTCAGTGGATAGAATTACACTGTTTTGGTATATCGGGTTATGCGTATAATAATGAATGCACATTACTATGATTACGGCTTTGACATTCATAATGAAAGCATTATTCTCAACACAATAAGACTGTCTGTCATAATCTGAAATGTGGTGCATTTAGAGCTGGCAGTAAAATGCTTATGTAAAAAGTCATGAACTGACCTCATGATGACTGATGTCAACACCTTCATCCTGTCTCACTCGACTGGTTCAGCAGCTTTCTAGGCATTCAGCATTGCATGTTATTTTCCTGAGTCTAATGAGGCTTTCAAGTTACAAAGTCTAATAAAACTTGATATTACATGTCAGAGAACAATGAACATTATGCAAAAGTGTAGATCTATTAGGTCTTTTTGCACCTACACATGCAAATTATTAGGTTATTAGCTGTTATCGGACGTATGTCGGTTTTTAAATATTTGTCACCTCTTTAATGTATTAGCTACTAAACAAAATAACTTATGTAAACTACCCAAGAACAGCTGTACTGTCTTAAAAAAATGAAAAACTTCTGAGCATCCTAATTATTCACAGTGAGTGTACGCGTTTTTCACACATTTCAGAAGCCAGTTTGCTTTGACAGTAATGCTAACAACAACTCACATGCTAACAGGGCACTTCCCGGTTCACGGAAGATAAAATTTTAATTTATTTTATTAGATGCAGACATTTTGATCCCAATGCGTTCCAGTTGTCAACTTGTACATTCATACTGAAACACTCTCACGTCTCGGAATGCCTTCTTGGCAATGTTTCAGAACCAACCAAGTTAAACAATCCAACATGACTGCGTCCTGCGTCTTAATAAAGTTTAACCTCCGACTGGTAAAATATTGACGGTTCTTCTGCCATTTTACCCCTTCTGTCTCCCCACTGTCTATGAACTTGTTCCTGTGCTGCCGTTGCGCCTCCGCAGTTTTAAATGCTCTGTGATGCTAATGTTGCTAACATCGACACGAAGCTAATGTCAACTAAATTAAAATTAACTCTCAGACAATGCTTTATACACTGTGAACGTTGTAACATTGTCCGGGTTAATAAAGCAACTTGATTGGAATTTTGGCTGATTTGAGCACTTTTCTGGTTTGTATTACTTATTTTGAGTCATTCTTGTTCATTAACTGTAATCCACAGCTCAATATTTTTCCAATTTAACAACTGGAACACAGAAACTCAGAAAATAGAACGCAGCATAAGAGCAGCTACAATATATCTGTTCTGGGGCAAAACAAATGTTACTTTATGGCATGTCAAAAATCGGGTACAGCCACTTTAATGCAAGTAAAACGTTAGGTATAGCATGTTAGCGGTTTACCAGGCGCCTTAAATACGTTGGACTAGTCAGTGATTTGTATAATTATTTACAGTGGTAGCCTTAGTCTGTGGTGCGTTTTATATGTTAGCAGAGGTAGCATGACCTAGACTGGCTTCTCTGAGCACTGAAGCACATTAGAACTCCAGAAGCCACAAGTACAAGTTGGTTTTCCGTCGCTCTTGTCTTGGGCCCGCTGACCGAGCCAAACCGCGCTCTCTGATACCTCAGTCTCTGTCCAAACGATTCATTCAGCCATCCTGCCACTAAAGAAACACGGCAACAAAGAGCTAACGCTACATTAAACTGCCTATACTTTTCCAACCACATGCTTTAGCAGACAGACAAGCTAACCGCATGCACCGAGAGTTTTATGTATAGTTTACATAAGATACCAGATGCTAGCATGTTTTGACCAGGTGCAATGGATCGTAGGCTATCTAAAGCTAGAACTTGTAAAGTGAACAAACATAACTGCTTGATTTCAATGGCAATTATGTTTTAGATTTTCATAAAACTGTTATATATACATAAAATCCCATATGATGTCCCAACTTTTATGTAAGTACGTTTTAGCTATCTCACCTCACGCTACCTCTATATTTAAACTATCTGGCTTTTTTTTCTCTCTTACTGCCAAGAAAAACTCCTTGAAAAACTTGCATTTATTGTGACTGGGGGTCACCTCTCCTCTGATACAACTTGGCTTCGTGGCGCCAACTGTCTCCATGGAGCTGGATGAGTTAGTGCCATGGAACAAATAGGCGAAGCAATAATCAAGCTGGTGACCTCCATCAGAAAAAGTATGCTCTTCCCCTTTAAATTCTACTGAAGTAATCAACTCGATTACCTATAGATCTCCACACCAAAGCCTAAATCCACCAGGACTCCACCGGCACGACACAGGTCCTGGCATTACCTCACCCTTACATCCTCTGTCTCTGCCTGCGAAACAAAGGGCACCCGTCCAAGACAAACCATCCTGGCCCGTTTTTAATGACAGGGGTGAGCTAAGTAATGCCAGGGGCTAGGACTAGAGCTGGAGGTGGCTTTCCGCATTCAGGATTCCACTCTGAAACATGTGGTTTGTCCTCTCCCAAAATGAGAGGATGGATGAAGAAGGCAGGGAACAAGAGACCACAAAATAAGCTATATGCCCGGGGGGAGAGATCTCTGCTAGCTCAGGTGGGATACTGTTCTTTTTTCAAGTCAAGATGGCTTTGGAATTAAATAGCAGCAATATACCCTTTGGACCAAATATGAGGATGAGGTTTGTGCTTGCAATTCAATCAGTTTTGCAAATTTCCTTCTGACATCAGTGCATATGGGTGCCATTTAATCCTTGCGGTTTTGGTTTTAGGGCTATACGCAAATGACATGACCAAGGTTTATTTTTGACCCTTCATTGCACGTATCACCGAAGCGGACACATGGATGGAATAATGAAGTTCTGGGGAAGTTGTGGAAAGAAAAATCCATTTTAGTCTGGGGCCCAAAGTGGAGTCAGAGTATACAACTGTGCAAAGTAAAATTTATGACATCAAGCTCAGCAGTTTTGATAGTGTTATAAATTAGGGTTTTAAAGGGCCAACACAGGGTATTTTCAGTTTACATGAATGTGCAAGTCTACAAATAGAGTTATCTTGTAACTTTACCAACACATCTGATTCATGTCATATGTCAACAGGCCAAAAGTGAAATTTCCTACTTCCAAAAAGTTTTGGTTCAACTCAAAAGCAAATGCTATAAATCTTACAATCTTTAAAGCACCCTCAGTGTCAGCGTGGATACATCCAATTGTAATGCTTGAGGACAAGTCCAAATGAAGTCAAGAATCAAGTTGTGCACTAACAAGTTTAAGATTTACAACTGTCTCAAGTACTTCGAAAGTGGTCCAAGACAAACCACGACTTATTGAAGACAAGTCCAAGTTTGTAGAGCTACATTTTCTTGGCTTCATTATTTTAGTGCCTCTTTCTCTTGAAGAAAACCAGCTGCTTCACCAAACATTGTGTCCTGACTTGAAAGTTCTGAATTTCATTTGAACTAGACTGGTTTGTTCTTGGAAGTTACATTTTTAGTCACACATGTTAAACGCATTGAAATTAAATGACTAGACTTCCTAATTATCCGTCCACCATGGTGCTTCAAATCTGGTCTTTGGCTCAGGGGGATGGCGGACTCTAAACCTGTCATTGTTCTGGGTCAGCTCCCCGAGGAAGTCCTTAAGGCCCACCACACGACGACAGGCACTTTGCATTAGGATCCCTCCCTCCTCCTTCTTCGTCTCTTCTCGGAATGGGCCAAGAGCGGACAGCCTGTGTTCCGTCAGGCCGTCCAAAATTCCATGACTTTCCCAGAATTCCCGGTGTGAGCCAAGTAATATATTGTGTTGTCATCCATCGAGACCATGAGGAACACAGGCGAAGATCTGGTCTTTTACCTTAAAAAAGGCCGATATGCCAAAAATGAGTCCTACCTCATCATTGAACTTTGAATATCTGATGAAGTAAGCATCTGTCACGTGAAAGGCTTGTCATTGGACAAATACAGGAATTCTGAAACAAAATAGGCTACTCGCAAAATGTAGCCATATTTCTAATGTGTCATTTCATTTTCTGGACATACAGGCCTAGAAACAATAATTTGGTAGCCCAAAAAATTATTATCTACATTTACCAGTGCATTTGAATTGTGTCAAACCTTGTTTAAGACTATTGCATACCCATATCATCTGGGGAACCTCTAAAATTGCAAATTGATTTCAGGTCCCCCATGGGGAAACATAAAACATCTCTGAGGTTCAAAAACAGCTTGTTATTGAGTTGTCATTTCACACAGGTCCAATAACATAAAAAAATATATTTCCACTCTTGCTAGTGCTGTAAGGAATGTCATCTATGGTAAGAAAGACAGCACAAACATCCATACAAGTGTACACTTAAATTAGCATGTCACAATGAACACTGAACACTATGGCTGAATATTGTGAAGCATCATTAAATTTTGGTTAAGGCCAAACTGTTTTCTCTGATGTTGCATTTGACATATGATAAATGCCATAACAACTTAATAATGCTTGGAACATTCATTCTATAGGACTGCACCACATCAAAATATCTGTTATTTGGGTTATGACAGCAGGATCTTTCCAAATTTGCTGTAAAGAAAAGTACATCGTTAATTTGGGCCAATACAGAAGGTGGCCTGGGCCAACAAAAAGTGTTTGTTTTGTTTTTTGCATTTGGCCCTGGGGCCATAGTTAGGACACCCCTCGTTTAGAGCTTCCTTTTTATCTGGTGTATATTGGTTGACCTGTTTTTTGACTTCCATTAGAATAAAATGGAGTGCATTACTGTGCCAGGAAATTGGAATAAAAACCATGCAATGGACATATATAAAAAAGGCAAAGGCTTTGATGGGCCGCAGACTTCATTTCACCAATGGATGTATCCACTGTAGTCCAATGTAAATCACTCTTCTTCACTTCCCTCTGTTCACAATTTTAAAGCCTTTGGCACATTTTGTTAGTAACACTGCCTAAATCAACAGCCAGCCTGCTGTTTTAGTGCAAATTTGGAAGATTATGAAGCGGCTGTAAAAAGGAAAACCTGCCACAAAATATGACTGACAGCATTCCCTCATGCTAACTCCTACCACATACCGTAATTGTGTGTGTTTAGGA
Source organism: Chaenogobius annularis (assembly GCA_015082035.1). Lineage (NCBI taxonomy): Eukaryota > Metazoa > Chordata > Actinopteri > Gobiiformes > Gobiidae > Chaenogobius > Chaenogobius annularis. The sequence continues at coordinate 115,320 of BJKM01000293.1, forward strand.
CAAGTGACAATAATATTTCAGTCAGTTTATGTATTCATGCAATGTGTGGTTTTCCACGGCTCTTTTAATCAACCAGCTTAAATGTGATTGTGGCTTTAGTAATAGTTTGGTCGCACACAAACAGCGGAACAGTGGATAAGGACGTCTGCCTCTGACCATATAACAAGCTTTTTCCAATAGAACACAATGGAGTGAATCTTTCCTCAACTGAACTTTAACTATACTTTTCCTATAAAATGATTGAAAGGTGGATAAGAGCCAGTGATGTTTGCTGGCTCATTTTGGATAAATCTGAGTGTAATTTGCTCATTACTCATTTTTAATCAAGAATGAATTACTGTATGAAAAATAGACAAAAACAAATAAATCAATTGGATTTTGGTGGTTGTTGTGTGGTAAATGTATTTGACCTAAACAATAAAATTCCATATTGTAAAATGATTTATCATACCACAAGAGATCACACTAACATAATTTATTACTTCAATAAAAATGTGTAAATTTTTTTCAACAAGGCAAATGAAACATAACATCATTGCGTCATAAAGGTCAAATGTGGCTGATGCCAACAATCTCTCAAAACCTCTCTTACTCTGAACATAATACAAAGTTTGGTTCAGTTTAGTCTTGCTTGCTACTGTGTTTCTCTACAGTGACCTTAAAGGCATACATTTTGGTCCAGCTGAATGTCACACTCACTTTATGTAACACTATCTGTACCCGAACCACACTGTCACTGCCTTCTGCAAAGACTGATGGTGCCTTTTTTACTACACGTTGCTTAAGACTCATACTATCTGTTTCCACAGCCGTGAGCCTGCTGACCCAAGAATGTGGCCAGCTCTCCAACACATTGTTTAACAAGGCCCAGCGGTGGAGTGGAGAAGTCAAATGTTTGGTTTGCAGGGGGTTAGTTCAGTATGTTTTGGAATCATAATGTACTGTTGCATTGTAGCCATTTATTGATTTTCCAGAAAATTCAAAGCGTCACAAAAAAAAATGCTTTCAATAGATCTCAATGGGGTTAGCGATATATGATAACAGATCCACAGGAATGGTAACAATGTTTGGTTTACCTATCGTTAAACACAAGTTTGAAATCCTACACTGAATCAGAGCAGAACCAAAACCAACTCTTAAAAAAAACTGTCACAACTTGCTGAGCTGGAATTAAAATCTTGTGTGATCAAACTTGAATTTATATAAAATTCTTAAGAAATATTTGATCCTGTCAAAATGGGTATTAGCAGAAACGATCTATGTTGTATATTTCATCACAGGTACTTGGATACATGGGATGACCTTTTATTTATTTATTTTTTAATACGGAGGAAAGTGTTGGTGTGTTCATGCGGGGCTGGTTACCGTGTGAACTACCCAAATAAGAGACAAGTGCCTTTTCTGAGAAAACCTGTGTCCAGAGTTCTGGACTGGTGAAATGTATGAGAAGTTGAGAAGAGTGAAGATGTGACTGAGCATAAAAAGTCCTTTAGTCGTTCAGGAAAGTCAGATACACAACAAGCCTGTAACAAATAGTCCTTTTTTTTCTCTTGAAGACCATTGTGTATTCATGGGTAAACATTTAAGGAACAGAGGACAAGAAATTCTCCCTCACACTCCAAACACAAAGCCACACTGTTCTGTCTTCAATTACTGATTGTCTGGTCAAGTAGCACTCATTCTCTCACTTCTTGTTTTGCCACACAATGTTGTTTCATTTGATCAAATGGTACAAGTGAGGTGCCTGTCCCCCCCGCTCAAACACACATCCACCTCCCCGAACACGTTCCATTCGCCCCACCCCTTGGCCTGCATGTCAACCCTTATCACTATGGCAATTAGGGAGAAACCCTGAGCAATTATGTGCTTCTCTTGAACACACGCCGAACAAACGACACAGCAGCCCTCTCCATAGCAGTTTCAATAGGCGAGGAAGATTTGTGTGATAGTTTAATGGGAGAGTAATAAAAGGGTAGCATTGCAGAGTTCATGTTGTTTGTGGTGCACCGAGACCCTATTGAACTTTTTATGGCAGCGGGTGTCTATCTGCATATTCGGCTCAACAAGACAGGGGTCATTCAACATGAACTATGGGCATCTGGGCGGTCAAAGAATGTTATAGACTCAAGCAGTATAGGGCAGGGACTAATAAATTGACCCTATTTTCTTTTTGCATCTTGAGTGAATTACTTACCAATCAGAAAAAATCTTTGCAGTTATTCATTATTTCATTTTACGTTTAGCCTAAACTGAGATTTTTTTTTTTAAATATACATTATACATTGAGAAAGTATTGTGCCTAACACTGAGCCCTGTGGGACTCCAAAACCATGTCAAATATATGGTTAAAGTGAGGATTCTTTTGCTGTTTTGAAACCCCTTTTTCCATCACATATGGCAGAAGACCATGCTGCACAACCTGTTACATTCCAGGCAATGCAATTGAGTGTCTTACAGTCTTTCTACTCTGTGAGTGGGTGACGCGTCCCCTCAAGAATGCGCTTCTCTTCCTCTCTGCATACACTTCAATTTCCCCTCGGGTTGCTTACTTCACTCAAACGGCAGAGTAACTGTCGCTGGAGGAATCTGGAAAACACCAGCAGGGAATGAGAGGAATTTGTGCTTCTTTTCCTAAATCGACCCCCTTACTCTCTTTACTTTGGATGCTTCAGTACAAGACGGGCTTTTGAGTTTTCTTTTGTTTCTGTATTGGACCCAACAATAACAAGCTTTCATAAACAATGGGGATTGTTGATCGCCGGAGTTGAGAGGGAGAGTGGACATCTCCGGCCCGTGTGGAGTCAGGTTTGGCAGGAGGCCTTGTAAGTGGTCCTAAAAGTGCAAAAGTACAGGCTGCAATGAGGGCTGTAAGAGGTTTAAGGGTAATGCTAAAATGCTCCTCCTCTGAAGTACCATAAACACATGCTTTACTTCTGTCTTAATCTATCCTTCATTCGACAGGACTTTGATGGAGCAGGCTTTAAGTGGGGATGGTGGAGAATGTCAGGAAACCACAAAAGTACAGGGAAAAGGGTAGTTTTGGAATAGTCTGTGTTTATAGCACCCGTAGGCTCGTTAAGGGAGCCTGGATCACATTGACAGATTCTGAGGACAGTAAGAGCAGAACCCTCCCACTACAGTAAACAAATACTCCAGTGACATGCAAAAGTGTGCTCAATAGGTAATCCCAATTATGTACCATGCAAAAGTACCTTCAAGCAATGTTTTTAGGATTATTTTAATTAATTTCATATTTGTATTATATATATATATATCTGCATTTTAATTTGCCTCATAAACAAATACTAATTCATAATGAATAAATATTAACCAACATTAAGCAATTACCAACACTGAATCATTCAGTGTTGGTAATTGCTTAATTAAGGGATTAGGCTAATACAAGTGTCAAAATATATTATAATGTGTAACCTCTTTTTTAAATTAAATCAGTTATTACGTTTTAAAGATTATATAGATTATGAAGGTTGGTTTGAAAAATGTCAATACAATGCCGTAAAACTTTCCAACTTAGTACAAAACGGTTGACTATAAATAGTCTAGCAGATTGATATTTTGAAACCACATACAACCTCTTGCAATTAGTGTCCATTATTTAATGTCTGTTTTATGATTGTCTGCAGAGCTTCATCACTGGAAATGGAACTACGTATTCAAAAGTTTGCGTTTGAGAATAAACATTTACAACTGTTACTCCAAGAAGTACACAAAACTACACTCATCACCTCCACTCTTCAGTGCTGTGTGTCATAATTAAAAAAAGATTTGTATTCAATAAAAAAAAGATTTGTCCTCACGTAACTCTGCCTTTACCGTTTCCATCTTGGAACCTTCTTCTCTTACTGGACATTGCCCCTGTTCTGCTAAAGCCATTTTACCACTCTCACGTCAACCCAATCAAAATAAAACTTCAGAGGAGATTCTTGTCAATGGGGTGAATAAACATAACAGTGTGTTTTTACATAATTTCCAACAGACTGCATTCCAGGGCAGAACCTTTGGAAACGTAATTCCCTTTTTCCAAAATATCCAAGATGCACTGACAAAACACTGAGCTGGTTGAAGGATTGTATAAGTAGAAAGACTGTGAGTGCCATCTTGTGGCGACCTATGGTAACTGATTATTTAAGAAGGGGGGAAAGGAAATATTCATTATAAAAATCCTTTATTTGTATTTACACAGAGCAGTCAAACACTCAGAGTGCATTTAAACACAAGGTATTTAAATATGATAAATTCTTCAATCCAAGTTTAGCTTCTGGAACAGGGACGAATTGGTAGTAGTCATTTTTCTGCAGGTTTGAACGGGTCCGACCATACTTTCATCCCTAAAAAAAAATTAATAAATAAAGTACTTTTAGAAAATCTAGAAAATCGCTAGCATAACTTTGTAAAAGTTTCAGTGAGATGTGAAAATACAATCATTAGTTGAGATAGAATTGGTCTAAAACACTCCAGTCAGTACTATTTAGCGCAGAACAAAAGCTATATTTTTAAATGTTGTGCAATATGTGATTTGATTTAAATATTTTTTCCCGTATATATTTCTTTCTTTGTCCTTTGAAACACATTTCTTCCCCTTGTTACTGTATGCCAAACAAAACAATGGAACTATAATAAATGACATTCTTACCCACTGGCTGGACATCTGCCTGATTGATTCCCGCTCTATTCAGTTTTTGCACTGCCCCTAGAAAAGAAAGAACAATGGCAAATAATATTCAGCTGTGGTCAAAAACCGACTCTATAAACAAGATTTATGGCACAAAGGCTTATTCCAAAGTTAAAGTCGTTACTAACGGAAAAACTAGCAATTAATTGGACACTATACAGCCACACAAGTTTAATTGCATTTTCCTGGCATGAGTTCATCATTGACCCAGTGAGTCAAACTTTCTGTGGCTGGACAGCTGGTTTTATTTTAGCCATATTTGACTACTTATTTCAATGGATGCTTTGGGTATTATAATAACTCCCAAGACCCTTCAGAACAAACAGCAATAAGGACCGTAATGCCTTGTTTTGTTCATTATATATTTACAAGACAAATACTGCAGTCAGCTCACATAGGACCTCTAATTCTGAACAAATATGCAAGTTGGTCTTTGGGGTTGTTGCTGAAACAAAAAAAGAGAAAATCTTGACAATGTTTAATTTCCAGGCGTTCATCTAAGCTTTGTGTAAAAGTCCTGGTAAGATGGAGTGTCACATCTTGCACATACACACTATCAATATTGGGACTGAGCAGGACTGGGTCTCAATTCTCTTTCCTAATTTATTCATTTTGTTCAGAGCTGCTGCTGAGGAAAAGCTGACCATCCGCTCCCGACTCTCCTCCATGGCTGGGGTGGCTGGACTTTGTCATCCATTTCTAGCAGAGGAATTGAGGAGACAAGGGAAGGAAACTGAGACCCAGCCCAAGTCTACATGGAGGAATAAAAATAGACTAAAATATAGAGCAGGATAATGTATACAGCATTTACACACATCATTTGTAAAACGACTTTGACGTGGCAAGGGATATTTTGAAGATATCATATTTTCAGGCAAATGGTTACACAATGACACTTGCATAAGTTTATCATATTGAGCCAAGCAAAGTTAAAAATCTCAGTTCGTTGTCAATAAAACGGAACGTATGAGATATCGGTCTACTTTTTTGTAGGTTTAGTAAAGGATCATTTCATCATCCATTGACCAGAAACACTTTTCGACTACTTACTGTACTCATCTTTGTGCGTCAACGGATGGACAAAGATGGGATAAAACGCTGCCGCCACTGCCGTAACAAAACCTCCAAATATAAGCGCTATTCGTGTATTTTTAGACATTTTACGGCCCGGGAGATGACTAAAGCTCAGTGTATGCTGCTGTGTTTATAACACAGACTGTATCCGGTGTAGAGGTCAAGATCAAACCGCGCACATGATTTGGTTAGTCAGGGCTTCCGTAGCACTTACGTCAGCGTCACATGTCGAAGCACAACAATAACAAGGAAGTGGATGAGTTTAGGTCATGGGTTTAGGTCAGGTGTTGTTTGTAAACGCGCTCAGAGAATGGTTAAAATGAGGTCTTTAGCCGTTTTGATGTGTTTTTTAAGTTGTTGTTATGTGTACGGAACGACAGTGGAGGATGTGCCAATTCAGACATTTGTTATTCCTCACAGTCACATGGATGTTGGATGGGTTTACACTGTTCAAGTAAGAGTATTAGAATCTAAACAACTAATAAAAATGCCAAGGTCTACGTAAATCTAAGTCTTGGGCAAATCGAATGATCAGGCATGCTTCTGTGTCATTATAGGAGAGTATGCGTGCCTATGCTGCCAATGTGTACAGCAGTGTGACTGAGGAGCTGTCCAAGGCCAAAGATCGCAGGTTTATCGCGGTGGAGCAGGAGTTTTTTCGACTTTGGTGGGACACTGTCGCCACGGACTCACAAAAGAAACAAGTATGATTTTATAACTGCTTTAATACAGGTGTTGCATGATAATTTGCTGTGTTTCCCATTAACAGAGGAGACTATGGTAACCTATGCCACCATTGTCTAATTGTCCTACACAGTCTGAAAGCAACCTGGCCAGTACATTGGTGTCACAAAATCACACTTTATTGCCCTTTGTAAATATTGAAAACTATACTGGGCATATGTAATTACATTTATACTTCACAAATTATATAGAATTACTGGCTTTCGGACAGTTTGTCATTTTTTCATTTCCTTTGTCAGTTTATAGAAATATCTACGCACAAAGCTTTAAAGTTTGTAATACAGTAAATGTATACTGGTGAGGGAGTTCTTTTGTCTATGTAGTTGAAGTATTTGGGCAAATAAAAGTCTTGAAGAGCCAAAAGGAAAAAAATATGATTTGTACCACCATCTTTTGGGAATCTATGAGAAACACTGCACAATAACAGTTCACTCACTCAGATAATGACATTTTCTATCCTTAGGTACGACAGCTTGTGAAAGAGGGACGACTTGAGTTTATTATTGGAGGCCAAGTAATGCACGATGAAGCTGTGACAGATTTGAATGATCAGATACTACAAATGACAGGTAAAAGGATCAGGTTTGAAGTTTGAAGGGTTATGTTAATGCCTGGCTCTTCTCTTTATGTTCCACAGAGGGACATGGGTTCCTGTACGAGACATTTGGTGTGCGTCCACAGTTTTCATGGCATGTGGATCCTTTTGGAGCTTCGGCAACCACTCCTGTCCTGTTTGCTTTGACTGGGTTCAACGCTCACCTCATCTCTCGCATTGACTATGACCTCAAAGATGCTATGCAGATGGACAAAGTAGGTATCGAGACATTGTTGTGTGGTAAAGCATTATTACTATGTGTTTACTTACACAATTTTCTGGATTCAAACAGAAACTACAGTTTGTTTGGCGAGGTTCTCTTTCACTAAAAAAGCAGGAGATCTTCACTCACACTATGGACCAGTTTAGTTACTGCACGCCATCCTACCTCCCTTTCTCCAACAGGTAGGGCATTTAAGTTTGCATAACTAATAATAATTGTGTATTCTGTGTGCTTTGGTTTATTGCATGTAATATAAAATCTCTCAAGGGCACATGGTCTGCTTTATTTGAACAAAGCAATGTTTTTGAATAAAAGATGTGGGTCATTGTGATCAGTAAACTGGAGAGTGTCAGTATTAATATTTGGTTGTTCTTTGAAATAAAATTCCTTAATAAGCACTAGTTATTTCTTTATAAGCACTTGCAAGGCATTTACAAGCATTTATTAGGGGCTATTATGCGAGTATATATATATATATATATATATATATTTGGTTTATTAACACACACGTTTATTAATGGATATTTAACATTTATAAGGTATTAAGCCATCTACAAATGCTAAACCTGATTTTAAAGTGTGATCTAATATTTGATTACAGCAGACACTTTGTATTTTAAGTACTGAAAATGAATACAAAATTAAGATCATTATTTACTAATATAGTTTATGAAAGACACAACATCAAATATACAGTTACCAAAAATGAGCTACATTTCTGTGTTTTAGTTCTGGATTTTATTGGAATGGTGTAGCATTATTTCCCGACCCTCCTAAAGATGGCCTCTACCCCAATATGAGTCTTCCTGTAACCAAGGAGACCATTCATGCCTATGCTCAGACCATGGTGGATAACATTAAAGAGAGGGCAGCTTGGTTTAGGACCAACCATGTCCTGTGGCCTTGGGTAAGGGAAGAGATTTTTGTATGATGTGTATTCAAATAATTCTACTTTAAATACTGTTAAATATCATGACTGTTTTGTGTTTAAAGGGCTGTGACAAACAGTTTTATAATTCATCTGTGCAATTCAAGAACATGGATCCTCTAATGAATTACATCAATCAGAACAGCAAATATTTCGGAGTGACAGTCCAGTACGCAACACTTAGTGAATATTTTAAAACAATTTATAACTCTGATCTGGAGTGGGAGATCCGTGGTAGTGAAGACTTTTTGCCTTATTCTACAGGTAAGCGCCTGAAATGAAATGACCTGAAACTAAATGAGCTATATTGTTTTATTGATGTCATGTATTGTTTTTTTAGAGTCACAGCAAGCTTGGACTGGATTTTATGCGTCTAGAAATGTTTTGAAAGGAGTGGCAAGACAAGCTAGTTCCAAGCTTCATGCAGCAGAGACCATTTTTACTCAATACAGAATAAGCTACCCGGATGGACCAGTAGCTAAAGACTGGGCATTAGACAAGCTCAAAGCACTGCGCTGGGCTGTATCAGAGGTTAGTAAATGTCACAAAACACTTTTCAATGGATTTACTATCAAGTTTTTAACAATTTAAAATGTTCTGAAGGTCCAGCACCATGATGGCATCACTGGCACAGAATCACCCAAAGTGGCGGACATGTACATGCAACATTTAACCCAAGCCATGATGGGGGTTGATGAACTACTGGCTGCGCTCTTCCTTCTTCCACACAAACTCAATTCACCCTTCCTTAGCTACTACCAGGGAAAAGGTACCTAAATGACATTATATTTATCCCTTAGTATGTGTCAAATAGGCTTTTTTTCTGTACCAAATATTCAAATTTTAAAAAGCCTATTATATATTTCTACAGAAGGAGTTCATGAAGCAACAGAACAACATATCATTGTCTACAACCCGTTAGCCTGGAACATCACCACCATCATCAACATCACTGTTAAATATTCAGTGGCTGCAGTCTTTGATGACAATGGAAAGCCAGTTCCTGCACAGGTAGTTGTCCTATACATGATGTTCTTCCACCAATGAAATAACATGTCAGAAGCCAGTATAACAATAATAATTGTTTATGCTCCAACCTAGATCCAGACGACTGCTCAATCCAATGTTACCTATGACCTCTTCATCATGGTAGAGCTTGGTGGTCTTCAGCACCGGAAATATGTGATCAGGTTTTTAGAGAAGCGTTGCTCCTGGACGTACAAGGCTAAGAGGGTTTTATTTGATAGAAAAGGGGTACAGGAGTGGACCAAAACTGGAAAAAGACTTTTGCCTGTTCTCAATGAGTGTTATAAGCTCATGTTTGACCAGGACACCAATCTCCTGCACAGCATTACCTATCTGTAAGATGTTAAAATGACTTATTAGTATACTTAATCATTTGATGCATTCAAGTCAGTTCGATATATTTTACAAAGCAAATTGATTTACTTGGGTTGTGTTATTTTCTAGTGAGGATAAACGGAGAGTTAAGATGAAGCAAGATTTCTGGGAGTACCATGCAAACGGAGACATCGCATCTGGGCCCATCTCTGATAACTATATCTTCAATGCTAAGAATACAGCAATGCGATCTTACGGTGCTGTGGAAATGGAGATTATACCAGGGAAGATTGTGACGGAAATTAGACAGTATTTCTATAAGTGAGTATGAGTGTTAGCAGTAGTATTTGGTCGGTTTTCTGAGCTTTTAGACCTGAACCTATGATACCTCTACTTTTGGCTCGGACAGGGTGCATAGACATCATAATAGGTTTGGTTTACGTGACAATGCAACATAAATGCAGATAATTTTTGGATTGTGGATATATATCTCTTGTGTTTGCCTTTGCACATGAAACAAAACATTGTAATTATACAGTTTAGATGTGTTCACTTCAAGCAACAAGAAAAATGTGGCAGATTTGTGAACTTGATGACAAAAAAGTATACGGTTAAATTATAATTTTTTTTTTCTGTTAGGAATAAAACTGATAAGGACTATGCCTTCTCCATCACCACGCGTGTCCCGGAATGCTACACGAGTCAAGTGCAGTGCCATCGACTGGAGCAGACTTACTCTGTGGGTCCACTGCAGATCAACACTGAGGTCGTTCTTAGGACCACCACCTCTCTTACAAACAACAAGACTTTGTACACAGATGATAATGGCTACCAGATGATGAAGAGGACGTACAGGGAGTTTGCCAATAACACTTTAGCCAGGGTAAGTTAAAAGTCAAATGTCTGGTATTTATTGTTTTGCTGTGAAGAAATAACTGGCACATTTAATGCAACTGTAGAACTATTACCCAATGGTTCGAGCGGCATTCATTGAGGATGACCAAAGCAGACTAGTGCTCATCAGTGATAGAGCTCATGGTGTTTCTAGCCAAGGCAATGGACAAATAGAGGTAAAACAAAAATAAAAAAAATTATCCACACTTTGTATAAAAAGGTTTCCAAAATGAGTTTAATAATTTTCATAGGTGATGCTGCATCGACGTCTGTGGAACAACTTACCCTGGAACCTGGGTTACAACCTGACCCTCAATGACACCTCGGTGGTGCGCCCGACATTGTGGATGATAATGGGCTCTCTGAATGTAACCACGAAGGTTTACCACAGGGAGGCGATAGAGATGCAGCACAGACCCGTGGTTATGGCTATAGACCAACCCAGTAAGTGAAGAACGCATCTAATAATTCAACATTACAACCAAAAGTGCTTATTTATTGTTATTTTAAAGAAAAGAAAAAAAGCAGAAGATCAGAGAGCGAAAAGACAAAATCAAACGGAAACAAAGTAGCCCAAAGTATAAACCAGAAAATACAAATGTCAGTGAGGGCCCTTTATCGGTCTCATCTGGCCCAGGGTCTGGTAAATTTGTCCATGTCCAGGTTTATTTCGGTCCAGTCCTTGATAGTCTGCACCACCCTGTATCCATTTCCTTGTGATTGCTCTGTTTTTTGCTGCTGCCAAAAGTACTTTCCACAGGTATCCATCAATCATTTCTATAATTTGTTGGTGTTATTTGTCCTAGTGACATAGGTTCCAAATCAAATGAAATCCAGGTGTTGAAGTAACATTGTTGAACTTACAATAACTTGTTATTTGTGTTTTGTTTTTTTTTCCAGAGAAACCAATAAAACTTCAGGCTAGACAAGGGTTTCCGGTTCCTCCAGTTGTCCTCCCTCCTAATCTCCATCTGCTCAGTTTCAGTGTCCCAGGCTGGAACTACAGCTCCAACCATGCAGCACAGATTAAGCAATTAGAAAAAGGTTAGTTTACTACATATTTGTTTGTTCAGTTGTGAGGCTGCACAATATCAAGCTTTCTTTTTTGTGTTCAGACCAAACCAGTCTGTTTTTATAATAATGTGCAATCCTTGTAAATACTTTTTTTAATCAAGTTATATTTTCATCAAAGGTAAGAGACACTTCACAGCACCAGACTATGACCGCGTCCTACTGCGTGTAATGCATTTATTTGAGGAAGGAGAAGACCCTGAGCTTTCAAAGGCAGTTACCATAAACATTAAGGTAATAATCACAGGTAATATAACATCGTGAAATATTGTACATACTTAATGATCACTGAAATGTGTGGTCATGTGACTTTGAACAGGAAGTGCTGCAGGGTTTAGGGGAAGTGAGAGCATTAGAGGAGCGGTCCCTCACTGGAACATGGGACATCAACACTCTACAGAGGTGGAAGTGGAAAACTGCAGACCCTTTGCAAACCCGTGAGTGGCATTTAGTACAATTCAGTTGTTCATTTTCACTTCTTTAACTTGGATGTTCTCTTTTTTTCAGAGGACAGAAGAAGCTACGCAAATGAAACGTTCACTGTCACAATCTCACCCAAAGAAATCCGCACCTTCTTTGTTTATTTCTAGTTCAATTGTTTGTCTTCCATAAAGATTAAACCACAGCCTTAGAGACTATCTGCAGTGCACTTTATGATGATTAAGATTCCACAAAGGAAACTACTGCTAAAATGCTTACTGACTTCTTGATGAATAAAGTGATTTATTTTTACATAATTTATATAACTGTGTCCAATTTGTTTTGTGTTTGTTTTGTTATAGTTTGGTGTGTAGGCCTTTTAGTATGATATAATCCTTTGAATTCCTGCAATGAAATGTATTCAAAGTTATAAGAAGTAGCATGCTTTTTTGCTGCTGAGAAGGTCCCTTATTAGTATTAGTGAACCATAGGATTGTTTGGTCATTTTACATAAACATTTGTTGTAAACTAGAATTAAAGCTGTTCTAATAAAAGCCTATTTCCACTAGGGGCGCCATTGTCTCCTACACCAAATATGCTGGATTTGGTTCGAAGACAACACCCGAAGAGACATAACAATGGTTAACTGTCCAGATGACCGCGACGCTAAACTCTTAACGCGATTTTAATTTTCCAGTAACATAGGGTACAGTCTATAATATATGAGCGTTGCAATCTGAGCCATGACGCGCACATAAAGAGCACAGCACAACAACGATCTCTGCACGATGAGCAGCGCCAGTGTAAGTAATGATCCACAATGCTCGTTTATCCACCGAACATTTCTCTACAGTTTGTTGCTATGCACCAACACGCGTTTGCAGCTAGTTGTTGGATGCAAGGGTTTTACAGCTGTGATTAAAAATGCATGAGATTTATCCTTGCGGATGCTGAGGAGGCGTTACACGCGTTGCTAGGATACAGGAGGATACTTGTAGCATCGCTGTCTGGGAGTCTGGCTCCTGCTGCAACAACAATAAAGGCTCTGTCTCTTTGTGTTTTCGTGTGTGTTTGTGATCAGAAAAGAGAACTGGCTCAGAAGAGGAGACTACAGCACTTTCTGGCTGATTTGGCTCTTCTTGGATCATTACAGGTTGGACATTTTGTTGAAAATAATAATAAAACAAAAATAAAATAGATAGATAGATAAATGAATTCAAATAACGACTTAATGAACTCTCAAACATTTATGATACAGACCTGTTTTTTCCAGGTATTAAACTAACATAAGTAGATCATCATTTTATATTTTGTTCATTGTATTCTGCAATTGATCTAAAACAGCTTAGTAATAGATATTTTTGTGGGTATGCAACATTTAGAACCCGACATCTATCTATAAGGGGTGGGTGAAAACAGGCATTTTTTGAGCACTCAAGCCTCAGTTTCCAGACAATACAGGATTACTCAAATATGCAGGAATTAAATGAGAAAACACCATTGTAACAAATTTAAAAGAACATTAAAGTTTGTTTTGCTTAATGTGTCACCTTTAACCAGGTCTATAACAGGGCTATTTCCGTTGAAAATTCAAGCTAATCCCGGTCTAATATAGGATTCCACAGTACCAGCCACAGTACAGTAAAAATATATATGTTTTGTGGAAACCATCAGTGATGATATACTTTTCTCTTGTAGGGTTTTAAATACTTTCAACCATGGCTCAGAGGCAAAGAGGAGCTACTACTAACAGTTGTCAATGAAGATTTGGTCAGTTTCCCTTGTTTTAAATGTTTCTCTGCGTTCTACTCTTTTTTGTCTGTCTATTCAGTTTGCTTCTAACGCCGACTCTGACCTTTTGTGACGTCTGTTCAGGGTTGGCACTCCCCTGCTTATGTGGTCTCCAGGGCCTCCTCCCCCAGCAGCAGCAGCAGCAGCAGCGACGCCTCCCCCAGCAGCAGCTCCCTCAGCCTGGCAAGCAGCGGGTGCAGCTCCCCCCTGCCTGGAGACCCACAGCAGCCCCGGCACAACACCAGGGTGCACAAGAGCCGGGCGGATCCAGTCAGGTGGGCAGTGACGTGGGCTTGGATACTATGGCTCCGTTTACACTAAACACAGTGGGAGCTGTGGTACGTAACAGCTCAGAGCAAGTTTGTCTTATTTTTAATTTTCCACCTCTGCAGTGTTAAGTGTAAACACGCTGGTGCAACGGAAATCAGTTGGCCTCTGAGTTCATTCTAAAAATTGAAATAATCCCCCGCCTGGTCTGTGTAGTAGGCTCAGAGCAGTCTTAAACATAGAGACTCAAAAATGTAGGCAAAAAAACCAACACTCTGAGATATCAATGAAACACTTTTTCTGCTGATTATAAACATAAAACAAAGTGTATCACATAGAATGTACTAAATTGCTATATTTATATAATTAAAATCAAAAGAAAATTATAGAGCCAGTAAAAGTCTGGGATAATGTCCTTTTCTTATGTAATTTAATTTCAGAAAACAGGTTTGGAATTAAATAGATCATTAGTTCTTTAAAATAATGTGAAGTGGTAGAAAATGTATTGTTTATAGTCATCTATTTGCAAGAGAGGGGAAAATCATTTTGAGAAAACTGCTTTTTAAATTCAAATTTTCCATATAAATCTATGGCTATCCATAAATTATATTATATTTATACTGACTCTGTATAGTTTTAATTGGAGAGATTTTAGTGTAACACAAACGTGGACTTCGCCTTGAGCAATATTTATTCATGCAACAGTAATTTCACTTAGTACAGCGTTTGAGAAAATCTTCACCTCTGGGAATGGCACACTCATTTTGCAGAAGTTCTCACGGTTCTCAGTTTCTCATCTTGGTGTTGGCTAAATATAAGTTGCTCAACATCCCTGAAATATTGTAATCTTTTCTATTTTAGGGATTTTCACAATGAAGAACATCTTCTCCCTGCCTCGCCCAGTGAAAGAGAGATGGCAATACCAGTAAGCTTCCAAGCAATACAAATAAGACTTAAAGATGCACTATGTAACTTTTCTGGTGTGGGGTCTGCCACCGTGGATATGTTATTCCTTTGGCACTGTCTGGCATTAAGCTGATCTGTCTTGTATTTATTCAGTTACATGTGTTTTATTGCTAAATATATACGGTAACCTTGAAAGAGATGAATTCTTACTGTTGTCTCCTTGGAGAAATAAAAGAAAAGTTGCATAGTGCACCTTTAAATATATAATTATTCACACCTGACATTAACAGAGCATTTTTCTTTAGGAAGTCAATTGCACTTTGTTTTTAGTCGCTGGTTATGTTAAATATGGCCGGCCCTATGCCTGGATACGCTCCAACCATGAACGCCTTGTCAACATCGGAGGCATAGATTCAATGGTCAAAGATACACCCATGAAGCTCAAGTCCATTACTGACTGGCAAACGCAAGGTAAGGAAACAATGTCAGGAATCCCAAAAGGAGAAAGCTAGCGTTTGATCGTGCACATTCAATAATTACCCCATTTTCCACAGCCTAAATCACATGCAGATGTTGTCGTTTTTGTCCGGGTGGGCTATGGAAAATGACTTAAAGTTGTGCTTAAAGCCTACTCTCACTCTCACTAGACATTTAAGAATAATTCTTATGAAAAACGTTGTCATTCTGTTGTAGGAATCCGTGTGTGGGACGTTGTGAGCGAGCTGGTGTCTCTCTGCACTGTCCCGTCTCCTTCTAATCCTTTCGCCCTGGACTTGCGCTACATTAAATGTCTTCCTCTGACCGACCGGTTTCTTGTGAGTGGAGCTCTACTCAACTTTCTGGAGACGTATATTGTCTGTGGGAATCGAGATGAGTTGCACTATGATAAAGGTAATGGGATCATATACAGTAAAACAATGCAGATTATCATTACAGAAACACAAGTAAACCCTACCTTCTGAGATATTCTAAATATATGTATTTTCAAGTGATATGTAGTTGTAAATATTAAGTAAAAATTAAAAATGCAATATAGTATTTGGAACACTATTACTATACTCTGTACTATAAACTGGTGTCTGGTTGTGCTCTCAGACTACAACAGAACACAATGAAAATATACCGTGGGTAATACTCTTTCAATAATTTGTACTTCTCAGAGTAGTTTTCTGAGTAATGTATTTGACAGTGTAACAGTACTTGAGGTGACTTAAAGTTTAGGTAAGTTTTATACTCTTAAGTCTATGTGTACATATATACACTATGTGTAACATTGTTACACTATGCTTTGAAAATACCAGATTTTGTGCATTATTTAATGTTTTGTCCTTTCAATAACTTTCAATTCAGATATGTCAAAAAAATCCCTAATACAATTACACTCGAGTGGTAGCTTTGCCAAATATCTTTTGTTTTACTTTTTTAAAATTTTACTATTACGTGGTACTTTCATTTTGACATAACGGTACTCTTGAGTACATGTTTTGGCTACTCTACCTCTGTTAAAATACTATCTAAGCTCTTCAGTTTCATACAGGATTTGTGGTTTGTTCTTAGGGAAGCCAGCAGGTGCCACCATTTAGCTGTATAACAAATGCTGGAAGTCTATTCACGTCTACACTCGTATAGAAATTGCTTTTTAAAATTGATTTAGTATGTATTATTTTGTCATCCTAGTGGTAGAGGAGGTGAAACCTCTACGGCGCCTCCACGTCCGATCTCTTCTGGAGGTGCAGAAGCAAAGAGAGAGCTCCAGGCTCACCACAAGTCCCACCACAACAAACTCACCCGGAGACCAGCCCACACTGCTCAATCACAACTACAACTAAGCAAAATGTGAACACATCGCTTTTGTTTTTTCTCATTTAATATGTGCTGTCTGAAGAAGTGTGCAGACACTGTACTTATCAGGTTAGCAGTTTATTTGCAGTTGTTGTAGAGTACAATTATCCTGGAGGGTGAATGATGACATTGTGAAAAACTTCAGTTTTGTCAGTCACTAGAACATAATAAAGTAACTACAAGCAGGACGTCTCCATCACCTACAGATGGGGAAGTGGCGGGCTTGTGTCAAGTTCTGTGCTTACAGTTGGCATTGCACAGTCACATGTTTCAAAAGCACTGCACAAATGTCCTGGGAACACAAGTCATAAGACTGAAAACTCCCTGGGCCTGCTCAGGGTCATGCCCTGCCACCTCAAACCACCTCTGCTTTGGGCAAAAGTCATCACAAATTACTACTAGAGTTAAAGTATGACTAGACAGCTTTTTTTCTTTTTTTAAAAACAACTGCAAAACAAATGTTGTATAAAAACGTTTTAATACTCGATAAAATTAATATTTAAATATGTACATAACATTAAAAACAGTACATTGATAAAATATCTTTGAGCAGGCACAAAATCACTCTTTACAAAAAGGATGTGCCTTTTGCAATAGAAACAAAAAGTATATGAAAATTGACAGATCAAAACCTAGTGGCTTGAGACAACCACAGGCACCTCGTCTAGCTTAGTTTTGGTCTGAACACTGATGGCAGCTTCAGGGGCTACCACTGACCCTCATGTCTGTCAAACATTTGTAAACTCTTCACTTAAAATCACCTTCATGAGAGCGTTATGCATGCAATGCTGCACACAGTGCCCATGAGTCATCCTAACTGGACTAGGGCACCTTTTAAGGCTTGCTAATGTAATAAAAAGCACACCGTAGCCATCTGATATACAAAGTCATGTTTGGATGGCAGGAAAAATTCTAGACCTGCTTAAGTATTGGATCTCAGATTGCTCCAAGAGGAATGCAGGTGCATGGGCGCACATTCCTCACTGAAGCTCTACAGACCAGGAACACAGCGTTCCCAGTGTTTGGGCACAAACAGGCCCTCTGCGTCATGGCCGGCTGCCCTGTCCACATGAATGCAAATTCAGCGCAATGGACAGTCAACAGTTCATGTCAAATAGGCAGTTTTCTCTATAATTGGCATGGATTCCAAAAGCAATAAGTCACAAATAACTTTTCTAGTAAACTACAGAACTACACTTTTTTCAGAAAGAACCTTTTGTCCTAAATGTATCCAACATAGTCATTAATTTAAGAGTAAAAGATGCACAAAGTGTGATTTTGTCTATTGGATACAATGAGGCTTTCTAGTGCCTCAGGCCTTAGACACAATGCTGTCAAAAATGTCAGTTAAATAAAGATAATCCTTCAAAAAAAAGTGACATCTTTGTGTCAACTTAAAGATGTTTGTGCTCCCTGCATTTGATTGCGATTACTGCTGGTTCACTCAAGTACTTCAAAAAGTAGCAGAGTAGTGACACTAGTCTCCAGAAAACTGTTGATGGGTGGTGTCATCTTGTGGCGCAGCAGTCACTACACGAGTCGACAGAAAACCTTAAAACGAGACTTCCACATTCAGGCCTACACTTGTCCAGTCTAGTCTGTGCCCTGTAGCGCAGTCACACTGAGGTTTAGTCTGGATAGTCCCTTATTTGACGGCAGGAGCTCAGTTCCAGCTGTCGGCTGCAGAGCCTCTTCGGGTGATTGCTCGGAGAGGGCTATGGGACACAGAGCCTCTTTTCTTCCAGCGAACTGAAACAAAAGGAGAAAGAAGTCAGTGATGCTAGCAGCTGCAAAGTTCACCGTTAAAATGTTAATGACCGTACAAGGAGTGAAAGCTGTGCGTCACAACAACTGACTGAGCGGTCCAAGAGCGCTACTCATTTACTGTTACCTACATGTGTTCTAGGTTTCAAAGTTTACCTCAGTATGCAAGGTCAGAACTCAGCCTTTAGAGCAGGGGAAGGCGCTAAATATACTGTTACAGTTAGAGACGTACCTTTCCCGATACTGGCAGGGAGCGTGTAGCTCTTTGTGTTGGAGTTTGTGCTCTCCTCGATGCGTTCGCCCTTGGTCTTTGATGCCAGTGTGTTGGAGCCGTCCTGCCAGTCGCTGAGCGCCCTCTGGAAGGAGTGTGCCAGGCAGGCCGTCATGTCCTTAGCCCGCTCTGCCCGACTGCACCAGAAGACCCGGCACTGCAGTTGCTGCCCGTGGTGCTTACAGATGTACAGGAACACGTTTGGCCTGGTGGCGTCAGCTGCACAGTAGGCAATGTCCTGGAGGTAAGTCTTTGTGAGCTGTCGGCCAGTGCTCAGCTCTTTGACCTCCACGTATCGGGGCCGCACCACCAGTGCATGGTCTTTGCTGAGTTTCTTCCCGTTTGCGATGCCATCCAGCAAGTGCTGAATGGCGTCCTGAGCCTGCTCTCGGTCCAGTGAGAAGATCTTCTCTGTGCCTACGTAGTGCACCTTGAACAGCGGGTCGCCGTGAGAGAGAGTCTCCAGGCGGTCTCGCTTGAAGCGGCGGCGGAGTGCGGCCGGAGAGTTCTTCAGGGTCTGCATGAGCTGGAACGTGCCCAGAGACATGACTGTTTGGTTTGAAGGTGGAGAAAAGGTCAGAGTGGTTTTGGTGCTGGTCCTTCTCCCCCTTTGCCGCCGCAGTAAAAAGAGCGGCGTTACATCAAACGTTGTGATCTGCAATGGCCCAAACGAGGAGAGGGATATTAGCGAGGTAAAGCACAGTACAGCAAGAGCACACGCTGGCTTCCATCTCCCCCAGATGTTATTGTTACAATGGAAATTTGAGGGTTCGTACATTTTTGTAGTTCCATATTCAGTTCACCGTGCACTTGTTCTGCCCTGTATGAACCCGAGCAAATTCCACCAACAAGATCAGTTACAAAAGTGACGCATTCACTGACCAATATTCATTTACTACGGACACTGGCAATTAAATATTTACAGCCAGTCTGGACTTTTCCTGGCAGCCTTTTACCAGAGCTGACCCATCTGAGGCGAACATGACTGGCCCCTCACTCATCCATTTCTCACCTCACATCAATGGCATATTTTAGTTTCTATTGAAGTCTGGCAGGATTGTCTGACCCTCTAAACTTTTAATCTTATGCAACGAGTACATCTTGCCTCCCATTGTGCTTCATCCTCCAAATTCACAGAAACGCCTCTTCTCCATTGTGACTCTACTTTATTTTTTCCCCCTTTCGCTTTTCTTGGCCATTCTCTTGACATCCTCCAGCCCTCCTCAGAAGCCAGTAGCAGAGAGAGCTCGGAGGAGATGGCCATTGTGAGCGCGCAGGAAACTGCTTTGCATTCCCACCAAAATGTTTTTTCTACAAACAATGGCATGCTTTGGAGAGTGTGTCACATCATGTTTTAGTCGGAGGGGGCCCACACTGTAAAGTCACTATATCCCCGGACCCCTGAGATGGACATAGATTACAGTGTGCCTTTAACAAACAAGCAGTCACTCAACTTTCAGTCTGATTCTAACTTTTGTTCAAACCAGTGGCACAGGGCAAAAGCACAGCCTTGGAAGTGTGTCATTTGGAGCAATTTAGCCAATTCAAGTTAACACTGACATTTACGTCCAATTAAAATGTTAAGCTTTCGACACAAGGTTGAATTTACAAAGAAATGCATATTCTTCAAAGTTCTTCTGAAAGTTTGTAGGGGGGAAAGTGGTCAATCAACCTGGAAACAGATTGTGGTCGTTTATAAAACCTCTGATAATTTTAACTATCTTCTCTTTTTGTAACTAACTTTTTATTTTATTTATTTTCTAAACATAAAAGACAACAAAAACACATATAAAAATAAACTGAAAAAAATTTAAAAGATAATAATTGTAACTTTCATAAACTTGAATGGAGAAAACAAAATACATAAAGCCTATAGTTTAATAGTAGAGTCAGAAGTAGTCCGTAAGTCCACCAGACGTGTTCCCTTAAACGCCACATAAACGCGTAACTCACCTGTTCACAGTCGTGTCCTCGTGGGCTTCACGCAGCGTCAGGTGAGGTCTGCACGTTTGCGCGTGTATTATCGCAGTAAATTCCAATTTGGCGTGTCTCATACCAGCCCTTTTTCCTCCAGAAATGCTGCTTTTAATTCGCCAGTGAGTTTTCTACCGCCTGACTCCCGCTCCTCTGCCTCGGGTTTTGCGCGTGTGAGCTGTGGCCCGCAGAGCAGCGGACAGCACTTTTAAAGAGCGTGGGTGCGCGTACGTCACACATCGTGGACGCGCGTCACTCGTGTTTGAGCGGCGAAGGAGCGCGCTGATTGGCCAAGAGGAGGAAGGCGAGGGGCTGCGGGGGAAACAGGAACGACCCAGGCTACAAGAGAAAGTAACTGTTCACTATTAAAAGTGTTCAAACGAAAGACGCCACATGCTTCCTTTGAAACGTCAGTCTTTCTTGTGTTCTCCACGCACCAGTGGGTTTTTCTCTTCTCAAGAACTATTAGTCTATATTTGTTTTCTGATATTGTTATTATTATTCATTCTTTTGCCCCAAGTAAGAAGTAACTGCATGTAAAAGTGTCCGGACAAACTAGAGTGCCATGTCACTGCTCCAGGTAAAAAGTAACAGATTCTAGTCAATGTAGACTTTAGTGAATTATTCCCATCACTGCCCTGGGGTCTACTGACAGGTTACTGCTGATCTGACCAGACCACCACCTTCAGACAGGTGGGAGATGTGACCCTTTTATTTATCTCATATCAAAGTTTGAGAGACTTATTAACTTATTAACGCCGACACTCTGCTTTTAGAAACTCACTTTTTATTGAGATAAAGACTAGTCTTTTTTTTGTCAGCAGAGTTGAGTACAGCACATTAACAGTAACAAAATGCAGGACAGGAATCAGAGGTTGCTTAAGAAAATTCACTGTCAATAAACCATGTCCCATACTCCTGCCATCTGGTAATTGTTACTGATAACTTGTTTCCTTTGGTAAAGTCATAATTCAGTGTGTGTACACTGTAGGACACACTCAGTTAAACTGTCAAAGACACCCTGGGAGCCATCTCTGGAAAAAAAAAAAAAGATCATAATAAGTGCTTGTTTGTTTCATAACACCCCAATTCTGTCTCATGATGTGTCTTGATTTGGTATAAAATGAGGAGGTAAATAGACTTCATATGCCCATCTAATGGGTGCACTTCTCTTGAGCCTCAGTACTTTGCCTTAGCTGTCTCCCAAGCGTGAAGGTAACTTCAGAAATGTACACAAACAGCTAAACTATTTTCAGTTTTGACATATAGGGGCTAAAGCAAACAGTGGTGTGTTTGAGTTACCGTGTGACTGCTCCACAGTGGAGAATCATCTGAAAGCCACTACCTGTCATTAACATCATATTGCGTCACTGGCCCTTGTTAATGGGGCCACTGGCCTCACTGGTGCAGCTCTACCCCTGATGTTAGTGCTGGAGGCATTCAGAACAGTTGCAGAGGAAAACCTTAAACACTACCATGTGTGCATACATCTGTGGCAATCGAGGGGAAACAGAAGAGCCCCTGTTTCGCCTGGGACCAGCCCAACAACAGTTAATTTGTGCACGTCACACCCGCCCGGTGCACAGTGGAACTATTCTGGGGCACCAGTGACATAATGGACCATCTCAGACACTCCGCCCTCCTTACGCACCTCAACGTCTCTGCTAGACCAGAGTTAGCATAAGTGTGGCAAAGCACAGATGCCCCTGCAGTTTCTGTAAGAGAGATTTATGCGGCTGACGCATGTACCTGTTTGCCTAGAACAAGCATAAAAACAGCATATACTCAGCATAATGTATCTAAACAGCCTGAGGAAGCATTACAATGACTTGGCTGAACTGCAGCATTTTGCAGGCTCATCTGCTCATGAAATCACTTTTTCTTCCATCGTTCCAACATTTATCCAGGTTTGGCACCAGCTAACAGGTACTTTGGCTTGTCAACATAAAATTAAAGATGTATGTATAGGCCAGGGCCCTGGGAGGGCTTCAGAAGTTCTGAGTTGTCTACTACCACCATTCTCAAACTGTTCAATGTACATTCCTAAGCATTGAAAGTGTTTGATTCTTTGATACTACTACACCAACATTAGAAATGGTTTGAACTTGTTGGTGGACCATAGAGGGTCTTTCTGACAAATAAGATGTCTGCTGCCTCAAAAAGTCCCGATCTATACAGTTTGATATCAACTCTGTCATTTGTTTAAATACAATACTTGTATTGCCTTTAGTGTGAGTTTTGATTGGGGGCCCCGTAGGATCTTCGGATCGACACGTTTGGCCGCGGTGCTGCAGACTGACTGGGAATGGCTGTTCTAACACTACATATTCACTAGCTCTAGCACATTGTTTACCATGTGCATGAAAGAGAATGGCAGCTTCACTAATGAACTGAATCAGACTAAATAAGCTGCTGCCACTCGAGAGAGAAACCAGGAGGGTTTCAGTCCTCTTGGGGGGGGTAACAAAGACTACTACAAATGTAAAGGAAAAGCATGTGACTCTGGAAACGACACAGTACTTTAAGAAGGGAATGAGAGAATAATCATTTAATACGGACTCAATTTCTCTCTTTAAATAGAGAGACAACAAGCATGTGCTCCATTTTTCCCAGAAAGAAGACCCAGTTTAGTGGAGAAAAAAATGTCTTCTGGGAAATAAGCATATGTTTACAACTCTGCTTTGGTGTCACTTTGAGTTCACCTGAAAATGTGCATTTACAAGAAGAATACATCTAAGAACCAAAGAGCTATTCTTATTTTGTAATCTCAAGCCCACTTCCCCTTTTTCTCAATAAATCAGGATTAGCTTGTACTGCTGCTTGTCACTGATATAGTATCGAAGTATCATAAACCTTTCAAGTTAAAAAACATTGCTACAACTTGTTCCTTGTCCCCATTCAAAACTATGCTATTTGATTGACACTTTGAACTTTGACCTACATGTGGGTCTTGCATAAAGGAGATGCCAGGCAATTGGATACCAGTGTGTCAATAAATTCAATTGAGTGTGTCTAAACAACTAGGAAGAGTCAACCCATCACAAGTGGAAAGTTTTAAGACATTTATTTAAACAGACAAAGCGTGTGACACCTTTAAGTACATTTTCTATGAGCCAATGTAATTTAGTTGCAGTGGTAGTTTCATTAAAATAACTAATAATTTATTGCTGGTTGATAATACTAGAGCTGTCTTGACATATCGTTCAATGTATGATAAGAAGAACAATATAAACTTTTCTTTGCACTTTGCGCAACTTTTTCTTAGATTTAGAGCGTGAAATATGTCACTTTTTTGACTCTTTATTGTCAGCAACTAACTACAAAAGTGTTTCATTGTGCTATTTATTTATGTTTTTATACAATGTTTGACAGATTTTTAGGCTATTCTCATGCTGTCAGTTCAATATATTATTGTTTATTGTGATATTTTCTGTATTGCACTTAAAAAGATGTTATTGTGACTATAGGTTTGTCTGTAGTATCAGAAATCAGATACTAATCGATCACTAATACCAAAATTAGATACTCATTTGACCAAGTATCGATACAAATTTGACCTTTGGAGACTCGTTTTAAAATATCAGTTAGCTTTATCAGTAAAAGACCACAGAAAGTACTATTATTTTGTGCTGAAATTGTCTGTCAATTATTCTTTAAAACATTGACCTAAAAAGAGCATTTTAAATTATTATTGTGTTATCAAAATTGGTAACCAGAATTAAGTATCAGAATCAAAATCGAGTTTCAAATTTTAGGATTGTGACCACTGTAATCATGACAGGTCTACAAAAAACATAAAAATAATAATTTTGTTAAGTACTTTAATTTGATTAACATGAACAAATGATCATAAGCATTACAAAATCATAAAAACAATATTTATTGGTTAGTATTTAATTTTTGTGCCTTTTTTCTGACTTTGGAGGAAGAGTTTAATTTATTTTTATGTTTTTTTAACTAATAGAAAAAACACGACACGTAAAGTAAAAGATAGTATTTGCATTTGCTATGATGCTGCTGTTGTTTCACTGTGTTAACATTAAATTTAAATGTTAATAGCCGAAACCATGAGCTATTCTCAAACATTTGACACACTTTGCCAATGGTTAGGACTGGAATGGTAATGGTTACATCATCTAACCAGTCTAACCTTTCCAGTTTTTTTGTCTCCTTCCTGAATGCCACTCTCCTAAAATCTGGTGCTGCCTGTCTCTTTGAGAATTCACTGGGAAGCGATTATGTAATGATCTGCCCTGGAGTCAAGTCACCTGATACAATTTCCATTGTGACCATGACTTGGAAACAAACAAAGAGCATCTCTGTACACTGCTCAGATTGATAATGACTGTCAGATGAGTGACAAAAAGACTGTTAAATAACAAATATTGCAAAACAGGAACTAATTTGAGTAGATAAACAGCAATTTACATACAAAGACAACCAACCAAAAGCCCAATATTTGCTTTTAAAGGTTATAGGCAAGAACATCCACGAACGGTCACGCTAACCCGCATCAACCTACGCAAACTCCTGTTTACATCCCAGGCTGCAGGCGAGACAACAGAGCAAACAGAGTAAACAGAGCAGAGTGAAGATGGCCAATATATCGACATTTAGATTATATTGTAAATGTATATATATATATTATATACAATATTAATATATTGAGTATATTGTTTATTGTAAAAAATGTAAATGGTGATAATTATGCACTTTTGGGATTCATTTTACAGTCATTTCACATTTTTCTGATAATTTAACCTCAACTAATACATTTAAAGACAAGTTTTAACAAATTTCTGTTGGATTGACAGTCAATATTGGCCACCTCTATGTACAAATGTAATAATAGAATTGTCTTAGCACATTATAAAAAGTAGGATATGGATTTGACAGAGTAGACTCTACCGTAGTAGTCAAGACCGCACTAACCAAGACCAACCAGGTCGCAGAGACAAAGGGTCGCTTTTGAGGATCGAGAACCGAGACAAGACGAGACAAGACCGAGACCAAGACAGATCGACACCAAGTCAAGACCATTTTAAAAACTCACCAAATTAAGACTGTGCCCAGGATAGAAAATTTCCAAGAATAAACCTAGAGTGGACAGAGCCCAATAAATATATTTTTTAAAAGTAGTGTACATAAATAGCACATTTTATTGTATTAACCAAATGCAATACAAACACATAACATTATACAGGATAATGACAAGCTTATTTGTCATACAAATCTCATCATTTAAATGGTTAATTGCACAGGTCAGCCATTCAAACAGGCTGCCTGGTGGTGAATGGGGTTTATCCTCGATCCAAAGCGTCTTTATTAAAATGCTCACAAAAAACACTTTTCCGAAACAATAATTATGGTATATTTATCATTCATATGGAAAATGACCACATTTCATGTGCTTAAGTCCCAGGAATCATCATTATTATTGAATGATTTGGTGTTAATGAACAGAGTGTTACAAAGTGTCTTGCCCGAGGACACAACAACCCTATGCATTACAGCCAACGGCCAACTCAAACCCAGGACCCTCTTGTTGTAGGGCAAAAACCATCATGCTACAATGACTTCAGGAGTATATAGTTTGAGTTTCAAATGTTCTTCATACAAATGTGAAATGCATTTTGTTTTGCTTCTTCATTTTTTGTTTCGGTCCTCTATTTCTTCCAAGATAGCGCAATTGTCATTTCCTCATAAGGGCGTGGATGACTTCATCTTTAGCTGTGCGCTGTAATTCCAGGACTTTCCCTATTCTTCAGTTACACCGTTCCATAGAAGTCCAGCATCAGCCGTTGGATATCAGAACAGGAAATGGCTCACTCGAACCTAAGATATTTCTTTTGTTCTGTCTGCTGGCCTCAAACTCCTTCTTCCCGTTATCCACTTCAGTTCAACAAAAGCAATGAATATGGCAAGACTTAAACCTTATTGGCCCATCTAAAGGCTCTTCCAAACTAATACATTTGATAGTTGGAGCTGATCCAGGCTTTGATGCTTCATTACAGAAAGCTTTAAGTGGGAGGTGATTTCCTCAGGATGTTGCTCCAGCAGCATATGTGGACACACTGTTTGGATTGGAGATGCTCTACGTGCATATCACAACTGGCTTCACACACACAGCAGTTATTATAGCTCTGATGTGCAGGACGGTTCTTTCAGATTGTCACATATTTAAAACAATGAACTATATCACCCAACCTTTTTTGTCTCGAGTCCCCCAAACTTTGTCTCACACTCCAACTAGCCCCAAACCAGACACATAAATATGTTTTAGTCAGGAATTGGTTTAATACTATGCTATTTTCTTGTTTTAATGATATTGAAAATCCTCCAAAACATTCTTTTGGATGTTTTTACGACAAAGAACCTTTTTGTAAATTCAAATAATATTCACGTTTACCGTCTTTTTAAATCTAAATACGTTCCAAATCTCTCTTGGAAGTGCACGTGTATTAAGAAACACTGATCTAACCAACACACGTTATTCTTATTAGGTTCATTAGTAATTTTTCGTGATGCGTTTAAGTTGATGATACAGAATGTCTTTAGTGCTGAAGAAGGTGCACAAAGGTTAATTTGTGCCAAATGCTGTGCAATTCGTACACAGCAGACCTTTTTATAATACTTATTTATTGATTGTAAAGCGTGATGGACGGATTGGTTTTGGTTGTGTCATGTGATGGTGAACCAAAGACAAATTTCGACTACAGTGGGCCGTAAAGTTGAGTTTTACCTAAAGACTTTACTTGACAATGTTTGCCGATAGACTCAAACCATATTTCAATGTGTAAAAATAAAGCTGTATTATCGTACAAAATTGATTTAGTCACAATCTTAATGCTAGTAACAAAGAAGGAAATACAACATGTACTTAATGTTTACACTCTACTTCATGTACAACCTTGAACACTTGAATTGCACTTTCACTTCGGGCACTACATGAAAATGAGCCTCAGTTCCAGTCAGATGACATCAAACTTATAAAACATTGTCTAACTGGGCTCTGCACAGACATGTCACGCAGTCTCACACTGCATCGTGAAAAGCCCTGAGAATAGCACCAAGTCCTTCAAAAGTCCTGGTGAATTTACAGTTGCACATCTGATTATGAGCGTAAATTAGGTCGACTTTAACTTTGACCTAATTGATTAAAAAAAAAAAAAAGAACACAGCTATCCCATGAAATAGTGAGGGAGTAATTTATGCAAGATTTATAGCCTGATGTTTGCCAGTTTCCGCCAGAGAACTTTATTAGCTTATATCAAAATAAACTGTCTTTCCTTACTGTAACCCTAGCGCATATTTACTTCCCGAAATTCTACCTGATCTGTTATTCAGTTGCTACGGAGTCCCGTCCCAAGTAACACAACTCGGAAGGTTCACATAGCTGAGATCCACAGTGACTACACACATGAACGCAGAACACAATTCATATTTATCGCGAAACTATACTTTAGGTTTTTAGGCATCTGTACTTTGATATTTCTACTTTTCCTTTGAACTGACTAAAAAGTATTTCCTTTGAGAAGTTATTTTTAGCACGTTCATGGTCACATTCTGCGTCTTGAGTTCACGTGCTGGCTTCGAGTAAACAAAAATATACACCAAAAATGTTACTAGAAAAATGGTACAAACTGTTACTGCTGATCAAAAGCGGCACAATTCTTTATCAAATCACCACATTTAAGAGTTCTCAAATCGTACTTTTCCCACTGAAATGTCGCTTTTAATCAGACACTTTTTGTATGTGTTACTTTTACTTTCAGTTTTTTTTTTTCTTTGCCGTATCTGTACTTTTATTAAGTAAACAACCTATTACTACTGGTACTTCAACGTTTACTTCTACTTTACTGCTGATTATGAACTTGTACTACTTAAACTTGCATATTATTGTAAAATTATTCTACAAGTGCCTTTCAGACTCAAAATGATAAACAACCATGTAAGATCAGGAATCGGGAGAAAAAAACTGTTGGCCTTCGGTGAACTAGAACTATCGCTATCAACTTTTCAATATCTAGTCACTTCCCTTTGCTCAGCGTGCCTCAGGGAATTTACAGGAGTGAAAAAAAAGCCAAGCAAAACATCTGCTCTTGTCCATATAAGGAAGTCAATGGGGCCATGTGAGAATTAGGAATGACACACTGTCTGCTTTTTGGCCCTTAGTAATCTTTACGTTAGGGGTCACGTCACTTGGCTGATGAGCTAATTTCCCTTTTTTTCTTGTACCTGTCGCAGCAAGTTTGGGTTTAATAACAAGTGTCGGAGGGGAACTCTTTCAAGCATATGTATTCCAGTTAGATTAACACGGAGCATTTTTATTCCAGGCAGTGACATAACAGAGCTTTAGTGGGCAGTGTTTTCCCATGTGGCAGCAGTCTTGATAAGGAAAGTCGAAGGCGTCAAGTTGTTTGAACAGTCTTATCCCCAATCTTGGCTGTCCCAACTTTGTTTAGCTTCAAACTATACACGGCCATGTCAAGGCTAATTATGGAGTTTGAGATTTTTGAATGATACACATACAAGGTGGGATAAATAGTAGATAAATACAGTGTTGACTGCATTGTTATCCCAATTTTATCCAAAAAACAGGACCAATCAAAACCAGACAAAACAGGAAGAGGGAAGACTTCCTGGTCATGCCTCAGACAACCATTATATCCTTTAAAAACTGTTGCAAAGTCACATTTCAGCACCGAAACTCCTGGACTGGCTGTTCTTTAACCTTTAAAGGACGGAGTTACAGCATAAGAGTTAGATTTGCCAAGGCAGTAAATGAAAATAGAACTTCAACTCATAATTGCAGCACACACGCGCTCTTTCCAGTGTGACCTTCAAAGTTGCTGTTCCTTTTATGCACTTGGAGGTGTGAATAATGTCAGGAGTTATGCAACAAATCCTTTTATTTGAGCTGAATAAAACATATAAATGGTGACTTTATATGTAGACCAAGCAGAAAATAATAGTTAACCAATTATGTAACTCATTGATTATCACAGAATTACCAACAGTGGGTTAAGATATGCACTTCAGCACCACAATGACAGTTTGTAGCTTTTGTTCTTTGCAATATGAAGAATTGGCAAAAGATAGAAATAAGATAAACACAATAAACAAGATAACGTTTTAAAGTAGCAATAGCAAATTACATTTTCAAAATTGCACACTGTACAATTTCCCTGACACTGTCCAAGTCTAACAATTCCATATCGTATGTTTTGTATTGGCAGTGGTACGGCAAGGAAATGATGTGATAGCCAAGGTAGGCCTACATTTGACATGTGGGCCTACAGTATCTTGTCTTTATTCTCAGCACCCTAAGCCAAAATATGTCCCCATGGCTATGTTGGCATGTAATTAAAATAATGACCCATGCCTCACACACGCTCGTTTGGTAGTAAAGCACTACTGCACATTCTCAGTGGACTGTGAGTACCAGATGTAGCTAGCCGCTAAAGGCTAAACTGGTGACACGCGCCAATGAGTGCTCCCAATGGCTTAAAGCGGCGGCCATGTTTTATGGCTGGGGCTTGTGTCATAGGAACAAAACGCAGCCACTCAACGTGTTTATGTCATTATTTTACCCGTTTAATTGATTGACTTTAAGAGTGGTAAATAAATCAAATCTGATTTACGCTGGGTGCATTTTATTGCTCAAGTTGACAAGTCATTGACAGAGTGAATCCACTGGTCCATATTCACCTGCCGTCAGTGAAACATAGATCTGAGTATCGTCTGCATAATTGTGATAGGACACATTTTCACTGCGTAACAACTGACCTAACGGCAGCATGTAGAGCTTGAACAGAATGGGTCCCAGGATTGACCCTTGGGGAACCCCACAGGTGAGGGGCATGTGGTCTGAGTGGTCTGAATACAGTTATCATTTCAACAAAGTACCTCTGTCTTCCAGATAGGACTTTTAACCAGTTTAGGGCAGTGCCAGTTGATGCCCAGCCAGTCTCTCTCTGTAAGAGGATCCCATGATCGACAGTGTCAAAAGCAGCACTCAGATCTAACAGAATTAAGACTGAGGCTTTGCCCGCGTCAGTGTTCAGGTGGATGTCATTTGTCACCTTGATAAGCTTGATTACCATGCCTTGACTACAAAAGTAAAAGTACTTAAGTAAAATCTTTAGCTATCTTAATACATTTTACAGTGGATACATTTTACTTTTACATCACAGGGCAAAAAGCTAAGAAGTACTTTTACAGTTTGAAACTGCGCGGAATGACTGGGGGCTTATTTTTAGCGCAGTCATGGTTTGATTTAGCATCTCCACTTGAGCAAACCAAAATATATAAAAAAACAGCTAGAAAAATTTGGAAATCAATTAAATTGTTTCTGTTTTTAATCCATCTTTTTCAAAATCTGTCTCTGAATGTACATTTTTAAAGGTGTACTTCAATACTTTTATTTGTAAGTAGATTTTCCATGTCGTACTTTTACTTATTTTTACTTAATTTTTTGCTCCTGTACTGTAGCTATACTTTTACTTCAGTAACAAAACTGAGTACTTCTTCTAACAGTGTGTATAGGCTTCTCATAAACCTTTAAATGATAAATAGGCCTTATACTGTCCATGGGCTGCATATAAATAAATAAGTCAACTAAATTGCTTCTATGGACATTTATCAATAATAAAAATGCACTTAAATGCCACAGACTTCTTTTATAACCATGATTTCTTCACTGACATGTTTTGCATCTCTTTTGCTCACTTCTGACTAACACAGTCCAATGGGACTGTTGGAGACACTGTGCGTCGTCTGTGGAAAAGGTCCAGGGGTGTCGTTGCCACGTACGTCAAACGCACTTCGTCAGCGGCAGTGCTCCGGGAGCCCGCTGATGAAACTGGCGGCAAAGCGCTCTGGTTTTCTGCTCGTTTCCAATAAAAGCGCAGCAGCTATTACTCAGACTGGCAGAGCAGGACCCCGCGCCGCCTCCCTAGAGCTAAAAATAAACTGGTGTGTGGCCTTATTTTCAGGAGAAGGTTGGACTGACTGGGAGCGTTGGGTGAAAAATCCCTAAGCTCCACACACCATTTCCTCCACACCCTCATCTTTACAGAAAGTCACTGTACTCTGGTCATCTGTATAGTTTATTTTTAGCCCCCTAAGTATAACATTTGACTTATTGCAGTGTGTGTTTGTAGGGGATTGATCCAAACACTTAGAGAACATCTTAAAAATTCGAATCTATCTTAACTTGCGTCCAAAATCAGGTGAGAGGGATCCAACCCAGCCATATGCGACGCTGAATCAGTGAAAAGATATTCCTTCAAACGATTACGCACAGCAAATCCACTTCACAGCTGTTTTAGAGTGAATCATTTCTCTGCTGTTTAACCAAGAAGACAAAGTGAGAAAAAGAACATAAATTACATTAGTACACACTCTATTAAAGAGATAAAATCACAAAACAAACTCGGGTTGGTATTTGACCTAAACGCCTGAGCACAATTCATATTTTGTTATTTCTCTTTTTTATTTAACTGGATAGAAGAAATATAGAAAGTACATTACATTATTTAACCTGCATAATAAAATGTATAATGTTGACTTTTCAATCAAGAGGAATTTAGTATAGCTGTTTTCACACCCCTATGCTTTAAAGTCATGTTTCATTTTTAAAAAGACCATAATGCACCAAAGCATGAGTAATACTAATACTGACGTGTGCCACCTCCTTGTGTATGTGATCCAAAATATGAATGTTCGAAGTATCCGCTCACTCCAATTATAGATATTGTCATTTCTAGGCCATGGCGTCTTGTCATCCTGTTTTCAGTTAATTTCCTTCACAGATTATCAGAATCAATGACTTCATTCATGGCCATGGGGACATTCTTTTTGCAACAGACATGCAACAGTATCACATTTAGGTGAAACATATTCGAGAAATGATTCGATCATGATTATTCTTCAATTCTTTGTTAAATTGTGTCGTTATAAAGCTCAGTTAAAAAGCTAAAAATGTACCATTACTCACAATGCATGCTAATGAACCGCCCACTTGCAGTGTTGGGAAGAATACTTTCATTTATTTATTGAAAATGTAACTGATGTAACTGACTATTCTGAGCACAATCAAAAGAAAGAGCAACTGCACCGGAATACAGTTAATCAAATTTAGTAATCCGAATGTATTTTTGGTACATGTATTCCGTTACTTTCCAACACTGGTAATCACCCATTGTTCCAATTACACCACACGCCTACACAAAACTATCCCTGGAAGGAGGATATATATATCTTGTATGAATACTGAAACAAGGCATTATAGTGTTTATACAGCAATACTGTAGTCACTGTTGTTGTAGTTGTAGTTGTTGCAGTATTAGTAGTAGTAAGGTTGTAAGTAGTAGTAGTAATAGTAGTAGTAGCAGTCTATTACTAATAGTTTATTCTATTGGCCTATACAGCCAAGAATAATAAATTGTCATTCAGTAGTCAAGTTATTATAAGTAGTAGTTGAAAAAAGTATTTGTTGAGTACATTTAAATCTGAAGTGATATCCTATACAGCCAATGCAAACTAATAGCCTAAATAAACACAGGTTACTGGGACACCTCTTGTACAAACGCGGTGTTTTGTATTTACACTCGGGTGTAATCAGGCGCTATGTGGTGTTTGGCATGCCTCACCAGCCAGGCCCAAAGCGTTCTGACAGACGACTTCTGCATTTGAACAGAATGAAGGAGGGACAGGCTGGTCAGGCAAGTCTTTGGCTTCTTAATGTATCCAACTGGGCCCCCTAGAGGATCACTATGTTATTACACTAACAAGACGCGCGCTGTCGCCGGCTTCAGTGCGCAGACTCGGCTTGGAGCGATTCTCCTCGTTAAATTTACTCCTAAAAATGCTTTTAGTCACTTGGTCATATTTTTAAGTACATGTGTGATGCATAATCCAGTGTTTTCACTTTTACATTTTAGGCTTGCACAAAAACTATAGGCCTACATTATTATTTGGGGATTTTAGATTATAAGCACAATTTCTTCTCGTTATGTAATAAGGACCACCATACTGTAGGACTGGGAAATATAGGCCAAGCTATTTACAAACACCAAGCTGCAGATCTGATATGTGCAGTAAAGAGATTTTGTTTAACAGACACTATAGTCTTTAAATGTTGACTATATGAAAATGGTTGTCCTGTCTTTTGTTGAGTTCTTACATTTCTGGCTTAGCATTCGGTGCTCGAACTCTATTCAAAAGAACAATAACCAGTTTCTGGACGGAACTATGGGAACGTATAATCGTCATGGATCTATTTTAATCATATAAAGACTCTCTACGTCACTCCGCGTGAAAAAGCACCACGCCGGGGGCACGTTCCTCGTCGTTTCCGGACCACCTTCTCGTCGTCAACATCCGCCGTGGCAACCGTCTGTGTGAACCATGGATCTATTATAATAACTGGATAAGGCACGCCCCCTCTGTCCGCGATCCAAATTGAGTAGTGGCCGCTCCGCGGGACTGCAACCTCAGGCACCAACCATTTCAACAGTTCGCTGTAAAATTACCGAAAGTGCGAAATTTCTTTTAGTCTAAAAATAAAATAGAAGGAATTTCACTCTTTTACCGTTTCTAAAATCCTTAAAAATCAAATTTTTTACGTCACGGCGAACATGTACGCGCTCTGACCGCGCACGCCACTCCTCGTGAACGATCATCAGAAGAGCGCGTGTCGGACGAAACCAAAACAGAAGAAGACGAGACACACGAGACACGAACATTGTGTTTTATGTCATTTCAATATGAAGTGTAAATGAACGATTACACAGTTCACACAAGCTAACACAAGCTAACGTTTAGCTACAACAAAAAGAAGCATTCATGAGTTCACAGCTCATGCTTTCTGCAAAGAAACCTATTTTCGCTTTACAACATGATGCCTTTATATTATAATAGATATAACAATTCATCATTATACATTTCGTAACCATTTCAAGACCACAAACTCCAAAAGTCCGCTCTAACTGTCCTCAGTCTTTCTCTCGTTCTGCTGTCGCCGTGCTCGTTCCCGACGCCAAAGCGACACGGCGATGTCGTTCATAAAAGGGGAGGCACTAGACTCCCTATTCAGGAAGTAACGCGGAAGTAGGGAACTTTTTTGGAGACATGCGCCAATGAGCACACGCCATAGGCTTGAATTGGGCGCCATTTTGGCTTCCGGGGGCTTGGTGTGAACGCTGCGCCTCATCGACCCTTCACATCACCACATTTACCAACACCATGGAGTTCACCATCCGCGCCGCCAACGTGGACGACTGCAAGGACATCGCGCGCATGATCATGGTCAGTCCGAGCGCAGAGCACGTGGCCGAGACCCCCCTGAGCATGATGCCCTCCCTCATGGATTGATCATTGTAACATGTTTGAATTGGCTTCCAGTAAACCCAGGTCAATCTAATCGTATTAATAGTGTCATTTGTAATTAAATGAATGTCTTTCTTTACAGGAATTGGCAGAATATGAGAAAGTCACAGACCAAATAAGAATCACACAGAGAGGTATGATACAGCTCAATCAATATTTGTATTTACCACATTAAGAATACATTCATGAACTTCACCATGTCTTCTTTTGTTTATAAAGGCAAATAAGGTTGTTGTTGTTGTTGTTGTTATTGTTGTTGTTGGCGGTTGTCAGCCAACTTAAAAGGTGCATTTACTGCCGCTCATTGTACTTCTTCAAAGTATGTGTTTGACGTTGTACTGTATAAAATAAAAAGAAAGGGGGGGAAAGGAGAGAGAAAGAGAGATTAAGAGAGAGCCACAAATTCGTTTTTTGTTTTTTTTTACCACCGAAATATGTCAAGGTTAAAAGAATAATCTGATTTGTCTTTATAAACAAACAAAAGAACAGATGCGTATTGTTACATTGCTGTTTGAGTATTGAAACCTAACTTTAACCAAATTGTGGCCAGATTTGGAACAGGACGGGTTCTCCAAAAACCCGTTCTTCCACGGGATCATTGTTGAGGTTCCTGAACAGCACAAAACCAAAGAAGGTGAGAGACAGTGTGGTTTCTCTTTCTGCAAAGTGAGTGGCTGCTGCACCTCTGTTGTATAACTGTGGCTGTCTTCTTGCACATCTCTTATGTAACACTTTTCCATATGCTTGATCTCTCCATTTTGTACCACTTAACTTTTCCCTGTTTCCACTGCCCACCCATTCAGTTCTACTCTGCCCTGAACATATGCTACCGATGGAAATGCTCAATACACTGAGTTATCGCATCTTCTTTGAAGGATTTGTTGAATTGACCACTTTATAATAACGTCACCTTAATTAGGATTAATAAAGCATGAAACAATACACACATAGTTTATTAAGAAAGACAAAAGCTTTAAGAGTGAATTCTTCACACATCCAAAGAGTGGCTTTCACTCTGAAATCTATCAATTGGAGAAATGTATTTTGCTATTGAATTTACGGGAACGGCCCAGACAGAAATGATGACTGACTGACAAAAAATGGAAAAAAATCATTCAGACCTTTTTTGACAGACTTTGGACTAGCTGGGACTCATGTGGGACAAGACTATTTTTGTTTTATTCATTGGATGTCTTGATTTTGTTTGCGTGCTCTCTGTCGCGTTCCATGTTTTGAGTTTTATGTGTTTAAAGAAAACATTTGTTTTAAACTGATAGGGACTACACAGACAAGTATTTGCTCATGAATCAGATGAAGAAAAGGTTTATTGCCTTTGTCAAAGAACAAAATTCACAAACATAGGAACTTGTTTCGGCGTTAAGGTGTAACATACAAACATACATTTTCTTGTCATACTACAAATAATAACATCCAGCTTCGTTTTAACAATAGTTCATGCTTTATTAAGGCTATTAAAAGTGTAGATATTATTCCCATTATGTTGTAGTGACAGTGTGTACCGGGTGTGGAGTTAGAATGTTCTCCCCCGTGTCTGGTCTGATTTCCCTTTCATATTTTAAGCTAAATCATGCACAATAGGCCAAATACCTCCTTTGAGGGGTTAACCCAGATGCTGCCCTGCTAAAAACAGTCCAAAGTTATTCAAATCTGATTGATATAACAGTTTTGACCTGTGCGTTTCTCTTTCAGGCCATACAAAGGTGGGCTATGCACTTTATTACTTCTCCTACAGCTCATGGAGAGGCAGAGCTGTTTATATGGAAGACCTATATGTGATGCCTGAATTTAGAGGTGCAGTGTTTTTATTTCAATTTTTTATACAAAGCAAATATTCATACTGCCCTGCCAATGATGATACGAGCAATTTTGCAAGTTCGCTTAATCTTGTGTTCATTTTTTAGGCAAGGGCATTGGTAAGGCGCTGATGAGTAAAGTTGCACAGGTAAGTGAAAAAATGTTACGTTCATTCCCACGCCTCACAATTTAGACTTTAGACTTTTAATTGTCGTTTTTTTATATTCTGTTCTGTGTCGTTAAGCTGGGTTTGGCTGCAGGGTGCCAACAGCTGAACTTCACCGTTTTGGACTGGAACAAGTCGTCGCTGGACTTTTACTTCAGTCAGGGGTGCAGTGACATCACGGCGGAGATGGGATACCACTACATGTGCTGCAAGGGAGAGGCCCTGGAACGATTAGCCCAGCCTTAACCAGGCCATAACTCATGCCGAGCAGCCGGGTTTAACCACACAGAACAGGGAAACGGCTCCATCTAGTGGCCAGCTGTAAAATGACAAGGGCAACGTTCAAACTGCACACACAGTCAATGTCTAAAGGTGAATACATGATAAAGATTAGTCCACTGTATACTAGGGCTGCAACAAGTTAATAGTTGTTAGAAATAGTTGTCAACTAATTAAGTAATCCAATAATCATTAACTGGTCTATACGCAGACGCCAAAACATGCAATGAGCTGAGAGAAGAGGTTTTATTATTCAGAAGAGGTTTTTATTATTAATCAACCCCCCCAAAACATTTTATTAATGAAAAAAACATTTTGTTTGAAAATATTCTCCACCAAGACATCTTCAAATGGATTAAGTTTAGCTTTATCTGGTTAAATTTAGTAAAATTCTCATATTCACTGGCCTGTTGTGTTCCAAACATCTAATCGATGAATCGAAAGAATAATCTCTGGACTAATCGATTACCAAAATAATAGTTGCAGCCCTATTGTATACTTCGCACAAATGTGTGATTTCATTTTGAACTTTTAATGCCATTAAAATGAAAGACTAAATATTTTTAGCAATAATCGTATCTGCTCTTAAAAACAGACAAACTTCATTCATGTTATAATACATTATGCCAACAGATATGAGTTTGGACTGCAGCTGACTCGATGTCACTTACTGTATTAAAGTAGTGATCAATATTCAGCATACTTTTTACTATTTTAGCACAAACACATGAATATATAAATGTTCCTTGGTGCACAAAACCCTTGTTATGCAAAAAGAGATATTGACTGTTTATGGAAAATATGGTTGTTATTGTTGCACAATGCTGTATTTGCACTGCTACATTTATCGGTATAATATTACAATAGACCACAATGGAGTCATTCGGGTTCATTGGACTGGTTTTACAGACTGAATTGAAAATAGCGGTCTTGGATAACTCTTTTGTCTTTAAACCTGTCTCATTAAACTCAGAATGGCACAAACCCGGTCCGAGCCACTGTTTTAAATCCAGTTTGATTTTTAAAAGAGATCTTTATGTATCAAGTCCAGAAAAGTAATGAGAACAGCCTGACTGTCTTTTCTCTCACTCTAAACAATAGGAGCCACTGAGACTGTTTGGGAATGCTGGAATTTGTGTGTTGTTTACCAAAACTAGGAATTGTTCTGTGTTATTTTTCCTCATTATGTTTGAACAAACCGACCTCGCGTTGGAAAACTAAATGTAATTGTCTGCCATCGTCGCTTCCAAAAGTTCACCGCATGCACATATTTATATTTGTCTTGTTTGAAACGTCAGAAATCAGTATCTCAAGGTTCCCACATGCATTCTTCAAGTGATTTCCAAAGCAAACCTAAGCTTTCAGAGGTTGGATGCCAGTTTGAACCCAAATATGGCCAAAAAGTCAATGTGTTGAGCCTACCTTAGAACCGAGCAATATTTACTGTCAAGTCAATAGTGAGATGTGAATACTAATATTGTATGTCTTAAATATTCTATACTCAGGTGTATTTTTTTCGAAACTGTGTAGATGGATAAGCTTGGGTCGAGAACAAACGTTTGCTATGATATACTTTATGATTTAACTTTCATGAAAGAGAATTATAGGTCGTCATGCCTCGTGTACTTCCTTGTGTGGTGTGTCAGAAACCACTGTTACTAAAACATATCACTGAACAGTATTTAGAGTTTGTGACTTTTTGGCTATTTTAGTTTGTAAATGTTTACTTGTTGTCAGTAACACAGAGCTGTTTTGTATCTAATTTGGGTATATATTTTCAGTTGCAATTGTGGTAAGTCCTCATGCTCTGTATCTAGATTATTTTAACCACATAATAAACATACAAAAGAATGGAGCTATATATAGAATATATAATAATAGTATATTGTTAGTATATAACAGAACAGCGGAGTTAACGCAGATGAATCATAATATATTGATTTTCTATACTTTTTCCTTTCATGCATAACTTCAACCCCTGCCCCACCTTTTAAGTCTGCTTGATCCTCAAACGCCTGACCACAGTACATCTTGTTTTGTGTGCACAGGCGCCTCCGTGTGGTCACCGCAGGGGCTGTTATTCGTGTTATTTGGAGGGCACATACTTTGAGGCTTGAGCTCAGATGAAATTGTGTGCGAAGCACAGACCGCTCAGGCGCTTTGTCTGTTTCTTGGACTCACTTGGGTTGAGTTTAGCGGCGAATGCACGCGCTCAGCACAGCATCACACGAGCCTGGTTCCGAGTGCGTGTGCGCATATTAGAGTGACCCCCCTGAGCTGTTATAGGAAGAGCACAGAGCTGAGTCAACGAAGCGCGAGGAGAAGGATGCAACAGTTGCACCGTGCACTCCACGCGCGTCCTGTGCACTCTGCGCGGCTGAAGATGGTGGATTTGGACCGGACAACATAAGGAGCGCAGAACTTTCTGTGACAAAGTTTAGTTGATAAGTAGTTGGCGGTTGTGCGTCTCGCTCAAATGGACACGTACAGAGAGTTAAGTGGACACGCTGTGCTTCTGCGGCTATGGGGATGAAGAAGGACTTTGGTTTGGTGTGCAGTGGCGAGTAGCGGCGCAGTCTGTGCTGGCAACATGCATCGGATCGTGCAGAGGAGACGGGTGCGCAAACTGCGCCTCGTCTGGGCTTCTCTGGCGCTCGTGGCACTGTCCCTGGCCGCATGCAGTGCGCTCTTCACGGCGTGGACCTGGCGCCAGACCCGAGACCTCTCTCAGTCCTTTAAAGTCCTGCAGGATCGGCTGGAGCAGGTTGGTACTAAAGATAAACAACACATCCAAAGAACCTTCTGGTCACACACCAAAGAGCTCCAACTTTACTGCGCTTTAAGTGTTTGTTGTGCAAGTCTTTAGTGGCTGCGGTTTTGGGATTCTTTGCTTGGGGCCAATGTGGAAAAATGCTATTCCACATATGCCCCCTGCACGCACAGTTTTCCTGCTGGGCTCTCCACTTGGCGCTTTTATGGCTCACCAATAAGAGCAGTCAACTCGTGCAGTCAGTGTTATTTTTGTGGTCACTGCTCAGCCATGTTTAATTACTCTGGTGCCAGTTCTGTGGAGGCCTAGTTTTTATCTCAATTTACTGGAAAACCTCAAATATTTGGCATGTGAGTGTGTTGTACCCAACTGACTGCGCTCAGAGGCGCGAGGGAGGCTGGGAGTTAAACTGAGGTGGGCTACAGCCTAACTTCATCACGCTACATCATGCAGCAGGTATACACTTCAAACCATTAGCCTTCAACACAAACAGATGACAATAAGAGGTGCAACTTTACATTTTTAACAGGGGCCAATTAGCTTTAGGGGCCCCATGTGGTTTGGGGGGCTCTAAATTAGAGAGATTTTTCATCAAATCCAGAATGATCAAAGGAAGTGTCTTAATCTGTTGAAAAAGATACAGTGACCTAGTGGCCTTCAAGATTAAATTGTACTATAGTGGCACTGGTGCATACGTCACAGCACGGTGTCTTGTACCATCGAGGGCCAATAGGGGGAGTAGTGAGTGACTGTGAAATATTATGTTGATGCTGTGTCCAGCTGTGGGGACGCATTGTTTGTGGTATTACCTGTTTGTGGTTTTACTGCTGAGCTGGTTGACCATATTCTCCACGAACAGTTGGGTTACTTTACTCACATACTGAATTACAGCGCCTCTACATTCTTGGCTATTTAAAATTCAACGAAATCATAATTGAATGTTTATTACTGATATAGCTGCTCTAAATGCCTTTTGCACTGGAATGGTAAATAAGATAGAGCAACCTTTGGCAAACAGGATAATCTGGGGAATTTAAGGTAAGAGCTCCATTTAATGTCATAAGCAGCACATACGGACTCTTCAAAGTTGCATCACAAACTAAATTATTTAGCAGAGGCAGCCAAAGAGCTGATGGAAATTCCTCTGGCGTATTTACAAAGCAGAGTTCCAGTGGAGTTGGGATTAGACGACAGGTTGGCCGCTGTGCTGTTGACAGACCTGCACACATTTGTGCCCTAACACCCTAAACTTGGAGTGTTGATGCTGGAGTCTTTCCCGAGGGGTCCACTCTCCGTCCATTTGACCCAGAGCCAAGTCCTGATCAGAGCCAGTCAGTCTCGAGACCGTACTTGCACAGTAGCAGTGAATGCACTTCTCTTCTTACTTCACATGGGTTTCCTTCGGTCAAATGATGGGCCTCATGCCAAGCAGCCTATATCCTTGCTGGCCTGACAAAATCCATAAGAAGTGAGGAATTTAAAACGCTGAAAACATTAGGTGTTGCAACGTCTCTCCTGAGGAAGTGCTTTTCTGGAGTTGGAGCTGCAGCCGGGGCAGGCAGGAGAGTGGAAAAGCTGTTTATGTGACTGGCTGGAAGAGGCCGTCTGGCTGTGCGGGAGCAGTGCCAGCTCAAAATCATAATAAACCTATCGCACATTTGTTAATAGTGAACTTTTCTCTGTCTTTCAACAGGTCAATACACAGAGGAAGGCCATCGTTCAACTCATTTTGGAGAAGAGAGAGCTGCTGGTCGGCCAGAGAGTCAAGAGAGACGGTACTGCATTTCTGTCCCACACTGCTCTGACCAATCGCGTGTGCCGTGCAGCCCACATCACCAGACACAATACTTATGTGTGCGGTTGTGCTTTTGAGGGAAGAACGTTTAACGCAAACGCTGCCCAGTGTTGGTCCACATGCCGCTATGGTCAGCTCCAGCAGCCCACAAACACAGCCCACTGCTAAAAGTCGACACAGGAAAAAGTAGGCAGGAGAATGGCTGTTACAGAAATTACAGGGCTGACCAGAATGGCCTCAGGAACAAAAAAACAGCTGGTGTGCAGTGAGGCTTTGTTGCACGCTTCAGGACAAAGACATTGATTTCTTCTCTCGCCATAAGCACTCCACTTACGCCCCTATGATTTGTTATGAAATATATTTGATGACCTATGATTGCTGTGTATTTATGGCAGTTGCTTGCGTCACGAGATGCTGTGGTTTGTCCAAAAGTGACCTCTTCGGCTTTTTGAGTTCCTGTAGTCATATTTGGGGAGACAACTTTGACTACTTAAACTTAGACACTTGAGACAAAACAATAAACATGGGAACGTCCAGTAAAAACTCACATGTATTAATTAGTACTGAACCTTGAACCTCAATTTTCTTCTGTCAGGTCCAACAATATAAAAGGATATCTAGTTGATATTAGTTATGCAATGCAAAAAGCAATGTGCTGCCCAGTGGTTAATGCAGCAGCCCATTTGCCAGACTCTGTGTGTCCGGCCTCAGTGTCATGAGTTCGATTCCTGGCTCTGAGAGTTTGCCGAATGTCCTCCCTGCTCTCAGCTGTGCTGTCTAGAATAGTCTACGGGCCAGAAAATCATTTTAAAAAAGAATAGAAAAAAAGCAACTTGACTCCTATCCACTTTTTCAAAGTGGCTATCAACAATCTCAAGAAATAAAAGGTTTTCCTTCAATGGCTCTCCTATCCAGAGCTGACAAAAGGATTTATTACGAGTATTCGTGTTCTGACATCCTGCAGGTATTTCAGCAGAAAGTGATAGCTGAGCTAGTCTTCCAAAACGCATTAAGCAGCCTGCGGCTATCAGTGGAAAGAAAGTGCTTTTTCCAGTGAGTGGAAAGTTGACCGCTCGTGCAGGACACTGCTGTTATGTTCTCCTGATGACTGACAGCTTGATTCAGGAAAGTCTGGCCGGCCCGGGGGCTTTAGCTCGCCCAGAGCAGATCATGAGCTTGGGGTCACCCACCTGTGAGTTATTTTAGCAGGGACTTAATATTCCTACAACTGTAGAGACCCGGTGTTTGGCCACTCTGTCTCCATACATAAAGTATGTATTTCACAGTTCATACATACAGTGTTTGGGTTATATTTGTCTTTTAATGACACCCCTGAGGCCTGAATGCATGGCTAAAATAAACCGTGGTGGGTAACAGGAGTACACATTTTCCAGCGCTGTGTTTAGGTCTTTATTTATTGTAGTTTGCTTCACTCTTGTCCTAATCGACTCTCGGCTCGGCCAAAGACCTCTTGTTTCCGGCACTTCATTTTTCTCTGTCTGCTGTAGTTTTTGCTTTGCTGCTCTCCCTAAGCCATTAGTATCAGCCTATTAGTAAATAGGATCACATTAAGGGCCAAAACATCTAAGATCCCACTAAGCAGTTGTTTTCTCTTCTGTCTCTTCTCTCTGCCCTCTCTCCATCCTTTCTCACTTCCGCTGCGATGTGTATTTTCTACATGACGGCCACCAGCTGGCACTAAGATTAGCCCCCACAGGAAAAAGAGAGGCACACGCTTTTGGATTGAAAATAACATTTTGAGGAAATATATTGAAGCACGTGAAAGGAAATCCTTGCTCGTCTGCAAACCGCATTATGAAGCAGCCAGGTTGAGTCGTAATGGCTGCAAATGAACGCAGTATGTTATTAGACAGATACAGATGGGAGTGATTGTTTTATCAAAAAACCACAGACATATTTTCATTGCCTTCATTCAAAGTCTTTTCTTTTTGCCTTCCGAAGGGGGAGCGCTGCGCGGGAGGAGTGGGAATGGAAAAAAAGCCGCGTCTCATTTTGAAAGTAAGTGGCTTGGCAGATTGCTTACGGTGGTCTCGAGTAGCATCTGCTGAAGTGGTTTCAATCATATAGCCTCATACAATTGCACTAATAAAATCTTAATTGACTTTCCCCGTTTCTTTCTTTTGTAAATGGCTCTTCGTCGTCCCACCAGTAACCAAAGTGTCCTCTCAGCAAGGTAAGGCCCATCGACCACATATGAATACTTGTGTGTGTACCAGTATTATAATAACAGGTTTTTGCGTGGCAGTGGGAGATGGTGGAGTGATTAAAGGCTGGGAGGAGAGGACACTGAATATGACCAAAGCAGTGAGGTACAACAAAGACCTGGGCACCTTCACTGTGGAGAAAGCAGGCGTGTACTTCCTGTTCTGCCAGGTAGGTCAGGTATCAGGCTAAAAGTGAGAGTACTTTGATTTATAATTTGTAATTGCAAGGCCAAAGCAATGCATAATGCAAAAACAATTCACAGAAAGCATACTCATAATGAGAAGAGCAAGCAAAAACTGTGCTGAGTGCTGAGCGTAAAATATATTACTTAAGAATTAATATGGTGTCTGAAAAGTA
This sequence comes from Chaenogobius annularis, assembly GCA_015082035.1. Lineage (NCBI taxonomy): Eukaryota > Metazoa > Chordata > Actinopteri > Gobiiformes > Gobiidae > Chaenogobius > Chaenogobius annularis. The sequence goes on from BJKM01000293.1 coordinate 159,920, forward strand.
CTCAGAGAAGTACAACTTTGTTAAAAGTTCTCCAGTAAATGTACTTGAGTAAGTGCTATAGAGTAACAAATATTAATAATATTACTATAAAGAGTAATATGTAATATTACTCTTTTATGTAATATTACTCTTTTGCCCACAAGTTACTTTTTTACACAATGAGGTCAGTCTTTTATACAAAAGTTAAGTTGTTATAACCACAATCCACATCTTCTCTGAATCAGAGCAGGCGTTGCTGTGCTGTTGTACGTGTTTGTTCTGAAAAGAGCTGAAGCAGGCGGGAGACAGTCCTGGACTGGGACAATTGGGACATGAGCTGAGCTCAGTAACTCTCACTCATTTTACATGTGGATATTTACATGTATACGGCTGGAATGACACTCAATTAAAAATCAACGCAAAAAGTACAATTAGTCACAAAATCTAACGCAGGTATTTGTAATGAGTTACTTTCCACCCCTGGGTATGTGTATGTGAAGGGATTCTTGACCCATTTTCTTTCTGAAGGTAAATGAGTGTGGCAGTGCTTAAACATAAAGAGCAGAAGAACTGTGATGTGGATTGTCTTATTCTTGCCTCTTTAGGGGCAATTAATTCCACTTCTGATTCTTCTTCAGTTTTATCCACGTCATTTCAAATTGACGTCTGGAGAAAGTCAGAAAAAGTTCTAGTTGAGGTGGCAGTGAGTGAGTGGGATCGCCTCTCCACAGATCTGACCTGTAACTTGACCTGGTGGCGTCAAAGGTGGCACAAAATGTTCTAATAAACGTGCCCTGGTGATTGGGTTGTTGGTGTGGCAACATGTGCCGGGCTCCATGTGCAGCTGGCCACAGCGTTGTGAGTTTGATTCCCGGCTCTGACAGTTTGCTGCATGTCCTGCCTTCTCTCATTCCCATTTCGGGGTTTTACTAGCCCGTGGGACTGGTCTGTCCTGTCTAATAAATCTAATAAATCAGATTTTCCTTTGTGCAGAGCACAAAGTGTGACCACTTATTATTAGATTAAATCAGACAGATCTGCGGAGGCCAATACTACTGAGTCCCTCCTTCACAAAGAGGAACACGCCAGGAACAGCTTCAGTTTGAACTCAAAGACATTTCATGAGGGAGTTTTAGGACAAGTAGACCCTCTTGATTAGGGGTTATTGGTCATTTTGTGCTTTCTATTGACGTACTAGATAATAAAACCATATATGTATCGTTCTCACCCAGGTGCTGTTTAATGAGCAGGAGTCTCAGTATGTGAAGCTGGACGTGGTAACAGTGGGTCACAGGCCTCAGAAGCTGCAGTGCATGGAGGGCTACGGGACCACCCCCTCAGCCGGGCCCCATAACTTCCACTTCCTGAAGCCGTGCCAAGTGTCAGGGCTGCTGCGGCTAGAGAGGGGCGCCGAGCTGCAGGCCATCACGGGACCCTCCTTCAGACTGCACACTGTGGGCAACCCCTCCGCCTCTCCGCACGTCTTCAGCATCTTCAAAGTCAACTGACACTAGAGTTTACTGAAGGAAAAATGTTGTGGGGAAACTTCTATTGTACGGCAGTTCCTTTTTTGTGGTCACACATTTTTGGGCCATTGCAAAGTGCTGATGTTAATTTAAAAGGCAAGCCTGCCATTTGTGGAAGTTGTTCTGGACAGTTTCTGGACTGAGCACTGCTGCTTTGGAACTCAATATAGTCTTTGGACAGGTACCAAAGCACAATGGACCAAATGCCTGGATGAATGTCTGAGGGAACAGATGTGATGGAAACTATTCTCTAGATAAGGGCTTCATATGAATCGGGGAGAACACGGATTTTCATCTTAGCCTTTGCATTGTGGTCTATATTGTGCTTACATTCTTTTCCTGAGAGAGACTTCAGACAGTAAAGCTGTGCATGCACCTTCCACTTTGATTTTGTTGAGATAGTGCGCTCACGTCACATCTCAGTCCAGACCCCTCTTTATACTCTTGTGTTTTTTTTACCAAATAGTTGGCACTCCTACAATGCAATATGTGTGTGTTTGTGTCCAATGCCTCTCTTTTATCTGAATCATATTTAAAGATATTCAAGAGCTGCTTTCATAACATGGATGTGAATTTGCTGTTTTGCCTGATGTTTAAAATCGGTTATGTGATATTTTATGACAAACAACTTTTATTGAAAAAACTTCTTTTGTAAAGAAGGACACTTAGCGTTGATTTAAAGGTACATTATGTAAAATTTAGTCATTCAAAATGTGTTTTCATTATATTTAATCATATTATATTTGTGATATCCTTTTGGGTTTGCCTTTAGAGACAATGTTCCCCAAGGCTTTAATAGGTACTTACTGGTTCTAGTACTGAGCAACTGTTTCTTCAATCTGTACTGATTTCTGTTTTACATAATATAAGGGACCAAATCTTAAACATCTAAATAAGCAGAGCCACCACTTAAGTCTTCAAATGTCTTGCATAAACATCAGATTGTCATTTATAAAATCTGTTACTGAAACTATAGATTGGTCTTTGGTGTGACACGTTCAGAGCCACCGGGGCCACTCTGTGTCTCAGACCAAAAGAGGAGTGCTTCATCATTCACTGTGATTCTATGCTGATGTTTGTTTAGCTTTGCCTTCCCACAAAAAGATTGATTATATTTTGAATGTCTCCTTAATATGCTGAAGCTGCTTTCTGTCATATCCCTACAACACAAACAGTGTGTATTTTGAGCAAAGGGCTGAAGCACTCCCACTCTTGTTTATAAGTAGTTTTGTGGACTGACCACAATGGTTTCTCCTGAGCACTTTACTGCAGCGAAAGGAGTTTTTTAATTAGAGCCAAACTTGAGCCTTTTGAACGGAAAATCTTGGGTGTAGACATTGATTTCCTAATGTTTGCTTGTGTCTTGGTCACACAGCCTCGTGCCCTATTTCTCCATCAGCACTGAGCAGACCGCAGTGTGTCCCGCTCACTGGCAGCTGGCTACATTTTCACTTCCTGAATTTGACCCTGAAGCACATAGCTCAGAGTCTTTAAGGAAAAAACGTGGCTGCTCTCCCTCCTCCTCAGCCACTCACACTTTCACACACTTCTGCTCCTATTCCTGTTTGTTGAAATGTCAACGTTTATTGCATTTTGTAAAGTCTTGTAAAAATGTTTTTATATAATGATGTACGAAATGCCAGATTTCTTTTTTACTTTTTTAAAGCACATTTATAATAAACCAAATGTTCTTAACAGTTTGGTCTAATGTTTATGCTGTATTTCAGACCATCTGCTTGGAAGAGTTGATTATTCAGTAGTGATTGGACATCCACCTGTAATTTGGTCTGTTCCTCCATAATCATCATGGACCAAACTAAATAAACTGAATGAATCTGTGAAATGACACAGAATAAATTCACAAAAATACTGGATGACATATTCTTTATCATCATGATTCACAAACCATCTGCTCTGGACAGTGGAGCACCAAGCGAAGGCAAAGGCATCAAGTTACAGTCATTGTCTCTGCCTCCCACCATGACGAATCTACCTCCGTCGTCGTGGGAACGGATAGATGACACGCATAGGCCTACGATCCAAATGTCAGTATTTGTTAATACTACAATAATAGCTCAAGATCTAAGCATTTTTTATCTTTACGGATTGTTACTGCGGACAATAAAATGACTGCTTGCTGTGGATAAAGGCAAGGCTTGTGAGCTGAAAGTTAAACAAAATAAAATAAATCAAACTAAAGCTATTAAGCAAGTTGCTATCCAAAACAAGAAAGCATAGTTCAAAGTCGAGTCATGGTTTTATGCTTATGGCCTGCCAACCAGTAGCTCTTTTAAGATATCAACAATTTAAAGTAATTTCACTAAAAACAAGTCTCTTTCTTCATTAGCAGTTGCTCCTCTTCACTGATGCCACCTCTCTGACTTGAAGTTGCTCATCTGTTTAGTGTGGAGCAGATTGTTGTTGATGTGAATGTTGACATCTGGTCCGAAGTGCCACCAACTAGCCATCTGTCAACAGGAATCAAGTGATTTAACCCCTTTTTAAACGACATGTCTTTAGTGGTTAGCCTCTACCTGAATTTAAGTACAGGAAGTTCTGGAGAAAACCAGAAAATCATTGCCTTCATAGAGGTCAAATCTTTCAGCACAGATGATTTTTCAGACTTGGAAGGAAAGATGTTAACTACTGTATATAAAAGATTAAGTATTCTATACATAGAAAGCAGTAGAATCATTTTTCCCAAGTGCTATTCCTCCCGTGATTCTGAAATATGAGTAATGCAATCATATAAACTCTATCAAGCACAACTCCTGAAATTAACTTTATTATTCTGAGTACTGTGTTAGTTTAACACAGGCAGAAGTTCATTTTTTGCAGTTTTGCTATTGACTGTGTATTGAAAAGAGGTGACAAAGCCTCTGCATTGATTCATTCAGTTTTATTAAAAACAAAAAAGGAAAATAAAATAAAATAAAAGATGCGTAATTATTGACATGTTTTCACTGTCACTCATCATTTGATCACTACATACACAGTGACACAAGATACCCAAAAATGAACACAAAATCCTGCCCAGACGACAAGAGGAGAAACATGGAGAAAAAGAACTAAGTGCTTTAGTTTTTGCGACGCAACATTTTTAGCTGGGGGGTTGCAACAACCTCGGAAATTGGACTGAATTTCCTGGTTCGAACCGTGCAAAACGCATGGGAATAACTCTTAGACTAGACACTTTTAGTTAAATTAACTCAGACTACACTAGGATTTACACTTGACATCAGGTTCATAAATTAATTTGATGACTTACATTTCCAGCTATGATTATTAAGGCGCTTTTTAATGATAACTGTATAAAATGGGTTTCCAGCCTATAGGATTTTTAAGTATAATACTTGAAATTCAATAAGATACATTTTTGTTTGCTTATAGTAGCCTTTAGGGTTACATAGTTTCATACATGTTATTTGCAAGCCCCAAATCTAAAATGTAAGCAATAAAAATGTGTAATATCCACTTCTGAAGTTACAGGCCAACTTCTTCGTTCTCTTGGAGTTATAGAACAAACATGGCAAATTTAAGTGCATCCTGTCGCACACAGTTACAAAAAATGTCTCTTTTGGTAGAAGCTCTTTCTCAAATAGTAGCAACGGGAATAAAACAGCAACATCGACGACAACAATACTCAGAATTGTGTAGAGTAAAAACACAAGAGATAATCACAAATGCTTAAATATGCAAAGTATATCACAGGATTGGTAGAAAGTAATAGAAATATGGAAAACATAACACTGAGGAGAGAGGAGTAGGTTTGATAACACTGACTTACTTATGAAAGGTTATAAACATTCATAGGAGATATTTTCTGAAAAATAGCATTGTCGAGGCTTGGCACGTATGCCTCGTAGCCCCAGAGAAACCTCATAGCTCTGTACAAGAATGAAATTCAAAACGGTGAAGAGTGGAGCGTTGCGGGACGGCAGCAAGAAACCCAAAATTATTACACCTTGCTTATCTATAAGTACCGTTGAAAAAATGCAAAAAGGAGGCGCTGTGCTCGAATACTCCCAAGACTGAGAAATAGCATCTCAGAAAAAATAGACAGTATTAAAACAATTGTAGGCACAGCTGTTATTTTTTATTGTTATTTTACTTTATATTATGTTTAGAGCATGCTTCAAGGGATGGAGAAATTATGTGTTTTCATGCAGTTTCCTGTCGAGTCGCAAGGAAAGACGTTTGTGAGTAGGCGAGGTTAGTACTGTAAATAGCATCCCTAGAGAAACGCCAAGCCTGTTTTGGAGGCCTTGGTCGTCATGAGGAGTCTTGGTTTGAGGCAGAAAATAATCACAAGAATCTGATGGACTTTATGCGCGGACAGTAAGTGCACATGTGCGTGGGAATACTGCGTGTTTCATGGAGGAGTACCAGTTAGTGCTAAAAAAAAAGAAAAAAAGAGATTGTTTCCCAAATCTACAGCTCTGTAAAAGTGTCGGCTATAGGAGCTAATACAATCAAAATAAGGTACGGCTTCTTTCAGTCAATGGGTCAAACGCTGCGTGGGGGCGGGGTCTAGTCGTCGATGCAGATGACCTCTCCGCTGCGCTGCTCCCGTCGGTTGATGAGAAGTTCCGCCTCGCGCTCCTTCTTTACAGACATGGGAGGCCCGTTCAACACTAAGGGACGACAAATAAAGAGCAGATTTTAGTTTGGCCTGTCCAACTTTCTGCTTCCACTTCAGGGAATGCATGCTTTATAACAGGGCTATTCAACTTCATTTTCCTGAGGGCCGGATTTCTCTGGGGCCTTGGCCTCTGGGCCGGATAGGCAACTAACAATATCGGAACCAAGACTAACCCAGAATCAAACCAGGTCTAAAACAGGTCCAAACCAGGTTTAAAGCAGAATTAATAAGCAAAACCAGCAAACCAGGTTATAAACTTGAAACTAACCAGAATTAAAACCAGAAACAAGCATACTTTTTTTTTTGGAAATGGTCATGGGAAGAATCAGATTTTTGGCGGCCTGATCTGGCCCGCCGGGCATTAAGTTGAATAGCCCTGCTCTATGAAATAAGTGTGGAACGCGATACTCTGCCCATGTCTCTCCATATGTTTGTAACAAGATCCAGTCAATGTTTATTCGGTGATGTCATTATTACTGTTGGATGCTTGGGTCACAGTAATTCTATTACACCACGTTAAGGAACACTTCTAGTTAATGAAACTGTGATGCTATTAAGAATGCAGAAATCAGTTGGCAACTAAATCTAAAATACTAGCATTTGCTTTACAACATTTTATAAGGAAAAATTAAAGAGGGTAATTGTGCTTTTTTCCAAGTATTAGAATTGAATTGCAACAAAAGTAAAATCCTAAATTTACAGTTTGTTCTTTATAAAAATGGCACAATATTGACCTAGAATGACTAAAAACCAGAACAGGTTTATTGACTTCCTGTTCAAACTGCAGAACTGAGAAGCCCCGCTCTTCATAGTGACAGTTCACCGTAACAAGCGAAAGTCATTTACATTTTTTATTTTTACATGTGGCTACGTGACATTTTCGAACCCAACCCATGTATCACTCACCAATTTTTCTAATAATCGCAACTAAGTAGAGGGTGTGGCGGGGAACAGGATTTACCTCGGTTGCAGGGAAATACAGGATTACTGGAACATGCATTAATGAATCAAAATGCATCTTTGAGGAAACTTAAGAAACAAAAAATAAATAAAAAGCTCATTAACATGATTTTTGCATTATAATGTCCCCTTTAAGTTTAAGGTAAATACAGTTGATTGATTATGCAGTCCATATTTTCTGTTCTTACACAACTACTGACAATAAACTTTACACTACAGCCGAAACCCAAAAATCAATTACAAACTACAACTAATTCTTAAAAGCATTTAATTAGTAGAAAAATGGCTGGAATACAAGAGATAATAAGACGTCAGTGTCTTTTGGTCATTTCATTGTCGAACATTTCAGGGTAGTTAAGAGATGAATCGTACTTGTCAAACTGAAACATATTAGATCAAGATGTGGTTCACAATAAACTAGTTTACAGTTTTGGTTAATCTAATATTTTGATCCATTGAGACCAGCGGCTCAAGCTGTCTTTAGGTGGCCGTCTTTGTGTTATGCTCTCTTGATTTGGCAGTAAGAAGTAAGAACTGCTGTTAAGATGTATTCAGACTAGGGCTGCTTGATCTATATAAAAAAATAAAATCAGCAGATCAGATTTAAAGTCATGGATTATTTCAAACTATTATTTATGTACTGTCAAAAGTTAAACTGTCAGTGATTATGTGACTTCATTAGTTGTGTGGGGAAGACACCACGATATAACTCGACAGAATCTAATTAATTGGTTTATGAATTACACAGTGTTTTGTAATCACAATTAAAAACATTGACAGGCCTATATCAGTCAAAGAACTGGTTGGATGGTTGGTTTTGACTGCACATCGCAAAGACTTACGTCATTGAATGCATTATTTAACATAACATAAAGCTTTAAAAGAGTCTTGCTACAATGTTTCTGATGGTTAACATGTAAATACTGGTAACAAGGCTTTGTCGTTTGCTATTTAGGGGAGACTTACAGAGGCAGAACAAAAATTTGAGACTACTAAATAACGATACCATTACATAAGCCTCTCATTTCTGTTGCAAATTGTGTTTTTGGAAGGAGAATAAGCGGGAACTGAGATATGAATGAACGTGCCACTATAAACATGCATGAACGAGAACGTAGAAGCACTTGGTTAGAGGGGGGAGTGACTCCAGGACTGGCCTATCTCGCAAGATGTATTTATTATGACCGTGCACACACCGAGACGCAACATTTCCGACCAAAAACCCACCCTCTTTGGCGCAAGTCAAAATATTTAGCTCAACAAAGTAATCAAAAGATAAAGCAACGATTTGCAATTAAAATAAAATGATGTTGTATACTTTTAATGAGAAACAGGCATAAAATATGTCATAATTACATACAGTGTCTTATGTACATTAAAGGCCATCTGTAGCTACTATAAACAAAAATTAGAAGTGAACAGAAGATTCCTAGGGGCCAGCAGTTATCACAATGCTCAGTATAATTTACTTCTTGGACAAGTCTGCAAACAGGACAGTGAAGGATTGGACGTTCCCTTGTCTGCTCATTGTAGTGTGAATCTGTAGAAGGGAGCGGAGCGGGCCAACTTCTTTTCAAACAAAGCCAAGAATAGACCAACTCAGCGTACTTCTTTCGGCAGTGCCAGGGGAGAAAATAAACTGCTGTAACACCCCCGCGCCGATCAAGATGCGCGATAAGAGCCGTGTTAAGCTGAAGACATCCACCGCTGCCTGTGTGCACTTCCAGAGCCAAGGGGGACTGCTGTTGGGAAAACGTAACGTATGGCACTGGGCCAGCGGAGGCCACACAAGGGATGGAGAGGAGGGAGGAGAGAGGTAGAGTGAGCGGGCCTGATAAAAGCCAAACAAGCCGAGGTGAAAGAGCAGGCCATTTACATGAGGAGACTGCACTGGACACAAAAGGGTTAAACAGTAATATTAAAATAATGTATGGAGTTTATAAAGCAAACATTTAAGCATTTGAAGCAATCGTTGGACATATTAGTCAGACCTGAATTGGGAGTTAATGGGAAATACTGTAAACAATGATTTATGAAATGCTTCTACATAGTGTGGTCATGATACTAACATTTTACTAGATTTCGATACTAAGAATAGGCTCGATTTCAATACCACACTTAAAACAAACAACAATAACACTATTTTGCCTTTTGAAGACAATAGAACAGTATAGTCATTTTCAAAACAAAAACATAATACTTTCTTCCTGTTATCAGGTGGTCTTATATTATTTCTGCTAAAGCTCAAGATCGTTCTAAAAATGAAAAGTCACATTTTGTCATTTTAATGTGAATGTTTTCAGTATCGATACTCAAACGACAGAAAGACATTTTAAATAACCTGCTTTGTCATTAGTGGCTGATTTGATCACAATTCTTGAACTCTTTTATTGCCTTTAAGATGTAACTGAAACCATCTGCCATTTCTGAAAGATTACACTTTAATTGCATATAATTGCGGGGATCAGATCTTAAATTTTTGATATTATATTGATTCAACTTATTTGTCTGTGAATTTGGTCTGCGCTGCAGCACTCTCCCTTCAAAAGCATTTTCACCAGGCCATTCCTAACAGCTAATCTAAAATAGCAGAGGCTGTATGCAAAGCTTTAGATGCTTCTCCACTATTCAGGGGCACGTTCTCTAGCCTCCATGGAAACGCCATCTCAAAGACTCCAGACTAATCATGAACAGATCGCCTGGCTCGGCTGATGACCAGTGACATTTTATATGAACTGAAGCTTAAAAAGGCTGTTCATCAGTTTTCAGTATCAGTCTCAGAACATGAGGCATTGGCCAGGCTGTAAGAAGGCATTTGAGGTTACAATAGAAGATTGTAAAAAATCACGTGTTATGCCAGAAACACTAAAACATGTTTTAATTTTACTCGAAGGACAAATATAGCGTCTCATTGTGCTGAAGAGTGAGGCTCATCTCCTCTTTTTAATACCAGTCCCTTGATCTCTTCACAGTTGTACAGGACATTTTAGTGCTATATTTATTTATGGTCCCATTTCCATCTGGCAGTGCTTGTGCTTACAGTAACACTTTAATCCAGTCATTTACAGACAGCTCTCTGTAACACTCCAGAGTTTGACAAAGCAGTTCAAGTCTATTAACAGGAGTCAGTGTTTGGTTTGTTTTCTCTGCTGTAGGTCCGGGCTGTCTGATAGAGCTGAACACTGCCATCTTGGCAGAAAACACTGCATTTTTTGCATTTACTGAGAAGCTTTGTTTGAGTGTGTCAATGCCAAAACCTTTCATCAGAAACAACCTTGTGAGTCTGAACTGTCAACCACCTCAGGAAGTCAAACAGCACAAGTCTTATGAGGTAGACCTTACAATCATTTACTTACAAATCTATGTGAGAGAAAATTATCAGGATTGTTCAAGCCAAAGGTACAATATTTCTGCTTTTCTAACTAACATACATTTTCATCATGATAAAAAGTTGGTCTATTTGAGTTTATGAAACCCTATAAATAACTTTATACCAATGCATGAAGAGACAAAGCCAAGTCTGCCACTGAAACTACAACTTGCTTATGACCTAATACTCTAGGTGGAAATATTGGCTTCTAGACAAATGTAAAGAGGAAGTACAACACAATGTAGTTTAGGAAGAGGCAAGCTGCCTTATTTGACTTACAGAACCTATGACTTCGGCCAGTTTAGACATCTCTATGGTCTCTATAGGGTTATATTCAATGTGAAGATTCATTCCCCTAAATCTTACATTTACACTTACTCTTATATGGACATGATTAGTTTAAAAGGGAAGACATTTTGTTTTGGAAACATGTTCTTGAAATGTTAAACCCTGCATATTTCCACCAAACCAAACATGCACAAAATAAACATCAGATCAAGACACGTACTGTACACCGTCACCGCCGGCCGCACTACGACCACACATCCTTGGACTTTACATCCTTCAAGTTTAAAGGGAAATACCACTGAGCAGCAGCTACAAAACACTCATTATCCTTAAAAATGTTTGGACTGTGAATCTAATCTGCCTTTTCTCAAAAAAAAAAAAAAAAAAAAAAAAAAAAAAGTAGGAAACAGATGATTTGGTTCTACTGCGACTGTGGGATGTCACTCTGATGTACAGCTCCACAGTGTGCACGCCGGGCTGGAAAAGAGAAGGAAAAAAAATACCCTGACAGAGTCCAGAGTGTTTTATTTTCTCGGCAATCGGGGGGACATTTTCCAGCGTGGAATCCATCACGCTGTCACAATAAAGAAGCTCGAGAAGTCTGAACAAAGATATCTCTTCAAAGTCTTCTTCTGGGAGAGCGCTGAGACAGAGCATTAATTATGTGCCGGCAACTTTGGAGGAATTAGTGGATTATAAAAAGACCAAAACTCGTCTGGGTTCTTTGGTCCAGTGATATTCCCCTTTAAGCTCCCTGAATAAAGTGCTATAGTTTTATGCTTTGAATACATCACTGATATAAATGCTACAGATTTTGTTTTTAAAGATGCACTGCGTAACTTTTATGGTAGAAGGTACGCCACCTGCTTGTCTCCATAGAGATGTTATTGCTTTGCCTGGAATTAAACACATTTATTTTGTTACGAGTGTTTTGTTTTTTTGGCTCAAAAGTAGAGAGTAAATTGCATGCATTCTTACTGTGAGCGGGGGTCGCTTTCCACAGATCTGACCTGTTACGAGGAATGTAAAGTTTATTCGGATAATTGTGATTATACAGGTCATAAAATAATAACTTATAAAAATATGTAATTGTGAATTGGGCCGCAACAATGAGTCATTTCTGTTTAATATTTACGCTAAAATAGTAAAAAATATGCGTCAAAGTGAATGTTTATGTCATAGTATAATTACTTCATAAAGTGTGCAAAGAATTGTGATCCATGCGAATGACAGAAAATAAAGGATTTCACTGTTGTTTGGTCATGTTGCCAATAATCGAGAATAATCGTAAAATAATCGCGACGCTTCTTCTCACAGTAATCATAACACAAACATTTCATATCTTGACATCTGTAACTTGGTCTGGTGACACTGCCTGCTTGACAACTGTGGAATATTCTTGACAAAGCTACAATATATCCAAGGAGACAAGCAAATGGCGTGCCCTCCACCACAAAAGTTACATAGTGCGCCTTTAAATCTCTGCTTCAATAATGCCACGGTAAAAGTCATGAAAGAAGAGGCAATGTCGCCGGTAAGTCACCATAAAAGTGAGATTATTGCAGTTTTTAGGACTTGTGTGAGGTCTCGGTGCACAAACGGCTGCTTGTGTGAGAAAGGGAGAGCCGGAGGAGTGGACAGTGGAGGAATGAGGGAGTGCAGGGTAAAAGCCGGGGACAGCCTTGTTCACCCTGTCAGACCCATGAAGAATTGATCCACTGGGAAATCTCTTTAGAGGGAGAAAAGCCAAAAAGCCTCCAAAAATAGGCAATGGAGAGAATCTTATATTAAAAGTACATTTGGTCAATTTTAAGAGGTGAAGTTGCAATGTTTTTTTTTTTTTAAGTATTGCCTTTTCCTTGCTTGGAGGACTTGAGTGTAGCTTTGCCCCCCACGCACATCATTAAAGCTTGAGGCCTGTATTTCACTCCTCTTCCTTCATTCTCCCTGCTTTTGATTGCTTGTCTTTTTTCACGGATCAAAGTGCTGCCGCTCCTTTCGCCGATAACTTCCTCCAGCGGCGCTCTTCTCTTGTCAGCACTGTTCTCCTTTTATTCCTTACATTCCAGTCGTGTCAAAGTGCTCCATCCTTGAGTCGTTTTTTGGAATTTACTTTGTCCCGGTACATTCAGGTTTCCATCAAACATGTCCTCCCTTTTTAAGTTGGCTTTTTGCATGCTCTTACGTTCCTGGATTGTCTTGTCAGGGTCTCTTTGGTCGCCCGTTGCGTGGCAGGTTCTCCACAGTGTTGCTAAGGCGGTATTTCACTATGATGCTGTGGACCGTGGACTTAGGCATCTTCAGCTCTAGCCCTATGGCCCCTTCTGACTTGCCGTCCTTCCACAGGTCGACCACGCGCTGCCTCTGCCCCACGTCGTGCTCCTTGGTCTTCGGGCAGACCCCTCCCGAGGATCCGCCGCCGGCTTCTGTGGAGGCAGAGAAGCGGCAGACTGTAGTGGCGAGTCGCAGAGACACTTTAGAGCGCCCCGTAGGGACTTTAGACAGCCTCTCTGCGGAGGTCAGAGGTCAAGGAGAGTGTACACTGCAGATGTGTGGCTCTCCGCGTGGCGTAATGGCGGCTGAAACAGTTTATCCAAAAATATAATTCACAAAAATTACACAACTACCATCTAGAAACACAGAATAGTCCTTCATTTGCGAGGTCGGCCTGTTCAAAGTTCAGACATTGGAGCTAAAATAGTAAAAGCACCATGGCCCGGAGCATATTTTTATAGATTTGTTTTGTGTACTCAAGTGCAGTTGAGAACCTCTCCCAGGAGATGGCTGCTAAAGGAGGTCCCTCAATCAGAGTATTTGTTATTGTAACCCAAGAAAATGTCTGTATTTCTGACTCGGCCTTACATGGTCAAGCACCAGCGTGATCCCAATCAAGTCCATAAACGTGGTCTCGTTTGCTGCCAGAGTTCAGGATGCTAACCTCCTCACAGAGAGGCCCCTCAAAGTGAATTCAATGGACAGGCGACTATTTCGGAGCAGCTCAACCCAACCCTCGGCCGCTTTGCAAGTCACAACATGGCGTTTACACAACCAAACTCCTTCTGTGGTTTCTCTTCGTCTCAAAATACTTTCGGCACCAAGTCCGAATGTTTTCTTGGCATGGCCAGACTCAGACAGGCTGAGCATAATGACATTTTCAGAGATAGGCCCAGGCTTTCCAAAATGCAATGTCTTTGACAGATGTTTCGGTCTACAATTACATAAATCACGATAGAGCTAGGGGGGCCACCGCTGCACTGGGAGAGCTGGCTGCTGTGGTTTCAGGGTAAAGCTATTGGGGAATATCGGGTTTTACTAGTTATCTCTGCAATATCTCTGCTATCTAAACATCTGCAAACACTGACACACAATTACATGCTGTTGACCATATGCTGTTGTCAATGTAACTGTAAGAAAATAAATTGTATTGGAGGCATTGAACAGAAAAAAGGAATGACCTCTGAAGAATTAGTAGTATTTACCATAACAAGTGAAAGTAACAGAAGCGCTCCACATGAGAAAAGAAAAATGATAAAGCAAGCATGAGGTAGACAGGTTTCATAGAACTCCAGACAGCATTTCACTGTTGCACAACGTGTCTGTGTTATGCGCTGTGCGAGTTTAGAAGTTGGACATGTAACGGGATGAAGCCGAAACGCACCGGAGCAGTTTGTGTTGGATTTTGATAATGTCTATTTCAGGTGTTAATCTGGCAGCCACTTCAGAGCGCCCACTGCAGATGGTTTTCCTGATTGTGGAGTTTCTCTGGACTTTGAGGTTTTCACAACTAAGCTGCTGCAGGAGCTGGAAGTGTCGACCCGAAGGTGTTTAAATAAGGCTACTTTGCAAGCTGACAGGTAAATCCATTCTCCACACGTCTGGCTATTAAAATGAAACCTAAGCACTTTTAATACCACATTTCCATTGACTGTCTTCCACCCTTTGTTTCTCCACAACAATATGACCATATAAAGGCGAAAAGACTTGGGTTTATATCTTCAAAAAGAAGAAACAATTTGGATTGATTTAGCCCATGATCACATGCCAAGTAATCAAGTCCAGACAGTTTTCCTCTGTGTACTGTCAAATGTAATGAACGCTCACGATGGCAAACTGACTGACATGCAGCTCCCAAACTATTCAAGGCTACTGGTTGGGCCTCTTTTTCGAGCCATTGCTGCTTCTAAAAGGTTGACCTTAAAAGTGTACCCGTTTTTCAACCACACATTTTCCTGAAAAAGTCATTTGTTTTTTTTTGCATTCTACAACACATGACTACACTTTTCAGATATGTTGTCAGTGGTGATCTAATGTAATGCTGTTGGATATTATTAGGCATTTAGCATTCCTTTCAGTTTCTCTAATTAAAAAGTAACAATAAATAAATACAGTGATTAAAAACTGTGACTGGATTTATGGTACCCAAATGAGGAATCAAACCCTTTGACCTACCGCGCTCAAGCTCGGAAACAATTGACTTTTACTCAGCTGCCAATGCTATTGCTACACTATTATGGGTAGACGCAATAGGCCTAGACAGATTGATTTTAGGTAATGCATCTTTGAAGATCAAACAGCAAATCTGAGAATTACTAACATTACAATGTCCTTTCCAAGATACATGATTGTAATATTGCACAGATCTTAACCGTAATAACAGTGTGATTTATATGGATAACTTTCAATCATGGGTCTAGCTTGCCCACTTTTTTTATTAAAAGATATTTCAACACTATAATATCACATTTAATATTTACTATTCAAATTATGGGTCAAACTCTATGCCCTCATAAAGCAGTTCTGCTACTAGATACAGTAATAGTTATCCACCACAAGTCTTTAGAAGAAAAACATCTACAGGTGTCAAATGCCAAGAAAATCAAACGACTCTCATTTAGTCATGTTTGAATGATTGTGTTAGTAGAACATGATACTACGCACTTGACTGTATCATAGGTACAACTGGCCTTTTTGCAAAAATGCTTCTCAAAAGACACAAACACATGCATACAGAATACAAACAGAGCATACATTTTAGAAACTTCAAAAGTAAGCACTCCAGATGTGAGCTGCTTGATGCTGCAGATAAGCGCATTTAGATTTTAAATAAGATTGTCTGCAGAGCTTTCCAATTATTTATGCTCCATAGCCTACTGCCTCTCACTGACCTGATATGAAAGATCCGGGAGGCATCTGGCTGTAGTTGGCCCCTCCGAGGTGCAGGGCGCTGGGGGGTGCGGGGGTGAAAGGTGCTCCGTAGTTTTGGGGGGTTGCGTAGGGTCCGGGAGGAATGGGCTGTCACACAGAGTAGCACTAATTACTTTTGGAAGTCGAGTTATGTAAGCTGGCAGATGAATGTGCCGACTGAGCCAAGCGTTTGGTGACAATATAATACAACATAATGTGCTGTGTTTTTGGTTGGCGCGAGGTTTGAACTGGGCTGGCGAGCACTGACCGGGGCCGCGTGCGTTTCCGTGCCTTTGCTGGCCAGTCGGCTCAGGATGCTCCTCTCGGACATCTGCAGCCGCGCGGCGATGGGTGGGACGCGGGATAGGGTGGCGGGCAGCCGGGTAACGTCAGCCTTCATGTCGCTCAGCAGCTCCTCCAACTGGTTCAGCACTGAAACGACAGGCAAGGTTGTTGGTATTTATTAATTTTTGTACGCAGTTCGTCCAAAAATAATTCTGATTGCTTTACAGACCATAAAGGGTGCAAGAAAATGACAATACAAATAAAGACGTCAAATAAAAACATGCGCAATTTTTATAAAAAATAAAATAAAGAGAAGAGTTGATATAAAGCATATGCACAACTGAACAGAATCATTTTGAGCCTGGATTTGAACATTGTCAAAGTAGAGGCCTGTCTCACATCATCAGGAAGACTTAAAAGCTTCATGAGAACTTCAGTACTCTTTTTATTTGTTTCTTGTGTCAAATGGTTTTTCTTGTGTGTATTTTCTTTACTTGCTGTGCTTCACCTAATGTTAATTCATCTTTAATGTATTCTTTAATTAAGGTGTAATTTAAATACTTTAACTGGGTCTGGTGTTTTTACAAAGCCAATTCTATAAAAGAAAGTTGTCAAAGTTGGCATTGTTTCCAGGCAGCAGATGCAAAATAAGAAAGAAGAAGAAAAAAGAAACGTAAATGGTCTGTGCCAAAATGCTAGTAAGCGGCTTTTGATTATTACAGTCTATTCAATACATTTTTGGGGGAAGGTAGTTATTTTGTGCTTTGGTAAATCCTTAAACTGGATATAAAACTGGAATAAAATTCCCTGTATCATTATATTCAAATGAGAAGTGAAGGCAACATGGCTGAGAATATGTATAAGCATATTTCCTTTTATTTAATGTTCTATTTCCATGCATTTTGTTTTATTATATTATGGCAAAGAACCATCTCCCCATAATTTATTACTTTGTCTTTCTATCATCATTGCCTTTCATCAAATGTAACACTGATTACAGACTAGTGGAGCCGCGCTGCAATTCAATAATGATGTTTATGGACATTTATGAGCTTTAATGTGCAGAAATACAGGCACAGTAGTGTTTGGGCAAGTAATCCTTTCAAACAATACAAACATGCCAAGACTCGCAGAGGAGTATTTTGGAACAATCTCTTCACAGCACGTAAGATCATCTGAGCTTTGAGGACTGGATTTGGTGTTTTTTGTGGATTTTGGTTGGATTAAATTAAAGCACTTCCTGTTGGGATTCATTTAGAGCTCTATATTTAAGATAATACAGTTCTAATAATAATTCTACTGCTTCCTATTGAGGTCACAGGGTGCTAGTGTTCATACTGACTGGCATTAACATTTGCATTTGTAAAATGTGGCACATTCATATATTTATTTAAGTGTCCAAGTGACATATTTCACAACAGAGTCAGTGCATGTTACAAAAAGGTTCCTGATCTAAGTTCCCAAAGTGTGGCTCCTGTCCTTACTTCCAACTCTGAGTGAACGTGCATCAAATGGGGACCAGTACTTAAAAGTACCCAGAACTGCGAAAGCGTGAACCACTAATGTTTTAGAGAAACAGAAGAGGAAAGAGATTTGTCTACAACAACAAAAACAGCACTCCCCCATTCAATTTATTTTAAAAAGGAAATGAATACTTATTTAAGGTATGGTATGGTCTCCATAGAAACATCTGTCTTTGGCATTTGAACCGTCCTTCACTGCCACTAAGCGCAGTCAGAAACAGTCAGGAATGCACACGTTATGAATCATAGTCAATATTTTTAAAAGGCTGTGTTCATGTTCTAGAATTTGATCATGTTATAATTTCATATGGAGGACAAGGGCCAACGCTATAACAACTCTATGGGAGATGCTCTGTTTTTGAAGGAAATATCAACATATACAATCTGCAAATTTTGACCCTAATCATCATTATTTATTCAGGATTGGTTCCACAAACTTGCCATAATAATCTTTTGTCTTAAAGTCCTTTCAACTGACTTTGAATTACGTCTCTGGGGTTGAATAATGGCACCACTTTCTGCAGCTATTGTGAAGAAAATATTCAACATGTTTATTTATGACATTATTAGAAGACATTGACCTTTTCGCTAGTTTTGATTCCATGTGGATTGGCCCAGTAATTAGAGATATAAACCATATATCCAGTCAAAAGTCTTCAATTTGATGTTAAACAGCAAAGAAACATGACCTGTACTATAATAAAAACTGATTTACAGCATTTATTTTAACAATTTGCCATAAGAAAAATGTCCTGTACACTTAAAACTGTAAATCCTGTGTCTGCTGTCATGTCTGACCTTTGTGAAGGACCGCGTTGGCCGGCTTGTTCCCTGACAGAGACTCTTTGCTGAGGTGCTGGTGGGACTCGGCCAGGCACTCCACCTCTGCGAAGCGGGCGTTCAAGGCCATGGCCGGGTGGCTGGGGTCCTGCGTCATGTTCAGGTAAGCCGCCCGCCGCAGCTGCTCCTCGATCACAAGAGCCTGCTCCAACAGCTGAAACAATCACAGGATTTAGACAAACGATTGAAAAAGGATTACAATGAGCAGAAATCCGGTGCTAAACAGAAATAATCTACAAAATACGAGCGCTAATTAACTGGGATGACATTATTTATTAGGGATGAGTGATATGTCGGTTCCAATAACGGTATATTCATATTGAAAGGTTTCCCGACTATTGGTATCGACCCGATATCGAACATTTAGCCAATATTTGGTACCAATAGTCATTCCTATCTGCCCCAGTCTATGTGTGCCTCAAGACTCATTCCCAGTTTGTCTTCAGTGCATCAGATCTGTCTTTATTTTAACAGATTAATGAGTAAAAATAATTAAACAGAGGAGCAATTAGGCAAAAAATGTCAGTATGTTTACACAAAATTATAAATTTACATCCGAGATAAATACATTTTGTTATTTTGTTTTGTTTTTTTTAACAAAGTGAATCATTTGTAACTAAGGATGTCAAGATTATTCATCATAATCGTGATTATTCGGGTCACAATATAATCGTGCTAAAAGAGATAAAAAATAACATATTGGTATTGGATAAACATATATCTATATAGGACCATCCCTATTGTTCATGTAAGGAAAGTTGGGGGAAAGACTTGAATGAGTGGCAACAATTTTGCTCTCTTAATTTCACTGCTACAAGAGGGACCTTCTTATACAACACAGACTGAGTCATCCTCTTTAGCTCATCCTTGATCTTTTCTTTACCAAAACAAGGGAGTGGGTGAGACAGCAGTAAATACAGTGAATGAGGATGTAGAGGCAGGATCTGAAACATGTTAGCCTCTCAAAAACAGGATGAGCACTACTTGAGAAATGCAGCTGTCAGCATTACCCATAAGTCTAAATGTAGTTTAAGGGCATTTGTCATCAGTAAGTAGGAAAACTCACGTAAAATAGTATCCTGAGATCAAGTCTTGTCATGTGCATTTTCAGCTAGTTTTTGCCAATAATCTTACCTTAAATCGCCGGGCCAGGAACTTGTTCTTCATCTCCAAGAAGTTGCCCTTGTTTGCTTGTGACTTGAAAGGCTCGTTGACGATGGCAAACGGGGGGTCGTTCTGGATGTCCTGCCATCTAGCATATCCATGTCTGGGGCTAGGGTCAAGGGTTAATAACAAATATGATTGTACATTGGGGCGTTTACAATCACTTTATAGCCAAACAAAGCCTGAAATAGGTTGACAAAAGGCTTCTGGATAGAGAATATTTACAAGAAATTGTTTATTCTCTTTTAACATTTTGATTTAATAATCCCACAGTCTTTGTTATAAAAATATGTTTTCATATGTATTTTAGAGTCTGTATAGTGCAGATAACAATTATGATGATCAAAATACAATTATGATTATTTTTTATAGTTGACTATTCACAATTAGTATATTAATTGCCGAAGTATTTAGAATGAAAATATAACATGTAAATCATTAATTGACATTTTGTTAATTGTAAAATGCAATACTGAGATAGAAAGGTCCATTGACTTCCTGTTAAAAACTGCAGCACAAACATGCTACGCCTCTACTAACGGCTTTTCAGCGTAGCAAGCAGCAGATTTTTATTTATTTACTTGTTTTAATTGTTGGAAATGGTTACGTCTTATTTTTTAACCTTACACGTATGACCTGGAGTCCGACGTTTAGGAATAATGGCAAGTAGGTACAGAGAAATAGACAATAGGGCAATAGGGGATAGGGGAAAACAGGGATTTTCTGAGCACTCAAACCTCAAATGTAGAACAATAGAGAATTTAACCATAAACAGGGAACACCGATGTACATTGGTTAAAAGCACAGTATCTCCTCTTTACGGAATCTGTATTTCCTATATCAATATCTGTTCTATGATTAAGGTATTGCTCATGTTATAGTAAATATTTTTAGGCTGTGGCTTAAATATCTTAGACGGAGGAAAAAGCCCACATCAGTCTGTTTTGGCTGAGTGTTACAATTTTTTAAACTAGTCAAAACCCTTGACCTTCTCTAAAAAAAACAGCATGGTCATAATTACCGCCATAGTGAGAACAACATGCACTAGACGAGCCTATTCATTGACTTCCAACTGTTAGGTATTTATTGAGCTGTGGTCGGGCTTGTTGACTTATTACACTGGGTTTCTGCCGCCTGATAGAAAAATAAACAGAGCGGAGGTCATCGCTTGGGCAACCGCTGTCTAGGATACACAACGATCCCCGCCAGCAGCCAGAAGTCGTGTCGCCGGTGCCAGATCTCGTTCATCTTCCCCGAGGAGATGGCGGCGCGCTCCTCGTTCTGCCAGAGAGTGTGGAGCTCTGAGAGGAGAGAAAATTGCTTAGCTCGTCAAACCTGGCTGCAGGTGTTTCCACTGCACACGCACGCAGCCTTTCTGGGTTGTGATCAAGGAACAGATAGTTCTGGATCAGCGCTCTGGTATGGAGGTTCGCTTAGGCCTTGGCTCCGAGTGTAATGTACAAAACAAACCTGCTATTTGTCATTTGTTTTTTGATTTCATGTTTTATCAATAAATCAGTTCTTTGTGTGTACATAATCAACATTTATCTGCTTAAAATGTCCAGAGCAAAGTGATTATCATTGTGGAAAGAGAAAAATGTTCCACCTCTGCAATAAACTAAAGAATGAGTTCTGACATTTCGAAAGGTATTTGACTTATTATTAAACTGAGAACTACAAAACTGTAAAGCAAAATGTCTAGAAAACTACTGATCCTGATAATGAAAGGTGAACTCACCAGTGAATCCCCCATCAGCGATGTTAAACATAAAGCGAGGCCTTTCTGTGGGAGGCTTCCCGTTCCCCTTCGGTAAGTCTTCTTTTGGTGCTTTCCCTTCTTTCACAGCATCCCTTTCACCTTTGATCTCTTCTGTGTGGGACAAAAATAATGCTCAGTAATGTATGCTCCTTTTTATTCAAATGTTTTGTCTTTAACATTGCTAAACCTTTCTTTGTGTCTGACGCCTCTGTCTTGGCCTTGGTATCAGCTGCCTCTGTCGTCTCCACGGGCTTCTCTTTTTCCTTTTCTTCTTTTGCTTCTTTCATTTTGTTTTCTTCATCTAAAAACAAAACAAAAAATATTCCTTACAGTTTTAGGCCCAGAATATTACTTTACATATTAAATAATGAAGGCATTTGTTTTTTACCACATTTCAAAGCTCTGTTTATATGGGATTTTACCTGTCTTCTGGTCTTTGACATCCTGTTTTGCAGCAGGTTTAGTGTCATCATTGTTTTCTTCCTGGACTTTTGTCTCCTCATTTAATGCAGTTTTTGCTTCGTCTTTCTTCTCCACCTCTTTTATTTCGCCTTCTTCATTGCCTTCAAGTTTTTGATTTGGAGATCCAGTGTGTGATGAGTCTTTTGAGGAGAGCTACCAAAGCATACAGTATGGGATTACTTTCATAGATATTATCCTGAAAAACCTTTGGTGAAAAATAACAACATTAACAAATGTAAGTACATTTTACAGTGGATACCTTTTACTTCAGTACATTTAAGAGTAGGTTTCTGTATTTTCAACTTCACGACATTTTTTAACCAGTCTGAAAAGTACAAAGTACTTTCCATATGGTATGAAGGATTATTTTTAACAGATTTATTGGGACATCATATGTAAACATTTTGAGAAACAAAAGAGGTACATATATACATATTTCCCACCTCCTCTGCCTCAGCACTTTTGCTGCTCTCTTCTTTGCTTTCATCCTTTTCTTTCTCCTTGTCTGACACTTCTTCCTCCTTCTTCTCCTCCTCCTCTTTCTCTGCATCTTTTCCATTCTTCTCAGTCTTGTCTAATGGAGCTGGAGTAGCTGCAAATATTTATTAAATACACAAATCAGTAAATCCCAGTTGAATTGTATAGTCCTTAGCTCAGAGCTCCCTCTGCTGGACACATACATGTGAATGTCTGCTCTGTTACCTGGCTTTGAGGTGCACGGTGTGTTGTTATAGCTGGCGTCTGATGTGGGAGTGGCAGTTTTCATGGCAGGAGAAGACGCCCGTGAGGAGGATTTGTCCACAGTGATTTCAGGTTTGAGCTCTGGAATACTCCACCTCCCGTTTATGTGCTCAAACTCTTGAATCTGCACAGTGAATAAGAGCAATATAAAATGTTGGCTCCACTGCTGGTCCTAATTGCTTGCTATTAAAGTCACCACCCGCATGTTTTGCATCTTGGCAGAATATCATTCACTTCATCATGTGGCACGAGTGTGGCATGTTTTAACAAGATGAGCTGTTACGATAATTTCAAATAAACTAGCAACATAATAGCATAAATTACTGGCATCTGGCAGTGGCCATTTAATCTACTATTTGCTCTAAGCAAACAACTTTCTGTTGAGACATTCAATATGTCATTTTAAAGTTAAGTCATGCCCACTGAGTAGGTTATCTAGGGTGATTACGCTAATAAATGCCAGTACTTCATTTAAACAATCTTTAAAAATCAGAACGAGTGAAGGAATGAATATCCTACCAGTCACTCTACATAATATGAAACACAAGGTGAAACCATTTTACTTAATCACCAAGGTCTAATTTAACACAAAAAAAAAGGTCAGCAAATAGCCACTTCAAAGACTGAAATGGTCTGGTTAGATAGAAAGATGTTGATAAATTTGTATTTGGTGCATTCAAATGTGGCTTACTCTTGGGCCATGTGTTTAAAAGGAAGCAGTAGTATGCTTGCCTTCTTTTTGACAAGTGACATGACACCGATCCGCGTGAGGACAGGCTGGCGACAGAGGCCTTCCCTGGGAACACCGTCTGCGAAAGTCTCAGCTCCGTCTGCCACTGGCTCGCACAGGTGACGCATGAAGAGCGATACATATGCCCTGGACAACACAAATGTATCGTGTTCTAATCTTAAAACAAATCCTAATCTTTGCACTATTTGGCTCTTGTAACTCACTTGAATTCTTTCTCAGTTTTTCCCTTGAGATCTCTGACCAGCCACTGAGAGGAGAACGCGTCCTGAGATGGCATCCCCCAGCGCATCACAGCATTCAGGAAAGCCTTGCGCTGCCGTGTGTTGAAGCCCAGCACCTTCAGATCAACATAATGGCACAAGATTATGGGCAAAATAGCATTTCATTTGAACCCCATGGTTCAAATTTTCAGCTATTCCAAGTATGACTGTGTATTACTACCAAAATAAACCCTAATTCAACAGAGACTATTAATGTCATATCCCAATTATCTTGATGATAAATGAGCTTGGATGGTTTGGACTAGCAGATCATATAATAGCTCTGCTGCCATTCAAGTCACAAATTATTAGATTGTTAGAGAAAGATCTTGGAGGGCAAGTTTGCCATAAAACATAGTTGACAGGTTGCTGTAGTATCATAAAAAATGATCTTGATTAGAAAGGATGAACAGACCTCGAGATTGCCTCCTACTCGAGCCAAGAGAGGAGGGAGAGGCTTATCCTTATCGTTACGGAGCTGCCGACGTGACTGCCTCCGACCTGCAAAAATGGATGTCAATTTAGATTATTTTATTTTAATAATATAAAAACAAACAGAATAAGACTAGAGAGTGAAAAGACAAAAAAAAGCGTTAGAGTAGAGCCCAAAGAACAAATGAAAAAATGTAAAGTCAGTCAGGCATATGTCCCCCTACTTATCTGTCCCATCTGTCCCGGGTTTTATTCTGTAAAAGTCCAACGTGGGCTAGTGGGATAGTGGGCTCCGTCCCTGTCTTCCATTTTCTTCTTATTGCTTTTTTTTTGTTGCAGCCAAAAGTACATTCCACAGGTATCCATCAATCATTTTTATTTTTGGTGTTTTATGACCAAGATAGACATTTTAAAATCAAATGGAATCTCAGTATTGAAGACAGTTTTCAGTGCCTTATTAATCTCACTCCAGTATTTATGAATAATAGACCAGTCCCAAAACACATGAAAGTGAATAGCTACTTGACACCAGCAGTTTCTCCAATAATTAGTATTTCCTTGTGATTAATGTGCACTTTGACATACCGTGATACATTCTTCCAGAATTATGGACAGAATTTTTTCCAAACATGTGATTTTGTGCTTTTTCATTGAGATGTGCATATATGTTCCCATTCTTCATCTGTTATAACGCAATTTCCTTCTTTTCCCTTAATTATTTCTGACATACTTAGTAGAATTGTAATACATTCCCTTGGAGAATTCTTGATTTATTTACATCATTAAAGATATCAAAGAAGGGCTGGTATAACTCCTCATTTGTAAATACCTATAAAAGTCCTGTTTCTCTATGGCAAAGGATTCTTTTAGAGTATAAAAATATTTCAATGTCAATTTAACAAATATTTTACCAGCCAATAAATTTAGGTGTCTTAATATTGTAGCAGGAAGTAAAGTTAAGGCTCTTTTTTGTGGTTTAGTGGGACATTTTTGCAAGGCTTGTTGTTAGTATTTTGTTTATTTCTGAGCTAAATAAAATAATGGTACCTATTACGGCTTTAGTCAGCAACAAAACAAAGAAGTATGTTGCCAAAAAGGTATTTTTACAAGTCCTCCTTTGGCCGTTTCTCTGGAGTAGATGATGGTTGCATGCATTCTTGGCTTCTGTCCTGTAACTCTATGCCAGACAACTATAACAACTAAATCAATATGGCACAGTAATTCAGGCCAGCCAGCTGTCCCTCTTGTTTGATGTTTCTCTCTCTTTCTAATCGCCTCCTTACCTTCTGGTCTGTCGTCAAAGTCCTCGTCCTCTTCCTCGGAGCCCACTGAGTACTCGGACTGATTGTCTGAAATGTCAGCGTGCCACTCTGCAACAAGACAGTGGAGAGCTATTGGGCCACTGCCAATCATCCTCACTGCACATTTTCTTAGCAAACTCTGGGGGATCTTGAATGTCATAAATCCTAATAGTAAACCAAATGGCTCAAAAGTAAGGCTTGACTTTTAAATCCTTGGCCGCCCTGAAGAATTTTAAACTCTTCTTTTACGACAGACATAATGTTATTACTACACTGTAAGTCAAACGTTAACTCAAAAGCTTTTATGCTCAAATGACTTTTCAAGATTGCCGAGTCCAAACCAAACGGCATCCCTACCTTGATCCTCCTGTGCTGCATCGTTGTAGTTGACAGGCTTGCGGTTTCGTTTGCCTTTTCCCAGTTTGCTCGCCAGGTCTTCTTGTTGCTGCTCGTAGTGATGCCGCAACAGCTTCTCCCAATAATCCGGATCCACATTTTCCTCCTGTTTGATGATCTCCCGCTCAATTTCTTCAATCTAAGTAACAAAATCATACAGATTTAAAGGCGCTCTATGTAAAAAATTGTCAATACAATAACAACAATAGCACCAGAGGGCATATTTTTTGTGAATTTTCCACATCATCATTTGGGGGTCACCGTTTTATTCAAAGGTTTGAACCAGGATTCTACTACAGATTTTCTACCACTACACCAGTCAGTACAGGCTCTGGGTACATTTCAAAAGAAGGAGGCATAACTTCAGAAGGGGATGGATGGATCCCTCATTATCATACAGGGAGCCCAGGGCCATTGCGGACACGTCTACTCACGTTTTACTGTGTGGTCTATCTAGGTTATAATCTAATCTTTACATTGTTACAGTAACAGTAAATCAGGCTGACTGCATATTTGGGAGTTCTACATGAGCTGGGCTTGGTTTCATACACATATTTCGTTTTTTCTTTCCTGTTCAAATAAAAGTAACTGACAACATATGATAATATGCCACTGTCCTTACCTTATCCTCCTCTCGGACCATGTACTGGGCCACTTTGAAGGAGCTGAGGTACTCGTTCATGTTCTGAACGTCAGTGTCGTCTGTGGCGTCTTGGCTTCGGTCTAGCAGCCTCTCAATGGCAGTACTGTCGTAGTGAATTACATTGCCCTCATCCTCAGCTTTATCTGCAGAGGGTTTCTTCATGCCTGCCATAATATTTGTTCAAAAACATATTGAAAAGAAATTTTGAGGAAAATCTAAAAGCCAACATAATTGTATAAAAAATATGTAAATAAATGAATATACTGAACATTAGAATGCCAGGTATTCCCATTATGATGTATATAACAGTATTAACAGTAACATAATGATTCATAGCATGCATGTGTCACCTTCTCCTTCATCCTTGAAGAGCTCCTCTGTTCCAAATTTGAGGATGTCGTCAAGTTCCTGTTTGGACATGGAGCCTGCTTTGGAGCCCAGCCCCGGCCGCACCACCAGGTGGGTCAGCATCATCTTCCTTTTGGCGACCTGCGTGATGCGCTCCTCCACACTCGCTCGGGTCACAAAGCGGTAGATCATCACCTTATTGGCCTGTCCAATTCGGTGAGCTCGACTAAACGCCTTTGGGATGTTAAAAATAGAGGATTGAGTCAAAACAGCTACTACATACTGTTTATATAGTCTTACCTGTATGTCATTGTGAGGGTTCCAATCAGAGTCAAAGATTACGACAGTGTCTGCGGTGGCCAAGTTGATACCTAAACCTCCGGCTCTGGTTGATAGCAAGAAGCAAAACTGACAAGCACCAGGAGCTGGGGAGATAAAAAGTGTGTTAATAATCAACATTACAATAAACCATTTCAGTAAATCGCAAAATCTGTTGAATGATCTTTGTTCAAGTAAAACACAATAATTTCAGTAGAATTTGCATAGATATCTGTCATTATCTCACCATTAAAACGATCAATGGCCTCTTGTCTCAGAGCTCCTGTGATGCCTCCGTCAATCCTCTCATACTTGTAACCTTCATGGTCCAGAAAATCTTCCAATAAGTCCAGCATTTTAGTCATCTATAACAAATAAACACATCATTGTGATGCCTTTTCTCTACATGTGACAACCCAAAACAGCTGGAGCCTAGTCTACAGCTGAGCCCCAGGAGCTGTCATGGGAATAACTGAACATCTGCGGTGAGAGGTGGCCATCTGGTGAGTATGTGTGGTACAACCTGTGGTCACACACATTTGTGTTTTGGGATTGGGCAGTACCTGTGAGAAAACCAGCACTCGGTGACCCTGCTCTTTTAGTTTCCTCAACATTTTCTGCAACAGCATCAGTTTCCCAGAGGCCTTAACGAGAGCTGACCCCTCATAAGCCCCATTGGGAGTTTTTTGGGCTTCCTATAAAAAAGGGAAAAAAATACTATGAAATTTTCTATTTCTCACCACAGGGTGTCACTGCGACCAATGTTATTCACCGTAAATGTCAGAGTATCAAAGGTAGTAGAGCAGTAGAGTTGAGCTCACCATGGAAGCACTAGGAAAGAGGTAGGGATGGTTGCAGCACTTCTTTAGGTCCATCATAATGTTGAGCAGGGAGACTTGGTTTCCTCCGCCTTTTGAATTAAGAGCCTCAAAATTCTTGGTCAAAATAAGCTTGTAATATTTCCTTATCACAAAAAAAGACACAATACTCCGTCTGAGACCTTAAGATACATATTCTGAAAGAAATTATTCTAAACAATGAGTGTATAGTATATTTTTGATAAATACAGATTACAAATATGTTTTTGGACTGAGATGCTTTTACTACTGTCTATTAGTAACACTCTCCCTCCCTCCCCAGTGTCATACTTCTGCATGGGACTGAGCTCCACTCTGACGATAAGCTCAGTTTTCGCAGGCATGTTCTTGAAGACATCAGCCTTGAGCCGCCGCAGCATGTGAGGTCCAAGCAGGTCGTGAAGCTTCTTGATCTGGTCCTCTTTGGAAATGTCAGCAAACTCTTCAAGGAAGCCGTCAAGATTACTAGAAATAGAGAGTCAAAGGAATGATTTCAAAAACAGCAGTGGCAGATGTGCTGTTGTAAAACAAGGAGCTGGAACATACTTGAAGCGGTTGGGAGTGAGGAAGTTAAGTAAGTGAAACAACTCCTCCAGATTATTCTGCAGAGGTGTTCCCGTCAACAACAATTTATGGTTGATTTTATAGTCATTCAGGCGCCTGAAAAACTGTGCAGAACACGCAAAGATTACAGATTATGTAAAGGTTAGCAATTAACAAAAAAGTTAACAAAATAATGAATACATCCTTGTAAAACTACCTTTGACTGGTTGTTCTTCAGGCGATGAGCCTCATCCACCACTAGGCAGGCCCAGTCGATTGACTTGAGGGCTGTTTGGTCGATAGTCACTAGTTCATAGGAAGTCAGCAGCACATGGAATTTGATAGGAGCCTCTCTCTGCAGGATGTAAAATAATGTTTATGTAAAACATATATGAAAAAAGAGGCTTTATGGCTTTATGATTCAAACATATCTAAGCACTCACCCGTACTTTGAATGTCTTTTTTCCTCCTTTGACTACATTATCATCAAAAAAAAATTCATTTTCCCTAATTATTGCTCGACTGTCCTTATCCCCTGTGTATGTGACCACATAAAAGTCGGGGGCCCACATTTCAAATTCTCTCTCCCAGTTGATGATGGTGGAAAGTGGGGCACTTACAAGAAACGGACCCTTTGTATGGCCCTAAAAAACAGAGAAAATAGTGAGCATTGCTCCCAGATATTTTGATCAACATGTTTCTTAGCTTCCTCCGTTTGTAGTACCTCCTTGAAAAGCGAGTACAGGAAGACGATGGTCTGGATAGTTTTGCCAAGACCCATTTCATCGGCCAGGATGGTGTCTGTGCCTTGAGCCCACGAGAATCGCAACCAGTTCAGACCCTCCAGCTGATACAGGTGCAGAGTGCCCCCAGTCGATGTGACAAAGTCTGGCTGTTCCTCGTATTTTATTGTTGGCTAAAACAGAACGCGTATTAATTGAGAGGTTGGGTAAATGCTGGAAATCAATTAGCTGTATTTGTTGTAATGCTTTGTATACTTACATCATTGACTGGAGAAGGAATAGAGCCGTCCTCATCCTCTTCATTCTGATTTCTGTTTCTCATTTTCTTGGGCTTGTCTGGGTCATCTTCTTTCATGATGTTATCCCTATCAGAAAAAGCACAATTGAATTAAGAAGAGAAGAACACTTTTTTGTGACCTCTTTGGGCACATTACCCATTGTAAATGTCTTGTACTTCAAAACATTGATTACCCTTTTATATGACTAGTAGCAAGAATGACATAACATATACACACTATATAGTGTATATACCTATATAGTTTATTTAAACATACACATACTGTATGCATTAGACATATGAAAACAGAGTAGCAGGTCTTCATATGACTTTTTTAATGCTGATTGTGTAAAAATGTACTGTACAATTACAGAACTAAGTCTTCAGGTCATTTGGTATGAAACAAAAGCAGGTTTCCTACTCCTTTACATTACAATTGAATCCAAAACTGGGGCTAAACACTGTGTAGTAATAGTAATAATTTATTCAAAGTCTTACCTATGTCTCCAATAGGCAGCTTTGTAAATTTCAAAGTCAGGGATATCCATGTCATCTCTCTCCCAGGTGCACTGGTCATACGTCAGATCTCGCCATTTCACCAGGTAGTGGTAGATGCCCTTCTTATCCACACTGGAAGATACACAAAACAGGTTCAAATAAAGACATTAAATACAAACACACAGTGACAAAGATGTGTTACCTGTGGTTTATGATGCGATGTATGATCATCCATTCCGGCTTGATGCCGTATTTGTAGTATTTATCATCTAACAAAGCATACTGAGGATCTTTGGCCCTTCTTTTCTCGCTCTTCACAACACCATTCTCGTCCTCAGTTCCTGACCCGTAATCCAGACTGGGTGGCTCATCCATGTCCGTCTTCCTCTGGTAGTTTCGGTACATCACTGAGTGGAAAATCTCCAGCTGGAGAAATACACCACAAAAAAATTGGGCAATTAAAGTCAAAGCATACAGAAAACAAATGCTGCAGAAGATCATCTTAAAGTGTATGGGCTATGCAGTAATAATGCCCATGAGCTATGCAGTAATAATGCCCATAAGCTATTCAGTACTAATGCCCATGAGCTATTCAGTACTAATGCCCATGAGCTATGCAGTACTAACGCCCATGAGCGTCGTACGTGGCAGGTACAGGTGGATTTTCTCACCTGCAGTTCTGTGATCCATGTGCAGTGCCAGTAGGACTGACCAGCAAACTTCACAAAGAACTCTCTCTCAGCTCGACCTTTCATGGGGGGAGGAGGGGGGGCATCTGGGGGGGCATCCGGAGCAGGAGGCACCGGGATGGGAGGAGGCGGCTCACCCCATCGCCAGTGGAGAATCTTCTGAACACGACCTTTGATTGGTGGACACTAAGAAGACAATAACCATGCTAGTGGAAAAATATTTTAATGGAATATTTCATCATAAAACCACATTGGGTTTCTTTAAAAAGGGCAAAATCTTAAAAAATTTAAATGTGTCAAATTATAGAGAAATACCATAAAAGTCACTCTAGTCTAAAAGATAAGATTCAGCTTTGTCTAAGTGCTCTCAATTTATCCTACATAAAAAGCGTTCCCTATCCCTAAACCCCAGTCTGAAAAGAGAGAACTAAATGATATCTGCTTCCATCAAAAATCCATTAGAATCCCATAAATTCTATATTTGGAAGCTTTAAGTATCGCTAAATTAGCCCCAGTGAAGCAGTAGAACAATTAAATCAGAGGAAGAAAGTACAGTGAGCCCTGAATAGGACATAAACAATAATGAAATAAAAGAAAGCTCACGGTGCATCTGGGACACAGCCACTCCCCGTTGGGGATCTCTGGCAGCGGTGGGTTGAGGCAGTGGATGTGGTAAGAAGAGGTGCAAGTGTCACAGCATAACAGTTCACCGCCATCTTTACAGACTCGACAGAACTCCATGTGGTCGTCATCCTCTTCTTCGTTCCCGGTCACCATGCCGACGCTCACCTCCGAAATCACCCGGTCCTCGCTGTCCTCCTCAAAATCCTCAAAGTCATCATCCTTAGCCTCCCACTGGATGCCCTCTTTTTCCTAATAAAGCCAAACACAAACAGAAGGTGAGGTCTATGAGAGCCAATTCAACAGTTGTTTTTACGGTGGGGTGGGGAGCTGGTTTGGACGGGCATTTGACACATGGGTAGAATTATGCTGAGATGGGAAAGTATTAAACTTGACGATCACAGGGTTAGATTGTAGTGATTACCACTGTCAAGTGCTGCGGCAAAAAATAGATTGTGTATTTTTGTCATTTTTACATTACAAACCTCTTTAAAGGGGGGATATTATTCAAGCTTGTGTGGGCTTTTATCCATGTTAGAACAGTGTTCCCTCATCCTTAGCTTTCTCAAAGTATTTCACATGATATTGTTTGAGTAATCCTATATTGCCCAGCAGCTGAGTGCTTTTCACCAACCCTCTGTCTCCACCCACTGCTCTATCCATATCAAAACTGTCACATAGCCATTTTCAACAATACAGACACTTATTATGGTGAAATGTCACTGTGGAAATGCAGGTCTTGTCAACAGTTTACAATGGAATACAGGAAAATAAAGATCTATATACAAGGGCTGTAGTCCACCAAAGAAATTCTTGGTGTACTAAAGAGATGCCAACTAAAAACGG
Source organism: Chaenogobius annularis (assembly GCA_015082035.1). Classification (NCBI taxonomy): domain Eukaryota; kingdom Metazoa; phylum Chordata; class Actinopteri; order Gobiiformes; family Gobiidae; genus Chaenogobius; species Chaenogobius annularis. The sequence continues at coordinate 192,166 of BJKM01000293.1, forward strand.
TGCGTGACATAAGCTCTCAAAACTATTGTTTCCAATCTGACCCAAACTGCAGTCACAAGACTAAGATATGCAAAAACAAATGTATACAGTTATGTTCAAAGAAACTGCGCATTTATGTGTAAAAAGACAGATTAAACTCGTTCAACTCTCAAATCATTAGCTAATTTATTGCTGTTCTCCCATAATAATCCTTAATCCTTATCTAAATACATGTTACAAATTTACACATTTTGAGACACCATCAAGCGATTCATCGACTAGTTGACTCAAGTTTAATATTAAATAACTAGAAAAAGCAGAATATGTCTTCAGCAGATTGCAACTTAACACTTTGTGGCAGCTCTGAAGGGACACAATGGTGAAAATAGGTCACAGCATGAGATCATTTTACAACAGCAAGGACATTTTATTTATAGTAATGTCAGAGCCAACTTTTATGGAATTCAACAAATAGAGAGATTCCAGAGAATAAGCTGCTGTCACATGACTGAGATTTGACAATGCAACAACCAACCCACTCTATATATTTGACATTCACAGCAACAGGAGGTCTGCAGAAGAATTATGCTGAAATGGGTGCTTGTGTTGGTTTTACTTACACAGTGTGGACAGCTCCATTTGCCCTCGGGGGCCTTGTCAAGCTCAGGCTCCAGACAGACAAGATGATAAGCCCGGGGACAAGTGTCACACAGGATGATCTCGCCACCCTGCTGACACACCTCGCAGTAGTCCTGGTGGTCCGTCTCGTAGCCGTCTGCCTCCTCGTCGCCAGGACCTGGAAGCAAGTCTACAATATGTGTGGAGAGCTTGTTTTAATACAACCTATGCATGTTTCTTATCTGATAACATACAAACGTGCAAATGCACAATTGACCTGTGGCTTTATGCTTACTAGTCTTCTTCTTCTTCTTTGCAGGCCGTCCACGCTTGTTCTTTTTGACCCGTCCTGAGCTGTCGGATCGAACCGAGGAGCTGTGGACACTGGAGTCCTCCTGCTCAGATTCATCCTCATCCATATCATCACTCTGAAGGAAAAAACATTGTAGGTGTAAAAGACATATTTAAAACAAACCTGTCCAATTAAGTGTTTGTAATACTCACAGAGCAACTCCTTTTCCTCTTGGCTCCTATAGGGGATAACTTGATACGAATGGGTGTCATCTTTTTAGCCTTAGCAAGAGCTTTTTTCTTATCTGGGACACGTGGACTTTTGCTGCGCTTCTTATAGCCTGGCCCTGGAGAATATAACATAAGGGAAAACAGAATAAATGAGATGATGTGTATTGTGTACTGCTAAAAATAAGGTTAGATGAATATTGTGTCATAGCAGTAAGGATCTACTTTATTTATTTAGTGTCTATAGCAATTGAGATGGCGTTTCATGGCGTTTACAACATAATATCTTGGAGGTGTTCGAGCGGTTTACCTTTGCCCTCTTTGGTCTTGGCTTTGCGGATGGGCGGAGGCTGTGGAGGTGGTTCTGGAGAAGCAGTGGCTGCAGAGACCTGCTCGGCAACAGCGATGGCAGCAGCAGCTGCAGCAGCCGCAACAGCAGCAGCGTTTCCTTTGAAGGGATTGTTTGAGCTGAACTCCCTCCATTTGGCCCCCAGAATGGTCATCATCTTTGACATGGGGATCTTCGGATTCTTCTTTGCAATCATTGGCCTGAACATCACAAACATAGTTATTTCAAGAAAATGCACAGTGCATGTGTGGCTTATTAGTTCAATTTGAAATCCCTCAAAAAAAACGCTTCTGGAAGTTATAATACTGAAGAAAAAAAAGAGCATAGCACTAAAGTATACAGTTCAAAGATCCCCAAGCGTTTTCATCACAACTAATATGGAATCACATGCTGCTGATCCTGGAACAGAGGCACCTCTTTGTGTCACAATAAGATGCTGTAAAGGCAGAGGATATACTGTGCCAAATGCACATCAGCGTGAGGAAAGTTATGATATTTTAGTAAAAAAAAGTCGATTTTTTTTGAAGATTTTTTTTTTTTTCCACTTTCAGTCTATCTGAGATCTGGTCAAATACTCAATAAACTAAAGTTTGCCAACTTGTGGTGTGGGGCAGCAAGGTTTTCAATTGTATCATAACTTTAGTTGGAAATTTGAATGGTGGAAATTACCAAATTGCAAAGAGTTTTGTACTTCCTCTGCAAACAATTAAATGAATCCATGAGTTCTTGAAATGTTTAAAACCAGCCAACCCTGTACTTTTATCTCTATATAAGTTTCTTCAGAAATGCATGGGATTCTTGCATTAGCTCAACAGTTTATAGTCTTCTAGTCCATATTTAAGTCATAATGTTAATGCTCCGTGCTATGTTTAAGATGCGCACTTTGATCTGAATTTTGATTGCAATTGTAATATGTAATATGTTTTGCCTTAAATACATAATAAATAAAGTCCAATACTTTCAAACAATGTCCAAGAATTACCGCATGAATTGGCTGAAGGCTTTGTAATTGGTGAGTTCTCTGTAGTCCTCCTCTGTGAAGGTATGATCAACATCCTCCAGACCCCACTCTTTTGCCAATTGGGCTGAGGTTTTCTGCTCAATAGGTTGCTTTGGGACAAAACATTAATATATCATAATTAATCATATAAAAATACTGATAATTGATGTGGGTAGCAAAAATGTTTACCTTTGTAGTCTCCTCTTGGCTGCTATCTCGGTCTCCATCATCTTTTTTCTTCTTTTTTGTTTTCTTTTCTTTCCTTTCTTTATGTTTCTTCTTTTTCTTTTTCTCTCCGGATCCATAGTCACTGCCTATACTGTCCGAATTGTTCCCAAAGTCCCTGTCTCTTTCTCTGTCTGAGTCTCTTTCTATATCACTGTCCTAGAAAAACAGAATACAGGCTCAATCTTTAATAAAGGATCTAAAACAACACATAAACTATTAAAAAAATAAAAGGATCTCAAACAAACGCACAATCTTTTTTCGCTTTTTTGTTTTAACTGGTTTGCCATCTTTTTCTTTCTTCTTGATGTCTTTCTTTTTCTTCGGACGGCCTTTTTTCTTAGGAACTTCTCTGTCTGATAAATCACACTCATCACCTGAAATGAGTCAAACACATGAGGGTTAAAAAGTAGGGGGGCTTTGGTGACCTTTGACAGTCCCTGAACGATGACACTTGTTCAATTAGATGCGGCTGTCAGACTGATAAGTGGATCCAGCAGCGCGTGGCTTTACAACGCAACAGGCTTGTACAAGTGTTCCTTTTAAAATCCATTCAGTTTTTCAAATGTGTCATTACCATAGCCTTTTATCAGTGTGTTGTTGCAGCAGCAGCTATCGTGTGCTTAATGGTGCACTGCTTAACTTTTTTGGTGGGGGTTTGTTACCTGCTTGTCAATGCTCTGCCTGAGTGGTTCAAATGATGTCTTTAATATCTTACATATTTCCACTGAGATAAGCAGGCCAAGTTATAGGTCAGATCTGTGGAGAGGTAAGCACGCTCTCAGTAAGTTTTGTCAGCCTCGCTTCTGTCAGACTGCCAGGGCAGCTGTGGCTGCAGTTGTAGTGAATGAAGAACAATGTCTTTGAGTGTCCAAAACAGGCCTATATTAATCAATTGCATTATTATACTTTAGCAATAAAAACACCAGTAATTCAATCAATGCTTGATAGATATGTTTAATGACATACTGTGGAACATTCCAGAGAAAGCAATAACATCTCCATGGAGACAAGCTGGTGGCTCACCCTCCACCAGAAAAGTTAGTCAATAGTGGCCCTTTAAAGACAGCCAGACTGCTCGACTTATATTGAGAATGTCTGAGCGCGCCAAAGAGCACCTCACCAAATTCCCATGGTGCAATATCATAACCTGAGGGAAAGCAATTAAACTTGAAACCTGGCCTGAGTCACAAAGATACACATGAGGCAGAAGCAGAGATAGTATAAGTGTCGATTCGCTTCAGAGAAATGCAGCGACGCTTAAAGCAGAGCCCAGAAACGGGCTGCGGTCCGCTCTGCTCAGTCCGTTTGCTACAGGCTGCATTTTGGAGGTTTTATTGTTTGCCTGCCTTTGTCGGTGCGCGCTCCCACCAGCAGCACCGACTGATCCCCCTCCCTTCTCTCTCCCATTAAAAAAGCAGCCCCGCTTCCCGCCTCTCCGTGCCGCGTGCTGCCGCTAAACACAGGCCGGGGGCGGCAGCAGAGCGCACGCAGGAGTCGGTGATGCAAAGGCCGCCCGTGCCGTGGTGTGATGAACGAGAACGACTTCCTCTCTTCTCTCGCTTTGTAGTTCCCACACGGGGACAGCAGCCACTGATGTGGCCGCGGCAAGAGGTCGACAGAGGGTGAAGGCCCTCCACGGGGAGCCCGATAGTCATCTGTCTGGCATGGCCGCGTGTCTAAGGCCAATTTACTTTTCAAGCAATGCTTGTTTGCAATTGTAAGCACGAATGTGTAACTGTTTTGTTGCAGAGTTTCTCTGGGCACTTTCAGGTGAAACTTCAACAAGAAACTTCCCGAACGTCACATGTAGTATTCAATCAGTCATCTGCTGCAGGTCCATTTGGACCCTCAGTCACAGCAAAACTGCATGAACCAAACTTAAAACTACAATGTCATTTTGACATGTTTTGGGACACTTCCGTCAGGAGGTGTGCTAAGATGCTACAAATGGGATTAGACACTTCCCATAGAATAAAAAGAAATGAAAAGCAACATTGTCCCATATTGAGCCGTCACAGAGGCACAGAGGGCTGCGTGTCTCCTCTCGCCATGATTTCACACTAGTCACCGGCTTTACGTGTGCACAGCCTCAGCCATCATCTCCATGAAGGAGCGTGTAGCCCGGGGCAGTGGGAGTCCATGTTGTTGCCAGTCTTTCATGCCGAGAGCGTTTTAGCCTTCGCACGGGCTCATTTACATATAGACTATGACATGCATGTCTGCGGCTGCCAAAGGCCAAGAGACAGAACCGGGAGGATCCCACAGCGGACGGACACTTAGTTTGAACTTTGGAGATGTGAGCTGCAGGGGATGAGGAAGTCAATTGAAGAACTTGGATATAAAAGCACAGAAACACATGTGTCTAATGTTTTAGTGATCAGTGACAGCCTGCACGAAGTGGTTTGTCACGCATGCACCCTTTTTGTAAGCTCTTATCCGACTCCAGGTATTACTGCGGGGAACCGGAATGACGCGTTATTGGGGAGAAACTTCGTGCATCTTTTGGAAACATTCTTGCACAATATGCAAAGGATTTTCTGCACAAACTCGGGTCCCGCTTGCGTATACGGCCACATTATCCGGGGGAGGCACACACACGGACACAAAATTCAGCTTTTGCACTACTTTTAGCGGAGAATTTTAGCCAAATGTGCAGTGTTTTCATTGAATGTGCGCGCCCCCGGCTGCTCGGCCAGCTTTCTACTGTACCTGGCGCGGCGGCAGCGGTGGTCGTTGCAGTTTCCCGAAGCGCTGCCGGTGAGTTTATGTCGCTTGCGTTTTCGTCCAGTTCTCCCTCGTCGTCTTCTTCATCAAAATCCCCTCCCTCGGAATTAACCACCATGCCCTCGTCTTCCTCACAGGAGCGGAGAGGAGATGACATTATATTCCTGTCATTGGCGCCGTCCTTGTATTCAAAAAGCGAATTCTTGTCCGATTATATGATATTTATTTAATATTCAAATCGGCACAGAAAAAAGTGGGGGGCGTTTTGGAATATTTTACACTAGGCAGAGCAACAAAGATGGCCGCCCTCTTATATTTATTTTTTAACAACCCCCCCAATAAGAAAAAATCCCCTTACATAAAAAATGGCTGACTATATTATTTCAGAACGCACCCCCTCCTCCTTTCTCTATCTCTCCCCGTCTCTCTTTCTCACTCTGCGCCCCCTCCCTCCACAAAAACGTACACATTGTTACAAGAAAAAAGGGGTGTGTGTGGCTGCGTGTAAGTTATATTGTTAGTTGTTTGTTTCTTTTCCCGTCTGCCCCCTCCTCCTCTGCCTGGCTCCCCCCCCTGAAAGTCCGGATCAGTCACGAGCCCGGCCGCAGACGCACACTCGCTTCGTCTGATGTCACTGTCACTTGCGGGATCACAACACGCAACACCTCTCGCTTTCTGCATTGCACAAATCTATCAAATATGGCCACCTTACAGTCTCCGGAGCCCCCACCGCTGTATAAGAATTATTTTGGAGCAGCGGGGTTGTGTGAGTGCTGGGGAGGGAATGAGCGAGAGGGGGGTTGGGAAAATCTGCCGCAGCCATGCCCAGACTTACATCAGATTGTATTGCTTAAAAATTAACTACTTGTGGTGAGGAAGAAAACAAGACAGGGTATACAAAGTACTATTCGCCCTTTCAAACACTGCTATTAAGCAACTCACAGAGCACAATCCATCCTCCAAATGCAGGTGTAAAAATCCAGTCAGTGAAATAGTGAGTACTTACTGTACTAGGACGCTCTCCAAAGGCAGCAGCCTGTGTCAGCTGGAAGGCAGTAAGGCCATGGGAATCCCTAGACCCCAGCCGGCGCTGGGTGGCTGCACAGGGCGCTCCTGTTTGGACAAAAGGGATTGAAATGTGCATTACAAATCCAAAGCTCACTGCATGATCCGGATCAAACACAATAATACACAATAGGCTACTTTTTTATTATCATCATCAGCAATATGTTGTTTTGAGAGTACATTTTCATAAATAAATGAGGGAGAACTAGGACCGGGGGTGTGTGTTCCAACTACAGAGGGAGCACTCTCTTCAGCCTCCCTGGGAAAGTCTATTCCAGGGTTCCAGGGTACTGGAGAGGAGAATCCGACCGATAGTCGAACCTCGGATTCAGGAGGAGCAGAGTGGTTTTCGTCCTGGTCGTGGAACACTGGACCAGCTCTATACTCTCCATTGGGTGCTCTCGAGGGTTCATGGGAGTTTGCCCAACCTGTCCACATGTGTTTTGTGGATCTGGAGAAGGCTTTCGACCGTGTCCCTCGGAGTGTCCTTTGGGGGGGGTGCTGCGGGAGTACGGGGTCCGGGGCCCTTTGCTCAGGGCTGTCCGGTCCCTGTATGACCGGAGCAGGAGCTGGTCCATTGCCGGAGTAAGTCAGATCGTTCCCAGCGTTGGACTCCGCCAGGGCTGCCCTTTGTCACCGGTGTTCATTGTTTTATGGACAGAATTTCTAGGCGCAGTCAGAAATGAGTCAGAAAGTTGGGTGTCCGGTTTTGGGACCACAGGATCTCATCTCTGCTGTTTGCAGACGATGTTGTCCAGATGGCTCCATCAAACCTGCAACATGCACTGGGACGGTTTGCATCCGAGTGTGAAGCAGCCGGGATGAGAATCAGCACCTCCAAATCTGAGGCCATGGTTCTCAACCGGAAAAAGGTGGCTTACCCTCTCCAGGTTGGTGGGGAGTCCTTGCCCCAAGAGGAAGGAGTTCAAGTATCTCGGGGTCTTGTTCAGGAGTGAGGGAAGGATGGAACGTGAGATTGACAGGCGGATCGGTGCAGCATCCGCAGTGATGCGGTCGCTGCATCGGACCGTTGTGGTGAAGAAGGAGCTGAGTCGAAAGACAAAGCTCTCGATTTACCGGTCAATCTACGTTCCTCCCCTCACCTATGGTCATGAGCTTTGGGTAGTGACCGAAAGGACAAAATCGCTGATACGAAGCGGTCGAAATGAGTTTCCTCCGCAGGGTGGCTGGGCGTTCCCTTAGAGATAGGGTGAGGTGCTCAGTCACACGGAAGGAGCTCGGAGTAGAGCCGCTGCTCCTCCACGCCGAGAGGAGCCAACTGAGGTGGCTCGGGCATCTGTTCCGGATGCCTCCTGGGTGCCTCCCTGGGGAGGTGTTTCGGGCATGTCCCACCGGGAAGAGGCCCCGGGGGAGACCCAGGACACGCTGGAGGAACTATGTCTCTGGGCTGGCCTGGGAACGCCTCAGGATCCTCCCGGAGGAGTTGAAAGTGTCTGGGGTGAGGGAAGTCTGGGAGTCCCTGCTCAGACTGCTGCCCCCACGACCTAGTCCCCGGATAAGCGGAAGAAGATGGATGGATGAGGGAGAACTGATTGCATTTCAGTGTGTTTAAAGACAAACGTAACACTGAAATGTTCTTAAACTTACATTAATCATGGCAGCTGACTTTACACTGCTATGGATGGTGTTCATTATGCCTTTTCAAAACACATCAATAGAATACCTAATATTTGAAAATGTGTATCAATGTTGTATGGGTTTGATGACTGACTGTTGGTGCATGACATATTTATGAAATACAATAGTCAACAATTATTATGTGAATTGACATTAAGCCAAAGCTCATGTCTGAATAGTAAAAAATGTAGAAAGTATACATTGTGATACCTATGCTCTTGAGAATGTTAAATCCTTTGGAGCACTTGGCGGTCACTGGTTTGCACCTCATCATCAAGCAGACAAGCTTTTCTGAGACAGCAAATGGCCTATCTCCATGTGTCCTGTTCAGCTCCAACAGGTGTCGCCTCCCTGCTGCTACAAAAGAGAGGAGAGGAATTTGTTAGTGTCTGATCCAATGGCCACATCTGCCAAGACCCTCACAGAGGAAGAGAAGATGATGCGTATGTAAGGCTATGACGCCTGCTAAGCCTCTGGCCACAGAGGAGACTCTTGCTGCCAAAGGAAAGGCTGGTGAGACAGCAGCAGAAATAGCCACAGTGTCAGGCTTGACCGTGTTCAAGTGTCTTACTATGTCTCTGCACAAATGAAGCTGGGGTACTTCTCATGAGCCACAGGCCTGACACAGTACTACAGCATGAAGCAGTGATCCCCCTCTCTCTGCACCCCCTGTTGGTTTGGCAGGGAGACATGCCGAGGATGAGAGGGAAAAGCGCCTCCCCTGGGTGCTGCACACTCGCTAACCTAGATTTTATTCAGTGTGACACGGAGGAAGACACGGCTCCTGTGCACCATTCAGAACCAAGCTGTGTGAACTGAGGTAACCCAGAGAGCAGATGATAAAGCAGGGCTGTCCGAGGGCCACACTGGTAGTCAATTAGGACTGAACTCAAAATATCTATACAGCAATATATCGTGACATACAGTACTTCTTGACAATATGTGTATTGGTACTGAGATGTATTTTGTGATACTTTTAAACACCATAGACATTATAAAATAGTAAATCTACCCTTATTAACGTGCTGACTAGAGCTTTATGGCTGAATTAGCTGGACTGACTTATTCATAGGACAATTGAGCATTGTGAATATGACATTCCAATGCATATTGTTATCCTACATAATTAAAAACGTTAATGTGCAATTTATGTATAAGGAGGACACGTGTATCGTATCAAGCTCTGAGTATCATATCATAGACCCTGTATCAAGATATATATTGTATCATGAGGTACCAGGCCAAACCCAGCAATACAGTGAATTACTCAAATGTGTACATTAGCACAGGTTAGACTGAGACTTTTATTTAGGTTTAGAGTCACAAAAAGCGCATTGAAATGCTTGGTATTAAGTTTAAAAAGGTACTATTTTTCTGGCTGAAACTGTATTTTATTTTCCTAGAGTTCAAGTTCCCCAGCAGGCGCTGTGATTTGGCTGCCCAGGTGGCTGATGCTCTTATACATGTCTCTCATGTCGCATTGTGAATTTTCACTGACAATGGCAATAAATATATCCTGATTCTTGAGTCCTGAGTCCTGATTCCTGATTCCTGATGTTATAATTCATCAGGAAGTGAAAAAATGGTCTGAAGCCAAGACTATGAGCAATTAATATATTATGAGTATGATTGTGATTATTTATTTTTATTTAAACAACAACGCAACCAATACCCCACATTCAGACTCAAAATAAATAGAAAATATATTATTATTTACACAGGTAACATCAGTCTTATCTGATCTAGAGAGAATCTGGGAGTTAACATGGGGACGTGACATTGGACCAGCACATCTCCTCTGTGGTTAAGAAGTCAAGGCAGCAGCTGTACCACCTCAGGAAGCTGAGACAGTTTAACATCTCAGCCGAGCAGCACAAGACCACTCTACTGTGCCACAGTGGAGTTGGTGAGCTCTGGCCGTCTGACTGTGTGGTGTGGCATTGTCACAGAGAGGGACAGGAAAGCACTCCGGACAGTGGTGTGCTAAGTGCATCACAGGGACATCTCTTCACCCTGAGGATCTGAACAAGAAGAGCTAACGGGAGGGCACAGCATGAAGCTTTGCCCCCTCAGGGCAAAAACTGAGAAAAAAAGAGAGAAATTCCCTTTGGCCATATGCGTCATGAAAACTTATGAACTGTAGTTTTTTGTCATGGCTCGATTGCTTACATTTTCATTGCGAAAAAGGAGAATTCTTTTGAAATTCCAATGCCCACTATTTCACAGTGACTTGTAACATTGTAAGCATATGTGACAAAACTATCTATCTTCAATCCATGTAGGCCAATCGTATTTCTGATCTCAGACACATGTGTTCACATTAAAGGGTCAAGTGTTTGATTAGCTTGCCTTTAAGTATTAGTTGGTAATGCTAATTTTTTTCACAAATCCAACAAAGTAACAGCCTAACACTAACTACACAAAAAGTGTAAATTATGAATCAATGTATGTATGTAGAATAAATGTATTGAGGAACAAATAATTACAATACATTTCATTTCATCCAAAACTTTAGACTTTCTTTGCCAACTTTTTGTTTAGTAGATTTTTACTCACCTATCATCGACTGATTTCTTGATTGTAAAAATAAAAGCCTATAAAAAGATCATTTTTCAGCCACAATTACCAAAAGGTGCATTTTTGGGGGAAACAATAGGGGCAGAAAGATGTGGGGGGAGATTATCAGACATGTCTATGTACTGTATGTGTATGTGTATGTATATATGTTATATCTATCTATGTGTATGTATGTGTGTGTGTGTGTGTGTGTGTGTGTGTGTGTATATATATATACATATATACATATATACATACATACACATGTATGTATGAATATATACATATATGTGTGTGTGTGTGTGTGTGTGTATAATGATTGCTATTTTAAAAAGATGAATATATCTACATGTCCGACAATATATGTGATGATGGTAATGATAATGTAACACATTTTTACTCTGTTTGAATGCATACACACATACACTCAGGCAACACATATGCACAAATAAACATACACGCACACAAACATCCACGCACATACCCACACGCGTACACGTACAAACACACACGCACACACACGATCAGCCCGCTCTGAAGTTTTTAGACCGTTGTCCCTCTACTTGTACAATGTCTGTATTGTTGTCTGTCTTTTGCTGTTTTAGTTTTTATTGTCCTCATTATTGTTACTGTTTTGTATTTGTAAATAAAAATATAAAAAAATATAAAAAAAAGGTTAATTTTGTTTGTTTGGTTTTATCATACAATAATAAAACGTGACAGTAAAATAGAATTACGAAAAAGGATAGGCTTGCGTTTGAGTTTATGAACTTTGTTCTTATATATATATATATATATATATATATATATATATATATATATATATATATATATATATATATATATATATATATATATATATATATATATATATATATATATATATACATATACATATACATATATATACATATAGATAGATAGATAGATAGATACAGATATCTATGTATAATTTTATTTTATAACATCCTGTTTCCAAGGTCCGTCAGAGAAATGCTTCCGTGCGAGACATATCAAGCGCAGGAGAATAAGAAGGACGGGAATGGCAGCAATGTTTGAAGAAAATGGTCCTCCGACGCACGTAAGCCACTGCTTCTTGTTAAATGTAATACATTCTAATACCGATGCATTACTAGATAAGTACTTTGTTTTTTTTAAGTGTTGTCTTTGCTTTAGCAAACGTATTGCAAGCTAGCAATAATTTCCCCCATATTTCCCATGTTTAACATTACAATTTATATTATTTCTTAAATGGGATGTGTAATATACATTATGAAACTTAGATGTGGACATTTTATATCGTTTTAATTATATAATGTATAAATCAAATCAATGTCAACAACGTTAAGTCAATAATGTACAAGTACAGTATTTAAGTAGGTGTGTCACTGCATTTATTTCTTCTGGTCCTGCAGTCACAAGTGTCCTCATCATCCCAGGCCAGACAGAAACTAGAAGGACTTCTCAACAAGAATATGAGGATCCGAATGACAGATGGACGGACTCTGGTTGGACTTTTCCTTTGCACAGACAGAGACTGTAATGTCATCCTTGGCTCAGCACAAGAATTCCTTAAATCTACAGGCAAGTCCGCTCCAAAGTCTAACTGTTACATGCAAAGGTCTTAAATCCAATACTGATGTAGGTTGTCATGTTAATTGTCCACTTACAAATAAAAATGACCAGCAATGTTATGTTTTAATGATAATATTTTTTTCTTTCCATCTTAGACACATTTTCCCAGGGTGAACCCCGAGTCCTAGGACTGGCTATGATTCCAGGACACCATGTTGTTTCTATTGAAGTGGAGGTAGACAGTCTGGAGGACACACAAGGCTTTGTTTTAAACCACTGACATCTTTTCCTGTTTGGAAGACACTCCTGAGTGCTCACTAGACTGTGGCTGGCAGACACCAAATGGGAAGGACAATGACTTGGTTTCAACTCATCCCAATTTCAAAGTTCCAGTTTCCTCAACAACAGTTGATACTTATGATTTGTATGATTTTTCAATGGACTGTATAATAAAATCGTCATTAGTGGTTTGTACCATACAGAAGTCAGTGACATCAACGGAAGGACTGTTTTTGAAAACATTTTATTTACCTTTAGAGCTTACCAGCCCAGTTGCACGTGGCATATTGAGTTTGCCACTACAGTACCCACCCAACAGTAAAAACAATGTAACCAATTTAAATACACATCACATAGGGTTCATACAATCGAGCAGTTGTTACACATTTTAAAGCAGTTTAACAGCTTCCACAATGTAGAGCTGGCAAAATAACTTAGTTGATTTTTTTTTAAAAATTTAAATACACCTTTTAAAAGGGTATATTTGCATCAATTAGCAGTACGTTCCTAGATGTGCTCAATTTAAGATCAGTAACACTGACTAACCTGAGTGCACAGATCAGTTTGACCTTTACATGAACAAGGCTCTGAGCCTCTGGAGTCACATAATCTGCCGGGTAATTAAAAGGCTTTTATAAAGCCTACAGTAACAACTGAATGGAGTGGTTGAAAAAAGTAATGGTGCAATTGACTTGTGTATACTGAACTACTTCCTCAGGTGTTGATGTTGCAATGGATTCTTTAAATTCAAACTTCCCAAGAAGTAATACATAATCTTCAATGTGCTGGAAACATGATTTAAAGTAATGGATTAAAGTAACGTCAAGCAAGATTTCCAAAATCCTCTTTGCTATCCTAGACACAAATGTCAACAGTGCTGGGCAGTAAACTTAAAATGACCACTTTTTGGAATACTGCAAAAAGGAAGCCTGTGATATTGCAAACTAGCTTTTAACGCAAGGGAGCAGACAATCCCTTAGAAATGTGCCTTTAAATGGCACAAACAAAACAATTGGTAAAATAGTACACAACAGTTTTGAATGAGAACAAGGCATAGTTTTCCTTAAACACAAATGCTGGCCAGTTCAGCTGTAGCTGTTGCATGTCTCTGTATTTCTAGCCAGCCGGCAGTCTTTAAAAAACAACTCTGGAGTCTGTAGAAGTCCATAAAAGCCATAACAATCCAACGTCCCAACACTCAATTAAAAAAAAAAAAAAAAAAATCAGTGAAGAGCTTGTCTCTAATTGTATTGGAACTTTGTCTCTAATTGTATTGGAACTTAAAATGGAAGCTGCCACCAGACTCAAACGGGTTGAAATGGAAAGGCCAGCCTTGTCCACCGTGTCCGCCACCTCCGCCCTGCTGGTTCTCTGGATCAAGTGGATCCTCGCCTTGATCAAACTTTTGCCTCATTTCTGGAAATATATGCAATATCGTTTCAATTTCCAATACAAATGGCATATGATAAACATTAGTATTTACAGATGCCGCTTACCTGGGTCTGTAAGGACCTCTTTAGCAGATGCAATATCAATGAATTTCTTTTCCGCTTCCTTCTTCTCTGATTCTGATTGAAAGTTATCAGGATGCCATTGTTGAGCCAGCTTTCTGTAGGCTTTAGTAATTTCCTGCTTATTAGCATTTCTAAAGAAAGTAAACTTGATTCAAGTAATTGCTTTCTTTACAATGTGGTAGAGTTCTTGTAGTCAGTATAAGTTAGTTTCTTTACCTGCCAACTCCCAGGATTTTATAGTAGTCTCTTTTGCGGGAAAGTTTCAGTAGTCTCTGTGCCTTTTCCAGCCCTTCCCGTATTTCATTGCTGTCGCCTTCTAACTCTCTTGCCTCTTGATAATCGTCCACAGCTAAAGCACAATATTTTACATCAAAAATAACATTTGAACACATTGCACAATGCTCTAAAAGCACACAGGGCTTTACCTTTTTCATAGTCTTGATTGAGAATATAAGCTTCCGCTCGATCCCTAAGAATATGAGCATTGCGTGGGTCTCTCTCGTGAGCTTCTGAACACGCATCAATAGCTTCTAGCGCCAATTTTTCCTGGGGGGAAAAAATGCCAGAACAATGTTACATACATTTAAAATATAAAAATGCTACATGAAATATTTACCTGAACTAGACAGAAACAGATCCTCTCTTTTGCCAGGTTGGTGTAATGCTTGACATTTGGCTCAGTCTTCATCACGGATTCATATTTTTCAATTGCTTCATGAAACCTAAGAAACACATTCACTTTAAGCCAGAAAATTTTGACTAAATTAATGCAAAAATCTAAATTGTTGGGAGCACAAACCTCTGTTCTTGAATGAGCTCTTCAGCTGAGTCAAGCTGCTTGCTGAGCTTTTTCACTTGTCTGTAGTGGCTCAAACACTCTTTATCATCCTGGTCTAACTTTAAACACTCTCTGATCTGGCTGCACACAAACAATATGTAAAGTAGAGAGTGAGAGCAAGAACAGCATCTAACTAAAAAACAGGCACTTTGCATAGTGTTTATTCAAGTACTTTAAAGAGTCGTGGTGTTCTCCAAGGCTGTAGTGCAGCCGGCTCAGCTTGAGGAATGCAGCACGGTTGTCATTGCGGAGCCTTGTGGTAGGTGCCAGATCCTGGATGGCTTTCTGTGGATCTCCCATACGGATGTAACAGTCAGCTCGAAGTTCCCGTGATTCAGGGTCCCATGGTGAAATCTAAAAGGAGACAGAAAGTTTCAGTCACTTGTTAGAACTATATTTTAAACACATTTTGTGTCAGACCTTCATAGGCTACAATACAAAGTTATACATTGTCTTATAACACTGGGCCTTGTAATACCAAAGACTAAAAGAACACACCTCTATGACCCGTTCAAGCAGATTGACAGTGGTGCTATAGTCGCCTTGGTGATACGCAGCATTTGCCTCCTCTTGCAGCTCCTCTAACTCCCTCGTCTTCCTCAATAGATCATGAGCTTCTTCACTTTCTGGGTTGCGCTGTAACTGCAGGAGAAAAACAGACAATACCTTCAGAGATATTTCTTCAGGCTAATATGGACAGTAAAAGACACTAGAGTTCTCGAACTGGGAAACCACTTCTCCCAGAGGAAATGACAAAGATAATGGAATAAAGCATACCACAATCTCAAAGTCTTCTTGGGCTTCCTGAGAGTTCCCCTGTTTCAGTAGTATATTCCCTCTTTGCAGCCTGGCCTAGGAAAAGGAGATAAATAATGATTATAAAGATAGCAGAATTGTAGAATTGTAGAATTGTAGAATTGTAGAATTGTAGAATTGTAGAATTGTACATACGGCTAAAAAGTCTGGCTTGAGATGAATAGCCTTGGTCAGGTCTGGCAGTGCAGATTTGGACTTCCCCATGGCTAGGAACACTGCTGCCCGTTTGTAATAAGTCAAGTAATTTTTAGAATCTCCGTCTAATAAAGCATAAAGACACAATTGTAAAAAAGGTTATAGCATCAGTTAAATGGCCCATGAGAAAAGGGCAAGCCTGTGAAACCTTACCCACAGCAGAGTGGTAGTGGGACAAGGCTTCAGCCAGCTGACCAGCGGCCAGCAGTTTGCGGCCCATCTCCAAGTGGTGCTCAATCTCCACTTGAGTTGCACCTAGGACACCTGCCGTGCAAAAACAGAATAAAGCAGTGACACAAAGCTTATGATATTATTTATGTTCATCAATGTGAAATACTATCCCATCATTGGTTGCATCAAAAATGTCACCATTTTTGGTTACATTTGACTTGAAAATGGAAACATTTGAAATATTTTGGGGCGAGATGTGATATGTATGTATGGCATGTATATCATGTTGCGCTAGTATTATTTTTCTTTGCTCTCAGGTCCTGTCTCCTGTTATTATGTTTTGTGTATTATTAAATTGAAAAACCTAAAATATATATTTTTTATTTCTATATGAGGAAACAAATAATTAATCTGGTTGAAGCAATTTGCTTTTGACTATTTTAGTTAATTTACCATAAGTGCTATGATTAACTTTTAACTCCTTTGTTGAATAAAATCCTAAACTGTATATTTACAAACATAAGAGAGTCCTATCTGGAAGATACTTTATCAAAAGGAGGGTAGTGTCTGCAAAGCAAGGACACAACTTTGAACCACACGCAATGATGATGATGATGTGATGATAATCTCAATGCAATTTCCCGTGTCAGTTAACAGGACATAAGAAGAGTACAAACCAAAAAAGATCCTCACCCACCCAGACAGCAGTATCCTTTTTAAACATGTTGTAACCCGAGCCCCGGACTCACCGTCCAGCTGGAGGTCCAGGAGCACACAGAGCAGTGACAGCGAGCAGAGGATTCCGCTGACTCCAGCCCGTCGACAAGCCTCCATTACCAGCTTTAACCACACTGAGACAGCCAAACGACCCTCACTACCGTTCAACTAAACATTTAAGTCATTTACACTGGTGTTCTTGCTAACATTTCGAAGTCTTTTCAGTAAGAACAGCAGAATAAGAAACGACGGTGTATTTACAGTCCCGCTGTGTCAAAGGTCCGTGTGGAAAATCCCCTCAGTGAAAAGGTTCCTCTAGTTACTCATTAGAATCCTTAAATGTTTGTCTGGTTAAATAGTCCTCACTTGACTTTTAAAACATTATAACAGATAACCTAAGTAAAGCAGCGCCTACATATAACCTTCCCGTGTTGGGCTCTCGGGACACCCTCTGCCGCGCTCCCTTTCTGTCCAACATCTCCAGTATTGGTCCGTCGCTGCGCTTCCGCGTTAGGCCGAAAACGTGGACTGCTCTTATTGGAGGGATTTTTTTGACTCGCACTTTCTCTTGCACTGCTCTGATGTTGAAGGCCAATTTCAGGTCCACACCAGGCCAGCCAAAACATTACAAAATCTTACTTGACTATTGTTGAATATCTGTTAATAGACATTAAAAACAAACAAAATTAGTAGAGTAAAATAAATAATAATGTACAAAAGACTCTCGGTAGAACCTGTTTGATCTTGTTTGTTTGCTGTCATTTCAGTTCATTTGACGTTTACATGCATTTGTAGTTTGTTGTTTTTGTTGTTGTTGTGTTGCTTTTAATGGCGGTAAATGCACATTTTCAGTGGACTGCCAACCGCCATTAAAAGTAACACAATAACAACAACTATAAGCAGCAGTACGAGTCCGTCAGACATTATTCAAGCGGGCAGGTTTGACTCCCGGGCCTGACCGGGCCTTTCTGTGTGGAGTTTGTATGTTTCTCTCTCTGGTTTCCCCCATCAACCCAAAATATGCACAATAGATAAAAATCCTATATATATATTTTTAATTTATTTTTCATTATTATTATTATTTATTGTTCTCTCTTTTTCTCTCTCTCTGTCCTTCTCTATCTTTCTGTCTCTCTTTCTCTCCTTTTTTTTTTTTCTCTCTCTTTTTTTTTTTTTTACGGTATAGAGTAAAACACATACTTTGAAGACGTACAACTACAAAAGACGTACAACTACAAAAGACGTACAACTACAGAAGACGTGCAACTACAGAAGATGTACAACTACAAAAGGTGGCGGTAAAATGCACCTTTTCAGTTGGCTGATAACCGCCATTAAATGCAACACAACAACATCATTCAAGCGATTCGATCAATCAGATCATTTATTTAAATGTATTTTTATTTTATACTATAGTAATTTTATATCTAATGCATGCCCTTTTGATTTCATTTATGTTGTTTTTATTATTGCTCTGTGTTTTATGTTGCACCTTAATGCCGAAACAGTGGTTGGAAATACAGGGCGCAATCAAAAGATTAAAGAACAATAAATCCCCGGGGAGCAATAGGTTTGCCTCAGAGTGGTATAAAGCTTTAAAAGTCACACTTACTCCTTTCCTATTGGCAACTTTTAACTGGGCGCTTAAGAAAACTCAGACCCCTCCTAGTTCGAAAGAGGCCATCATATCCCTGATACTTATTGTGCCTCATATAGACCTATTTCTACTCTGAATTGTATATACACCTCAATTATGTCCAAAAGAATGGGGCAAATACTTCCAAACTTAATCCACAATGATCAGACAGGATTCATTACCAAATGACAAACACAAGACAACATAAGACGATCCTTACACATAATGAGCTAAATACAACAAAACAAAGCCGTGATAATTAGTTCTGATGCTGAAAGGGCTTTTGATTCTGTTAGCTGGCCATATTTATTTAAAGTGCTGAACAAATTTCATATTGATGATTCAATTATAAAAAATATTGGGGCTCTTTACGATGGTCCAACATCAAGGATTCAAATCTGACAGGTCCACTGACTCTGGAAAGGGGGGTCAGGCAGGGCTGCGCCTGGTCTCCCCTCGTGTTTGCTTTGTATTTGGAACCATTGGCCCAATTTATTTGACAATCAAAAACAATTCACAGTGTTACAAGTGATGGGACAGAACATAAAGTTGCCTGCTATGCAGATGATGTTCTATTGTATTTGACCAAATCAGACATTTCCATACCCAATGTGATGAATTTTCATCAAAAAATTGGTCCAATGTCTGGATTCAAATTAAATATACAAAAACTGAAATTCTCTTACTAGCAACTCCCTCTGACCTTTAAAAAGATGTACCAATTTAAATGGCAAACAGAATCTCTGAGATATTTAGGTGTACTTCATAGAGACCTATACCCCTCTTTTTAAGACCATAAAAAACTTAACAAACTTAACAAAGATGTTTAAATTGGTTGGCTTACGATCAAATCCAAAGCAATGACAACAAACCCAAAGGCACAGACTTAAGATTTAAAGTCTGGACAACACATTTTTTGGGATTGTCCCATTGTTCACAAGTATTGGACTGAGATCAACAAAACCTTACAGACCATTTTTGACACCATTCCACTGGATTTCCGAACTATGTATTTTGGCCACAGGACTCCTCTCAAGGAGCTATCTCTGGAGCATTCTCCTGGCTGCAGTAAAAAAGGTAAGCACAAAAAAATGGATGACACAAAACACACCGACAATCAAGGACTGGACTGACATTATAATGGACATTCGACAAATGGAAAAAATCACATTCCGACTATATTTTTTTTAAAAGGACACATTTGACAGACAGACATTTGTTTGGGTTCAATAGTGTTGTAGTTTTTATTGATTGGTAGAATATGGTTAGGGTTAATGTGTTTTGATTTATGTCTGTTTTTCTTTCTCTGGTCGTGTTTTGTTTGATTTTTCATCTTTTTTTTCATTGTTCTTTGTTCTTTAAAAATTAAACAAGATCTTAATTTAAAATAAACAATAACAACAAATAAAAAACATTTTATTTAATAAACTATAAAACTGTACAGCACAAATATGCATGTCATTTGCAAGCCAACATGATTTGGTTAAAAAAAAAAAAATTCAAACAAGATATAGTACAAACACATTAGGTTCAAAATCTTCAACTTTGTACAACATTTTACAACTCCAGTGGAAACCTCATGCACATTTTGTAGACCTCAAACTTAAAAATCCCAAAGTTCAGTCTTGATCCTTCTTTCAGACATAGGCATTGCGTCCATAAGTACTGGGAGCAGCACTGCGGGCTGCCCCAGAATAGGCAGTCCCCCTGCTTTGATACGGAAACAGTCTGAACACACAAAAACACAACACATAAAAGATTGTGTTACTTGAGAATACAAAGTAATTAATGTGAATCGTTGCTTATAGGCTGAGGTGGAAGTAGACTACATAGTTTATAAGTGCAGAGGATTCAGGCATTTTATGGCTACTTTTTCAAAATTATTTTTATTATTCTCTCACTGTAGATGTGACATCAGATTTAATGTTTTGTATTTGTATAGGCTAGTAAGATAGACAAAGCATAAACGCCAATACTGATATAAGAATTTATTATTTAAGAAAATGCAAATGCCGAAGAAAATAAAGAAACACAAACATGAGGATGTAACACATAAAAGGGAAGATAAATCAACTCTAGAAAATGTTATTCTAGTAAACGTACATGATTTTTTTTTATTTACGTGATAAAATTGCCTTATGTCTTACAATTTTCATATTCACCACTAAGAGGGGCTAAAGAGTTAAGACTAGTCACTGCAACAATCCCAATTTATTTGTTCAGGTTACCACTATAATGTGGTAAGACAAAATCAATCAGAATTAAGTTTTCTTACTTAACGCAATAGATCCTGAATTCACGTTCATTTAGGTAAAAACACCTTAATGAAATTAGGTTTAGTTACTGTGGAAAGGTCAAAAGCTTATATATACATAGTTTATGCAGCTGAGTTGCTATTTCACCAGATGTGAATGATTAAATGTTTTAAGGCAAAAGAGATTATGATCATGAGCATTCTAGATACTTCTGCCTACTTAGTTATATACATGTTATAACAAATAAAAACAATATAAGATACAAAAAGTTAGAAGGCAAGTTCTTGTTAATCATTAATTATTTGATTGATGTCCTTTGCACTTGAATTCATATTTGAAATGCATTATTTTTTGTTTTAGTAAAAGTTTGGATGGAACTGAATCAATAACATTTGTACTGCAGTGTTGGCTAGTGTATTCTGTGTAGTCTTATCAACAAGAGTCTAAACAAATACAGACTTAGAATGGCTGAACTCACCGTTTCTCGTCTGATGCCATTTTGCAGGAGCATGTGAGGCAGGCCCCACCTGCGATGGCCAGCACCGCTGAGCACCAGCCGATGTACAGGCCCTCTCCTATTTCATACCTGCAGCATCAAGACTCATATCAGATGGAAATCCCACACCGTATGTATACTTATTGTCAACCGATCAGCACAGATAACTTACTTTGTTCCAACAAAGAGAGGATTAAAGAAGTCTTGGGTGATGTTGAAAGCATACCACGACACAGACACCATCGTGCAAATACCTTTTAAGTAAAAAAGACCAAAATGTCATGATTTTTTCTGCAGTGTATATGTGATTTCACTCAGAATTGAAATACTGTGCTCAGGTCTTGGTTGGCTAAGTAAAAAAAAAAAAAAAAAAAAAAAAAAAAAGGAAATTCATGTACTCCTAGTGAGCAAACGTTATGACCCGTTTATTTAATTAGCCTATCACTCCTGCAGTGCATAGAGACTACATTGTTGTAGGCATCGGTCATTCTAAAAAAAAAAAAAAAACACCTGACTTTATCAAGAGTTGATATTGATAATTGATATTATGAACTTGTATGACAAAACGGTTTAAACAAATATTCTGCTGAAATGGTATAATGCACTTAATATGTTGCTTTTACCTTGTAAGATGAACAAAACCCCAGCCGTCCCGGCGATCCTCCCTTTGAGCACGTAGTTTTCCCCTCCAGCCTTTGAGCACTGAATCCCAATCAAGGCTGCCACCAGGCCAAAGGAGCCCAACACCATGGAAGTTATCATCAAGGCACGAGACGCCTGGATGTAACCTGGACACAACATGAAAACCCGCCGACACAAAGATATTAGTTATCTTTTTACAAGCCAGGGTAGATAACTTTCCTTCAGAAGGTAGGTTAGCCGTCTCGTGATGTGCATGAGGTAAATGCAAGAGCCCAAGGACTTGTACGGCCATGCAACAGATTTTTTAACTTTGACATTGCCGTTGCCGTTGAATTTACAATATTGTGTGGGGCGACAGTGGCAGAGAGGGTTGAGTATTTGCCCACCAACTGCAGAGTAGTCCATAACCTAGCCCTAGAGTCACAGCAGTTGTGTCATTGGGCAAAACACTACACCCACACTGCCCATTCCAGTAACAGCACAAGCAGCTGGTTGTGATAGGAAGGGCATCTGACGTAATAAATCAATCAATCAAATGCGTGTTGTAACAGATGTACTGTGGTGGCATGAAAGGGGAAAGAAAAAAAGACAAAACATTTTTAAAGGTGCACAATGTGACTTTTCTGGGGAAGGGGTGTCCACCTACTTGTCTCCATGGAGATGTAACTGCTTTGCCTGGAATGTTCCACAGTATGGCATTAAAATGAATCATGTTTTAATCTGCCCTGTAATTTGGCATGGTGATTAATTTTCAAAGCAGTAACATCTCCAATGAGACAAGCAGGTGGCAGACACCGCCCCAGAAAAGTTGCATAGTATACTTAAAGGGAAAATTGAACATACCACTCAGAGCCAGCAGAGAAGGAAACTCCCTGCAGTTGTGGACTCCGGTTGAGTCGGTTGCACAGGACATCCACAGGTTCTCATAGATGGTAGACGTGGTGATGACATTCCCGTCCACAGTTGAGGTCCTCCAGTAGCGGTTGGGCAGGGCCACCCCCACCAGGACCCAACCAACGAAGCCCAAAACAAAAGCTACCACTTCCACAATTGGATCCATGACCCCCTTAGGTCTAGTAGCCGCAGAGGAGAATCCAGATCTTGTTTTCTAATTTGCAAAATAAGCCAAAAATAGAGTCTAATAGGCCTGAGTGGCAGTAGAGATGTTTTCAGTGACTTTCTCTCCTCTGATGGTGTGAGATGTGTCCACCTCAACAGATATGTATAATCATTTATATGAGAACACTCCTCCCCTTTTTGCGCACACTGTGTTTTTTCCTTTGAATTTTTACACCCCTGAAACTGAACAGGTGTTTATCGGCACACTTGGGTCCAATGGTCAACTGCTGGTCCTAATTCTTACATTGATCGTTATTGCTTTGTTCAAAATTGTCAACTTTTTGTGATTTATCTAAAATAAATAGTTAAAGACTTTTTTATTCACGAAGATGGACATTTAGACTTCGCTCAGTGTGTCAGAAATGTGTGTCCTTGTCCCACTTGTTGGCAGCCCATTTAACGTATTTTCCCCCTCCTTGTATATGGGAAATGGGAACCAAGTTCAAACAATGTGTCAAACAATAGTGCATAAAATGTGCTGGATGGGAACTGAAATGAACCCTACAGTGGTGGCTGCATATGTGACTATGAACGTACAAATGTTTGTTGATGAATTGCATCAGCTTTTAAGTTTGAAGTCACTGTTCACTGTGTTGGGCTTCTTATACATCAAACCATTTTACGAATGTTTGAAAAATGCAAAAACAGATCTTAATAATTGACAGACAAGAAGGAACAATGTGCTTCTAATGGGAAAGTAATCATAGATGATGTATTAAATTATGTCGATATGAAGGGCAGTTACAATCAATGTTTTATTGTTTAGATCTGTACTCCTCAAGGCTGCAGATACAAGGTCGCTGTGACTAAGCACCACACCTTGGTTTTAGTAATATTATTTGGGAAAAGTGTCAACACGCTTCGGGTTTAACAAAATTCTGATAGCCATCGGGTTCACTATGATGTGTCTGTGAATACTGATAGTCAGGGCAGCGCTGTTGCTAAACCCAGGACACATATAGATAAGGCTAACATAAATCCTGGCTCTTGGACTTGGAAAAAGGTAGTTAACCTGTGAGCTCAATTTGGAGGTCAAGCGCGAGGATGCCAAGTTATACAATTTCGTTTAGGATTGTTTGCAATTTTAATTGCTTTAATCCTTTCCTTTATTTTGCATTTTTCTCTCAAATCGGTCACTATATTTGCATTTCATTCAGGTTACTAGTTCAACACTAGAGTTATAAGTATGTCACAATATCAAATTTGAATGTTAGGATTATTGACAGAATAAACATCACCATTACCGGTGTTCATGATTATTGAGACAAAACAACAGTGAAACTTCTTTCTAACATGTTACTGTTCCTCAGGTTTGTGACTGGCTTTACAAAATTGAACTTTCTGAGAGACTAAAAGTACTAATCTTGACATCTTGACAGAATCTTGACAGAATCTTGACAGAATCTTGACAGAATACATTGTAGAATTCCTGTATGGCTTTCGGAGTAATACAATTTTAGCACTGTTGTCATAGCAATTAACAATTCAAAACTAAATATTATATTGTTTGAATTGGGAATTGTCCTCAATAATGTTGTTTATAAACAGGAAGCAAGGAAGGAAGGCAAGTCTGTGAAGTCAATCCCTAAAAAATAATAAGATTCAACATTTATGGATAATTAGATTAGAAATTGTGACATCAAATTCTGGAATGTGAACACAACCTCTTTTGTCAGAAAGGACATCTATTTAAAATGTTTGTTACATTTTTTGACACAAAATAGACCTTTTATACTGCTATGTCATCAGAATGTTCAAAATTCTGGGAATCGAGGCAACTGGAAGCAAAGTGAACCAATAGCAATAATAACAATAACATTTTCAAATATTAACAATGATAATGATTTTAAGCATTTATAACAAAAAATACTAAGAAGAAATGTCAGTAAGTTTGTTTTTCTTTGAAGAGCTTGAAAAAATAATGTTTTCTAGCTTCAAAATTGTATTTGATCTTCACAAAAAGTAAACTCTCTGTTACATATGTAAGTATGTAATATATATATATATATCTGTAGACCCCAATACTTACATTTCTGTAAGTATTTTTATTTGTCCCATAGAACAAAAAACTGCATTTTGCCTTCATCAAAACTGTTCAGTGTCAATAATGATATCCAGTTTAATGAATAATGTAAAATACAACTGTAAATGTCTTTAAACTGGGCTCTGATATGTCCGTCTGTATTATTTTTGTGCATATTTTGACGAGTTGATGCATTTATGTTTGTTTACTTTGCCTGTTTTTGTTGTTCCTTTTTGCCACATTATATTATAAATAAATAATTTGTATATATATATATATATATATATATATATATATATATTTTCACAATATATATATATTATTTCACAATAGTGTAAATTTACTAGCCCCATGAATATCTTCTTTATGGCCTCATTGTTTGTTTGAAGAGTTATTTTTACAGCTCACCTGTCCATTCTGTGTTTGCCATGTTTGATGAGGCCGATTCACTTAAGAAAACAAATCTTTAAGCGATGCTTGTAAAAAAATAATACCTGGAACAAAGCAAATCTTTTTAAGTGCTTTCCAAGAAAACTGCGTTGCGGACACAGAGGGAAGGAAACGTGACGTTGGGGGACAGATCTGAGCTCACTTCAAACGCATTTTTGTGCACAGGTGCGTTGACTACAATCTGGTCTCACAATATTCTTTTTTAAGATGCTAAGGATTTGCATGTACAATTATTACACACATTTGGTAACATCTGACAAGTAAGAGCACATACAATTGACTGAGATAACGAAATGGACATTGTCATTAAATCTAATCTAGTCTAATTTTATCTAATCTGATCATATTTTTAAACCTAATATATTCACATTCCTTGAATGAGGGTTTTGTAAACTTCTGCTAATATGCAGTTTTATGGAAATTTCTGTTGAACTTTTATACTCGGCTCAAACCCACACATTTCCCCCCCCCCCCCCTCACCCCCCCCCCCCCCCCCCCCCCCCCCCCCCCCCCCCCCCCCCCCCCTCAGAATAGCAATGTAACGTATAGGAATATCCAAAATAAATGTGTTAAATAGAAAGAGATGCAAAGTGTTCACCCCTGACTGCAGTAACTCTGGATTATAGTTCAACTTCAAATTGCCCTGACAACATCCATACGGGCTGTAATTTAACCAATATTGCTCTTCCACACATTTCTCAAAAGTGCTTACACATATTGTCCCTGTCATGACAGCGCCTAGTGCACATTGGCCCTTGTAACCCACTCAAGCACATCCAAATTACGCAGATTTTGAGAAATCATTTCAGACAGGACAGTGTGGTCATATTGATTAAATATTATCCTTGTTGCAGTTTGATACTTTATTTTTAGTGTTTTTTTTTGGATGTCACTTTAGTCCACTGAATCACCCCTACTCAAATCAAAGGACTTTTCCCCCGTCATCCGTCCTGGGCCAGTTTCGGTGCTGTCAAATGGGTTAATATGTAACACTGATAAAGCCGCCTGTGATAGCCTCCATAAGCCTTCCTATTGTAAAACACAGCACTCAATTCACTACTGGGGTCAAAACCAGAACATCCTCAAGAGCTGTTAAACTAGGCCAAACACATTTTTCTATATGTGAGCAAAATAAACTTCAATTTGAAAAATGTCATTCATGATTTAAAACAATAAATAAATGTACATGTCTGTGACTGAATATGGTATAACATTCATATTCTCACTGGAGATGTTAATGCAATACTTCACATATTCACAGTGTGGCATGAAGCTTGCATTTGTTAAATTACGAATTGTTTTGCTTTGAAAAACATAATCTAACAGCGAGCAGGGTTGCCTTGCCACGGATCTGACCTGTAACTTGGCGTGGCGTCACCTTGTCTCCATAGAGACAGCGTTTATGCCTAACTGTGGAACATTCTAGCAAAGCATGTTCATGGAGACAAGCAGGTGGCGAAGCTTCCACCAGAAATGTTAAACAGAGTTAGAAATATTTGTCTCCAAGAAATGCTCTGTGCTGAACTTAAAAGTCCATTTTTTTTGTTTGACATTTTTAAAAGTCCACAACCTTAAACTCAAAAGGCTCCTTACATCTTCCTAATCTGTCATTAACCATTAATAATAAACTTTAACCTTTTTTCCTTTCTGTCCATCATAAAACATTGCATACAATTGCATAGCTGAGCTGATGACATGTACATCAGCACCGAAACATCACACCATAATGACAGTTACTTAGGCTAACTCAATTCTATGTAACGAAAGACATCATCATTTAAAATGGCATGTCATGGATGCAAAATTGAATCTTAACTGTTGGCAGGGGTCCAAACTTGTCTTGCTTACCTCTGTTATCTGTCATCAATTGAATGGTGGACTTTCAAATGTAAACTCCTGACCTTCAAATCTCCATATTTATCGCCGGTACCAGACCCAAACCTCCTTTCTACCTTCTACACAACATCCGCAATGTTATAGCACCCGGAGATTTAAACATAGATGTTGACTAGACTTCCTTTCAGATAGCTTCTGGGTTTTTACAGCTTTTGGATTGCTTTGCCCTTAAACAAATAGTTGATGTCCCGTAACACAATAGAGAACAAGCGTAGGACTTGGTCATTGCTGGCACAGATTCCATAAACAAGCCAGATGTTTTTGTGTACAGCCACAATGTAATCTCTAAGAATCTGCCACTATTGTCTTTTGAGTGCCAAGGCAAAATATGTCATGGGAATTTCAAAGCCTTTTCAAATAAGGAGGAACAGTTTTCCTGCTCAAATGTAAAGTGTCTTTGAGTCATATAAAATGTACATTGTATATTATATAAAAGTGACACTTATATTAGGTTGACTTTTCTGTCTCATACCTCAAACTCAAAAGACTCGCATCTTCACAATTTTTCATAAATCAATAAAACAAACCTTTTCACTTCCCTTCTTTCCTTCTATTCAACATAAAGCATTGCATACAATTCTGACGACACACTACAGGATATATAATATAACTTGAATGTGGGTGTATTGGACAGGGTGGAAACAAAGGCCTGGATTCAACAAAACCCTCTTTGTTCGAGCCCAACAAAAGCACCAGTGTCGTTTTATAGTTTTACTCAAAAATGTTTAGTTATCGTTTCCAAATGTCCAATAATATACAAATAAACAGTAAACTAGTAGTTATAATCTTAATTTATGGCACAGCAGATTTATTAGTTTTCTGTAAATAAACATTAACTAAATTAGATGGGACAGAGACAGTCAATAATGTCAATTTAAGTGCAATTCAGAAAATTAAACGACTCATTCAAGATTATGTATTATTTATGCTCTCCATAGCACTTACTATGACTCTGCAAACAGCACATTCTATTACCACCTTGTTTTCTATACAAGTTATCAAACTAAATGTTAACGATGCATGCAAATCATCTTTAAATAAAGCAGGCTGTACCACTCCTTGTGTAGGTAAATGTAACATATAAGCAAAATGATTAATGTAACTTGTAATATAAATTGATTATAGACACTTCTGGCCCCACAATATGATGTTTATCATTAGGGTGCAGTACTAGTAAACCACATAAAACTTTCTCTTCAGGTTATTTTATATGCAGCAGGAAGGAAGGAGTCAATCAGCGTGTCAGTCCAGCAAAAGTGAGACACTCCAACCCAAGCTCCATGTTACGATTTGGCCGCTCCTTTTGACACCGCCAGCCCAATGAGGCCTGCCAAACCAGCAACGCCCAGTCCGATCCCACCGACAATTGCCATTCCCACCAGTCCATCTAAAGAAAAGCAGTAAAATAAATAGTACCCCATATTAGTAAAATTATTTCATAAAAAGTTAAGTGCATTTAATGTTCACTGCTTCAACTATACCTTTCTTTAAAGCTTTTTCAATGAGCTTTTCCAGATCAAGAGCCTGCTTATTTCCAGGCTCATTCTTCAGAAGGGTCCGGATGTATTTCAGCGCACGCTCATATTCCTAGGAGAGGAAGAAAGACAAATGGATGCAATCAATGACAGGAAATGTCACTTTACAAGGATAACAGCTTTACTATAAATTAGGGTGAATCTAATAATTAAACCCATCTGTTACAAGTCACGTAGACAATGGCGTAAGTGTGGGACTTACTTTGAGTCTGTAGAAGGCCACTGCCAGGTAAAATAGGAAGTCCCTGGAGTCATCCTTGGATGATTTCTGAACGAGTTCTGAGCAGAAAAACAAAAGAGTTGTTAGGGTTAGTACACATAGCAAAATAAAACTATAAAAAGCTTGAGATTGAAGCGACACATCTCAGAGAATGTTCAGTTAGCTAGCCTAAAGTCACCGTTACCATGGTGACGCTAGTAGCAAACGCTTCCTGATATGGTTTTAGATGGTCTGAAAACAAAGCCAAAATGGACTTAAACAAAATTAATTTAAATAGCCTACTTGTTTTTCTCTAACTTTGACCAATTATTTATCAGGAAAACGTATATTCCAAAAAAAAATGTTATCGAATGGATAAAAACACATTTGGTTTGTCCTAAATCAAATAATTGTCATGAACTCACCTTCCAAGAGCACAGTTCCCTTTCTGATGTCGTCCGTGTATTTGCTCCTGATCAAGCACCAGGCGTACTCAAATTTGGTCTCTTTAGACACTGATCCTTTCACCAGCTCGTTGTTGTACTTCTTCTCAAATTTCTGGCAAAAACAAAGGTCAATCGTCTCAGACGAAGGCACCACATAACATAACTTAACATAACATAAAACCAAACATACTATTTACAATTTCTTTCCCTCTCCTTTTTTACGGTAACATAAAAACACATAATTTGAAGAGGTAAAACAACAGTAGGTAGCGGTAAATGCACCTTTCCTGTTGGCTGCCAACCGCCATTAAAAGTAACACAACAGCAATCAATCTCATTTCAACCATAAGACAACAGCAAAATCAAAGACGTAGTTGAAAGCAACAACTAGCATGAGCTAGCTTTAATCTGTACAATAAAATTGATAGTCCAGGTTACACGCCATGTCTTAAACTACATATCATACAATTCAATAGACATTGGTCAAAGTATGTGATAATGACTATACTAAACGTATTAGAAGAAAATACTTACTAAAAGATCCTCGGGAGCGACAACATCGCTCACCACAGCCTCCATGTTTCCGGAAATACAGCACAGACACGCCCACTTTGGAGCACGTGACTATTTGTGTCTTCTCAGGCGAAGGATCTAGTAACAAGTTCTATAATTCTAACAATTAAAACTAATTTATACGACAGAAAACCTTAATTTGTTTAAGAGGTAATATATAACTAATTTGTACAAAAAAAACTGTAGAACCCGTTTTGTCTTGTCTGTGTGTTTGCTGTCATTTCAGTACAATTGATGTCTACATGCGTTTGTAGTTTGTGGAATGTCCAGTAGAGGGCACTCCATCCATTGCATGATAGGGTGTTTTATGATGTCACATGCATGCCATTCCGCTTTGACCTCATGTGCTTTGAAGTTAAGGGAATATTCTCTCTCTTTCTCTCTCGCTTTTTTTTACGGAATAGCGTAAAAAGACATACTTTGAAGACGTACAACTACAGTAGGTGGAGGTAAATGCACCTTTTCCAGTTGGCTTCCAACCGCCATTAAAAGAAACACAACAACAACATCTCTCTCTCTCTTTTTACGGTATAGTGTAGAACACATGCTTTGGAGACGTACAACTACAGTAGGTGGCGGTAAATGCACCTTTTCAGTTGGCTGCCAACCGCCATAAATAGTAATACAACAACGCGCACCGCGGAGAGCTCTTCTTCTTCTTCTGTTATTTTTAATTCATATGAATGAATTAACATTGAAAAAAGTTTACAAGAGACTTTTATTTGGTCTCACTTTTATTATAAGATAATAACCATACTATATGTATGTAAGTTAGTCTAGTTTAGAACTTTCAATTAAGCATGAGTAAAGAGTGGCATTAAGAGTTACATTTACAAAACATGCATACCAAGACACAATTATGAGTGCATCATTTCTTTCCAAGGTGAGCAGGAGAAAATGCATAAGGCAGAAGCTCATTGAGGGTAGTTTCTTTGTAAGAGCCATCTGGTTTGGTCAAATACACTGCCCATTCTGATCCAAACTGAGAATGAAAAAACGAATGAGACTTTCTGAGTGAGACCAACATTGACTGTAATTTAAGAATGATCTCTGATTACCTCCATGAGAACCTGACGACATGCTCCACAGGGCCCAACAAAGCTATCCTTGATATCACTGAATGCAATATGATTGTAAAAACATTGTGCCCAGTGCCCATTCTGTGACGATTTCAATGTATTACTGGTATTAAGATCCTCACCATGTCACAGCTATAGCTGTGAACTGTCTGTGTCCTTCTGCCACTGCTCTCTGGATGGCTGTCCGCTCTGCACACACTGTTAAGCCGAAAGAAGCGTTCTCCACATTACAACCTAAAACACATTCAATTTAGTAAATACAAATAATTATGCATATGCGCATCGTGTTCTATAGCCATTTCAACCCTAAAATTACAGTCTCATTGTGTGCGTTTTCATAGTGGTCTTAAGCAGCAATATTTTAAATGAAATAAAATATCTTAATTAGCTGTTAAAATAAAACCAAACAAAAATCCTGTAATATAGACACACACAGTTGTAGCGATAATGATCTATACCTGTAATTATAGCGCCATCTGCTGTCAATAACGCAGCACCGACAGGGAACTTGCTGTATGGGCAGTATGCCATACTTCTTGCCTCCTGGCACTTCAAAACGAGCTCTTTTATTTTATCTGCAATAAACTCAGAATAGACAATTAGGAACAGGATAAGTACAATGCCTATGCTACTTTGACGACCATCGTAGCTAGTTTATCGTTCACATTCTCAAACTGAAACCTAGTTCATATAAATGATGAGACTCGCCTGTCATCCTGGGCTCTTACACGTGGGCCAGACCGCTTTTGACTGTCCGAGGTTTGAAGTAGAGACCTCAAGTTTACGAAAACCGACCACGAGCAGCGTGCTGACCGCAGCGAGCCCGTTTTGTT
This sequence comes from Chaenogobius annularis, assembly GCA_015082035.1. Taxonomy (NCBI): domain Eukaryota; kingdom Metazoa; phylum Chordata; class Actinopteri; order Gobiiformes; family Gobiidae; genus Chaenogobius; species Chaenogobius annularis. The sequence continues at coordinate 224,129 of BJKM01000293.1, forward strand.
TACCTTCACATTACTGGCTGGTTGAACTTTAGCGTCACCAACCTTTGTGACCCGACTGTCGAGACCAGCTGGATGATGTATTTACATGGATGTGCACTATTATTTAAAAAAGACTTTACAATTTAAAACACTTCACATTGATTCCAACTTTATATTAAAATGTGAACATGTAATTTTCCTGGCATTCCTTTCTTTGTTATAATTAAAATTGTTTTCTATAATTAAAAAAAAGTAAAAGGCAAAAGCATGCGGTTTGGAGAAGATTTCAGACTCAGGAGTGTCAAATGGCAATGATTAAGTCAGTATTGCTGTATGTTCAGTAAATTGACATTGAAACACATTTTTGATTATTTGTTGTCATATTGTCCAGTCATACTTCTTTTTTTACATCCATGAACTGAACCCATGCAAGGACTATTTTTTTTAACAAAACATCCAGAGAACTGTCTGCTTCCAAGCACGTGTTCATGCATGGGAGCAGACTAGAATGATACACCCATGCTTTCAGGACTTTGACATGGAAAATGCCAGCTATATATACAAGCTGGATGTAGTGATAATGATGAGGCTTAATACCTTATTATTCTCTTACGTATTGCTTTTCAAGACACTCAAAGCTGATTCACAGTTTGTTGCACTGTCCCTCTCTCCGTCACCAGTGGTTGGTGGTAGTTGGTTGGTTAAGAAAAGTATGAACTTGGAGCTGGGATCGGACTGCAGACCTTTGAATTTGTTTGTGTGGCCAAATTCAATTTTCTTCACTCTGTACACCTATTCACACCCACTGGTAATCACTGTAATACACCACAACAAAATTGTTCACCGTAAATGTGTCAGTTTTTGTGTAAATAAGCTACAAATCCTTTCTTGTTTCTCGTTTGCTGTTTGAGATAAAGGCAGCTGTCATTATTATCAGCAAGAATCAAAGGGCATTTACCTCTGTGACAAAGACCTTCGCAGGTCAAATGCACGTAGATATTTTGTACTTCAGTGTGCTTGGGTTCTGATGTTTTTTTCTATCCATCTAACAAAGGTGATTTATTGAAGTCATAAAATAGTAATAATGGTGAAGTCCTTCTACCGTTAGCCACACCGTCGCTTGGCCTTTGTTCATACTGTCCTTCCTGATAGAAGCTTAGTTTCCGGGCGTTTACAGCAGGACTCAAAGCTGAACCACTGCATTATCTGCACCGCTCCTCAGTGATTACCATACCTGTCCACTGAAGGATTTAGTTTGGAGTTTGAGGAGAACAAACCACCATGTGTTGTACAGGAAAGTGTGCGCGTCTAATTGGACTGATCCTTCTGCCTTCAGCCTTCATTTGTATCATCTCCAATGTGCTGCTATTCTTCCCCGATGGAGTGCAGCTCGAGACCGACCAGGTCACACTGCAAGTCTGGCTCATGGGGGGTCTCCTTGGGGGTGGACTTTTTGTGAGTAAACCATCACCATTTGAAATATTACATAACAACTGAAGTTGTAGAATTTGTAAGATATGATTGGTTTATATTTTATAAAAACACTCAAATATATGTATGGTCAAAGATCAAAATTTAGTAAAACTAAATTTCATGTGCTCAGTTTTATTTGATGTCTTTTGTGTTTCTTTTAACACTACAGAACAAAAGTGGAGCATATTTAATTTAGTCTTTCAAAATATATTGCATAATAAGACATGCAATGTCTTTATTTAATTAGATGTAAATATTATTCATTGATTATGATGAATCATTATTGTTACTGTGTTTAAACCTTTTCCTTAGTAACATGGTAACTCATAAGTTGACTACAGAAAAGCTTCTATTGTCTACATATATAAGTATACTCTGCAGTCATGAGTTGGTGGTGGGAAAATGTACTATTAATAAATATTTAATCTTGTTTGTGCGTCACACCAACATGATAAGAGTTCAGTGGTCCTATCATTTCATTATTTTTTTATTATTTTACTACTCTTCAGACCCGGAATTCACAAATATTTGAATAAGAGATAAGGAAGACCAGTCCTAACCGGATTCAATATGCACTTTAAAAACGAAAACTGGTTATTCGTGTTAATAATAAGATACATAAATACTCAAAATGTTGTCTTGGGTCTGGATGACCAACAGGCGTCTGTAGTAAAATGCCTCCCCCCTCCCTCAAAAACATGACAAAGTGTTTTTTGTGTGTGTTTGTTTGTTGTATGCTTGTTTTAAAAAATAAATGGTAAAAAAAGAAAACGTGATTTTTAACCTGCGCACTATGTTTGAGGGTAGTGTTTGCTTTTCCTTTTCCAGATGCTGTGCCCTAGCTGTTCCGCAATCCGAGCTGGGGGCAAGGGTTGCTGCGGAAAGGGTTGCTGCGGGAACCGTTGCCGTGTGAGTAAATTGAAATTATTGAACATACTGACGTTAAGTGACAGGTGGACAGTCAAAATAGTTGAAGGCAAGTGTTGAATGGCTGAATCTGATCATTTGAGTTTACTGATGTTGTTGATCAGCAGCTGTGACTATCATAAACAAACAATGCTCAAATATTCTAATATCATTGTTTTGTATGATATGGAAAAAATACACCCAAATATTTAATAGAAGGAGTTAAAGCTCACTTTATCCAAACAACATGTAAAAGAAAGAGCTAAATATATATACTCCAACTGCTGTGATAAAACACCAATCTCCTGAGTTAATAGGTTATTCTTCTTCCACCAGATGCTCAACTCTGTGTTCTCCTCGGCTTTTGGCCTGGTGGGAGCCATCTACTGCCTAAGTGTGGCCTCAGCAGCCCTGGTTATTGGGCCAAAGTGTCGGGTGACTTCTGGGAAGTGGGACTATCCCTTTGAAAACACTGGAAAGTGAGTAATATTAAGACACTGCTTCTGGTCTTATCACGGTTGCAGAAACTGTGCAACAGAATGCAGTACACACACTAACCCACCAGGGGGGAGTGTAGACCAATAGCTAAGGCTATTACTATAAATGTAGGTTTGTAGTTCTAACTGTAGTGACCACCTGTCCCTCTTCTGGTTGTCCTTGACATCAATTTAGGCCCCTGTCCCTCTTATCCCACTTTTTCACTGATGTCATATGAATATATTTCTTTAATCGATGGAAATAATGTTGAGAGGAATTTCTCAAGGATATTTTGATTGCAGTAGAAATACATTTGGCTTACATTCGTATACAAAAAGTAAACTGCAAGCTTCCGAAGACATTTTTAAATGACACTTATCTGTTTTTGCAAATGAACTCGTCATATTTAATACAAAATGTACTGAAACGTATTTTAGGGTTATTTTTTTTATAATACTAAGTCATTCCATACATTGTGATGCTTTTAAAAAATGTAAGCTTTGTTGGCGTGAAATCCTCCAATATGTTGTTCATTACCATATAAAAATTTATTTAACAATGTTACAGTAGTATGTGTAAATCTTGGGAAATAATCGAAGACAATTTTAATCAATTTCCTTATTACAGATGGAGTTTTTGTAAAGTTAAATATTCAGTTTTCTTCCTCTTTACAGCTTAGATTTCCCCTTTCGATTGCATAATGTTGTTCTGCTTTGGCATATGCATTTCTCTCACTGGGTAAAGTAAACAAGATTGGGACTGAAAGCAGTGGCTTCGTGGTTCGAGGTGCATTCCCCACACACCCACAGATCGGTGGTTAAATCCCAGCTCAGACAAGTGCAAACTTTTTGTATCCTTAGGCAAGACACCTCACCATCTTGCTTATGTATATTGATTTGGTGTGTGAGTGGATAAAGATGACTTGTGGACTGAGAAACCCTGATATATATTCACCCAGCTAAGTTACTATGTTACTCTATGCCTGTAACATAAGGCAGACATCTGTAACATAAAAGTGTGTTTATATGACCTTATACCATACATCTTGACCTTCACAGGGGAAATAGCAGCTACCTTGTGAACCAGGAGCTGTGGAGTGAATGTGTATACCCCGAAAATATAGTGCTGTGGCATGTGGTCCTCTTCTCCATCCTGCTCACCATGGGAGCTGTGCAGCTGGTGCTCTGTGGCATCCAGACCATAAACGGCTGCATAGGCTGCATCTGTGGGGACTGCAGAGACAGCAAGGAGGTTAGTGACTAAATCTTTCCATACACATATTACCAGAGATGGAGGAAAGTGACAAAATACGAAAGTAAGTGTAGGTATCTGTACTTTACTCAAGTACATTTTACAGTGGATACTTTTTACTACATTTGAGAGCAGGAATCTGTACTTTCTACACCACTGCATTTTTGAAAAGGCTTGAAAAGTCTTGGCTTTGTGCAAACAAAATATACATATATTAAAAAAGTCTAAAAACATTGAGAAATTGATTGACAAAAAAATCAGGCCAATTGTTTATCAAGATCACCACAATTCACTCTATAATAGTTATCATAGGTCTGCACAAAATATTTTACCTTTTTACTATAAAAGTACAATTCTAAACATTTTACAATTCTAAACATTTTACTTAAGTAGATTTTTACACTTTTACATTTAATATGTTAGTATGTTACTACATACTAATACAAGACCAGTAAAGGGACAAACCTAGTGGCCTACAGTATATGGTCCTTGTAGCTCTGTAGGAGTATTTATTTGAAAGTAAAAAAAACTTGTTATGACTGTGATTTGAGTGTAATTATTGTTCTTACAAAACAGGAAAGGGAAGACACTTTGATCTTATGTTGATATTGTAAATGCAAGGAAGTGGGCAGATTTGTTATTATAGGATTGATAAGAGTGCCGCACCAAATGGCTGCGTTCTCTACAGTGAGTGAACCCATTCAGTCACTGCCTAATGTCAGGCACAATGGAGCAACCTGTACAACAATAAGCGTCAGCGTTTGTTACATAAGATCCAAATCAAATCAAAAACCCTGTGCTGAGGTTGTAGATTGAAAGACCAGTTTTGACACAAAGTGAATGTTTAATAGTGATGAGCTAAAAATGACACACATGCTTGTTTTTACTGCACTTGAGCCCTTAACAGAATCCTGATCCATTAACAGCGTTGTAAGCTATTGATTATATACTCTGTTGAAACATACAATAACATGTGACTTTGTTCCATTGCAGGATGAAAGTGGACTGTGAAGAAAGAAAAGTGGTACAATATGAACTCAAGATAACGTGATTCATCATCTAAAAACACATATTCCATTTACCTTTTGACTGTGAATGTATAATTGATTTTGTGAACCATATTATTGGGATTTCAAATGAGAAAAAAACTGTGAAACTCAGTGTTTGAAACTAAAGCTCCTAATCTCCTTTTGTTATGTTCAATGTATAATATATAAGCAGCGGCAATACATTGCAAATACAATGTTTAGATACATAAATTATAGTTATTCTATTCAATTCAATTTATTTTTGTAACGCCCAAAATCACAACAGTAGTTGCCTCGAGGGGCTACAGTGGAAAGAAAACAAAACAAAATAAACAATGTTCATAAGGACTTGGAAATGTCCCAGCATCCTGTGTCCTTAGACAGGTATAGTGTCTTTACAGTTATAAGTCGTAATCATCTTGCATTCAGTCCACAACTTTGTTTGCTGCTCATTTTTATAATTTTCTTGAGAGTATTGCTATGGGTGAGACTGAGTGAACCAAACCAGGCTGTAATATTGAATGTTAGAATGGATTCTATGAGGCATTTGTAGAAATTGACAAGGCTGATTGTTGAAATTTAGACATAAATACTATACTGCTTGCAAAGCCACTTTTGTTTTATCTTGGCTCATGTCAAAATGTAACGGCACTTAATTGCCACAGTAAGACTACTGATATTAAAAGATGCTGTTCCTTCTTTGTACACTTTGTGTTATTTGACCCAGGCAGGCACCAGAACAAAATGACTTCCCCTCTGTGGTGTCATTCACTAACCCTGATTATCCTTTAAGGAACAGTGAGTAAAGCTGTCAATCACTGACCTCAGGCTGTACCCGGAGCCAGACAGCCAGATCTAACAGGATTGTAGTATGCTAATAGATCCATGGCTGAGACAAGCCTTAAAGGCCAGTACGCCCCCTGTGGACGATGTGTACTCACTGCAGCTGCTCACACAGTAAACAGTTCAAACTGGTCCATGTTAACATAGGGTTCAAGTTAAGCCCATAATCTTTTGCTGCCAGGGAGCGCATTCGTGGTAATTGTTACCTAACTTTCCAATTAGAGGACTACTGCTGGCTGCTATACGTTAAATATAGACACAATAATACTGTTTAACAAGGGGGGGCCTGGTAAAAATGCTTGAAATCGATAATTTCTTTACAATAATCTGATACGATTTTGGGGGGAAAGGTAGTTTGTAATTTTCAGAAGAAAAAAACCCCAATTTGAGCAGATCATAATTTCACTGAAACATTTTACACTTGAAAGATTGACTGATTTATCAATCTGTTTCCCAGGGGCCGATTACTACATCATCTGAATTAAGCGTATTCAACCTAGTGTTGGAGCCATTTGTGTTGGAGTGGCACAGCAAAGGGGCTTTTCTCATGCAAACTGCAGCAGCAGTGAAAGAATCCAGGAGGAACTATTAAGCTTTTGTGGCAAAACAAGGAGTTGTCACACTTTTGAAGCTAGCACCTCTCAGGGGCTGCTTTGGATCCCTTAAACGGGCCGGTATGGTTCATTTAAGACAGTAGAGACCGTTTTGGACCATATCAATCCACTCCAGAGCAAACCAAGGGAAACAAGCTTTATTGCTCTTTCCAAAAATATGCCCCCGCCCCCCCCTCTCTAATTGGCCCCCTTTTTAGGCTTGACTAAACATGAAGAAAGCAGATGGAGAGACACTGACCAGTATGAACTGGAGCAGTGGAAACTGAATGGACAAAGTTCTATACACTCTCAAAATCAGCATTTCTCATCAACTTCTCTTACTTGGTCACTAAAACAACAAGGCAAATGAATGATACTATCTACTAATGATTTATTATCATTATAAAAATGCAGTTTTTGTTTTTTCTCTCCTGATGCAGCCTTTTCCATTTCGCCAGGCTCTAGACTAGTGGAACAAGTATACTGTATCCCAGTGACTTGTAGGAGGATCAAAATGAAAATGGACAAGATACTACAGCATATCACAGTCACAAAACGAAAAGTAAATCTATGGAATTCTATGTGTACCTTACATTGATAGGTATATGACTTGATAACAAGTAGGACTGTCGTTTATGAACAAATGCAGTGTCATGCAAAAATCCTTCTTGCAGTCGGCAAATAAACAGACATTTCACCTCAGACAGACCAAAGTGATAAGTCAGCTGTGTCCAAGTCCACCGCCGTGTAATTATACCAACCACACTATGACAGGATTAAGCCAAACTCACACACACAAACGCTTAGTCACTGCAGAGAGAGCGGTCAAAATATGACATTTTACATGTAACAACATTCAAATGTTCTACTGTACTGAATAAGAACACTTGGGTTTGACTCTGGAGTCCAAACAATCCTGGTTTAAGATTATTTGTCCTTTTTATAGCTGGTTTTTTTCTTCTTTTAAATATGGATTATAGCCCAGACTTTATTTACTACTACTACCGGTACTATAATTTAAAGTTTTTCTTCCAAAACTGGTTCAGCTTTTGTTTGGTCCTGATGTTCTGGTTTAGTTCGTTGGATTTTGGATTTTTTTTTTCTCTTTATTAACACATGCGGTGTAGTTATAGGACCTCACTATGAACGTCATGACATTTTATAACAGCAATAATACAATCCATCTTGTTGTTTTTCTCAGAAGCACTCTTCTCAATAATTGTCCTGTTTCCTATTTCCTATATTGCACTTTTCCATTAGCACCGAGGAATGCTTTTCTATGTAGCATACAGATTGTTTCAGGGAAAAAAGCCTTAAGTGACCAAAGCCAGTTCACTGCTGTCCCACTCAAAAGCCAAGAGCCAATGTCAACAAAAACATCAACAATGCCTGCTGTGGGACATTTGGTGCTCTGAGGAGGGGGAGGGGCTGAAGGAGACGAGAGTAGCTCAGACTGGCTGGATCCTGCAATAACTTGTTTGGGGATTTGATTGGCGGATCATATTGGGGCAAGAGCAAACTGCACAGTAAAGTAAGTGACAGTGAAAGTAGAGTAAGTTCTGTGGAAGATGACCCGTTGATGGACAAGATGTGCACGTACTCAATGTCCAGTGACTACCATATTACAACATTATCTGTTGAGCTATAACTAAATGTAACTAGAACAAACGTGGCAGCACATAACTACTGAAAACACTGAACTAAAACCATTGAACTGAAACCAACCATTTTTATAGCAATAGTGTCAATTCTTATAAAATTGTTAGTAACAAACTGTCATTATTGCAAATACAATAATTACTTTATAAACACTACATCCTCTTCTCTATGTATCTTCTATTTGTCTAATTTATTTTACAGAAGTAGAATGCTATTTAAATATAATGTATACAAATTTGTACTTTGGGAATGCATCCGTGCCACACGTGTGACACTTTTCCATTTATATCTTGGTTATTCCTGTCTCTGGGCCAGTGGAGCAGTGGCACTTTGGGATTGAATTACCACACTGCATCGAAATGCACAATGCACCTGACCAGAGGGTGCTTCTGTCAGACAGAGATGTGTGATTTTACATATTGTACAACACAGTGAGTTCTTTCTGTATTGGATCTTCAGGCCAGGCTGTCAGAAAACTGTCACCTTACAAGGAGAGGAAAGAGCGCCAGAGTTGACAACAGGAAGGGTCCACTTGACTGTGTGAAGGCAGAAATCAAAGTACTTTTAGCAGTGTTGTACTCAGTATAATACTTTGTCAAATGAGGCTATAACAATTCAAAAGTGTCTAAAATAGACATCAAAATCTATATTACAGCATTCTCAGATTATTTTCTGCAGCAACCTTGAAAGGGAAAAGACCAGAGCAAGCTTAAATCTATAGCTTTAAATTAAGCAGGATGAAAATCCATTCATAACATTTTTGTGAGCCTTAAGAAAATATATTAACATAGAAATGTGAGCTAACAATCCTTCAATAAAGTATAGACACAATCATCATAATTTACTGAATTGAAAAACAACACACATCTAAAACATTGGTGCCCCCATTGTTGCCTACTCAGTTAAAGGTCCTTTTGAAATGAATTAACTAAACACAATTTTATGATTTGTGATTTTTAAGGATCAGTGCTGTACATTTTTTAAGTGCTTCATAAACCAAAAAAATACTTTCATTTATCAAATTATGATGTCGCAAGTCCCAACCACAGCTCCCAAGAGATTTGGAAATGTGTCGCCTGACACACAGCGTTTCCTGGGTGATCGCTTACCAGCCAAGTCACTCTAACTCCGGGTAAATTTCCACCACAACAATAAACCACTGCAATAAACCACTTTCATAAAATTTGAAGCTCCTAAAGACAAGTGGGTAAACAAAGAAAATAAAGATGTGGCCTTAAATATTTAGCCTACAATGGTCAAATGAATGATTGTCTGTTTGTAGACCCTTCCAGGTAGGTTTGATCCCTCTCTCTCTGTAAAAAGACACAAGGTCTAAACTCTTTTATTAGTTGCAGTGACATATTTTAAAAACTCCCAATTAATGTATAATTCTGTGTAAATATATAATAATGACAGCATTTGGTCTTATTATTTGTCTCAGTGATACGACAAAATCTTTATCTGATCAAACTCTTACTAATCTTAAAATCTTAATTTTCAATGCCCTAACTATTGTTCCGAATTTTTTATATTATTTTAAATTTAGGTGTTATGTTTTCTGTTTTGTGTGTGTAACACTTTTACTTAAATTGGAAAATAATGACACCGTTTATATGCAAATGTTGAGTTTGGCTGCAAAATCATGCATTGTTACTTTATACAAAAGCTTAGTAAATTCTAGTTTAAATATAAAGGAGATAAGGAATAATTCCAGGAGTGCACATGCATGGTATTTATCTTTCTAGTTGTGACTTCAAGGAAAATATCTATATTTATAGCTCTATTTCATGTTGTGACTTTACACAAAAGTATCTGTGATGGAGGCAAAACAGACAACTAGGGAGAAGTCATCCTTTAAGTGCATGCGGGAGGGAGGGAGGCAGGGAGAGGAGGCGTGTTCACTAACTATGCTCTGAGGATTAGCTATTTAAAGTTCACTCCGCGCCACACACAAAACCTTTCCATTTGACTGTTGCCAATAAGGACAGACTCACTGGGGTGCACAAAACAGGCAAGGGGAGCTGATATTAGCCGTGTACAAACCCTGCACATGGAAGAAGGAAATCATTTTGAATAGCCACCTGGGACATTGACGACGACAAATCTGATACTGGTGCCTGTTTGAAAGTCTACAGTCGCATAGTACAGGTATGTGATATCTAATTGAAAAGGAATATGAAATTAAGCAAGATAGATCAAGAATTGGACTGGTTTTAGGTTTTGTAACTGGGATTTGTAACTGGGGGTGTGTCACAGTGGGAGGTGCATTTGATAAAAAGGATTTTCTGCTGAGACAATAGCACTACTGGAAACGTCTTGTCAAACTTTATCTTCAACGCTTCAGTGGCTTAAGACTGGGTACAATTTACTAAAAGGATCATCATTCATTGAAGTATTTGCAAAATTCAAGTTATTTGGTGACTATGTTTACTCCTGTAGATGGTGAGATAAGAGATTGGCATGGCTCTGAATGAAATGCTCAGATTACCCTGTCAGCCAAAGCTTTCTATCGAAGCTTTATTAATGTACCACAAATAATTATCTTTTGTCACATTATTAGAATACTTAGAGCGTACTGTATATATATGTTATTGTTTTGAAAAGGTACATTTAATAAAAAAATAAATTATCAACAACTTTTGACTTGATATTGTTGATGACATCGTTATAAAGGTGATAATCGTTATGAAGGTGATAATAATATTTGGAATTATCGTCAGTTAAAATGTTCATGTCTAAATGCAGTGATTTCAAGTGATTTAAGCATTAAAAAAAGAAAAAGAAAAAGGGTTTAAGCAATGCCCGGTAAAACAAACAATAACCAAAAATATTTTCAGAACTATAAATCAAGAAATCATGAATTACAGTAAGAGAGTTGAGAATGTGAACGGAAAAGTCTGTAAATATGACCTCACTGGTGGCAAAATGCTTTCTGGCTCTCAGTAAGCTGAAAGTGTGTGCGTCATCCGGGCTGGCAGGCTTGTGTGGGGCTTTGTGTGGAGGGCTGGGACCCATTCAGCGCCTGGTGCATGAAGCCCACCTTTGGGAGACAGGGGGAAAAAAAAAAAAAAAAAAGTAGGAAGCTCTGGCTGTGTAGATAGTTATCACGTTACAGTAAGCAAACTCTGCTGCCCGTGACACTGTTTTGCATAGCTGATAAGCCCAAGCTCTGCAGAGGGTTAAAAGGCAAAATGTATATCATGGCCTAAATTATACAGGGTCACGTGCTGCATCTGCCAATTCAAATAACAAATGCAAAAGCAGGTTCATTCAATAGGATATTATCTTTTAAATTGTTAATGGCTATGGAACATTTCTAATTTCTCATCATTCTGAAACCCATGAATGTGCCACAGCCCTAAGGATCAATTTTAGAATATTGTTTGGAAAACATTTGGTACTGTGATTTGAAATGCACATGCTATTTGTTGGTTGCATTTATTTTCTGATTGGATTCATCCAAAAATAATTCATATTATGTAAATACATACCAAACACAATCCAAACCTAGTTTGGCTCAGCAAAACAAGTTGCACCGCATTAATTAAAACTACACATGACTCGCGGAACAGCCAACTTTTCCCTGAGGCCAAGGCACAAGTTCAAATAGAATAATTTATTTTTCTATGCATGAAATACAAGATAAAAAATATAAATCAAATTGCCTTTTCTTAAACGTTTTTGGTCAGTTTGGACTACTATCCCCACATGCTTTAGGCTTACGTGCGCTCCAGTCTGCCCACGTGGGATAGTTTCCCCCCTGCTCTCAGACCCCAGAGCCAAACATCACCAGAGCCTGAAATTCCTCTCCACTGACCAGGCCCGTCTTTATGTACCAGCACACTGTTTTATGAAAACCTTATTATTACATAGTTATCATTCTTCTCTGGAAAAGCAGCAATGATTATGATTAAGTTCTTCTCTCCAAACTTGTAGTCAATTAGCCCTGATCCACTTTACATCCATGACTCACGATAAATTTTGAAAAGGTGAAGTGGTGTTGATTTGACAAGGATTTTTCATCTGCAACACGATACACTCTGGCTTGTCTCTCTCGTGTGTGTTAACTGTCACGTCCTCATGAAAACAGCCAAATGACTAGAGGCACACAGAGGGGAGAGGACGAGAGGGGGCCAACACACAGCTCTTATGCGAGACCTAAGTCCTGTTCCTCTTGAGATTAATGAACAATGGGTTTAGAGGATTAGCACTTTTTATTTTTAGAGTAAATTGTAATTTGTTATGCAGATTTGAGTGAGCTCTCCACTGCTCCAAATCAGTTTAAACACTTTGTCACACTAGTGATTCAACTCCAGTCCAAAGTAACTAAAAGGACCATTTGAATTTTGGAATGTATGTTGTAAAAGCTTGATTGCGCAATGATGATTAATTTCTTTGCATAATCTTGCACAAGCAGCTATTAACTACAAACATGTAAGGGGAGATCTGAGATATCCAATGAAGGTGCCTGCCCTAAGTCTACCTGACCCACTTTTAACCTGGTTAGAATGAATTCTGCTTTCACCCAAATCCGTAAACAGTTTCACACTATCCCAACGGAAAATGCACACAGCACACAAAAATATGCAATATGAATGTTGTCATACAGTGCCTGGATATCTATGGTACCTGGTTGTATGATTTCTGCGATGAGTTGCCACAAGGGTAGAAACCTGAAGTCTCAAACCTGGAAAACATGGCAAGCATTGACGTGCCAGTGTAAATTAGAGCAAGGCTATAAAATAAAGACTATTATTAAATTGTACAGGGTGACTACATCTTCTAATCAACATAGATGCATCAGCACTTTCATTTGATTTGACAATATGAGCTGGAATTTGCGATTTTTTCTGTGTGGCCCCTTTCAGCCATCCTTGAAGTTCATCATGTCAAATTACAGTGATCCGTTTGGTTTGTACCTCCTCCTATTGACGTCCTCTCCTGAGATTAGACGAGTGCAAGGTGATGATGGCTCTGTTGATGCCGACTGGGTCAATGCTGCATATTATCAGCTTACATAGACCTACCTGCGTATGATCATTCAATTGTAATTCAGAGGGGAAAAAAAGCATGTAAAATGATAAAATATGTGTTATTTACTGAGTCTTCTTTTACAGACTTTCCTGCTGCCATGGGAGTGAAAATGTTGCAGTGCTTTCCTTCTACAGGCGATGCAAAGAGCGGTGCAAAAGTAGACAGTGCCCCCCAGCGGCAGGTACAAGAACGACAACATATTTAAACAATAGAATAGGCTTATTAACAATGTGAATGTGTAAATTTAAAATAATTACATGATATTATATATATATATATATATATATATATATATATATATATATATATATATATATAATATAGTCAAATAATCAATGCATTTCTTCTACAGTTCCCATAGAGGAGATGAAGCCACGCCTGTCCTCCACAACGTCCTGGGGCAGTGACTGTGATGGAAGTCTGACAAGAGGGTCCCAAATATATTTTTCCACCAAGGCCCGGCTGTCCTTTAGGCATCAGCTGGACAGCAACATCAATGCTGTGGACGCCACCTACTGAACTATAAACGGGTTGCAAGAATGATTATGTATGAATGATGAATGAGAGTCCACACTAGCTTCAGTTTTGTAAGACAATGGATGGGATGAGTGATGAGTGGCTTCACTTCTCAAATGGACAAAGGAGAGGTTGAAAATATTGTGTTTACAGTGTTCAAAACCATAAAGTGCTTTTTTGTATTTTTAAAAATGGGATACTAATTTTGAAAATGGGAGTAGAAAAAATGTCACAAAGCTAAAGAATTTTACATTTTCCAATGGACTCTTGCTATGATTGTGTCATAACAAACTAGGTCAGGATGCTTCTTTTTTTTTAAAAAGATATTGGTGCTTGAAGGCAACATTTCCTTTGTACAGATTATTAACTCATGAATTAAATGTTTCTAACTTCATTGAATGCTAAATATTTTATGGGTTTAGTAAATTAAAACAGATTAAAACAGATGACCTTTCTTTCAAATAATTTACAGTTAGGATTATTTTAGGTACTATCCCCAGAGTTAAACTATGTCATTGTCAAAGAAAGCCACCACAATAGTCCTTGAAAGCCATTTATTTAAAAAGGGTTATGACATTGCTATAAAAATAGTCCATTTGCAGTTTAATCACAGCTTTTCAAGAACCATGATCACTCCGTTACTTCTATCAAGGCATAGTTTTGGGTTTGGAGATAACACCGTCTGGATAGCGTTTTTTAAATCGAGCAACAACCTCAGGGTCCAAAAGATGAATGCCATCAAGCTGGTTTCCAAGGGTTACCCTGAATAAAATGTATTCATTTGTGAATGTGTAGAGTTGGTCCATAAGGAAAAGCAAAACAAAATTAGATTAACTCACCAGTTTGGCTGGACATTGTGGGGTCGACCAAACAATTCAATCTTTCTAGTGCCAGGAGAAAGTCTCTCTATCATGCCGTAGATCTCGTCAGGTTTATGACTGGTGGAACGAACCTATGAGGTATTCAAAGAAAATCAAGCAATGGGCAAAAATAAAGAAAATGTGTTTGAAAAATATATACAGTAAATCCAGCTACCTCCGCAACAATGACATCGCAGTCCAAACCTCGATTAAATCCATGCGTGTTTCCTTTTACACCAACCTGAAAATGTACAAAATCAATAATTTATATATATATATATATATATTTTTCTCTCTCTATATATATATCTATATATCTATATCTATAGATAGATATAAAATCCACAAGGGTTGAAAACTTAAAAAGTGCCAAAAAGAGCTAAAATTCTTTACCAGACAATGCTCTTTGCCATGGTTCAGCCAATGGCCAGTCCTCCCTGTACGGATAATTCTCTGAAGTTGATTGGTTTTTACCCAAATAATTTCATCGACACGCTCATAGCTGAGAGACAAAACAAGTTCAAAGTGATTTTAGATACAGTGCATAGGTGAAGAAAACGGCAAAGCAGGGCATAACATACCCCCAGAGACTGAGACACTCCCGGCCTAACTCCATAGCTCTGTAAGACGAACACATGAAAATTTAAGGAATTGACAAGATTTATTTCTGTGCCTGAAGTATAATTTTGGTCTCCTAAATTGAGGCGTAGTTACCTGCCAGTAACCCAGAGAAAGAGAAAGCCATCGTCCTGCAGAGTGGGGATGTTCAACTTTCTCATTTCATCATCAGTCAGTGTGCCATAGGGCAACTCCATGTGGATGTCCCAGGGCGGGTCAGCCATAACGACAGAAAACTTACCCAGGATAGACACATCTAAGAAGCGAATGTCACAGCAAATCCACTAACATAGAGAGGAATAATAATAATAAATAGAGAGGTATAATATGTTTAACTCAATTTAATAGTTTAATGATCAAGATCAGTTTCCATTAATCATACCTGAGAAGGGAAGAGTGTGCCCACGTTGCCGTCTGCGTCATCTGAGCGAAGGCTGAGCTCTGTGTTCCCACCTTGGGGTCCCATCAGACAGCCCTCAGCCTCTGGAGGACTGTCGATCTCATAGTGGACATATTTACAGGTGTCCATGTGAAAGCATGTGTTGAGAAAAGAGCAGTCACCAAGGCTCTCATCCGTGTGCTTGTTGATGATACGACTGGGAAAATGTTTTAAATCAGTCAGGCTATTTATTTTTATTTAAACATTATACTCTTCCCAAATAGATAGCAGCTGATGAAACAATAAATGTCAGATAGACAGGAAAAAAGGAGGATGAATTAGAAATCACAACAATGCTAAATATTTCTGCACAAAGAGAACACTAACCGAAAGTGGAGTTTTGTGCAGGGTTGTGGCGCGTCTCCAGAACGTGTGCATTCCTCTTTTGTTCCATGGTCACAAAACTCCTGAACTTGAGCTCGACCACGAGATCTAAACTTCTCCACTATGGACTGCTCCTTAGCAGTGCTGGCGTTCAAGAGCTCAAGGATCTCTCTACTCACCTAAATCAAGATTACTCTTAAATTAATACAACACAATGTCTAAATTAGTAGATGGTGATTTGAGGCATCTTACCTTCTTACTCTGCTGCTCTTTTGTGGACTGTTGATTCAAAAGACTCTCAATCTCCATGTCAACATGAGACGATAGGTTTTTACTGCTCCTCCCTTTCTTATCAGCCCCACTCCCTGATGATGAAGGTCCTGCAGCTTGTAAAGAAGACGCTGGAGTCAAAGAAGATATAGGAGGTATATAAGAGGTGTGTGGAGGGGATGCAGAGCTGTGGGATGGAGAGAAGCCTGATGCTCTTTTAAGGTGTGTCTGGTCATCTGCTTTTCTCTTCACTCCTGTCCTTTGGGCACCAACCCCTGTTCCAATCATCGCCCAAAGCTTTGGATGGTCCACTGCAACAACAATTGTGGAGGAGGAGGAGGAGCCTGTAGCTGTCAAAGATGGTTGCCGCACTTCAATAAGCTCCTGCGCAGCAAATTTTTGCAGCAAACTTTGGATACACCCATGAGTCACAGCTACTTCTGACTGCCCAAAAGAAAAATAAACAATCATGCCAGCTGTAGTTAAAATGCAAAATAGGTCTATAACACTTCAACAGAATGCATCACATACACTGTTCAGCTCATTTGTTATGGCGAGGGAATCTACTGGCAAAGACAGACTGAGATCTGACAGGTGTGCCAGCAGTTTCTTTTCCAACTCTGGGTCGGGGGGCTTTTCAGGCTCCTCTTGAGATGATGAGACGAGGGCAGGGGGAGCAGGACTATCACTGCGCGCTGTGGAGGCATCTGTGCTGCCTGTAGCATCTGCAATGATGTATAGTTTTAGTAAATACATTTTTGATGGAACAATAACAGTCTGGCCAACAAAAGGAAGTAGTTGGAGCTGGTTGACATTTCTCTCTTTTTTCTGTATAATTGAGAATAAAGTAAACAAGCGTGAATAGAACAAAATACAGTTGCATGCCAAACAAGATAGCAATGTTAAATTAAGAGCAAACCCTAAACAACTTCAGGCTTAACAGTGATAATTGACTTGCCATACCCGTGGTGAGTTGCCCGGGATCTTTCCTCCGCCGCTGGAGCCTTTCTCGCAGGGAGTCTAGCTGCTTCTTATGCGCCTGAATATTGCTCCATGTGTCTGACATGATGTTTTATGACACAACAAATATCACAGTTTAAAATTTGCAGCTTGTACTTAAATCAAAAGTGTGGAAGGGTTTCCTTTGCCTTGTGCAAAAGAATAACAGAGGATGAATGCATGGTACCACACTGAAAACATTCCGAGCAATATTTTTAAATCAATGGTTCCGCTATTGAAAGAGTTGTGAGCTTCAGGTGTGGAACTGAATTGGGGATTACATTTAATGGCAAAAGAAATACAATATATTAGCTTCAACGTAATAGGCACTGTATGTCCACAATATGAACAATGTTTGTGTGGAAGCGCAGGTTTGTGTCGGAGTTGTTTAAAACACGGACATACTACTTCCGGCATCTCTGAAATTAAAAGCCTTTTGTTTATCTGTTGGCATTTCTGAAATAATGTGATTTAAAGAAACAAAGGTGGCCTTTTGTACGTCTTTTATCTCAATCAGGCAATATTTCGCCGCGCCTAGAGCCCTAAGCCCCTCTCTGTAGTAGCTTGAAAAGGGTTATTGTGTGCAAAGATGGCGGAAGACGAGAAGAGTGGAGACAAAAACGATCTGCAAATAGTGAAGGTAATTCTGCATTTATTTTATTCTTCAGTTAGGTTTAGATACAATGGCCACAATTAAACTCACAGTTGCTATTTCTGTTGTAATGTGTTTGCATCAATCAAGCCCATATTGTGTTACTGCAGTGTAATAGCAGACTGCATTTATAAATAAGATAAAGATAATAATCCTGTCTGAGTAAAAGTTGCTTGTACATTCCTTATTCAGCCATAGACAGTCAAACCAATCCATGTTTATGTACATTACCAAAAACATAATTATTATTATCAAATACAATTGTAAAACCCTCTTACATGTACATTTTGTTTTTCTTGTCTTCTTTTTTGTCCTCTTCGATACAGGATCTGGTGGATGGACTTTATAAATTCAGAGACAGTTATTTTGAGACTCACAGTGTGGACGATGCTGGGAAGAAGCAAAGTGATGTTGCACAAGAGTTAGAAAAAACACTAAAGAGGCTACAGGAGTTTGAGGGTAATGTTTTGATCACATTTTGAGAGCTGCTTATGTAACTTGTAAATCACCTACAATGTGCTCTTCTTTGTCCTCAGATCGATGTAAGCATAAAGCTGAGTTTTTGCTACAGAAAGGTAGATGTCTGAATGTATCTCCAGAATTTAGTGCAGTTGCTGAGGAGTGCCTTTCTCGGGCCGTCAAATTAGAACCTACACTCGTAGAGGGCTGGAATATTTTAGGAGAGCAATACTGGAAAAAGGGGGACCTTACTGGTGCCAAGAACTGCTTTACAGGAGCCTTGCAGCAGGTAACATTTAGCGGCTATACTGCAAAAGGTTTTAATTAATATAATATTAATATTTCATTTGTCTTCTGCATTGTAGATTAAAAACAAAGTGTCCCTTCGTAACCTTTCCATGGTGCTGAGGCAACTGCCAGCTACTAACAGTGAAAGTCACAACAAACAGGTGATGGAGAGTGTGGACATGGCTCGACAAGCTGTTCAGTTAGATGTCACAGATGGGACCTCCTGGTGTGAGTAGATCATGGTTCTCTATCAGCGGTTTTCCATTTTAAGTACTCAGTTTGAATTTAGATTGTATGCTTTTGTTTTACAGATATTTTGGGAAACGCTTATGTTTCCCTATTTTTCACCTGTGGACAAAATCCCCAGTTATCTCAACAAGCTTTAAGTTCTTATGCACAATCTGTAAGTTCATATATATATTCTTTACCGGGTGTAGGATTTGCAATCGCTGAAGTATATAACAATGGTTTTGTCTTTTCATAGGAAAAAGTGGACAAAGCAGCCTCCTGTTACCCCGAGCTGCATTTTAACCGTGCCACGTTGTTCCAGTACGAGGAGATGTTTGGCTCTGCTTTGGGGGGCTACAGCTGCGCTGCCTCCCTCGACCCAAGCTGGGATGACCCTCCAGAGAGAGAGAAGCAGCTGCTGGAATACCTGGAGAAAGTGACAGAGCTCATACAAAACAAGGTACCAATAACTGCGTTGGTCTACATCTACGTACAGTGGCTTGCAAAAGTGTTCATAGTCCTGGAACTTTACCAAATTTTGTCACATCACAACCACAAACTTAAATAACTGTATTTGCATATTTGGGTGAAAGAGAAACACAAAGTGGCACACAATTGTTAAGTGGAAGGAAAAAATATCATAGAATAAAAAACTGAAAAGTGCAGCGTGCAAAAGTATTCTGTCCCTTTTCCCGGAGTGCAACCAGTATCTGACAGAAGTTTCCTGATGATTGCTGAAAGATTGAATGTTGACCTAATGATTCAATAGAGTCCACCTGTGAGTAATCTAATTTCCGTTTAAATGCAGCTGTTCTTTGAAGGCCACAGAAGTTCGTTAAGAGAATAATCATGAAGTCCAAGAAACATACCTAACAGGCCAGGGATAAAGTTGTGGTGAAGTCCTTTCGTCCACATGTTTCCTGGGCCCCCCCATGGCTTCTGGCAAACTAGAAACAGGCCTTCTTATGGTTGTTTTTCAATAATGGCTTCTTCTTACCAGATTTGTGTCGTGCACGACTAATGTGGACAGATACCCTGTCAACCAAAACAGCCATGTTGGGAAATCTTTGTTGTTAGATCATACAAAGATTTCCTAACATTTCACAGAGCACTGTTCAATCCATCATCCGGAAAGGGAAAGAGTATGCCACAACTACAAACCTACCAAAACTTAGAGGCCAAACAAGGAGAGCACTGATCAGTGATGCAGCCAAGAGGCCCATTGAGGAGCTGCAGAGATCCACAGCTCAGGTGGACAGGGAATCTGTCCACAAGACAAGTATTAGTCGTGCACTACACATATCTGGCAAGAAGAAGCCATTGTTAAAAAACAGCCATAAGAAGGCCTGTTTGTAGTTTGCCAGGAGCTATGGGGGGGCCCAGGAAACATGTGGAAGAAAGGGCTTTTGGCCTAAAGCAAACTGCTATGAGTAGTGAAAAACTCATCATGCTGTGGGGCTGCTTTTCTTCAGCAGGGACAAGGAAGCTCAGTTGATGGATAGAGCCAAATACAGGGCAAAGAAGTAAACCTGTTAAAACTAAACATATTAATGTGTAAGACTGGCCAGTCCAGACCTAAATCCAATTGAGAATCTGAGGAAAGATCTGAAAACTGCTGTTCACAGACACTCTCCATTAAATCTGACTGAGCTTGAGCTGTTTTTACGAAGAAGAATTGGAAACAATTTCAGTCTCTAAGTGTGCAAAGTGTGCTGGTAGACAAACCCAAAAAGAAAGTATCGTCCACAAAGTATTGACTCAGAATGGCTGAATACTTTTGCACACTGCACTTTTCGTTTATTTTATTTTTTTAACTGACCTAGGAATCATGTAAAAGTTTCCTTTTACTACACAATTGTGTGCCACTTTTTGTTGCTCTTTACCAAAAAAATGCCAATACAATTGATTTAAGTCTGTGGTTGTGAGTGACAAAATGTGGAAAGGTTCCAGGAGTATGAACATTATTGCAAGCCACTGTATATCTACTGCATTATGAACATAGTTGCTACCGTAAAGTGTGTAGATTGTTTTTATAAATAATACTGTTAATATTCTCACCTCCAGAGAAGTATAAAGTTCTGCATGCAAAGACAAAACTATGACAATCACATACATTTGAACAAAACGATACAACGTAAACCTTGCTGTATTGTGTTGTATTGCATACATCTGTTCATTGACATTTTGTCCACAAGATGGAACCAAAGCACAGTTGTGTCTCTGAAAAAGTACCTCCTTTCTCTTCAGGGAAAAGTGAAAGCACGACGTTTACGTACAATGCTCTCCAACCTCAACACTTCAGCGTTGGGCCCCTGCTCTTCCCCTCAGTTCCGCTCTCCCACTGGTCGTATCGGGAGCCTGGAACCACGAACCCTGTCTACCCTGTCCCACGGAAACAACGTTGGAGTTGCTGCTCTGGGGAAAGTGGTGTTCAGCTTGGCTTCAGCGGGGCGAATGGCTTTGTAAGAAATTCACTTCAAATACCTAATTATGAAACTGTACCACTATGAATTTAATGTTAAAAACTGGAAAGTGAGTCACGTGTTTTCTGCAGTACTTTTGGCATGGTGGACAGTGAAGAATCATGCATAGTGGTGATGGTGTACAATACTGCAGACAGCTGGGGAGTTCTCATTGGAGACACTGTTGTCATTCCTGAACCTCACATTAAACGTCACAGTATAACACATAAAGATAAGGTATGTTTACATTTGCATATAATCCAATACTTGACCCAACAAAATGGTGTTTTTGTCTGAAAAGTCTCTTTATTTTCCAACAGTCATTTGACTTCCGAAGTATACGAGTGGACACTCCGCTGCTCCTTATTGTAAACGGAAAGAAGCAAAACATCCAAAGTCAAATAGCCGTGTCTGTCAGCTACAAGCCCCAGAGTGAATGAGTTCTGCATGGTATGGCATGTTATGAATGAATAATTATTGTGTGTGTGGAAATATTAAATGTTAGTACTTGTTCTGTGTGTTTATTGTAAATAGACCCCACTTTCAATTGTCTTTAGTAAAACTTGTCTTTGTATTTATACATTTTTCTACTTTTTGTTGGTGGATGCCTTTTGCAAAAGAAAGAGCCTGCAATGGACACATTGTGATTTCCAATTACATGTTTTCCTTCCTTTCAGTTTGTACTTTTTATTATTTAATTTTACCTACTTTTTCTGTTACCAGTTTGTATCTCTTTGTAGTGAATAAAACACCAATAGATAGTTGGTGTCATTTTCTAAATTTAACAATAACAACAACAATACAAACAGTACATTTTATTATTCATTGGTAAATATGCAGTTGCCTTATTGCATGTACATATGTAGTACAACTTATAATAAAACAAGATAATAATCTCTCTCATATAGTACACCATTAAACAAACTTGATATCAAAACAAACATTAAGACTATGTTGTAAGGAAGAATTCAAAATTCGCAGTTAATACCACCTCAGTATTTCTTGATCAGAGTCCGGTCCCGGTCCTTTGCAGGGGTGTTGAATTGAAAGAAGGATTTTGCTCCATCCTGCTCGAGACATGAGAAGAACCTACTGTCCCCGTCATGGCCTGCAGAGAGGAACTGTGGACTCCTTTGGGGCGTTGTAAGTCGGCCAATCCCTGGAGACACATTGGAAGTTGATGGATGTCTTTTATTGTTAAATCCCTTACGCTGACAATAAGCAGTACTTCGAGAATTCTTTTCTGATCATCAGCTCTTTCCTACAAACCACCTACAGTCACCCAGTGTTGTTAAGATTGGCTCCCACAGTGCCTATTTCCTCTACTCAATCAACACACTAATTATTTGTACTTGCTCTATAATCTACAATAAAATCTTAATATTTATCAATCATTTAATCCACTCTTTGCAGTCAGTTTAACAGCAGGAAGCTTTTACCTGCACTGAAGTCATGATGTTGTTCCGGGTGACGCATCTCTCTGTCTCCCATACCGACCACCATGTTCCTCAGCCTGAGTGAATCATAAAGCCCCTGTAGTTTTTGATACTGTCTGTTTCTCTCCATCAGCCTTTCAGACACCTCACTGTACTTTCTCTTGTACTCTTCCATTACCTGGACAGAAGAAACAATGATAGTATATTAAATAATGTAATGCCAATTTGTTATGCACTCCTAAATACATTTGTATAATAAGAATTAAATCTGCTTTTGTGCATATCAGTACACTGTTACCTTTTTCAAGGATGCAATTTCTCCTCTCATGGCAGAGAGCTCCAACTCTCTGCTCTGATTTTGTTGTGTCAAAACCTTATCCATTTGCTTCAGCTGAGCCTCAGCCCTGGACAAGCTATATTCCTGATACATGCGCTCCTGGTGAACCTGTAAATGTGTACTTCAAAATTAAATGTGTTTTTTGAAAACCAAATTAGGTTTGTCAAAATTCACAAAGTACATTTCTATAGACTGACCTGATAGCTCCAGAAAGCGAGGGCTCGTGCACTGATGTCCAGAACTATGTCAGGCCGCAGACCTGCCAGGACCATGGCTTTGTATTCCTCTGAGGGGGACAGCTCAGTGCGGACTATGTCCAGTTTCCCAGACAAAGCAGAGGAGCAGGCTGGGCAGATGGCAGGTGAGCGGCTGAACTCTCCAGAGCCATGCTGGTCACAGAACACATGGGAACAGGCTGTGACCCATGCAAAACCACTGAGCTTTGCACGACACTTAGGGAAGTTACAGAGAAGTGTGTCATCGCACAGAGTCATCGCCATAGCTGAAAAACAACATCCGACTCAACAAGGTTATTAAAACATAGCCCTAAGTACAGGGCATTTATCTTCAAATTTCATGTGGACATTATTGCTTTGCCTGGAATGTTCCACAGTATATCACAAAACTCCATGGAGACACACAGGTGAGGTCAGAGGACCAAGTTACAGGTCAGGTCTGTGGAGAGGTGAACCCACTCGCTGTGAGAATGTTTTTCCAGGAATTTTTGAGCAATAGAAACCTCTATAATTAAATAAATGCAACAGATATTTACTGTGGAACATCCCAGGCAAAGCAATAAAATGCAAGGAAACAAGCCCGTTGTAGAGCCTCCGCCAGAAAAGATACACAGTGTGCCTTCAAAAGTCAGTTAAAATGTATTAGTCCTAATATTAGGGTTTCATAATAGGTCAGTTATTACTGTTATTGTTTTAGGCCTATTGCCAACATAATATAATAGCACGATTGAACTGGCTAGCGCTCTTTATTAGCCAATATTAGCTTACAACCGCCACTGTTAAAACCAAAACCATATGAATTATTCAATTGTGTACTTTTTTGTCATAATCCATAAATGAAACATTAACTCTGTCTATTATTAACCATTTGATTGTTAAA
Source organism: Chaenogobius annularis (assembly GCA_015082035.1). NCBI lineage: Eukaryota > Metazoa > Chordata > Actinopteri > Gobiiformes > Gobiidae > Chaenogobius > Chaenogobius annularis. Next base: position 248,376 of record BJKM01000293.1, read on the forward strand.
TGTCAAATTCGTACACATTTTATTATACTTTTTTTTGTCAAATTATAACTCACGGGTTATTAACGTTTCCTCGCTCCACGGGTAACGCTAATTAGCTTGCTCTTCACTCTGATTGGCTAACACTCAACAGACGAGCTCCCATTAACCAATCAATTCTGACCGTAGGTGACCAATTTAACAAAAATAAACTAAAGAGGTACATAAATTATCACAAATGTATTTAAATTTTATATTTTATATTTTATATTTTATGTATTTCTATCTTTATTTATTATCATTATTATTATTATTTTTTTTATTATTGTTTGCTGTTATGGTATACAATATCAACAAGTGTTTCTTAATACCATCATGTATCTGGCTAAACTAAAGGCAGCATGTAGCCTACTGTGAAACACCTAGGCTACTTAAATATGACCCCCTCTTTCTCCTACACCTCCTACTTTTTTCTCTCTGTCTTTCTCTTTATCCGTTTCTCCACGTGGTACAGAAGTAAAGGCGGGGGGTGAAAGAGGAGCATTGTGGCGAGCAGCAGTGGATCCGGGGGTTCATAGTGAGAGAGGGGAGATGCTCACTCAACTGTGTCCAGCAGGCCATTGTCAAAGATTCCCATCTATTCTCTACCTTTTAAATAGAGCTCCAGTGTAAGATGCTTTTTGGACAAGGGGGGTAGCTAAGGGTGGAAGGGTGGGTATTATACTTTTGGACGGTGATAACACACGAAATACTACATACGAGCATGGCCCCTCAACGGCCACTCTGCACTTTTGTTCATAATTGGCCCTATGGAAATCAAAGGCCTGTTTGACAGCGCACCAACGCTGTCGTTTATGACTTTTACGCATTCCCCAAACACCTGTTGTACTATTAAACCAAAGTGCTACTGTAGAAGCCATTTGTGTATAATCTAAATTAATAAATGCCCTGTCATAAAGGCACCTGTTAGAGGCCATGTTTAAATCCACTTTTCTCCCCTTGCGCTTCGTTTTTGATAGCACATATGGCATGGTTTGTTTTATGCTGTCAAATTAACGTCTTTCACATCCACTCGATGTGTTCTGCTAAAGATTTATCGCTGCTGAGTGAGTATGTAAAGCCAAATAAAGCTGGGAATGAGGGGGAAAAGGGAATCTGGGAGGCTGTGTGTGCTTCGCCATTGAAATGCAAATATCACAGAAGAACAAGGAGTGGTTCTGTGCATGTGAGTGTGTGTGTTCGCTGTATGTGCATGCAGCGGGACAGCAGTGTGAGAGGAGGGGCGCAAATTGGACAAGTTTTTTTTGGGGGGGGGAGACTTTAGAAACAGCCACACACGCACTCCCAGTATATGGCACGGAGCAGGACTGAGGGAGGACATCTAGACTTTTGTCCAGACTTCTTAATTTCCTCTAAGAAAACACATTGCATTTTTTTTACTCATACCGAATTTATATTGTGGCCCCTATGTGCTACTTCTGAACTTTGGATGCGTCCAGGGGCTCGTCCAGGGCGCACAAACGTGCCTGTTTCCAGTCCCTCAACTGATGCCCCCCTTTCCGTCTGACTCGCCGTGAATCATGTCACGCCGGAAACAGAAGCGTCCCCAGCATCTCGTTAACTCGGATCCGGGGGGCCCAAAACTACTAGCGCACGGTGAGAAACTTTTCGTAATTATGCATGCGTTTGATTCATTCTTGGATTTACACGCAAGTGGAGTCTTTTGCGCGCACGGTTTGGACGTACGTGTTTAGAGATTTGCAATGTGAGTTTACGCTTAACTTTTGGGCAAGTTTATGTAGCCTAGCTGACCGGGGTCTACGATAGTTAGTAGAGGAGATTTTCTGAATAAATTGTACAATTTCTTTTGTCTACTCATACTGAAAAGGCACGTTTCAACATAGAGTAGAGTGTCAAAAATGTTATAGAATTTTCAAGTATTTGCTATGAATTCTCTAAAATAACTTGCATTGGTGCACCTGACTCAATATCAAGTCCATGAACTGAAAAAAACCTCTTGTGCTTAGTCACTGACTGTATGGGCCCTACTAATGGATGCCTGGCCACTTTTGTCAGGGCCAATAAAGAGTCCCTATATGGTGAATAGATCAGGATTAACTAGTAGCCTATACATCTGTGGCCATTTTCATGTGCTGCCCCTCCTCAGAGAAACCAACAGGCCACGCTGCACTGACTACTGGAGGTCTTTGATTAGGGTGGAGAAGTCTCTTATTTGTTAACAATAAAGTGGCCGGTTGGGGGGAGGGGGAGGTTGTGTTTTTGGTAAAGATTAATCTTCCACCCTTCTATTATGCTCTTCTTTTGCTGTTTGTCCATGCATTTTCTCACTCATAAGCTCCCCTCCTTCCTCATTCTCACACCTCCCCCTTCTTCACCCCCACTCCTATTGACTGTATACTCCTACACAGTTGGGGGGAGACCATTGGATGAGAAAAAAAAGACTGAGTGAGGATTTAGATGTTATTTTGCATGTTTGCTGTCAAATGTAAACTCTGAAATGTATATAGCTACATTTCCCACAATCTGACTACAAAAGTATTTATAATTTATACACTCCATTTTGTTTACTTAGAAGTCAACTATAAACTAATCCACAAAGGTACAGTCTTCATTCCATCACTATAACTCTCCAGGAGGGAATAGTTAGTTTGTCTCACCATTGTTGTTACCCTCCCCCTTCTCCTTCTTTTAACTCCTTCTCACTGCGCTCAAGATTTTTTGAAAGAATTTGACCCCATAGCCGCAGAGGTCAGATAAATTGACCAATCAGAGTGTCTGGACAGTGCCCAGGACCCTTAGTATGGCCTGACCCTTGACCTCTACTGTGACGTAAGGGGGGAAGGGTAAATAGAGAGATGAAAGACGTAACTGCTGTAGGGAGGGGGCGGGTTAAGAGGGGTTATGGGTTGTCCTGGTGATTCCCATTGTCCTCTAAAATGTGTTGCCATAGCAGCAAGGTGGTCTGTGAGCTTTTTGTGTGTGCAAGATGTTTGAGGAGTTTTGCTTGGGAGAGCACAGATTGAGACAAGACATTACAAAGACTCATACTGCAGAGTTCCCCCAGTTGTTTATTTGCTTGTTCAGGGCAAGCTCCAAGCAGGGATTTTGTTTGAAGGTGTAAGATGATCTGCTGGTATGTGCACAAATTTGCTTACAAAAATGCTTAACAATAACTAGAAGCTGTAAAATAAACACTTTGTAATGGAGAAGAAAGTTTTTGTGAATTTACAAATGCGGATATCTCCAAGAGAAAAGAATTGAGTAAATCCCTTTTCATCACATTTAAGCGTACATTATGTGTTATTCCACTATTTACTGTGTTCTAAAAGTTTGCGTTTATCTTTAATTTTTAGATGACCACCTGGGCATGAAGTCGCCCTCTACATCTCTTGGCTCTGAAGTAACCTCATCCGGATCATCTTCCTCATCTCCCACCTCCATTCAAGACTGTCAGCCGCCTCTGGCCCCACGCCCGTCCCCTGGTGGGCTCCACGCGCCATCTTTGCCCAGCGAGAGCTCTCCTCCTCCCCACTGGCCCAACAACATCGCACCCTTTACCACATCTCTGCCTAACACGCACTCCTCCCTCTCCCCGGACTTCCCTCACCCCTCTCTGTCCTCCCAAACCCACTCGCCACCTGCTTTGGGCCAAACCTCCAGCTGCAGTCAAGGAAACTCACATTCATCCATGACGTCCCCACCAATGGCCAGCTCTGCAATGACCACAACATCTTCCTCCTCCTTATCCTCTAATTGTGTGCCATCCCACCGTGACAGCGCAAGTCCTGGACTGCTACAAGCATCTGTCTCTCCAGGGCAGGATCAACTCCAAGTGCCTCCAACTTTGGCAGTGCTTTTGGAGGAGCTGCGAGTTTTACAACAGCGCCAAATCCACCAGATGCAGATAACAGAGGAGATATGTAGGCACGTTTTAAGGCTTGGGGGGGCTGTTTTTGGTCAACAAAATGGCCAGCAAGTTAATGGTTCAGACAGTAACCAGAAATCTACATGTGAAGCCTCTTCATCACCAACTCACCCCTCAACAGCCACTCCTATAACTACAACGTCCTCTCTTTTAAATGGGCTACCATCCTCTCTCTTTTCTCATGCACCCAAGCCAAGCAATGCCAATGGAACTAGAGCTTCATCATCTTCTACCTCTTCTTCATCCACTATTAGCTCCTCTATTGCTTCCTTACACCCACTGTCCTTGTCTTTAGGTCTGCCACCACACTACCTTCACGAAAAACCACCCAACTCCACAGCATTTGGTCACAGCAACGTAATAAGTTTTCCAGCTCCTATTCCTACTACTAGCCATTCCCAAGACCACCAACCCAGCTCCTCCTTGGGCTCCGCATCTTCATCCGGGCGTCCCCAGCACATGTGTCGTTTCTGTGGGAAGGTGTTAAGCAGTGATTCTTCTCTTCAGATCCACCTGAGATCTCATACAGGAGAGCGACCCTACCAGTGCCCCGTTTGCTTGAGCCGTTTCACAACCAGGGGAAATCTCAAAGCCCATTTCCTGCGCCACAGAGAGCAGAATCCAGAATTGTCCCTCTCTCTGTTGCCACCGGCGCTGTCTGAGCAAACTCAAATTAGCTCAGCTCCTAGTGCCGCTCACAGGAGGCGGAAGCGGAGGGCTGAGGATGACGAAGCATATAATGGAATCAAGGGCAGTATTCCTGGAATGACAGACAACATGGCTTTGGGGTTCCTTTCTGGAGGAGCATCACGCCCCTCGCCTTCCTCCCTACCATTGCCACCTTCAGTTGACATGGCGCTACTCTCCACTGCGCATTCACTTTTACAGTTGAACCGAGCCTCAGCAGCAGCCAGTGCTTCTACCACTGTCCTGCCATCATCCTCCTCATCTACGTCTTCCTCGCCTTCGGCAAGGAGTGCAAAACAGCAACGATTTGATGAAAACACCCCCCCTCACACCAGCCTCCAGTCCCCATACTCCCAGCTGGCCCAACTTCCCAAAATCCTTTTCCCTGGTGGAACCACTCCTCACCACCTTGCACTTCTTCGACCCCCAGGACACCTTGCTGGCCCCCACCAACTACCCTTTCCATTCCCACCTTTCCCTAAGCCATCAACTTCCTCCTCTGGCTCTCCTACTACCTCTAACCAAACCTCAGACACCTCCAAGTTGCAACGACTTGTTCAGAAACTAGAGAAGCAACCACAAGGGGGCTCCTTGTCATCTTCCCCCTCCACTTCCTCACAAACAGCTGAAGCCAATGGTGATGCTAATGGCCAGGACCTGTCCACAAGTGCATATCGAAGGGAGATGTTAGCAGCACTTGGTCTTAGCCCGAGTGTAAATGCCACAAGTCAGGGGGGCTCGAGCAGCATGGCTTCTCTTCACATAGCACCCGCTCCTAACCAATGTGGAGTCTGCCTGCGGGTCCTCAGCTGCCCCAGAGCCTTACGTTTGCATCAAGCCACACATTTAGGAGAACGTCCATTCCCTTGTAAGCTTTGTGGCCGTTCCTTCTCCACCAAGGGCAGCCTGAGAGCTCACCTTGCCACTCATCGTGCGCGTCCACCAAATGCACGCGCCCTCAACTCCTGCCCCCTGTGCCCGCGCAAATTCACAAATGCCTTGGTTCTTCAGCACCACATCCGCTTGCACCTTGGAGGGCAAATCCCACCTGATGAAGAAGTGCCGCTTGAAGATAGCCTTGATACAGAAAATGTTGGTTTGGATGATTGTGTGAATGACATGTCATCTAAAGAGCAGGTTCTTCCTCTGGCGTTGACAAAAGGGCCACGGTCTCCAGTTAGCTCTGTGTCTAAGCAGGCTACTGATCTTACATCAATGAAAGAATGTGAAGGTTCAGTTTTAAGTGTTAGCTCACCTCTGACCCAAAACCCTCCCTCAGCAGGAGTCGAGGACCCCCCGGTGGATGTTAGCCCTAATAACAGCTCTCCATATTCTGAAGAGGAGACAAATAGTGACTTAAACAGCACTGGCTCAATGAATGTACCTCCAACAAGCACTAATACAGCCATAGACAATGGAGAAGATGTTCCTCTGTCCCTCTGTGTTTCCAAATCTACAACAGAGAAAGAAAAGATTCCAGATGAAGTTGGTAATGATGAAGTCGGCTCAGCAAAAGAGCCAACCAATGCCACATCACTCACCCCTCCTGCCAGTCCCAGTAATATCCCACAATCTGTGGAAAAGGCAGAGGAAGAATCATCCACAAATGGGATCAAAGCAGAAGATCAAAAAGCACAAGAGGACAGTCCAACGGAGGAGGGCAGTAGCAGTGCTGTGGCTCCTCCACCAGCAGAGCCTGCCCGCCCAGACAAGCCCTACAGCTGCTCCCAGTGTGGCAAAGCTTATGCCAGCAGAAGCGGACTAAAGGTAAGTTCTAGTTTAGTCACTGCCTTAAACAGCACAGTTATGTGTAGTTTTTAACCATTTTACTTTTTAAATAACAGGGCCACATGAGAAGGCACCCTGGAGTCTCCCTGAGCACCCCTACCAAGGTTCAGCCAAATGAAACTGAGGAGGAACCCAAAACAGACACTGTCAAACCCGGACAGCTAGATGAAAAGGAGGTAGAGGCTGAATCTCCTAAAGGTGACAGCATTAATTCTGTCCCACTTATGGCAAGCTCAAATGGGACAGAAGAGTGCATTGACAGAACTGTGTAAAAAATAAGCATAGTTGAATGTTTGAGTCAGTTATTAAAATGTCCTGACATGGGAATGTTAAAACTCTAGAATGATATTCATTTTTAGGTTTATTCATTTGTAATACATATGTTTATCTTTGATATTAGCTGGATAGAGCGGCAGTATTCGTATCCTAGTTGAATTGGAAAAAAGTGAATGTAGTATTTTTCTAGGTATTTCTGTATTTCCAAGATCACAGTGAGGCCTTATTTTATACTTTTCAAAATGAGTTGTGCATTTACATCTCAGTCCTTCTCACCACTTGACACTGTAACACCCAGTACAAGCTGATGTGATGAAAAGGATCCAGAGTTGTTTAAATGAAGTCAATACCAAATAAGGCCACATTTGTATGGGCCAAAGTTGTATATTTGTCCTGCATTTTTAATGACCTTTCTCTTAATGTGTTGCTGCTAAATACATGTTTTTGATGTGCTGAGTTGCACTGTAGGTTGCACTGTGTCACATGCTGCCAGAATATCAACTGAAACAGAAATTCCCTAGGTGATGGCTATGATTGTTTTATACAGTAATGCTGTGAACAGTTCTTTTGTGTTAATATTTCTAGCAGCAGTTGTTTATGTACACTTATGATTGTAAACGTTCTTGGTTGACACATTTTCTGTTGTCGACTTGGATTCATGCTGGAACCAGAAGCAAGGACAAGACTTGTCCATTTTAAATCCCTTTTTATGCCCTCTGCTCCTCTCTCAAAGCACTTGAGAGTTTTTCTGCACTCTTTGCGCATTCCTGCTTAGTCCTGTATAGTATTTGTATGCTTTACCCTTTGTAAACCCTTCTTGTAGCAACAAAACAAAATATGTTTCCATGACGATGTGTAACAGTTAAATAAAACAATGGTGACATGACGAGAGTTTATTTGTTCCTTGTTTCATATTCCTTGTAAACCAAATTTTCTTTCATTTATCAATTGCATTTTTACTGTTTTACTGTCCGTTTTTTTTTTTACATTTTTGTTGTCCCGGCTGGATTGGATTGGACTGGATTGGGGTGCCCTTTGTCTGAGTGTGCTGTCCCTAATTCTTGATTTTCTTCAGCCAGTGTCTTTTAATATGTTGCAGTTCCTACACTGTGTGTGCGTATACTTGTGTGAAAAGGATAATCACTGCTTGTATGAGGGCAATTGAGGGTGCAGCTGTAGAGGCCACCACCTCTATCCCTCCCCTCTCTGTGTCATACTCTTTCAAATGCACCCTCTTTTATTTTCTCTTTCATTTCTCTCACTCACTCTTTTGCCTCACCCCTGAACACCCCCCTCCCTATACTCTATTCCCTTCTCCCCATCTCATGCTTGTGTAATGAGCTGACACACAGGAAGCTCTAATCCATACACAATGCCACCCCCACCAAAGTGACTGGGAGCGGGACAGGGGGCAACAACCTGGCCCAGCTGTCCCCAAAATGGCAGTCTTTAATCCCTGTAGTTTTTTCCCCTGCCCCATAACCATGACAACTGGTTACCACAGGAAAGAATGCTCAAGGCCGAGATGGACGAACAAAGGAGCCATGTGTGAGAAGTTTGTCCACATGCGTCGAGATGTGTCTTCATCTAAAAAAAGAAAAGTCCTTCATTTTACAATACATTTTGTCCAAGTGATGTTGAGGGGGAAAGGAATCTTCAGGTGTGAATGGGAGTAGCTTTGATCATCTCAAAGGATTAACATTAATCAATATCAGAATATAGTTGTTAATCATCACATAAAGGATGATTGTTTGCATAAGTCAAAGGTCATGTGTCCTCCTAAAGGTACATAATCCAATTAAGAGAGAAACATGTTTATTCTTCAATAAAATGTAATTTGTTTGTGTTTATTTGTTACAAAATATCATAGTATACTAAACTACTGGATTATGAAAGGATAATCTAACTTGATAATTATTTCATTTTAAGTGTGTAAAGTAAACAAAATTTAAGCAAAAATCTAAAGAAAACTACATTATTTTTGGCATTTAATGTAAGATTATAAAACCCACGACGACTAATCATTAGGCTACATAGGATAAACATAAACATAATTATAAACAATTCAATATCATACTGAAAGGTTAACAGGTCTATGAAAGGACTATCCATATCCACAAGAGGGAGCTATAACCTTTCAATTTGGTGAGTGCGTGACATGGATCGAAGTCAAATGTTATAAAATCTGTTGTGAAAAATGTAATTCTGGTTTGTTTAGTATATTTTTAATATATTTATATTTTAATCATCTTTAATGACTATTTGTCTGTTGAAAAGGTATATTAAAGTCAGTCAGACCATTTTAAAATTATAAACAGGTTTATCTGGTACAATTCAAAAGCTGGAGATTGCAAACATGGCCTATTTTTTTGTTTTTAAAAAAGAGAAAAGACAAATCTGGTAGAGGAATAAAGAATAAATTGGGTGCATTATAACGGGATAATGACAGGCTGTGTAATTATCAAGGTGTATTTTGTGTTCAACGGGCGCGATAATCTAATTAGAGTCAAAACCTATTATAAAGTGATGGTGATAAATCATTCAGCAAATACAATGCGAGGCTATTACCCGCCCTCCTGCGCCTCTCCGGGTCGTCTCTCCGGTCGTCTCCTTGGCAGAGACATTAAGCAGAGACATTAAGCAGAGAGAAGCACAAGTGCATAAAAGCCACAGGTTCATCAGCTGAGGGACGCGCTCTACGTCAAGACGAGAGGAAACGCCTGCGTAAAGTCAGACCACGAGGACCAACTACTGAATGAGACGGACTCAAGACACAAGTTTGAAGAGCCACATGTTTTCACCCTGATAAAAGCTGAACCACACCTGGAGAGGGTAAGTTAACTATGTCATTAGTTAACAGCTGTTTAACTAGGTTCATTCAAGCTGCAAAATTTAAACAAAAATTAAAATTTATGTCAAGTTGTCCATTAACTTTCAGGAACAACCATCTCATAATAAAATCATAAATAGTCCAACTATTTTGTACTATCACGGGTAATGTTTTAGAATGTAATATTTATTCTATTTTGCGTGTGATAAGAATACAGTAGGCTGCCATATTAAGTGTGAAGTAGTGGTAAAGATAAATAATGATTGTTCTTAATACGTTTTAAACTAAACACACACACACACACACACACAGATATATATATATATATATATATATATATATATATATATATATATATATATATATATATATATATATATATATATATATATATATATATATATATATATATATTATATATATATATTTATATATTAATAATTTCTTATCTTCACTTTCTGAGAAGTCAAGATTATCTGGCCTTGGGATTAACTTAAGGAGGATAATTTATCAGCTGCTGCATTTGGACCTTGCTCTGTCCTTCCTGTGAGGGCCTCACCTGGGCAGTATCTGCTGTTTGGATCACATGCACCTCTCTGTTTTACAGGCTGTCACTCCTTCTCTTCACGTGCCACTACTCCTGTGCTACAAGGTAAGAGAGGCTTGGTCTCTTCTGTATGACTCAGTTGTGTGGGCTAGTATACCATACCTTAGTCCATAAATTAGTCAAGCTGAGCTTTGTCAAAGTTTGTGATAAAAAAAAAAAAAACCAATGTTTTCAGTGTAAGATGCCATCGACATAGAATATTAATTTTGTTTTATACCAGACACAACTCTCTCCCATTTATCCATGTTTGTAAGCAATATGTGTGCATTGCACATCCGTTTTTTCCATGCTGATGAATAATGAACTTTGGAATAAGATAACACGTGACTGGTAATAGTGCTGACATGTAAAACTCCATGCTCTTGAGTGAGAGTCAGTGGATTTTTTTAGCAGCTAAGCTTTTCCATTTTCAGTTCAATGGGTAGACCAGGGGTTAACTAACGAAGAAACTGCTAGTATTGTTCAGATCGGCACGAATGTGGTGCGTGCACGTTTGCTCCTCTGCCTGTTGCTTCTGTCAATACACTCAACCTTAAAAGGCCATTTGCTGTGCAACTTAATGGTACTGCAGTATGCCAAATGCTGTGAGTGCTTTGTCTTTTTGCATGAGTCGAAACATGTAAATGTGTTGTTGTTTGATTAGATCGGGGACTGATTGCATCAACATAACTATTTACTCTGCTAGCTAACGGTTGCCATGGGAGATTACGTCCCACTAACTTGATGCCTATAGCCTCAGGTTGCCGATCCACAGGCGGTGGTCTCACCACACAATGGCAGATTCGGACCTGGAATAAGTCACAAGAGAGACCCATAATAACATCTAAGACGGATCATTTTGTCTATTATATTCTATTCTCTAATTACACTATTTTGAACAAATGGCGTCTGAAAGCTTGACCTTAAGCGACATGGCGACTCCCCATCAGTAAAGGTCCGAGGACTCAGGGGAGGGAATGAAGCTGAAGAAGGAGATTTCCTTGTTAAACGGTGTGTGTCTATCGTGGGGAACATGATTGGGAACTCGGCATTGGCTCGTCTTTGTCTCTCCAAAAGGCGTCCTGATCCACAGTGCGTCCTATGGCCGTCTCCACGAATGGTGGTATGGACCATTGGGGGCATCTTCTCTGTGTATTTGGGGCTTTGTGCTTATGCAGAGTTGGGGACTACAATCACCAAATCAGGTGCTTCCTACGCCTATATACTAGAAAGCTTTTGGGGGTTTCCTTGCCTTCATCCGGTTGTGGACTTCGCTGTTGATCATTGAACCCACCAGTCAGGCAGTCATTGCCATCACCTTCTCAAACTACATGGTGCAGGGCCCATCTTCCCCACCTGTATCGCACCCTACATCGCTAAACAGGGCTCCTGGCAGCAGCCTGTATATGTGTAAAGTACTTTCTTTGATCTTTATTGGATGCCAAAAGTGAGTCACTGGAATTGCGTCACATTGTGAGAGAGACATTGCACATGAGTTCTTCTCAGACAGGAGAGAACGAAAATATGGTGACAAGGCTGAAGTCAGCACTTTGAAAAAGGAACTTAAACCCATTAGTTAGTCCAGCTAAGGGAAAATAATCATTACCTAGTTTAGTGCTACCAATGCAAATTCAGGACTTTATGTTATATATATAAACCCCAACATTTCTACACTAGATTAGAACACAAACACAGCACTTGCTTCGATTTGTTTTTCATGGACGTGTGTGCAGATAAACAGTGATATGACATGATAATTTATGTTGTGCTCCTTTGCAATAAATATTCCTCATTCATCTACCTCCACACACAAACACACACGTTTCCTTGAACAAAAGAGACAATTTTGGTGATAAGAAGTGCTGGAGAAGGGCTGAGAATACAGATAGCTTTGAGGGTAAAGTCCGACACATATGCAGACTCTGACCTGAGCAGCGGAATATTCATCAAATGAATCATCCGTTACTTCACCATTTAGTTACAAAGCAGTTGATTCTCAATTGGTGCAAAGTTGGAACCGTGCCCGCTTTCACTTCCAGAGTGATGATGGCATCACATTACAAGTCAAAATATCTTTAAACATATTGATTATGTTTAATAATTAATTCATTTCCCAATTATAATCCTAGCAGATTTTCTTACTGACACAACGGGACCGATTTATCTTTAAAGTTAGGGATTCAGAATTGAACAACTGAACAAATAAATGCAACACACTTTAAATTGCATTGCATTTTTTAGTATTTGTATTCTAAAATCAAATTCGATTTCCACCAAAACATGACTGCAGAGTTAGTGGCATTTTCCCTCTCATCTGTATTCTCAGACACCCTGCTTCGTAATACAACTTACAAGGGAATGCAGATTTTTTTAACAAGGGTAAAATTTGATCGTACTGGAATAAAGATATATATATATATTTTAAATGTTATATCCTTTAGAATTCTTTTGGAGGATTTTGGACATCAGTATCATTAACAAAAAACAAGGACAATAGAAAAAATAAGGGTTGACAATATGCTAACAGTAAGGGGTACCGGAGACAAAAAAGGTTGGGAACCACTGGTCTACATTACAGTGTCCACACAGCATTGCTCTGCTTCTGTGCGGTTGCATTCCTTCCACTGCTTATGTTTTCCCTGATTTCCCACTGACTCACATGACTTGTTATGATCGTCTCTCTGTCAGTGACTCTGTGGAACATGATAGTGTTGGGCTAGCTCTGACTGCTGTTTTGGTAAGGTCTCTGTGTATCTGGGTGGAGTATTTATTGCATTGTGGGGACTAAATTACACTCATCATCAATGGGGACCCGCTTCCATTTATGGGGACAAAAACCCAAGTCCCTATTGACATAAATCTTTTAAGTATTGGAGCGACCAATATGATTTAAAGTTCAGATATAGGTTAAACAAGGGTAAGGTTAGGGTTTAGGTCTCATGATTCGTTAGGGTAGGCAAGTAGTAACTATGGTTAAGGTTAGGACCGATCCAGACCAGTGGTTTCCAACCTTTTTCTCTCCCAATGACCCATATCTTACCAGTTGGATACATTCATATATACTGAACGTCCTTTTCCTATACTGTCTTATAAGAAAAACATTATTATTTTATGATGAAGTTATAGCTGTTATAGAACTGTAATGATTATAAAATACTTTCTAGAAGCTATTAACATGCCCTTCCTTCATTAAAAATCACAACTCTAGTGCTTTACACCTAGGGACCCCCCTGAAAATCTTTGGGGACGCAAATTTGTGTCCCGACCCCAAGGTTCGGAATAACTGATCTGGATTATGAATAAATGCTAGTCATTGTAATATATTTTCCTATGTTTGTGTGTGTGTGTGTGTGTGTGTGTTGTATTTACCTACGACCTAGAACACTTCTTCTAAGCTTGTGTTTGGTGTTTTATTCTGGCCTACTGATTAATAAAGATTTGGGATTATAAAGATTTCTCGCACCAGATGTAATTATTAAAAATACTGTGACTAACTGTAGCCCACAGATCAATCAGGATGAACAAAATCCCCCAAGTGTGTTTCACAACCTTTTCACGTTCTTGATTGTCCTGGCAGGGTTGTGTGTGCTGTGAAAACTGTTCAAGCTTGTTTTCCTGCTCTGAAAACAACAGTCTGCTTTAGTCAGCATCAGGGCTTCCTTAAATCAGCCTCGGAAAACGCACTGGCACACATGGCACTTTACAGAGCAAAATGTCACAAACTGACGATAAAGGACTGTTCAAATGTTTTTCCTTTTCGCTTTACATTAAGCTAAATAATGTGTCTTTTATTCTTTAGGTTTGCTGACCCGTTGTCAACTGTGCCTATGTGAAATGGGGCACCAGAAGTTCAAAGACTTCTTCACATACGCCAAAGTTATAGCTCTCTCATTGCTGTCATCATCACAGGCCTGGTCATGATCGGACAAGGTGCCCAATTTGACCTCTGATTATTTGATCTTGATTATTATAAGAGACTAAAGCATCCACACATTTGGTTTTCAGTTTAAATGTAATAGTAACCATATTTTAGTGTTTAAGGGCACACGCAGAACTTCGAGGGGCTCTTTGACGGCTCGTCCCAGGATCCAGGTGTGGGAATAGCTCTGGCCCTGTACTCGGCACTCTTCTGCTTACTCTGGATGATGGACACACTCAACTTTGTCACAGAGGAGATAAAAAACCCAGAGAGGGACATAAACCTATGTTGATATAAAAAAATAGAGGCTTTTGGACTATATATATATATATATATATATATATATATATATATATATATATATATATATATATATATATATATATATATATATATATATATATATATATATATATATATATATATATAAAAACAAGCAATAACCACTGATTTCTTATCAGTGTTGTTATTGTACTTGATTATTGAAGGTCAAACTAGACATTATTGTGTTTTATCCTAGAAAGTAAGAATAGTAACTCCGGACAATTCACAAACTCCAAATATTCACAATAGTAAAGAAAGACATGGACTGTGTTTTTTTCTTTAACCATGACTAGTTGTGCCTTTGTTCTCAGGGAGATTTAGTGATAAACATCCATCTAATCCTAAACCCAACCTTTTGCTCACCTAAAGGGGCCAGTCTCTGACCTATAAATCTTATGAGGATTCTCTGTTTAAATTGACTCATGTTTTCCTTCCCTCTGCTGGCTGTGTCATTTAACTACAGGAATCTACCCCTGGCCATTGCCATTTCCATGCCCATAGTGACTGTGATCTACATCTTGACCAATGTGGCCTACTACACCGTCCTCCCTATGAACGCTATCTTGGACAGTGATGCAGTAGCAGTGGTAAGCTATTACCGTAGATAAGATAAGTGCCTTAGTGGTCCAGTAGGTTAAACTAATAGAAGATCTTGTATATAACACAATTCTCATGTTGATTTTTCAAATCAATTTGATAGACATTTGCAGACAAAGTGTTTGGCGTCATGAACTGGACTATTCCTTTAGCGGTGGCTCTGTCCTGCTTTGGTGGACTCAATGCTTCAATTTTGGCCTCTTCCAGGTGAGCAACTTCTTTTGATTTTATGCACTGTTTGAATTCTGAAAATTGGACAAAAGCTTTTAGTAGCTTCTAACAACAATATTTGTCCAGGTGCAAAATTCACCCATCTTTTGATATGGCCCCTAGCTGAATTAATGAGGGATTACGCAGACATATTTATGTATTATTTATTAATTTTTGACTGCGACTAATGTTTTTGATAGGTTGTTCTTTGTGGGCTCAAGAGAAGGTCATCTACCAGACTATCTGTGCATGATCCATGTCCATCGCTACACTCCTGTCCCTGCTCTGCTTTTTAATGTAAGCCACACAAAACACAGTGAAAAAACATAGTACATTATCTAACATGACCTCCTTGTCATTACAGGGAATCATGGCTTTGATATACTTATGTGTAGAAGATGTCTTTAGGCTCATTAACTACTACAGCTTCAGCTACTGGTTCTTTGTGGGGCTCTCCATTTTGGGACAACTATATCTGCGCTGGAAGCAGCCGGACCGCAAAAGACCACTAAAGGTAATAACACTGGCTCTGCCTCAAACCTTGCACATGTGCGAGTACAAAAGGCAAAAAGTGGAAGATGCCATGTATTGGTAGCAAATTTACATTTAAAAAACGCCTAAACTTACAGCAAGAGAATTGTGAGTAACACTAGACAGCACTATATTGCAACCACTATTACAACAATTTAGTTCTTGACCTCATCGACCTAAAGTTGTCTATGTATACAATTAATATACATGTTTATATATTGAGCAACGGGCTAACATTGAGACACTGTTTTTCTTTTCCTTCAGCTCAGTCTGTTCTATCCAATTATCTTCTGTCTCCTGACCGTCTTCTTGGTCGTGGTGCCACTTTACAGTGACACAATCAACTCTCTTATTGGTATTGGCATTGCTCTGTCAGGGGTGCCCGTTTACTTCCTCTGCGTCTACACTCCAGCCCACAAGAGGCCACTATGGATAAGAAGAGTTATAGGTAAGATTTGTGTTGCAAAATGTACATAATTATTGTGTATTTTTTTTCAATGCACATTCACATTCTTTACTATGTGCCTTTTACTCTTTTAGCGAAATCTGGGCTCTTGATTCAGAAGGTGTGCTTCTCTGTTTTGACTGAAATGGACAAAGAGGGATAAGACACCCATAGAAGTTGGACCTACTTTCATTCCTTACCCGGCAGTAAATGCAATACATTGCCAGTTGGGTATTTCATGATCTACAATTTTTTCACAGTGCTGTACATATTAGTAGAAAATATTTAATTGACAACACAGATGTAGTATTTAATTAATTAAACCTAGAAGTGTGTTCATTTTACCTGAAAAAGACATGACAATGCACAACCTCATGTATAACTAAAGGCACTGCTTTTTTCATATGTGAAGAAAGGGCTACTTTTTTGTCTTTTTTGAAAAACTTTTTTTGACCAAAAACTGCTGTGAAGTGAATTTTCTGCTGAAAAATATTTATAATAAATTACTTTAACAATATAAATCATAATGACTTTTACTCTGCAAAGATGCTACATGCTGTATGGAAAAAATAATGCAGAACAAATTGTGGTGGTTGTTACATTTAAGTTTAATTATAATAGTACAGACAATGATAAGCCCTAATCTCTTTGAGCCATAAATATATACATAATAATATGTCTTCCACACAAAGCTGATGTACAGTTTTAACCCAAAGTGTCTTTCCATGGCTGTGCCTTGCTGCTGGTCGTCTTAATTTTGGACGATGCCGCCGCTACTGGTGAATTTTGCTCCAGAGGATTGTGGGTAAAGGTCTGCCTCAGAGGGCCTGTAAAAACAAAGAATTAAAAACTGGTAGAACATACATGTGGACCTATCGGAGTTTGTGTGAGGACATTTGTAGAGAATACACCTGAGGTTTTTTATTTTATTTAATAATCAATTAATAAGAAGAATGTTGAAAATAAATACACTAATTTGGTCTTTTTTTCATTTGTTTGACGTTCTATTTTTTCATATGTTGAAAATAAAATGACGGTCCCTCTGAGGACTGCTTATCACATTTCCTACAATAGTGATTGAGATGTTTTTGGGGAAACATTTATCTTTAGAAGTGACCACATTTGTTTAATTTCTGTGCGTCTCAAAAGTGATGTGATGAGGCGCCACCTGGTGGTATGTTTTAGGCTTCTTCCAAGTGTATGATGATCTGACATCCAATTAAGACTTGGAAAAAATATACGTATAGTTTGTATGAACATTTTTATTATTATTGACATGCTTAATCCTTCTACTCTCATTTAGGATGGCAATTAGAACAAGTGATGATTTTGACCATGTCTGGTTAAAGTCTGTTGGGGTTTCTTGTAGCCCAGAAGTAGAAGTCGTTAAAACCAGAACCTTTTATATCTTGCAATGGGCAAAATTGGCATAGTTCTATGATTTTATTGAGAATAGTAATAAATCTTTTTTTCTTTTTTTAACCACAAGCAAGTAGATTTACTTCCATTTTGAATGCTGGAGGTCATTAAGTGTTTGTAGTTGCAACCATTATACAAAGGGGATCTGATAAGCTAGTCATATTTTGCTGGTGGTAAAAGTTCAATTGTTTCAGGTCTGGTAAAGCATTCACAGCAGTGGTGATAGAGATGTTTTTCATGAATTTTAACATCTGCCTAATAGTTTGCACGTTCTTGCCGTTATCTCTCCCACCGGCATATGTCGCTCTTGCTCTCATGATAGTGTCCAACCTCTTGCGCAATGTTATAAAGAAAATTTAAACACAAGATATTTACTGAGCTTTTATCCAGAGCATACCTTTTGCAGCAAGGTCAAGGTGATTTTTGATCCTCCTCTCCCTTTCTTCAAGCTGCTGGGCCAGCTGAGCATTCTTCCACCCTATATACACAGTGGTATAAAAATGTTTAATATGAATGTACTATGTATTTGCCATTACTTATAACAGCAGAAAAAAACCTTTTTTCATGCTTTGAATGAAGCCCTCATTTTGGGGGAGTGCAGATGAAGGATGTTGGATCTTCTCAGGGATCTTCAACTTCTTCCTGACCAAAGGATGACGGAGCAGGACCACTTGACCCAAGGAGAAGCAGTTGGAGGTCATCCAATAAGTGAAAACAGCCTATTAGAAAAGAAAAGGATTTGAAAGATTAATGTTACAGCAGAATCAGTGTTGAGCGTTGTGTAATCAACTATAATCTACAACAGTCATACAAAACATATCAGAAACTTACTGTAGGAAAGTTAATTGTAAGTGGGAGAATGATCAAGGGCATTATTCTAAACACAGTCTTCATGGTTTTCAGATTTGGGTTGTCAATACCAGACTCTGCTCCCAGCTGCAAACCATTTAACAAATGCAAGACTTTGAGGATTCTGCAATTCCAAAAACTTCCAGAAAAGTTACATTATCTGAATAAGTAACAAACTTGCCTCTAGAATAAAAAACATAGTTCCTGTGACAGCAATAGGCAGGATATAGTAAGGGTCAGCCATAGTGAGGTCTGTAAACCACAGCATTCCCCCAGTCTGCATGCTCGGCACTGGGAGATATGCCATCTTCCTCAGTGCAATGAAAAAAGAGACAAAGATTGGTGCCTGTGATAAAAGAATGAAACAAATTAATATCTCAAGAATATAGTAGAACCAATAACAATGATTGTACATTTTATTCATACCGGTAATACATTTTATTACAATAATGTTCATCTAAACTGACCTGCACCATAGGAATCAAGAAACCACGCAGGGGGTTGACGTCATGCTTTTTCTGGAATAAGTTCAATTCAGAGAAGGCTTTGGCAACTGCAACAAAAACATGCTTAAATTCATAAAGCCACATTGTAATACAAATTTTAAGAAGCAAAAAACATACATTCAAATTTATTTCCACTTTGTTTTGCTTCATTCATTTTATTGGTGAGTTTGGTCATCTCTGGCAGGACATTATTCAGTTTGGCTGCTTCTCTTTGGCCCTTCACAATAACAGGAAAGACCAATAAACGTGCCATTACGGTACCTATGAAAGAAGGATTCATAACAATCATATTTAGTCTGCGTTCAAATATTATATTAAGTCAGACTATATAAATTAACGATATTTTAGACAACTTACCTACAACAATAGCCCCCCACCATGGTAAACCAAGATCCACATGCATGAACTCCAGCAGGTTCTGAATGAGTCCCACTGGAGTGGAACCTGCCAAACCGAGCTCTGCAAGACTGGTTTCAGTAGTCGCAGCCTGAATGACGTCCACAGCAGTGGGGGCAACATCAGCCAACTGTTCTGTGATTGGATGTGTGAGGACAGGGTCAGGGGCCGTGGTAAACACTGTGTGAGAGGCTGGGATGTGCACTTCATTAGATGCCACTGATACAGCCTCGACTGTCATCTGAAAAGTATGAGAATAATAATTAGTTATCTCTACTCCAGAGTTATTAAATAATTGCCATTAAAATGTACAGGGATTTTAAAATAACTTGCTTGTGATTGAGTTATCTCTCACCAAGCTTCCCACAATGTTACATGATGTACCTGTTCAGTTACTGGCTGTGAGAAGACTGGTTCTGCAGGCAAGGACACAGGGGTCGTCTGAATAACTGGAAGACTGTCAGCAGCTTCAACCACTGGAGCAGAATCCACTGTGTCGACAGGAAGCTACAAATATCAAAAGGTGTTATAGGAAATCTGTACACCAGCACTCTCACTTTGTTTACCTGTGTGCTGTTGTGTCGTACGGCCACAGCGCTGACCCACAGGAACTTTCCATTGTGCCTTCGACCAAGTAGTGTTTTTGTGACAGGACTTCTACACTCAAACAGTGTGTGAAGTCGAGACTTTAGAAGCAAATGCTGCAAGAAGATAAACAAAATCCTAATTAGCCAACTTCATTAATAAATGATAATAATGCATTTTATTTAATAGGCACTTTTATGAGCACTCAAGAACATAGTACTTAACAGACAATTAAGAAACTAAGGTGTAACCCTAACCCTAAACACCAGGAGGGTTGGGATTAGGGCTAAAATATAACATAAAAATAGTCCCAATTTCTTCCGACAAAATTTTAACTCTGCTCCAAACCACATGCTTTTACTGACAGAGAAATTACCATGATGACCACTCACTAAAAAAGACGCAGGACATTATAAAACATCTCAATTAAAAGTCGATAAATTGCACAGCCCTAGATAAACATGGACCAAGTTAAAGATGAAAGTCTGCGGTGGCAGACCTAAATGTCAAATTAAGACTTAATGAGATAAAATGCTATTACATTTCTGAATGTTTTTAGATAAAGTTATATTGCAAAAGGTGCGCTACTGCCTCTGTCAAAGTCACATAAGCACGCGCTCCACTGCGCACTCGGGAGTGGCAGAGAGCGGTCATTTTAGAGGTGTAGATAAAGTCCAATTCATGTGACAAATAAACAGACTTACAGGGTGTACGACATCTGAAAACGGACTGGTGCCTCTTTTGGATTTCCCACTTTGCCGCAACAAACATCTCGCTATACAACTCGGAGTGACCCCGCTTCTGATGGCCGCCATGTTGTAAGACAGTCCCTCTACGGTGTGCGCAAAGAGACAAATCGGTCACTGACAAACGCGCATGCCATGTCACAAATTTGTGTTTTAAATCATATTTATTTATTGAATCAACCTTTTTAATATAAAAACAAGCACAGCAGGCCACAACCATGACATTTTAATAACCCAATAGAGTCAATCATACAATATAAGAAAATTTATTTTACAGTATGGAATATGTATTGTAGAAAAAAATTCAGTTGTAGTCATCTGGTAGTCAACTGTAGTCAACTGAATCTTTTTCTACAATGGAACACTCCTGGACGAATGAAGGATTACACCGATATGGAATATGTACATTTTGTATTATCAAAGAAAACAAAAGAAAAGCATAGTTTGCATTTTTCTGCTTAACTGCTGTTTTTATTTATTTTATTTTACAAATATTAAGCGTCATGATGTAAATGATCAACAATTAACAAGGCTGTAAAGAGCAGAAAAATGCAAAAGTAATTACATAGTAATTAAATTTTAATTGATTACAATTCCAAAAAGAGCTGGTAAAAGTGCCCTCATGTAAAAATATGCATGAAAAATACTGCGCAGTTTGGACCAATCTTTTAGAAAGATCTTGATCAATTAAACTATAAAACTGAATTAAGCTGTCTTAAACCCCAACTCCCATGGACAACTGGGAATTGAACAGTGCTCAGCAACTACTATGATTTTAAATGCACTTATTAAAATTATAATCAATTACAAGTGCAGGTTTAAAAATCTATTCAAAAAAGTACAATTATAAAAAATTACTCTATTAAAATAACATGAGTATAAGTAATTAGTTACTTTCTACACCTGTCAATAAGTCCATCTTAGTAGGTCACCCTTAGGGAATTCCATCAAGGATGTCTTCCAGTGCTCTCTGTTGCTCTCCACCTATGTCTAGATCTTCTAACATTCTGAGATGTGCTGCTATTAAATCATCTACTTCTCTCCTCTTTCTAGATTTATTCCACACTGGGATTGAAGTCTGTCTCGGGGCCACTCCACCCTTACACAGGATGTATGGTGTACTGGTCTTATTACATTTCTTTTTCAGCTTTAAACAAACAAAACAGAACTCAACATGACAGCGAGGACAAATAAGGTTTTTACAATTTTTTCTGCTATGCTCAACTATTGCACCACATTTGGGACAGGCTCGGACAGAGGGGCAGTTTGTGGCCTCCCGCACTTGGGGCAGGTCGATGGTTTTACAGGTCTGCAGAAGCTCCAGATTCTTGTTGGAGCAGCCGTCATTGTCACAGCGGTCTGAGCGCGGGCCCCGGCCTTTCCATGGCCTCTGACACTGCCAGCAGAACTGATAGCACTTCTCCTGATCAGCAGTGCACACAGGGCACTGGACACACAGGTTAGTTGGTTCTTTCCTCTCAACATTACTTTTACATTTAGGACACTAGGGGCACAGAAGAAAAGAATTTGGTTACTTACAAGCTTACAAGATAACAAAATCTGACTGAACTAAGTAACATATGGACACGTACAGGTAGAAACTCGCAGAGCTCCGTGGCAGCCAGACGAGCTATGTTCTCCTCAAAGTACTGCATCTCATCAACAGACAAATCAGCCAGTCTGCGCACCTCTTGATAAGACCAGGGCTTATTGCAACGTTTTGTGCCCACCACTAAGGCAGGACATTTGAATTTATAAATACCCTAAAAAACAAATATTCCTATTAGTGATCTCAGAGAATCCGTGAAGTTGCCGAACCACCACCGAACCATAGCCTATTCATGGGGTTCATCTTCCAGTTTATAGGTGATATTTTGAGGACTTTTGCCCATTCAAAACATAACATTTCGTTTTAATTCATTACTATAGCACGGTTCTAGATTTTCATCACTCTGTACCTCATAGATAGCAGTAGTTACCTGGTCTAGTTGATGGCGGGACCACTCTGTGAGAGAATCAGGGGTGACAGCATGACCGCAGGACATCTGTGCCCTCAGTGGTCCATTTCCATCTTCGGAGGCTGAACAATGAAATTGAAGCAAGTTTAATCATTCTGATAATCCATTCATTCATTTAAAGCCTTTTATTATTTATTTTTAATCAAACACTTACAAAATGGATCCAAGTCATCCTTCTTGTCAACAAACACCAAAGTGCAATCAAAGGGATCATAGCTCTTCAAAGGTGAATCAGCCATGTTTGTGCAAGGCCCTACATGCAAAAGCAGAGCAAAGTGAAAGCATACGCATGACTCACGACAACTCAATATAATGGCACTGAGGGAATTTCCACCCAGTCAACCACTAAACAGTTGTGGTAACTGCCTTAATCGATCTGAAACCACAACCTGTTCAACATCAACATTTAACTCATATATACCTACTAAAGCAGTGAGTCAAACTATGATCCACAAACTAATGCTCAGACCTCTGCCCAAGGTTTTCTATCACTGCAACATCAATAACACCACACTGCACTAACATACATACCTAAAATGACTCAAATGTTTCAAAACAGATTGAAACTGTGTTAATCTGAATCGGTCTGTAGTCCTTCCTGCGCTTCAAATTTGTTTCAACGTGTGGCCCCCGGTGGCCCCCGGTGGCCCCCGGTGGCAAACCTTTGACACTCCTGGACTGTAAAATGTGGGCAGAAATGTGTGATATTTAATAACCTTCTGAATCCCCATGTGTTCAAAAATATTTAAGAAATTAAGTGTTGAAGAAGATTCAATCTGCTGCCATCAAGAAATAATAACAATTGTATTTACAGAGTTTTTTTTGCATTCAGCCATTAAGACCTGTTGGTTAATTGAAAATGGACAGGCTTAATCGGTCTTACCTGAAAATACTCTGCGCGCACAAACACCTTAGTTGAGCTGTAGACTGTGTCCTACTTTCTTGTAAATGCGAATGCTTATTACGCCTCTACTTTGTCCGCCTACTTCCTTCTTTGCTTAGTGTCCTGTTTTTCAAGCTTATCGAAAGTGAAACTAAAATCAGTGGCGGGAGTTCATAGCTGCGCATGGCATGGTAAGAAACCGTATTTGATTGAGGAAATCACCCGATTATTGTCTTCATTTGGATCCGGATCTGGTTCCACGCCGTAATGTGTTTTTTTCTGTAGATTTAGTTCATACAGATTAAGTAGGACGCAAGTGTTGACGTGCCACGCGCGTAACATAAATGTGCGCATGCGTACTTGTTTTCCTACTTTCACAAAGATCCAAGGAAAGAAAAGTCGTGTTATTTATTCCACAGCTTGCCTCCTTTCGCATCTAAAGTACAAGGCAGGTATAAAATGTCTTCCTGAATGTACAGTCCAGAATTTAAGTGATGGCAACAATAGATTTACATTGTCGTCGATTCTACACGTTTAAAGATGATTTCAATGGGCTCACAAAGTCTGATACTAGGCATAATACTGATGAATATATACTGCTGTGTTTTCATCTTTGTTTTAGGCCTCTCGTAAGGTCTCGTAAACAACACAAACACATGAGACAATGTCAAGAAGACGTCAGATGAGTCATGCCATTTTGGACATATTTAGGAGGGGATTAGAGAAAGTTAGTCGTGCAGGTAAGAGAGCCCGTTTACACTGTAGGCTACTTCGATAACGTGTCATTGATTTTTGTGTTTGTGTTCAGATTTCCATGGACTCATCAGTCCAGGCCTCACCTGTTATTTAAACAGTGTCCTTCAGGTGCTTTTCATGACTGACGAATTTAGAGACAGAATAAAAAGGTTGGTAAATTAAAGAGACCGACCAAATATATCGGTTGGCTAATATTGGCGCTTGGGTTTTAGTTGTTTGGTTTTTTGTTGTTGTTTTTTGCGATGGGCCCTAGACCTGGCACACGAGGGCGTCTTAAAACAACCCAGGGACAAGTGTTTTAAGTTGGCTCCAGTTACAAGCGTGCGGGTTTCTTTTCTTTTCCCTTTCAAATAAACCAAATGAATAGTTTTTAAAATGCACCAAAATGACTACACTGCTTTCTTCTAGGTTTGTAGGTACAGTGGATGTCAAAGAATCACTGCTGTAGTTATAATTATTCCACTTCTTCTTATAATACTTGTATTATGTTGAACTGCGCTGTACAGACAATCATTACATTTCAGGGTAAATTATAAAGATCTTAAAGAAACAAATAGGTTAATCTCTATCATTGGAAAAAAATCATGCGTCATACATATTTTCATGAATGAAATGTAATTCTATCTCCCTTATGTCACAGATGCAGTGAGGATGCAACGACTTTTGACATACATCTGAAGAGCTTATTCACCACTTTAGAGAAAGATATAGCCGAAACACATGCCATTACTGAGATATTAGGCATTGAAGACGGTAATGCTGGCTATTTTGAACATACATTGTTACAGGAAGACTTAACCTGGCCCATGAGTCTTATACATACTTATTTTTGTTGCAGTTCATGAGCAACGAGATGCTGCTGAATATTTTGAAAAGATACTGCGTCTGACTACTCCAGAAGCATCTACGGTATAGTCATTCTTTCTGTTAATTGAGAGAACTCAATAGCTATCCAGAGTGCAATTGTTTATGAACCCCCAAAGTACAGATGACATAACAGGGGTTTCACACTGTGGGAAAATGTTTCAGTTCCTGGTATTTTGTTAGAACCATTTCCTAGTTGATGTGCATTCGCACAGTGAAAGCCCTAGGCTCTGGGGCCACACTTTTGGGACTTTCTTAGCTCCTGCTCTGGAGCAGGTACTTTCCAGTCAGACCAGGATTCTTTTGTTGATACAAGATCATGAACAACACTGACATTGTTGGGCAATATTTCACTGACTTGAAAGGACTTGAAAGCTGTAGTTATCATAGTGTGCTTTATAACCATATATTTTCAGATATTCAAAGGAGAGCTGAATCATATGACCATATGCTGCAGGTGTAGTACCAGAAATAATGCGCCAGGCTTTTTCTGGATCCTACCACTGTCAATAAGAGACCCTCATCAAACCTACAGAGTGGTATTAATCATTAACTTCTTAATCAAAATTTATCATAATGTTTATTGGGTCATGAATAATGAATCATTATGCAGAACAAAGGTATTGAGGACTTCTTTAACAAAGAAAAAGTCAGTGGTGAAAACAAAATCTACTGTTCCAAATGTGATGAAAAGCAAGATGCCATTGTTGTAAGTATTTGTGCATTTTTGTGCTGCTACAAAGATCACTCACTGTAAAGTGTAATTACAGTTTATTGATGGCTAGATGTATGAGATGAGGAAGTCGCCGGAAGTACTGACTCTTCTGTTGAAAAGATTTCAATACGTCTCTGACCTTAAGTGCAACATCAAAGTAAACTGTGAGGCTGAAGTTCCCCTCACGTTAAAGATAGAGGTAATATGAATTTGATAATGCATAGGGTACATTATACCTTTAATGTTTTGTCAGTATGCAATGGCACAGCTGATGTAAGCTCCTTTTTCATTAATAAAGATTCTGATTAAAAGGTTATTCACAAATATGAGTTATTACAGGATAATACCTACAAACTCTATGCAATGGTAAAACATTATGGGAATCTAACTGGAGGCCATTACATTGCAAATATTTTCTCTTCTCAAACGAAAGAATGGTATGATTTCAACAATGAAAAAGTTAAACTGGTAAGGATCCTAATTTTGTCCACACGTGTACTTTTTTCTGTGATGAGTATTTAATTGTATGTATATTTTTAATCAACAGAAGAAAAAAAAAAACATGATGCCAGAAAAGCCGTATTTGAGGTAAATGGCATTATCATTGAACAATTTCCTTCAAAACCTGCATTGTTGGTTATAACGTTTTAATGTGAAGTATTTTCCTGTGGGTGTGCCAACACAAAAAGCATACACAGCAGTACAGTAAACAATATGTACTTTCATGTGTTATAGATCGCGCTCGTCTTATCTTCTCATGTATATGAAAAGTAAGTTCAGAACTAAATCTTTATAGTAGTTATCACACAAAAGTGGAGAATTATACTTCGACACGTCCTCTTCAAGTACTTTTACCTGAAAAGTAGTACTTCAAGTACTAATTTTGTCTTTTCACTTAAAAAAAGGTAAATTAATTGTTAAGCCCTGAATTTTGTTGTCAGATATTCCTTAGATCCACCCATTGTTCTGTCCTGGGGGACAGAGTTGTAGTCCAAAATATTTAGTACCTTGCGGCCGGATTGACACTGTAAT
Source organism: Chaenogobius annularis (assembly GCA_015082035.1). NCBI lineage: Eukaryota > Metazoa > Chordata > Actinopteri > Gobiiformes > Gobiidae > Chaenogobius > Chaenogobius annularis. The sequence continues at coordinate 275,260 of BJKM01000293.1, forward strand.
GGGTGTATGCAGGTGAATACACAATAATATATAATCTAATATAATCAGGGGAAAAAAACATCACCAGTGTAATTTGATTTAAGAGAAGTATTTGTAATATTAAAGCACTTTTGTGTTATAACTATTTGTCAGTTTATTTGATTTACTTAATCCATATATTTCACGTGTTTTATTCTTGATGTGTTTCTTCTTGTTGTGTGTGTGTGTGTGTGTGTGTGTAAACTTACAGGGAGGAGAAATCCTGAAAATCTCATTGAAAATAAAGAGGAAACACCTGATGCTGATGAGACACATGTTACTCTGACAAATGAACAGATGGAGACAAGCCGTTAACAGAGAGAGAGAGGGTCATGTTCAAGACGATTATAAGGCTGACATGGACACTGTTGGATTTGGCCCATCAAAGTCACAACCAAATAGTCACTTATTACACTCAAGGCCGAAAGGAAACCACACAGAATGGAATTCCTCAAAACTCCACGGCAGGGCAGAAATCTTCCACAAAAGAAGTTTGAAACCAATGAGTGCATTGGACAGTCAAAAGAGTGTGCATCAGCGGGCATGTGACAGATATTCTCCCAAAACTGGCAAAAGACCACTGAAGAGCTCAAAATATGAAACATCTATCCCATGGAAATTATAAAAAGAAAGTAAATACTTTCGGGTACTGAGGCTTAACAACAAATACCTGTTTTTTGTTTTCTTTGTTGTTGTTTCATTAGTGGTTGTTTTGTTATATGCCTGGAATTTGCTAACTTTTCAGGCTGAAAAAAAAAACGCTGTAAAATGTGATTGGTGCTTGTAATAAATTCAAGCCGCAAAACATTCTAAACTGGGTTCAGTAACATTTGAGTTACTTTTTCGATTCAGGTTCACAGTTACAATGGAATGCTGCCGAACAATGTTTTTTCATTGTGTTTAGAATTCAAAGTTCACTAACATTTATACAATAAATTCTCAACTCTCTTTAACATTGTATTATTGTGGAAAAAACACATGTAGTTTCACAACTGCAATTTCAGGTCAAACTTTATTTTCCACACCAACAGGAAGTGTTACCTCAAATTACACAATATACAGTAAAAACATCAAAGAAGCCAATGAGGGATTATGTTATATTCACATCAGAAACAGACGTAAATGAGCAATAAACAGAATGAACAATGTATTTATAGCTATTAGCTAACCATGTAGTGTTACTGAAGGCCTGTGAGCAGGTTTAGGTCCTGTGCCACACTGGGATGGAGGTCTGTCGGGGGGCCACTCCAGCGCTGCAGGGCTTAAAGTAGGAACTGGTTTTAAGACACTCAGGCGTGAGCTTCAGACACACAAAGCAGAACTCTTTCTGGCAGCGAGGACAGATGACATTCTTGCAGCCTGTTTTGTTGTGCTCCACCTTCTGCCCACAAGTGGGACAGGCCCGAATGGAGGGGACCTGTTGTGCCCCCTCCACCTCACGGAGGTTTGTCATCTTACAATTCAAAAGCAGCCTCAGCTCAAGGTTGGTGCAGCCATCATTTTCACAGCGGTCAGAGCGAGGTGCAGGGCCTTTCCAGGGTTTGAGGCACTGCCAGCAGAACTGACTACCCTTATTCTCTGCTTCACAAACTGAACACTCCACATTAAGGTTGGTCAGGTCTGTCCTCTCCACATATGTTTTACACCCAGGACACTGAAAGCAGAGGAACAAGTACAAATATAAGTTATAAGTATAGTATTTTCTATTAATAACAGTGTATTACTGATGTATTGACAGTACTCACAGTCTTATACTCAAAATATGTTGCAGCAGCTAAACGGGCCAAATTCTCCTCAAAGTACTGCATCTCCTCAGGTGTGAGTACAGCCAGTCTGCGCACCTCCTGATATGGCCACTCCTGGTTGCACTTCTGCAAAGTGCCCTTCTTCAGAGCGGGGCACTTAAACTTGAACTGGCCCTGCAATGTCAAATTAGTAGGTCAAGTAGGCCAAGTATGTACTAACCCTTCTCCACTGATTGGACATTTAGTACCTGGTCCAGTAGGCTGCGGCACCACCCAGTCAAGGACTCTGGAGTAACTGCATGGCCGCAGGACATCTCTGCTCGCAGGCACAGGTCTCCTTCTTCTGGAGCTGAATACAGTGAGGGAATGTACAATAAAATACATATGAAGTCAAAATGAACGTTACCAAAGTACAATAACATATCTATTACAGTAAACATGTAGGATAGATATGTGCTAACCCATACTGACCCAATTTAAGTCTACAATCTACAAACCTCTTGAAGTTTATAAACCACTTACGCAGAGGATCCAGGTCATCCGGTCGGTTGACAAACTTCAGGGTGGTGTCGTTGGGGTCGTATCGTTTCTCCTCATGTCCACGTTCACTCATTCTGTTGTTGCTCCTTCGACAAACTCTGGAGATGAATAAACCCACCGCTGTTCATGTATTGTTTTGTTGGTGAAACTCTGACTTTCGGTTTTGCCTCTGATGATCAGAAGTCACGTGTATTCGACAGGCAAACAGGCAAAAGAAAGTGAGTAAATCAGATAAAAATAATAACAATTAAAATCCTGTTATCCTTTGACAAAGTCCCCAAATCAATGACAAAAAATGAAAACAATATAAAACCAGTGAGAATAATAAACAAACATAACAGGCTTCTAAAAATAGGCAGAAGTTGTTGTTTTTTTCTTATTGTTTTTTTTAAGTGCGTTTTATTTTCTAAACATCACTCAAATAAGTCAAATGAAGCGGCGCTTGTAGAAATATGATAAATCAGATAATAAGTTAATAGAAATACTTAATAAAACTTTGAAAACAAAAAGCGAAAGTATTTTATGTCAGGGAGTGATAAAACCGCGGGTTGAACGCTTGTCTGGCAGTTAAAGCAGATCAGAAGACGCACAGACAGAGCTCTGGAAGCATCGGCACCAAAACAGCACCAGGATGGGCCGACTCTACCAAGTGTTGGTAACCGGGATTAAAGGAGAAAGAATGACGGTAGATTTGTGCAACACCGACGAACAAATGAGGAGCATGACCGTGAAGCAGCTCAAGAACAAAATAGCAACCAGACTCCCTCCAAACACGGGTAATTTGTTTTAAATATTTTCTTTTTCCTTTTTGTTAATGCACCAAGTTAAGTTAATAATAGCCTGAATGGGGTTGACAACTTTAATTGTAATGTCTTTTGTGACTTTTGTTCCAGAACCGGACCGGATGAGTTTGATCTTCGCGGACGAGCGGCTGGACGTAGAGACCAAGCTCCTGACGGACTACGGGATCCAGCACATGTCTGTGGTCCAAATAGTTCTGCAAGTGGACGGAGGAATGGCCTTTTAACCCGGACTTTTGTTCCCGCTGCTTCCCTGTTTCGACCCACGCACTTTGATATCCGTATTGACTGTATCTAACTTTTATTATGTAACATGTTCATTTGTGTTGTATCTGTTATACAATAAACCTTTGTTCCTATACGTGGTTTCTTTTTTCCTTTTTAATAAAGACAAAACAAGACCCAACAACATTAAAAACAATACATTGTTATATTATGTAAAAACTATAAAATGAATAGGCTATAAAAGTATGTTATTAATGGTGCTATGGAGCCTGCCCTGCGTGTATAGTGTATAATATTAAAAATAATAATTATATATATATATGTATGTATGTGTATGTATATATATATATATATATATATATATATATATATAATATTTATATATATATATATATATATATATATATATATATATGTATGTATGTATGTATGTATGTATGTGTGTATATATATATATATATATATATATATGTGTGTGTGTGTGTGTGTGTGTGTGTGTGAACAGAATGTAGGAGGTACTGGCTGGTCGGGCGCTTAATGATTGGTGCTTGTAATTCCTCTGCGCCCTGAAAGCAGCCGGTTTGTTTCCCCCCTCCTTTAAGGTGTTACGTGAAAAAGAAACTGAAACAGCCACAATGAGTTAGGTTTATGTCTTGTAACTTGAACAAGATCCGCACTTTCTTTGGCAGAATGTATCAGGTGCCAGAAGTTTGCAGAGGGGGGTCTGCAGGTATGGTCGCCTCTACCCACGATACTAGTAAGTGTAAATGCATTATAACATGTTTTTGCAGGTAAATACTATGGGTTAGTGAACCAAGGCGCAACCTGTTACCTGAACAGTGTCCTGCAGGTGCTCTACATGAATAAAGCCTTCAGAGAAAGAGTCACAAGGTTGGTCAAACGCATAATAATGAATGAAACATTATATCAGATGTATTTTAATTTCACTCATTAAATGTTTAATGTGTTACGTTCTTTGTCATAGCCACATCAGAAATAATCCAGAGACAGAGTGCATTGATAGTGAGCTGAGTGATCTTTTTCTTGAGTTAGAAAGAAAAATTGCTTGTACACGCAATATCACAAACAAGCTGAAGATCAACAATGGTAAAGTTCTACAAAAATGTACTAATTCATCCCTTAGGTTGTTGTAATATTTCTGTTCCTTAGTGTATGAGCAGCATGACGCAGCAGACGTCTATGAGAAGATTTTACGTCTGACCAATCCAGAGGCGTCTCAGGTACAAACGTCATCATAACTAGTGACATATATGTAAACTCATGTAGTTTGTTGGGGGTTTTTTTTAGATTTTCCATGGAAAACTGACTAACAGGAATACATGTCGGAAGTGTCAGTCTCAAACTCAGAGTGAAGTGGGATTCTGGGACCTTCCTCTTCCTCTCAGCAATAATGATGACTACAGTGTGGTAAGAGAACAGATCAAAAGCAAATTTTAATCAAGAGAATCAAATTAACTCAGTCTAAATAGTCATATTTGGTTTAAAACTACATAACTAAAGTACTATCTAAAGTACCACAAGAAATATCCCAAACGAGGAGGAAAATAAACATCATTGCATTGAAAGAAAGGCACAAATGAAATGTACTGTACTTTTGAAAGAGAGAAACCACCCTCTGCTTAAATTGTACTGTTTGGTATTCGGTCCTCAATAATAACTTTCGCTCAGTCGGGAATTACCCAGAATGAAACCATGATGACAAACACGCTTAGTCATAATGTTACACAATGTTTGTCAATACAAAAGGCCTGTTACAAAATCAAATTTTGAAATGCCAAATACAGAAAATATCACGATAAGCAATAATATGACTTTATACCACGGATAAAACAAACCTACAGCAGGATAATCCCAGTAAACTATTTTCTGAATGAACCGTATCTTTAAAAACCATGAGCTTCCATAATTAAATCACAGAATTAAACTAGTAGTTTATAGATGAAAGTTTATAGTGAGTCACAGAAGTCACATTTTTGACCATATACTGTACATCTCAAATACCAAACATATATAGAAATACAAAAATGTCCCAGCAAGTGCAAAGAAAAGATACACATGACACATATTCAGCCCATAAAAATATTGACTTTTTTAATTCAATCGTTTTACAGGAAAGGTGCATTTTGGATTTTTTCCGCCCGTCAGAGATCAGCGGAGATGATCAGATGTACTGTGAGACTTGTGATGAAAAATGTGACGCAGTTCTGGTGAGTATGAGTGAATCTGCTGAAGTACAAAAGACAATTTAAAGTGATAATTAACCTTTTTATTTAGGAATGTGAAATGACAGATCCTCCAGAGGTCTTAGTGCTTCTGCTAAAGCGTTTTGAGATTGACTACACTCTTGGGAAATATATTAAAATCAGATGTCCTGTGGATGTGCCTTTAGTCCTAAACATTCAGGTGACGTTAACAGATGAATTAGACACAGTACAGACTGCAGGCACATGATCCTTACTGGTTTTGTTTGCCATCTCTTTTAGAATCAAACGTATGAGCTGCATGCCTTTGTTGAGCACTTGGGGGAGCAAAGATTTGGTCGTTATATAGCAACAATCAAAGGACACCTTGATGGAAGATGGTATACGTTTGATGACTCAAATGTCACGGCGGTAAGCTTAAATATTAGACTGAAAGAAAATAATGTAATTTATGAAAATATATGAAACAGCTCAATATTTACAACACCTTATTAAACAGTCTAGGAATCAATATTTCCAGTTCCATCCTACAGAAAAGTAAGTCACATGACAATCTCCACCTTTAGGTCAGTCTTAACATTTTGGGTTCAGTTTGATTTCTTGTCGCACATGTTCAGGTCCCAGACAGCATATCTACTGTTTTACCAAAAGCGTAAAGGTAAGAGTCATGTTTTATTAAACCAGATTTATGGCTTTATTAAACATCGAAAATCCATTGGAATAAACTGTAAAAGCTCAGGGATTCAAATGTAGACGTAACAAGACATTTCTGAAACAGTTGTGAGGTCAAAAAACCTACAGATTTGGAGTATGCCAGTGGAATAGACAAGTTAAAGAACAAACAAACCAAATAATCAAACAGCTTTCCTTGTGCTTTACAGGCAGTGTCATTAGTGCTGTCATTCTAACACACCCCATGATGACACTCTACGTCTAACTATTTTTACACAAAGCAACTCTGTAATGCTTATATTTAAAATTAATAATCCATAAAAAAACAGGTACATTTGTGTTTAGGTTTGATTACCTTACTAACAAATAACACATTTTATGTTTTTAGCTACTAAATACAATGGCTTACTGAACCAAGGAGCTACATGTTACTTGAACAGTGTTTTGCAAGTAATGTTCATGACTGAAGACTTCAGAGAGAGCGTCAAAAAGTATGTAGAAAGATGAAATTTCATTTGATTTGCACACTGTGTTTCTAAATGTGTCATTTTGCTATAGTCATGTCCGGAACAATCCTGGGACAGAGCACATTGATCGTGAGCTGAGCGATCTGTTCAGTGAATTAGAACAACGTTCTGCTTACACATACAACATCACACGGAAACTGGAGATCCACAATGGTACTTCATGCACACACTGCAGATCTTGTATTAAACGTAACTGATGACAAAAACTTAATGCAGTGTATGAGCAGCGCGATGCAGCAGAACACTATGAGAAGATTCTACGTCTGACCAGTCCAGAGGCGTCACGAGTACTGACTTCATCAGCACATGTTTGAGTCTTTTGAGTTTTTAAGACAATTATTCTTGTTTGCCTCCATAGATATTCCATGGAGAACTAAAAAACACAAGAACATGTGAGCAGTGTAGAGAAAAGACTGAAAGCACAACAGGATTCTGGCATCTTCCTCTCTCTCTGGTGGACTCAGTGGACGGCTTCTCTGTGGTATGGAGCCAACTTAACCGAACTGCAATGAATGAACATTGTATGAATGTTTTCACAAAATTATAAACCATCTTAATCTTTGCAGCACGCAAGTCTTCAAGACTTTTCCCGAAAGCATGTGCAGATGTACTGTGAGAAATGTGAAGAAACATGTGATGCTATTTTTGTGAGTAACTGTGATATGTGTAAATATTATCTGAGCACAACTAGCTAACTCATGCTCTATTCTCTAGTATTGTGATCTGAAGCACCACCCTGAGGTCTTGGTGTTTCTGATCAAGCGCTTTGAGTATGACAATATACATATAAGAAATGTCAAAAACAACACTGCGTTGGAGGTGCCCTTCACTCTGCACATGCCACTGGTGGAGTATCTTTGTGCCTTTAGGGTTGAGCCTACGTACAAGAGATTATTCTGGTACTGACTGTGCTTGTTTAATCAGACGTATGAGCTGTATGCCTGCGTGGAGCACTATGGAGAACTCTGCTATGGACATTACATTACAAGAGCCAAAGATGAAGGGAGATGTTACATTTTTGATGACATGTCAGTGGTAAGTTCAAAGATTAAATGATGAATGATGAAAATACTTTATCATAAAATATTTACGACTTTTCACAGATCTGTCATAGTTTTCAGGAGCATTTTACACATTACAAGTAGGCTACGTTTACCAATATTCTATTTATCATAATTCTCCATTACAATATCTACATGACTAGTGAACACATTTACAGCAACTGACCAGCATTACTAACGTTGTTATTTTGTGCAGATGCCCGGCCGCATATTTACTATTTTACCGTAAACAGAAAGGTATGAACCATGATCTAAAAGCACTTAAACCAGTGATTATTGGGATTTCCTTTGACCAAATATAAGCAAATGACAAAATAGGGGTGAACCAAGACTTAAAGAGGACTTAAAAAGGAAAAAAAAAAAGGAAAAACAAGATAAAAGTCTATACCAGAACTACATTAGCATACTTTAAACTAAAGAAAGACTCAACTGGCAAAATTCTCATATACATTTGAATAATTCACTATTCCATTTGCAGATTCCTTTAAAGAAGTTTACGCTCCAGAAACTTCACAAGTGGAAGATGCCATTGCAGACCAAAAGACTATTGTCAAGGAAGAGAAAAAGGGAGAAGAAGAAAGTATTAGTAATGCAACTGTTACACCTGAAATTAAGGACATGTCGCTCAGAGCTTCACCAATGTCGTTAGATGAAACCATGAACAACGGTGATGTCATTCATGAGCAAAGTCCAAGATTACGGAGCATCCAGAAGAACAATCGAAGTGATCGTGAGGAGAGATTTGACGACGGAAAAGAGTCATGCTGTAAGATTTCAGACAGAAAGGAAACATGCCACTTTGAAATAGACTTATTGACAAATTCCTTTAATGAAATGACCATTTCGGATCGTAAGGATTCAGTACTCCCACAAGGTGACGATAGCAGTGTCAACCAATCGCATGGGATGAGAAAAGAGGAAATCAAGTCACATAAAATAGCACAAAATAACAAGTGGGGGCCAGGTCAGAAGTGGGCACCTGTAAATAACTGGGACCAAGTGGATAATCAGCAATCAGGTGGGGAGAGAATGAATACATTGGATGAAGAGACAAATAGTTTGTTAGAATCTAGTCTAAGTGAGATGCCTCTTGAGGTGAAGGACTGTAGATTAAAAATTACATTAAGGCTGAAAGATATAGGAAATCAAAATGAAAAGACAGTAGATGGGGATTGTTCACAGGTAAGGGTAACAAGTAAACCAGTAATGGAGGTTAATTCCTCTCTCCAGCCAAATCACATATATTATCCAAACAATGAGGACTGTAAGAGCAGCATTTGTAACAACCACCTTTTAATGCCCTCAGATCGCAGCCAAACAGAGCAGAGAGAGCCGAGGATGGATGCAAGACGAAAAGAAAGAGATTTAGCTGATGAATCTAGATTTGATGGAGTTGAGAGTTTGGGTGTGTCCAAAATAGGAGATACAGAAATACTCAAGTTTAAACCAAAGGAAAGACAAGACAATAAGAAGCAAGAAGCCGAACATGAGCAAAATGAGACTGACGTGAGTGATAGCAGTAGGATTACAGAAACTTCTCAAGATCCTAAAATCAGATTATCGACACAGGTTTAATTTGTGGTTCTAACAGTGCGAGACAAATAGAAAGCTGGCATTAAAACTGTGCTATGGGGTATGTGTATAAAAGGGAGTTATTGATTGATCACTTACACAATCATTGCTTTTAAAGTCTCTAAATCAGTACATGTATTTGAGGGGGCAGCACCACCGACTGATCTTTGTTTTATGGTTACAGTTTTTGTTTCTCTCATTAAATGTTTAGTCAATGGAAAAAGCTGCTGTTTTTGTGAGTTGATTTGTTAATATTGGTTTCACTTGTGGAACGACTGCCTGGCATCTGTTTACAAGTTCAGTGAGTTTGAACACTCCCTGACTATCAGCTGACTCATGATTTACAGGAAAGGAAAAGTGAAAAATGATTTTAATTTATAAGATATATCATTTGAAATGAAATAAATAAAATACATTCTATGCAATGCATAATTATTCAAATGGTTATATTTACTCTACCATTTAGCCTTCAAAGGGGCTATTGGATTTTTGACACTGAATGCATTTACAAGAAAAGGAAAGTGAACATTTATTTGAGATTTATTAGGAGCTCACATGAGATTTTAACACGTTCTTGTGTTAAAAACAATCCCCAAAACGAACCGAACCCACATCAACACCCTGAGTATACTCGCAGTTACGCACACATACACGTACACGCACACACATACACACTACAGCCCTTTTGGACTTTTGGACTATTCTAATTCTTTTATAGCCACAATAAGGAGCTGCAAATAGACAACAGATAGGGCTTGATTATTTCACATTGAGGAAACGTACACATTTTTAGTGTTACTGGAAATTTTAAACGTTATTGGTCTTTTCTTCATCAAGCCCAATACTTTATGAGCATATTATGTCAAACAGACCTCTGGCTCTTATTTTATCCGACGCAGTTTGAACGCATCGTCGATCACTTTCACATTAGAAAAAGAAAGTAAGCAGCGATCTGGGACAAGCGGTGTTTGTGGTTCAGCTGTTCTAACCTATTAGAAACAAGGCGGCTGTGATGAACTGTGTGAATCGTGAAGGTATGTAACATGTATGAATGGAAAATGGCTTCAGTGAGAACAGGTGAGAATCTTTTTTTTTTTTATAAACACTTGAAATAGCATGACTCGTGCATGAGCCATTTTCTTATTATTTACAGCTAAATACCATGATGAAAGGAGCTACATGTTACCTGAACAGCGTCCTGCAGGTTCTATTTATGACTGAAGACTTAGAGCGCGTCAAAAGGTCAGAATTTAAAGTGTTCTTCAGTCAGATGGATTATGATCATCTTTTTTAAAAGCAATGCAGGGGCGAGCACATTGACAAAGAGCTGAGAGACCTTTTCATAGATTGGAAGAATATGTTGCCTACACATATAAAATCACAAATAAACTCAATCAACAATGTACGGTTAATAACATTAAAACAACTTAATCTAAAATGATTGTCATGATGGTATATCTCACAGTGTGTATGAGCAGCGATGCAGCAGAGCACTATGAGAAGATTTTACGACCAGTCCAGAGGCTCCCAGGTGACACATATGAGCTTTTGAGAGCTTTTATTTTTAGACTTACTTCACGGATTTTGCTCATAAACACATTACATGTAAGAAGTGTGACAGTAAAACTGAGAGTCCAGCAGGATTCTGGCAGCTTCTTCTTCCTCTGGTGGACAACAACATGAATACAGCGTGGTAAGAATCTTTGCACTTGTAGTTCAAAAAGCCAAATTTACTTTTTCTTTTCAATACTGCAACAAACTATAAATAACTGAATGAATAGCTTCTTCAGAATAATTGTACTCTCTTAAATTTTGTTTCCAAATTAAAAACAAATTTTTACTTGTTTTGCTATTCCCAAAATTATATGAGCCTATATACGTGCCCCTGTTATAGGGAGTAAAAAATGTTTTAAACTATATTATATAGCTTAGAAGAGCTCTAAATTTTAAGAGCGTGTGATCGTGATTTTTGTTTGTGTCCCAGGAAAAAGGTATTGAGGACTTCTTCCGTCAGAGTCAGAGATCAGTGAGAGGACCAGATGTACTGTGAGACCTGTGATGAAAAGTGTGATGCAAGTTTTGGTGAGTGCAGATGAAAAGTGAGAGTTTACCCCATATTTCTGACTCATATTTTTCTCAGGATTGCGTGGTGAAACATTACCAGAAGTATTAGTGCTCCTGTTAAAGCGCTTTGAGATGGTATTTGATGGTAGGGAGAAAAGTCAAAATTTTATGAGAGGTGCCGGACACTCTGCACATGGAAAAGGTGAAGTAGAACAGAAGTATTATTCAGTTCTGCCAAATATTTTTCTAGACTCAGATATACAAACTGTACGCTCATGTGGAGCATTTTGGAGAACTGCAATGTGGACATTATATTGCAAAAATCAAACCTCAGGACGATGGCCAATGGTACATTTTTGACGACCAAAATGTCGAAGTGGTATGTTTAAATAATCCTAATTTTTAACATAATTAAAACAAAACACAGCTGTCAAAATGGACCTCTTTCTCTCAACAGTCAAGCTACAACCATTTTCAGTTGGATTCCACAGAGACGTATGTTTTTGATTTTTTTTTTTATCAGTTTACGGGTACTTAATGTGGAGTCAATGTAAAGTCACTCCTGTTTCATCTGCCTAGGTCCAAATATGTTTATCTTCTGTTTTACCGGCGACAGAAAGGTACGCACAGTAGAATGCCAGAGCCAAAAACTTACTTTGACAATCAAACTCTCAAACTTTGGATGAGTGTGCGAATGCTCACATTTCTCCACGCTATAAAGAGCAGCTAAAGTGCATATGACAGAACTACATGTTTTTCTCATTATTATTGTGAATATGTAGTGAATAGTTTTACATCAGCCAAGAGGAAATCTGAGAGAAAAAAAATTGAACGTTGAAAATCATAGGAAGTATACAGGAAAGGGTTTTTTAAAAATAATTGCTGTGTTATCAATAATCAACATAGTTATCTGACCCTTGAAACCCTGTAGTTTATCTGTCAAATCATAATCATGTGCTCACATTTAGTGCCTTCTGCTGCGTCCTTGGGCAAGACACAGGCCTTTTATGACATTTTTATGATTGCTTTGCTTTCTAAATTCAATAACTACTTTTTCTCTTCCCAGACAATACATTTGCAAATATGGGCAGACGTGATGCATCAGTCATTTCTCCAGCAACACCACCATCCAATAGGACAAAAGATGAGCACAGCTTTTCAGAGAAAAATGAGGAGGACAAAACACACAGGAAGAATTTTCCCACAAAAGTCCAACCAGCCAGGCCTGAATCAAAAAATAAAGATAGAGAAGAAAAGACCTGGAAGGGATAATCTTACTATCCATTCAAATGACGAAGAAAATGAGGCAAAGAGACGGAAAATAAACAGAAAAGATGATTTGGGTCAAGATAGTTGCCACAAAAAATCTCAAGAGAACTTTAGCGGGTATGATGAGAACAACCATTCAACACTTCAGAATTACACTGTTTGCGTTAAGATTGAAATGCCTGACGATTCTCGTGTGAAAACAAGTAAAAATAACAAAATGAGTCAAAACTTTGATCCAGTGGAAGACACAAAATATATAGAAGCACGTGCAGAAAGATCTTACAGAGACTCCAACGTTAAGAATGTTCATTTGTTATCTGGCGTGTCAACACGAGGGAACAGTGTAGATCCGCAATGTGCTGGCGGACAATGGGAAGACCAGGCAATGACAAAGAGTCAGCAGCTGAGACAAGTAGAATATTCATCAGTAGAGTTCAGCCACTCAAAGGATACGTGGGACAAACAACATGTCCGTCAGCATGACACTGGAGAAGTAGAATGCAGGAAACGAGATGTTCAAAGGTTGGAAGATAGAAACGGACTCCACAAACATGATCAACGAAGTCATAGTGGTGATCCAGGTCAACGTATTATGCATAGAAATCAGCCTGACCGTTCAGTGGGGAGACATCACAATTTTCATGGATCAGGCAAGCAGTATTATTCACAAGATGTCCAATTAGAGACCTTCAGGAAAGAACTCCAAGTAAATAAAATGACAAATGTGGGAGAAGATGCGCAAAATGACCATTACAAAGAGCATGTTGCGAGATTGTTAGAAGTAGAACCTTACAATGGAGCATCTGAGCAGAAGTCTCAGCATTATGGTCCTCGTCAATGCTTGGACAGATTGCCCAAAACACAACCGAGAAAAACTCAAATCAGTAACAGAGAGCAACAATCACAAAGAGTGAATAGTGCACGTGGTGGAAGTCATAGCTTTGGTAGAGGAGATGGAGAGTGCAAATCAATGGAAAGGAAATGCAAAAACAATAATGCAAAAATAAGTGATATCGACAGGAATAAATCATGTCACAACATAAGTCATAGGGCAGAGATAACCCCTGATAGTTTAGCTGAAGACATGAAACCTTTAACACTCAAAGATTCTTCCAAAACAGAAGAAGAGCCTAAAACTTTCAATGAGGTTAAGAGAGTGGTGGTGCTTAAGAAAAATCGTCGCAAAAGCAGCATGTGGAAATGTTGTTGGCCTTTTAGAAGAAAACGCACTAAATGACTAGGCATGCATTGTATCAGATGTAAGGAATGTTTTATCATTATTATATTCCTTGTGTGGGTGATTTGTTTGCTGATCCTATTTTAGACTGTAATTTATCTAAATCCTTAATGTTCTGGTAAAACAAAGGGTGTATTCCAGTACGTCTTGTGTAATTAAATGTATGAAATAAAACACGTACTCTGCAGTTTCTGGTCATATTATTAAATAAGAAAGAAGAAATAAGCCTATCACGAAGAACATAAGTGCTGCTTAAACACGGTGAGCAGGGTTCTGATAAGTTAATTAAAATAAAATCATAGTTTACGTTGCCACATAGCTCGAACGCTCAATCAGCTGGGACCTGTTTTTTCCTGTGCACCTTGAACGCAGCGCACTGAGATGAAACAGAAACTATTTTAACTTGTTTAAGTTTACGTCCTGGGACATGAGAATTTCAGAGAGGCTGGGGAAATGGCTGGTAAGATCAAAAAATTGGTACATACAAAAGTTTCGCCATTTACAGCGAAAAAATACCATGGGCTAAAGAACCAAGGAGCTACATGTTACCTGAACAGCGTCCTGCAGGTTCTGTTCATGACTGAAGACTTCAGAGAGCGCGTCAAAAGTTTGGAGTAAGTTTAAAGCGAACTTTACTCAGAATTGAAAGTGTTCGTCAATCAGATGCTTTATGATCATCTTTTTTTAGAAACAATGCAGGCGAGGAGCACATTGACAAAGAGCTGAGAGACCTTTTCATAGACTTGGAAGAATATGTTGCCTACACATATAAAATTACAAATAAACTCAAGATCAACAATGGTACGGTATAGCCAATTTTACGATAACATTAAAACAACGTTTAATCTTAAAATGATTGTCATGATTGTGGTATCTCTCACTAGTGTGTGAGCAGCGTGATGCAGCAGAGCACTATGAGAAGATTTTACGTCTGACCAGTCAGTCAGAGGCGTCCCAGGTGACACATGAGCTTTGGGGTTCATTAGCTTTTATTGAGATGGTTTGATTTTTGTCTTTGTTCACAGATCTTCCATGGAGAGCTCATAAACACAAATACATGTAAGAAGAAGTGTAACAGTAAAACTGAGTGTCCAGCAGGATTTTCTGGCAGCTTCCTCTTCCTCTGGTGGACAACAACAATGAATACAAGCGTGGTAAGACCAAACAAAGCCTATTCTGAGAAGCACAGCATGAAAGTAAATGTTTTGTAAACGTTTTTGTAATAAATCAAATGCTTCTTCAGGAAAAAGGCATTGAGGACTTCTTCCGTTCGTCAGAGATCAGTGGAGATGATCAGATGTATTTTGTGAGACCTGTGATGAGAAATGTGATGCTGTTCTGGTGAGTAGTAACAGTGATATTTGTGAGTGACGTCCGACGTGGTTTTGACCCGCGTTTGTCGCAGGATTGTGTGGTGAAGAATCATCCAGAGGTGTTGGTGCTTTTGTTAAAGCGCTTTGAGTTTGACTACGGATACATGACGTATGTGAAGATCAAGCAGCCGGTGTGAACGTGCCCAACACTCTGCAGATATCAGAGGTAGAGGTCCCCAATAGTCTTATCAGTTGTATGTAAGACTTCAGTGAGGTCATTGACTGTACTCTGTGTTATGTCTCATTCAATGTTCTTCACAGAATCAGTCGTATGAACTATATGCCTTTGTGGAACATTCTGGAGAACTGAGATATGGACATTACATTTCCACTATCAGGTCCCAGCACGATGGCAAATGGTATACATTTAATGACTCTCAAGTGGTAAGTCTGAATGTAAAGAATCAAATGTAGTTTTATTCAAATTCAACCAATCCATTGAATAGAACAGATTTTAAAATGATGTTTGTAAAACCAATGGGCATGTTTAAAAATATTTTTGTTCCATATTTAGGCTCCGCACAAAGCTCCACCAGTACTAGAAAGGTATGAATCATCAAGTATAATTTACAGTGGCCACAAAGAGGTTTTGAAACAAAATCTCTACAACTTCATGGGTCAAAGCTATTAGAAGTTTAGTTTTTAATGGCTTGTATCACATTATATAATCAAATATTTTATTTATTTAACTTTCAATTGTCACCAAGTATCTAACTACAACTACTATATTACTATTATATCTTTATAGATCCCAAAGTGCTTATCTACTGTTTTACCAAAAACAAAAGGTGAGAGAAAAATCCATCTGAAGGAGAATATATGAAACAAAGACATTTAAACAAAAATGTAATTGTATTATTTATTATTCTAAAATATTCCCCTTCAGAAACTCCGCCCCTCAATACCACCAATGGCACTGGAGACATCAACGAAACAACCGAGGAAGACGAACAAAATGAAGAAACGCCTGGCAGTTCTGCGCGGAAGAGGGCTGGATCATTTGACGAGACTGAACAAGAAGACAAGGTGAAGAAAACTAAAACAGGAGCACAGTTCTGATCAGAGAGGTCAGAAATGCCAAGATCTAGACATTGGGAGCAGCTCCTCAAGTTCGCAAAAGTGTGACCCTTATGTGGCAGAATCAAACACGCAAAGTGAGGGTAAAGTTGATCATAGCAAAGTGGACACAGAGTTTAGTGATCATAAGCAGCATTGCATAAAGGAGGAGTCCAATGAACATGCGAAAACTGAGCAGGAATCGCAGTCAGTAACGAG
This sequence comes from Chaenogobius annularis, assembly GCA_015082035.1. Lineage (NCBI taxonomy): Eukaryota > Metazoa > Chordata > Actinopteri > Gobiiformes > Gobiidae > Chaenogobius > Chaenogobius annularis. The sequence continues at coordinate 291,860 of BJKM01000293.1, forward strand.
GCAACAATTAGTGTCTGGAAAAAGTGATCAGCTCAGTCAAATACACTCAAATCAGGAAAGATTGGACAAACCAGTTCACTCAGAAACTCCATATTGTGAAGGAACTATAATAAATACAAATAGTGAAACTCTAGTGAATACCAAAGATGGTGGTGAGGAAAGATTTGCCAATGAGTTAAATCATGGTCTTAATAAAAGGCATGAAGACAATAGTATAAATATGCCGACAGATCCAGCAGAGGTACAAAAGGAAGGATGCTCTACAAAACCATACTTTGAGCCACATGAACAAGACCAAGGAATGAAAGAAACTAGTGAGGACTGTTGTGAACATTTTGAAGGATGTGAAGATAGGCACTCCTGCCTAGATAGCCACACAAAAACAGCAATAAGTCAGACACATGAAGTAATGACAGAATCTAAAGAAGCATATGAAAGCCCTCATTCAGGAACTGTACCTTTAGTGAATGCAAAGGGTGATAAAGGAGGTGGAGGTGAGAATGAATGTGTCATGGAGTTTAATCCTGGTTCACATTCTGGTTTTAATCACATACAAGCTACAATGACTGAGGTACAAAAAAGTGAAGAGGTAGAAAACCAGGGAGGATGTTCTATAAAATCAGAAGATAATGGAGGATGTGAGGGTCCGCTGTCATGTCCAAATGTTTGCTCGGCAATAGAAAAGCAAGACACAGTGTTAAGGAAAAATGCAGAAACAATAGATCCATCTATAAAAAATGACTGTCGTAATAGATTTTTTAGACAAGACAGCTCTTTAGATCAGCAAACAACAAATGCAAAAGATGAAATCATAGATAAAATCAATAATGGCACAAATAAGACAAAATCTAGGGAACTTTCAATGATGAACGCTTTGGCCGGTCCAGTAGAGGTATCGTTGGAAGAGGAAAACAGTTTATCGGGAAAAGAAATGAACCCATGTGAAAGCAGTTGTAAAAACGAACATGAGAATGGAGAAAAAGTTTGTAATGACGATGGAATATTACATAGAAGCCATGATCAGGGACTTTATCAGAAGAGGTCTAGTTCTACTGAAAGTGACGTTCCTACGCAAAAATGTCACCCAAAAGAAAGCCTCATATCAGTGGAGGGAGATGAGGAGAGGGCAAATGATGGTTTGGAAGATAATGTAGGTGGGGCTATTGTTCAAAGTGATAATAAGAGCACAACAACTGCACATGAAGAGACTGGTCCTGGTTATTGTACATCTGTGAACCACAAAGACGTAGAATCTTAATCAACAGTGCAGGAGGTTGAGGCCGAGGTACAAGAGAGAAAAAATGATCAGAACTTTAATTTAGAGAAACTGAAAATAACTGAAAAATCAGACTTCAGTTTCAATGGCCAAGAAGGGAACAACATAGATGCACATGTGAAATCAGAGGAGACGGTCAAGGTGGGAAGACGTCTGTTGAGTAGATATGATCTTCACCTGGAGAGTTTTCAAATCCTGGAAAAGATACAATCAAATAGACGGGACAGAGAAAAACACAAAACTGTTCAACCAGTACCAGTGATAACAACTAATCAGGCAGAATACTATAGTTCTGGGGAAAATACAGAAGTATTTAGACAGGAAAACACTCTAGACACTTCCTGCAATGTCCATGCAAGTGAAATGGCATGTCATTTAGAAAGACAAGTCACAGTTACAGGGATGAAGATTGAGAAGTGTGTTGTGACAATAGAAGGAGATGAAGAGACGATAAAGATTACACCAAAGAAACGACAAAATAAGAGAGAAGATGTTAATTAGTTAAAGCAATACTGTACATGCGCCTGACAGCTGTAGTGGTTTAGTTGCCACATTAAGAATGAATTCCTGTTTTATTGTATCTAGTCTATGTATATAAAGCTATTATTTAGTGTGTATGTATTACAAACAGTGTTATGTTTGTCATGAAAAAATAAAATAAAATATTTTTTATGTGGATAATATATATATTGTGGGAGGGGCAACATTCACAATAATTGAAATGAATGTGTGTAATGGTTGATTTGTTTGTTGAGTAGATGATTGTTTAATTTGAGTTATTCACGTAGCTGGAAATGTGTATTTTTATAAGTAAAAGGCCAAAATCATGTTTACTTATAAGATGTCATTGAATAAAATGTTGGGTGATCAAATTGAATTGTTTTTTTGTGCATTTATTTCTTTTGTCTGACTATAAAACTTTAACTGAAATACATTACTTCCTATGCACTTACATTGCAGTCTTTATAGTTCTTAAATGTCAGATAATAAACGTAGAATGGCTGAACTAACAACTAATAACAGACAAAAAAAGACAAATTCATTGAACATTGAAAAATATGTTCTATTCTGCTGATTTCTTTCATATGACTTTATGTACCCTGCCTTACCTGTGCCAGTGTATACATTTGTTGAGTGTTCTAAATCTATTTACAATTGTCAATTAAAAGAGGGTCCAGTCTGGGGCATTATTGGTTCTAAAAATAAACAGGACGTGAAGCTAAGTGGAGCGCACTGCAGTGTTTTAGAATCACAAAAGCCCAACTCAATTCTCCAAAAGACAATATGAGCCTTAAACTCGAGATTTTAGAGAATGTCTTTGGTCCTAAAAGATGTTCACGAAGTGAAGGGCGTGAGCATCATTATTCTGTTCAAATTATTAAACATGAAAGAAGGATTAAAGAAAAAAAAAAAAGCCTATCATGAAGAACATAAGTGCTGCTCAAACAGGGTGAGCACGGTTTTGAAAAGTTCATTAAAATAAAATCATAGTTTACGGTGCCACTGCCACTCTTACGCTCGATCAGCTAGTACCTGTTTTTCCGGGGCACCTTGAACGCAGCGCACGGAAATGAAAGAAAACAATTTAAGAGGCTTACGTCCTGTGACATGAGAATCACTGAGAGGCTGGGGAAATGGCTAGTAAGATCAGAACATGGTTTCATCAAAAAGTCTCGCCTTTTGCAGCGAAAAAATACCATGGATTAGTGAACCAGGGAGCTACAGACTACCTGAACAGCGTCCTGCAGGTGCTGTTCATGACCGAGGACTTCAGAGAAAAAGTCAAGAGGTTTGTAGTAAGTTTAAAGCAAACTTTATTCAGTCAGATGCTTTATGATCTTCTTTTTAGAAACAATGCAGGTGAAGAGCACATTGACAAAGAGCTGAGAGACCTTTTCATACACTTGGAAGAATATGAGGGCTGCACACAAAAAATTACAACTAAACTCAAGATCAAAAATGGTACAGTATATATTTTTTTAATTCACAAAAACTTTAATCTTAAAATGATTGTCATGATTGTGGTATCTCTCACTAGTGTATGAGCAGCGTGATGCAGCAGAGCACTATGAGAAGATTTTACGTCTGACCAGTCCAGAGGCGTCCCAGGTGACACATGAGCTTTGGGGTTCATTAGCTTTTATTGAGATGGTTTGATTTTTGTCTTTGTTCACAGATCTTCCATGGAGAGCTCATAAACACAAATACATGTGAGAAGTGTAACAGTAAAACTGAGAGTCCAGCAGGATTCTGGCAGCTTCCTCTTCCTCTGGTGGACAACAACAATGAATACAGCGTGGTAAGACCAAACAAAGCCTATTCTGAGAGACACAGCATGAAAGTAAATGTTTTGTAAATGTTTTTGTAATAAATCAAATGCTTCTTCAGGAAAAAGGCATTGAGGACTTCTTCCGTTCGTCAGAGATCAGTGGAGATGATCAGATGTATTGTGAGACCTGTGATGAGAAATGTGATGCTGTTCTGGTGAGTAACAGTGATATTTGTGAGTGACGTGTGACGTGGTTTTGACCCGCGTTTGTCGCAGGATTGTGTGGTGAAGAATCATCCAGAGGTGTTGGTGCTTTTGTTAAAGCGCTTTGAGTTTGACTACGGATACATGACGTATGTGAAGATCAAGCAGCCGGTGAACGTGCCCAACACTCTGCAGATATCAGAGGTAGAGGTCCCCAATAGTCTTATCAGTTGTATGTAAGACTTCAGTGAGGTCATTGACTGTACTCTGTGTTATGTCTCATTCAATGTTCTTCACAGAATCAGTCGTATGAACTTATATGCCTTTGTGGAACATTCTGGAGAACTGAGACATGGACATTACATTTCCACTATCAGGTCCCAGCACGATGGCAAATGGTATACATTTAATGACTCTCAAGTGGTAAGTCTGAATGTAAAGACTCAAATGTAGTTTTATTCAAATTCAACCAATCCATTGAATAGAACAGATTTTAAAATGATGTTTGTAAAACCAATGGGCATGTTTAAAAATATTTTGTTCCTTATTTAGGCTCCACACAAAGCTCCACCAGTACTAGAAAGGTATGAATCATCAAGTATAATTTACAGTGGCCACAAAGAGGTTTTGAAACTAAATCTCTACAACTTCATGGGTCAAAGCTATTAGAAGTTTAGTTTTAATGGCTTGTATCACATTATATAATCAAATATTTTATTTGTTTAACTTTCAATTGTCACCAAGTATCTAACTACAACTACTATATTACTATTATATCTTTATAGATCCCAAAGTGCTTATCTACTGTTTTACCAAAAACAAAAAGGTGAGAGAAAAATCCACCTGAAGGAGAATATATGAAACTGAAAAAATGAAATATGAATATGAATAATACAATGTAATTGTATTATTTATTATTCTAAAATATTCCCCTTCAGAAACTCCACCCCTCAATACCACCAATGGCACTGGAGACATCAACGAAACAACCGAGGAAGACGAACAAAATGAAGAAACGCCTGGCAGTTCTGCGCGGAAGAGGGCTGGATCATTTGACGAGACTGAACAAGAAGACAAGGTGAAGAAACTAAAACAGGAGCACAGTTCTGATCAGAGAGGTCAGAAATGCCAAGATCTAGACATTGGGAGCAGCTCCTCAAGTTCGCAAAAGTGTGACCCTTATGTGGCAGAATCAAACACGCAAAGTGAGGGTAAAGTTGATCATAGCAAAGTGGACACAGAGTTTAGTGATCATAAACAGCATTGCATAAAGGACGAGTCCAATGAACATGCGAAAACTGAGCAGGAATCGCAGTCAGTAACGAGGCAACAATTAGTGTCTAGTTCTACTGAAAGTGACGTTCCTATGCAAAAATGTCACCCAAAAGAAAGACTCAGATCAGTGGAGGGAGGTGAGGAGAGGGCAAGTGATGGTTTGGAAGATAATGTAGGTGGGGCTATTGTTCTAAGTGATTATAAGAGCACAACAACTGCACATGAAGAGACTGGTCCTGGTTATTGTACATCTGTGAACCACAAAGACGTAGAATCTTCCTCAACAGTGCAGGAGGTTGAGGCCGAGGTACAGAGAGAGAAAAATGATCTGAACTTTAATTTAGAGAAACTGAAAATAACTGAAGAATCAGACATCAGTTTCAATGGCCAAGAAGGGAACAACATAGATGCACATGTGAAATCAGAGGAGACGGTCAAGGTGGGAAGACGTGTGTTGACCAAATATGATCTTCACCTGGAGAGTTTTCAAAGCCTGGAAAAGATACAATCAAATAGACGGGACAGAGAAAAACACAAAACTGTTCAACCAGTACCAGTGATAACAACTAATCAGGCAGAATACTATAGTTCTGGGGAAAATACAGAAGTATTTAGACAGGAAAATACTCTAGACACTTCCTGCAATGTCCATGCAAGTGAAATGGCAGGTCATTTAGAAAGACAAGTCACAGTTACAGGGATGAAGATTGAGAAGTGTGTTGTGACAATAGAAGGAGATGAAGAGACGATAAAGATTACACCAAAGAAACGACAAAATAAGAGAGAAGATGTTAATTAGTTAAAGCAATACTGTACATGCGCCTGACAGCTGTAGTGGTTTAGTTGCCACATTAAGAATGAATTCCTGTTTTATTGTATCTAGTCTATGTATATCAAGCTATTATTTAATGATTGTTATTGTATAACAAAGTGTTATGTTGGTCATGAAAAAATAAAATCAAATATATTTTTGTGTGTATATTATGTTTTATGAGGGGCGACATTCACTATAACTGAAATGAATGTGTGTAATGGTTGATTTGTTTGTTAACTAGACGATTGTTTAAGTTTTAGCTAATTATGTAGCTGGAGAAGACCAAAATAATGTTATCTTCATGGGATATCACTGAATAAAATGTTGGGCAATCAAATTAAATTGATTTTTTTGGTGCAATTACTTCTTTTGTCTTATTATAAAACTTAAACTAAAACAAAAAAAAACATCACTTCCTATGCACTTCCTTTTACTTACAAATAACAGACAACAAAAGACAAAATACTTTCTTTTTTTCACGTGGACTTTTCATATTAAACGTGCAGGGCTGGGGGTTCGGGGCTGATGTGGTTGAACAACATCCTGTCTTGTCTTTCACTTTTGATATTGGCTGATTAGGAAACACAATCGGGCGTTTCTGACACACGCGCTGCCATTTCCAAGACGGTTAAAGCAAGGTAAAAGATTGTGACTTTTTAATCCTAAACAAAACTATGCTTTTACTAAAGAGTTTGCAACCTTCTTCTAGTCTTTATCTGGGCTGATGATGATGATGATGATGATGATGATGATGATGATGATGATGATGATGCACTTTCGTTTCCTTCCACAGTTACCAAACGTCTTGATCGGAATTGGACCTGCTCGTGATAGTTGTTCTGCCTTGTAAAGTGATTTGTTGAGTTTTACTGTAAGTCACTGCGGGAAGTACCTGCCGGCCCGTGCGGTGTGACGTGTTCACTGATAGACACGAGCCCACCCTTCTTCTCTTCATTTTTCGATTTGTTGATCGACAGGAATCGACCAAATGAGCTCTGATGAAGCTGAAGCCGAGAAGTCCTTCGACCCTTTGGACAGCACGGTCAACTTGGTGGACGGAAAGGATGACTTGGATCCCTTCTGTAAGTCTCACTACTTTTACCGCGCGTACGTGTTTCAGATTGTGCTATTATTTTACAAGCGTGTTGCGTTATTAGCGTCGGAGGATGGGGTCTTAAAAGCACGTCTCTCTTGTGGCCACGTCGTTTCCCCGGAATCTCTCACTGAAGCCTGTCGCGTTCAGTTAAATGAGGTACGTTTTCCTCAGTGCAAATGTAACGAGCATTAGATTTGCATTCTATTTCATGGTTTGGTTTTCATGAGATCCAGAGTGACACCAACTGGTAATATGATGTATTGAGATGGAATAATAATAATAATAATAATAATAATAATAATACATGAAGTAAAGTTGATCTAAACTATTTCCTACGCTTGTCGTTATTACAATGTTGTTTCTTTTGTTTCGAAGGGTAATTACAAATTCAAATGCTCTGCCCATGTTGATGGCAGAGTCTGTAACAGTCCCTTGTCGTACCGAGAGGTGCGCAGACTGGCTGCTCTGACTGTTGAGGAGATGCAGTACTTTGAGGAGAACATAGCACGCCTGGCTGCAGCGGAGTACAGTGATATTCAGAGGGTAAGGGTCTTTAAGGTCTTTACTTTGCAATAGCACACATATCGGTTTTTATGTGATTATTTACTCATTATTTGTGAGGCAAAGAAAAGTATGTGATTGCAGTTTCATTTGTCCACTATTTTGTCTGCTGCAGTGCCCCAAATGCAAGACTTACATTGAGAGGAAGGACATGACCAACCTGTGTGTGCAGTGCAGTATATGTTCGGCCAACCGGAGCGAGCCGTACCTCCTCTGCTGGCAGTGTCTGAAGAAGTGGAAAGGACATGGCCCTCGCTCGGACCGCTGTGAAAACTCAGGCTGCAAGAACTACGAGCTGGAGCTGCTCCGGACCTGCAAACTCACCAACCTGCCCCAGGTGCGTGGGGCTGATGCGGTCCCCTCCATCCGGGCCTGTCCCACCTGCGGACAAAGAATAGAACATGATAAAACAGGATGCAAGAATGTCATCTGTCCTCGCTGCCAGAAGGAGTTCTGCTTTGTGTGTCTGAAGCTCACGCCTGAGTGTCTTAAAACCAGTTCCTACTTCATCCCGTGCAGCGCAGGAGTGGCCCCCCGACAGACCTCCATCCCAGTGTGGCACAGGACCTGAGGGCTCCTGCTACTCTGTACCGCCGTTACTAAATATTAAACTATAAAACATCCTTAACCTTGAATACTTAACCGTGACACATACATTTAGTGTTAATACTATGTGTTTGTTTTTCTCTGGCACGGCCGGTCTGAAGCATTAACATGGTTTAAATGTTGTAGCACTGACTGCCTTACACACCCGACTGCCATTATATAGAAGAATTTCATCCCCAGAATTGGCTATTGTATCTGCAGATAGGCGTGTGTTAACCCATAAATGTCATTAGACCGGCTGCTCTGTTATGCAAGTAAAGATGGATTGATGAAAATGTTGATCCCACAGCTGATGCAGAGTAATGGACGCACAATATATACACCAATACCATTTGGTGTAATGGTATCTTCGGCCACATGTAATAAATATAATTCTAAATAATTCTTGTAATACTGTGTTTATTTCATTCCATGTTCTCTTCCACACCTGCATAAACCATTCATTTTATGTTGGCTAATTGTATTTAAATGGATTCATACAATTGACACGATTTAGAAAACTGATGACACAATTTCTGATTATGTTTAAAATTAGTTCTAGGTATTGAGCAGCATCATGATGTTTATGGACTGCAAAATCAATTTAAAAAAGTATATTTATAAATATAAATGTTTTCTTTGTTCCTAAATGTTATTTATACACCAATAATCATACAATTGTTCTTGCTCTGTAGCCAAATGTGGCAAAATTACATTTACTTTTAAGTTGTCTAAAATGTATTGCTATACTGTCCATTACTTTGTGGTAACTTACAATCTTGAATCCGACACTCTAGAGGCCATATGGAGCTATCAATCAGAGATGCAGCGTTAGCATTTCACAAAAGGCACATACTAATTGTGCAGATGTTTGATCACTAATATTCTTACTTTTTTTGGATTTGACTTCATTGTTCTCAAAACAAAAGGCACATTGTATCTGGAGGATGAATCAGAAATAGAAACATTATATCAAAAACATGACGACAGTGTGATGGTTTTACTTTATAGATTCAAATGCAATGTTTCTTCTCAAGACAGAGGGTTGAAATGATTTTCCAGTAAACAATCTTGCACGTAGTAACATTTGTTCTTGTTGGAAGGAAGTCTTTGAAATGTGGACTTTTAGATTCTTGTAAGATTTAAGAGGAAAATTACAGATTTTATTAGACGTCTGTTGAGTAGATATCTGTTGATAGATATATCTTCACCTGGAGAGTTTTCAAAGCCTGGAAAAGATACAATCAAATAGACGGGACAGAGAAAAACACAAAACTGTTCAACCAGTACCAGTGATAACAACTAATCAGGCAGAATACTATAGTTCTGGGGAAAATACAGAAGTATTTAGACAGGAAAATGCTCTAGGACACTTCCTGCAATGTCCATGCAAGTGAAAATGGCAGGTCATTTAGAAAGACAAGTCACAGTTACAGGGATGAAGATTGAGAAGTGTGTTGTGACAATAGAAGGAGATGAAGAGACGATAAAGATTACACCAAAGAAAAGACAAAATAAGAGAGAAGATGTTTTTAGACACCTGTAACGTTTCAGTTGCCACATTAAGAATGAATTCTTATGAATGAATGAGTTGGATTTATTAATACTTTTATTATATGTTAGGGTGTTTCATGTGTTTCATTCCATGTTCTCTTCCACACCAGCTTAAACCAATCATTTTATGTAGGCTAATTTCATTTAAATGGATTCATACAATTGATACATTTTTCTGGATAAATTACAATTCACATTATATTCAATTTTAGCTATCACAGTGAACAGCAGGACAAGTAAACCGTAAACTTTCCACGTGGAAAACGTAAAAGAACACCCATTACCATTTGGCCATTTCTTTATTTCCTTGTTAAACCCAGGCTTAAACCCAGCACAAATATTATCCCCACAATTAATACGCCAAAGACAATCAGTATAATTTTTGATCTGTGGGTGGGGGTTGGCGGGGGGCCTGGGTCTAAAAAAAGAGACAAAAACAAATGAATTAAGGCAAATGCATCAGTTGGATAGAACTTGTGTTTCCTATCATTACCTTGAATCTCTACTGCTGTGATTTTTGGATTATCTTCTGGTGCGACTGGTGGAATCTCTACTGCTGTGATTTTTGGATTATCTTCTGGTGCGACTGGTGGAATCTCTACTGCTGTGATTTTTGGATTATCTTCTGGTGCGACTGGTGGAATCTCTACTGCAGTGATTGGAAAAGAAAAGAGAAAACAAAATGGCAGTTATGTACATTAATATCATGTGCAAATACAAAAAAACATTACCTCTTGTATATGCAAGCAGATATGCATTGTTGGAGCTGCAGGGATCAGATGGTGGATTCTTAGCCTGAAAAAAATAGTAAAAGCAACATCTGAAATTGGACACAAAACACACATGGACAGACATCACGGTTTATTCTTACCTTTTGAACAGAGTCGTCGTTGAACTCATACCATGTTTTATCATTACTGGACTGGATAGTTGCTGTGTAGTGTCCACTTCTAAGACTACCCCTGTGGTGCACTATGCCGTACAGGTCATACTTTACTTTCTGAACAGAATGAGAGAATTAAGTTGTATACATTTTAGAGTTACGGGAGTCTGAGTGGACTTGCCTTTATATTCAGTGTGGTGGGTATGTCGACTGTGCAGTTGGATTTGAAGTATGAACTGGTGTTGTTATCAGGCTCAAATCTCTTGAGAAGGAGAACTAAGACTTGAGGAAAATCCTTGATCTCACATTTCTAAATAAAATAAAAAGACAAAGACATCATTATTTATCTGTAATGTAAGGGGAAAAACATCACATGCTTTATTAAGTCCATAAGTGCAATTACTGGAACAACATTCAGCTCAATACTTACATAGTCTGCTTCTGTATTTCCACCACAGTCTTCGCAGTAGACTTTTCTCTCCCCAGTGAAACTTTTAATTGTGAATATTCTTTTGAGTCCGCCATCCTGTACACAAAAGGAATACAAATGACGCCATACCGCACAAAGAACCCTTCTCACCCATAGACATTGTCATTGTTCTCACCACAGTGAAGACTCCATTATTTTGGTTTTTCAGGGGTAAAGGAAGAGTCCAGAAAGTTTTTGTCTCCTCATTGATGCTGTGGCCTTGGCGGCACTTTGTAGAGTAGGACATCATTCCATGAAAGATCTTTAGAAGTGTGCAAAACGTTTAATTAGTTAAAGACAGAGTGTTACTTGTCAATCAATCAAACCTTATTTGTATAGCACTTTCATAAATACAGGGGGTAGCACAAAGCTTCACTCAAGAAACAAGCAAGCAACAGATAACAGAAAAAAGAAAGCTCACCGTATTCATCATAAAAAGAAAAATAGAATATAAGGAACACTAGGATGAGAAAGCGCTAAAAGGTACTGCAAAAAACCCAGGTTAAAATGCAAAGAATAATACAAGTTTAGGAAAAAGCTAAGATAAAAAAGGATTAAGTTTACCTACACTTACTAAGTGTGAACACTCGCAGCCGACCTCAGGTCCTCAGGTAGACTGTTCTACAGACGGGGGCCATAAAAACGGAATGAGGCCTCACTGTGAGTTTGAATTTGGACTCTTGGGACAGTTAAAATATTACCTGAAGACCTGTGGGTCTGAGAGGGCTCACATGATAAAATCAGATTAGATAAATAAATAAATAAATAAATAGAGTTTGTATCTGTGTAAATTCAGCCAGATGGACACAAACCTCGGATGCACTTCGACTGATTAAGTTTAAAATGAGTTCCAGGTATTCAGCAGCATCATGCTGTTTATGGACTGAAAAATAAATGTTATTTATAGACAAGTTTCTGTCTAAATTTGGTGAAATTTGCTGTTGCTCTGTAGCCCAGTCATAGTTTAAATTCAAATGTGGCAAAATATTAAATTACAAATCCCTGTGTGTCTGTCCATTACTTTGTGGTAACTTACCATCTTGAATCCGAAAGTTCTTTGTGATATTCTCTGTCCCACATGTACCCTTCTTCAGGTTTTCAAACAGTGTTTTTAATTCCTGGTCTGTCTGCACGTTTGATTCCAGCCTTGAGCAAGAAAGCAAACTAGCATCACAGTATCACAGACAATAACTTATACACCTCATCATTCCATACGTTCCATACTTGCATAAATATGAACATGTCTTCATTCTAAAGTGTTTGCAATGAACCAATATACAGTAATTAGTACTAACCTTTCACTAAAATTTGGGGTCATGAAGAGCAGCTGTAGGACACTGTTGAGGTAACAAGTCATCCCCTGATTATAGAGGCCATATGGAGCTATCAATCAGAGATGCAGCGTTAACATTTCACTAAAGGCACATACTAATTGTGCAGAGGTTTGATCACTAATATTCTTACTTTTCCGTTCTTTATTTGAGTTTGAAATCATTTTTGATATACTAATTTATAAATCTGAAAACAAAAGACACATTGCATCTGGAGGATAAATCATAAATACATACATTACGTACATTATTATATCAAAAACATGATGACAGTATGATCATTTTACTTACTAGATTGGAGCAGTCATTCAAATGCAATGTTTCCTCTCTAGACAGAGGGTTGAAGTGATTATCCAGTAAACAATCTTACATGTCGTCTATACTTGTTCTTATTAGAAGGAAGTCTTTGAAATGTGGACTTACTTGTTTTCGGATTCTCGTAAGACTTGAGAGGAAAGTTACTGATAATAGAATGTAGATAAATCAAACCAACTCTAGCACCTGGTTAGACTGGAATCTGAAATCTGACGAGGCAGAAAGCACCTTTTCATTCTGTCCGGAAAGTCAGTCTATTTTTACTCTCCGGGACATTTGGTAAGCTACTTTTTTTTTTCTTCTTACAATTACACAACAACCTGCATATCAAGCTAAAACAAAAAAAAAATCACACAGACAACAACAATATCCATAAATGTTTTTATTGATCTTAAAGAGAGGTCATTAGTCTTGGTCTTGGCCAGATGCCACCGTTGAGAATGAGAAGAGTATGAATGGTGGAAAGGTGCCGGATCCCATAGTGCGTGAGAGTTTGAGATTCGTTGAGCGTTTCACTGCCAAACACCAATCTAATGTCATCCTCTGGAAGGAAAATATAGTGCCTTATTATTGCTCATGTCGAAGAATTAGAATTACATTTTTTATAAAAACCTATTTAGGATTTAAAAACATGAGTATCAGGGTGACCTAGACAATGAGATGTTAAAGCTGGTATGGCAGGTATGACTTTGTTATCATAGTTTTACATCAGTCAAGTGGCAGTTTGTTAAGACTTTTTGGAAACAGAAATTGATGTCAGTACACAAAATAAAATTAAGATGATGTCATAGGTTTAATTTGTCTAATAATGGCTGAAGTGTAAACTAGATAAGATTTGGCTCTTGTTTACAGTATGGTTGTTAGCAGTAGTAGTAAGTAGCCGTTACGGAATTACCGCTACTTATGTCACAAACAGGAAGCACAATATGAACATGGTTAAATGAGGGAAAACTAGGTAAGATTTTTAGAAAGTTAAATAAATCTAAGTAAAATATGTAGTCTACCCTGTCACAAGCAATTCAAATATACCAAAAGGAAAACTTACTTATTCTCAGCTGCTGGATAATTTTCCTTTTGAGATCCAAAACAGTGATCCTTTTCAATTCATCTTCTCTGTCGCACAGGTTTATAATCTTTTCATCTCCGTCAGGTAAATAGATGACCAGCTGGACTCCCATTATATCTGGCAAAAAGGTGAGCCAGGTGTTTCTTTTTCAGCGTTCACAGTGCAGTTTACAGAGACACTTAATTGTGAATGTTGTTTTGTAACAGAAACCGGTCTTGAGATGGGAAACAGGCTGTCACGTGAGCATGACACATGGATATGGGAGCCAAACAGAGTGATAGCTATTAACAGGAAATAGAATGTTTTTCAGGCAGTTTAAACATTCATCTTTATATAACTATAAACATATACATATATACGTGCATGTGTGCATGTGTGCATGTGTGCATGTGTGCATGTGTGCAGCATGTGTGCATGTGTGCATGTGTGCATGTGTGCATGTGTGCGTGTGTGCATGTGTGTGTGTGTGTGTGTGTGTGTGTGTGTGTGTGTGTGTATACATATATATTCATATATATACATATATTGATAATTTGATTTGGATGGTTAGACATGTGGTCCCAGGTAAATATAACTTAAACTATCTAGGTCAGTCAGCTCTTTATGTCAAGCAGAAAGTCAAATTGTGAACACCATGATTTTGAAACTATAGGAAAAAATCTTTTTTTCCCCCTTCAAAATCTGAATATGTGTTCTTTTAATGAATTAATTAATTAATAGCTTGAATTGTCATATGCAATTTAGGTTTATCTTTCAATGCTTTCACAACAGCATCATCCTCTGCTCTTTATTTATAAAATGTGACATAATATATAATGACAGATGCCTTTTTTAGTTTTGAAAACATTTCAAGAGGCACTCCTATTATGGTTAGGATAAAGACAAATTATATAGTGAGATTATGTGAGAATTTTGTGTGCTTTACAGGCCGTCAAACAACTCACTCGCATAGTCAAAAAGTACACAGTACAATGGAGAAATGTTATGACAACAATGACAAAACGCTGACATTTGTTGAAGGAGCTGATGAAATGGACTGTAAGTGACATTAAGACAGTACAGTAAAATGTACAGTGATCATTTGCCATTGACTATTATAACTGTGATTGTAGTTTTTGTTCATTTCTAAAATCCTTTACGATACGTCACAGTTCTCTGTATTGGTTACAAATCTTTGCGAGCACGAATGTCCTGTGGCCACACTGTAACTCCCATGTCGCTCACCGACTGGTGTCAGAAGCAGTTGGAAGAGGTTAGAATTGTGTTAATACTTACACAAATTAAAAGGCCAATGGGTTATGTTGTTGTGTTGATCTTTTTGTCAAAGGGTTCTACAAAATTTACTTGTGGTCAAACGAACTGTGACGCAGAGTGGACCTACAAAGAAATTTGTAAAATGGCCCTTTTGACACCAGAAGAAAATAAATACTTTGAGGACAAGCTTTATAGGAATGCAGTTAATGTCAGTCTGAATGTCAAATCTGTGAGTAATTTTCAATATAATGACACTGAGGTATATTGTGTTGTGCTTTATTGCTCTTGTTTCTGTTTAGTGTCCCGGTTGCAGGTGTCGCGTTGTAAGGGATAATCCCACCAATCTGTGTGTTAAATGTCCAAAATGCACAGCCAACAATAATAACAAGCCTTACGCATTCTGCTGGCAGTGCTTGAAAGAATGGAAAGGCCCAGTTCCAGTTTCAGATCATTGTGGAAACGAGGATTGCTGCAATGAGCAACTACGCATTCTGAAAAACTGTCCCGATATTGATTTTCAGGATGTACAAAAGGTCCAAGGCTGCCCCTGCATTCGGGCCTGTCCCTCATGTGGTAAACTACTGGAGCACAGCAGATTGAAATGTAAATTTGTTACTTGTAAAAGATGTAAGGTGAAATTCTGTTTTGTGTGCTTAAAGTTATTTCCAGAATGTCCAAATTATTTTGAATTATGTTCAAGTGGCGTGACCCCTCGACAGACCTCTATACCTGTGTGGGATGGGAAAACTGTGAATGTCAAAGAAGAGTAAATGATGATACTGTTATGTTTCAACTGACAAGATTTATTCAGACTTGTTTTTGTGATAAATCTGAATTAATGATATGGTTTTGTTATGATTATCTGTTTTTTCAAATACAAATGCTTGACATGGATATAACTAGTGTATGATTTGTTGTACTGTAAAAGATTTATAGATTCGCTTATATAAAGTAATTGCAGACATTTAAAATGGAATATAACTAGGACAAGTGAAAATGTCATAAAATCTTAAAGAAGCTAATGAAAAAACAGCTTTATGGAAGTGTTTGATCCAGAGTTTGTACATGCATGAGGCTGTGAACCCTGACCTTGCAGCAGCGACAGGAAATGGTCACAACCAGAACCAGGGAACAGGCCGAAGCAACAATGACTAAAACAGAGACTGTGAGCTGTGCAGAGGTCGTCCAAAATAACCAAACTACTCTCTGGGTCCTTGGTTTGCTGTGATCACTGGGTACATAGACAAACATTGTGAGTAAGGTAAGAACAAAAAACTGAAGAATAAAAAACTGAAGGAAAAAAAGTACCTTGTATTATGAGACAAAAGCGGAACAGGAGCCGCGTCAGGCACACACAGTCTCATATCAGGGCACCGGACAAAGCCCTGATATCCTTTAATCTGATAAAGTAAGAGCACCGATCATTTAAACAAGTGTTTGGTCAGCAAGTTCACATTTTATACCTGTAAGCTCAATTTATGCTGCCAAAGTACCAACCTAATTTTTTTTTTTTTTTACCTGAATAGTGCCTCCTGCTGGACAGTCCACCCAGTCAGAATCATGCACATGTATCTGGTACTGGTTAAGGGCAGTGCATCGGTGTTTGTAACAGCGACCCACCACTGAAGTGTTTGTCACGTGATCCTGAGCACAATCACAAAAGACAAAAGTTAAAGCCTAAAAAACACTCACTTTATATTTTACAAAACCATTTGCCCAAACCTGTTTATTGAGGTTAGAAAAAAAACATCGGCTATCGGATCCAAACATTTCATCTTGAGCAGCCTGTTGGGCATTTCCCATCATCCAGCACTCACTCTGGAAGCAAATGTAATCATCAATGCAAACTAGTAGCAACTAATAACTACTGAACAGAAGAAAGTACACCACTCACTCCATTTTGGATTGGTTTATAAATGTGGCATCCATCCAGGTATGGATCCGACTGGCACTGGCCCTTGTGGAGGTGAAGGTAATGACATCCAAAACCACTATAAGAAATATTAATTTAATTTTGATTTTTTCAATTTTTGTTTTACATGCAACAATTCAGCAATATAAAGATATACCTGCCAGAACAGAAGAAAGCATAGTTGTGTTTACATGTTGAGAGCGAGCCAAACTTGTTTCCTTGGCCTAATAAAACACATACACATTTGGTTGTGGATGTCTTTCATTCATATGCACATTACTTAAATGATGGAATCCTGACGTTCTCCCCAGACCAGACGCTGTGCCCGCTCCAGGTCAGCAGTGTACCAGCCGGTGTCCTGCAGCGCAGCGAGGGTTATCGGGTCGATTCGAACAGTAAAAGGATCAAGCACTGAAGCCATGATGGACCCCTGCATCACTCGGGCCTCCCAGTGTGACGAGACCCCACTAGAACCAGCATCCTGTGGCATCGCAAAAGCAAAATATTCTGATCAAATGAATGGGCCGGGACATACGGAACTACGCTTGGGTCTTGTAAATTAGTTAATTATTACATTTCACTACGTTAGTTTCAAAATAAAAACAATTTAGAAAAAAGGGAGAATGCCTGTTTAGCCCATCATAACTACTGACCCATCTGTAATGGGAGGGCAATGCTGTGTTTTCCTGCAAACAAAAGATAAATGCCTAGAAAATAAACTATATTGACAAATTATTTGTATAAACTGAAAATGGGCATTTAAATGGCCAAAAAGCTTGGTTCAATATAAGGCCTAATGATTGTACCTTATTTTCTAGTGGCCCTCCAACATCTGGATCAGTCGTCGTCAGGTGCTTTTGTAGGGCTGAGGTCACAGACTGGGTGTAAATCCTCATCTGACCGGAAGCATCTGGGCGAATCATTTTGGCTCGAAGGGAACAACCTGAAATCACAGCAGCACATCAAAGAATAAAATGCATGACACAGCCATTTTTTTTATGAAGCTTAAATGTGACCTGGGCGAGAGGAGATGGAACAGTCTCTCCAAGTACTGAACAGCTTCTTTGAGAAACCAAGAGCATGAAACAGCTCATGGATTATGGTCTGCAGAAAAAGTAATAGTGGAGATTTAAATTAACTGTTGACAAAAGTAATATTATTTTGTGTATCATACCTGAACAGTAGTGTGGTGGTTGTACGCAACTCCAGCTAGCCTTTGACTGCAGATAACCACAACTCCAGCCAAAGGACGACCATTGCTATCAGTTTGGCAATGGACAGAATAAGCCTGTACATTTGGCTGAGGAAAAACCCCAACAACATGTAAATAACAATACTGAGCAATAGCATATGAAAGGTTTTCATTGCATTCAATGCTTTGACTAACACTATAAGCAAGGGAAAGAACACAAAAAGAAATCTTGCGACCTTTTACCATTTTTTTAAATTTTAGAAATAACTTTTTAAAGGACAAAAAATGCCTCACTGAAATTAGAGTAATTACAGTGACTCTGTAGTTTATAGTTTTTCCCCTTCATGGATTAAAGTTAGGGTTCACCTCTGTTCTACACTTGTCAGTAGCTCGGACATGAAGGTACAGCAGGAAGTCTGTGTCAGGGAGTCCAGCTCCTTCAGGCCTCAGCACAGTTCTTTGAGCCGAGTCTAGCTCTGGATAAATGACACACCCCTCCAGGTGCTCATCGGGAATCTAAATGACCAAATACATGTGTTTTTTTAATGTATAAATATGCAGGTAATTTGAGGAAACATACTTACTGTCACATCAAGGCAGGTCTCGTTTCTGTAGGTCTTATTGGCTCGTCCACACCTTGAGAAAGAAGAAGAACAATAGAATTTTTCAAACCGCCATTTGTAAAAAAAAAAAAAAATTAAATCTGTTAACTTTGCAAATCTAAACATTGGGACACAATGCTGTGTAACACAAAACAAAAGGATAACTGAAAAGATTCTTGTGAATGGATCAAAAAGTTTACCTGTTGTAGTTTAAAGAACTGGAGTTTTTCCAAAGGAACTTGCAGTATTTGTTGACGTCTCTCTTCAGCAGTAAAGGTCCAGGCACTCTGCTAACTATTGAGGGATCATAACAGGAAGTTATGAGTTATGTTAACACATATATTTTATCATATTTTAGCATAATCTATACGTTTTTACTATTGTTATTATACATTGTTTTCTGTTGCACCTGAAGCAAGTTCCTAGTTTGTGAAAGGTTCACTGACAATGGCAATAAAACTGATTGTACTGATGTACTTAGTTTGATTATGTCAAATTATAAAAAGGTTTACAGCTTGTTACCTGAGAGCAAAGATGAAACTGTCTTGACCGCACCCTCCACAGCGGCTAGCGGCACAGCTAGTCTCTTTTTGTCCTCATCGGACCGGTAATGGCGCTCCCCTAAGAACCATGTCCTAATCCGGATTGGTTGTGGGCTGTTTGTCTCCCTGGCGTGTCTCTGCGACTGGAATAGCATGTGCTTTTGTAGATCCTTAGACTGCTCTTGTCTGGTGTGGCCCTCAGTGTTCAGGCCTGATTGTTGGAGAGGAACAGCTCTGACCGGCCTGACACGGGCCTGAATCTCGTCAAAGATGCACTTTGGTCTGGAAACATGAAATCCAGGCAACAGAAACAGCCACCACCATGAAAGTGTCTTGGAATAAGATAAAGTCATTGTATTGCAACTTTCTCTTTAAGTTAAACAAGGGTTGCAAAAATTCATGATTTTTTGAAGTTTGAAATTATCCATGGGAATAAATAGGAAATTAGTACACATGTCTCTCACAGGGGGTGAGGGACTGACAATAAAATACTGAATTCATGTAAATACACTTCTATATCTGTGCTGTTACATGCACATCCAAAAGATTATCAGTGTCCAAAAGTCGTCATGGTCAGATGTGATCACCAGGGTTTGAAGAGTTTTTTGGCAGCCTGGTCAAAATTGAGCAGGGCTCTGAAGGGTGATTTCAAACCTTTTCATCCTGACAAACATCATCCGCATCTGGGCACAATTATTTTCTCTGGCCCTTTGCAACCCAAACTGTAACTGATAACATAAAGAAGAAAAAACATTTACGTTTAGACGTTTGTGATTTTAGTAGATCAATAAGTCTTACATTTCTAGTCTACCCTGAAAACTAAATGTTCTTTGAATTTACCTGTCCATTTCTCAGTTCACCTGTGTAGTCTTGCTCATGCCATTCTCTGGATTGAAGCTGTCTCTGCAGTCACAACTCTTAAGTGTAGCGGTTTTCTGAAGTTCATTTGAATATAAAGAGACAAGCAACAATGACTTTGAAAGCTTCTATTCATTACTTAGAGTTTCAGTTCTCACCTGTGCACAGTAGGGTTTCAGACCTTTCTTCCACAAACAGTACAATTAAATACACAATACCCAAACAGTAAAAGTGCAAATTGTTTAATCTCAGCCACATATTTACTTATATACAGTGAAGTTGACCAAGTAAATCAAATTATTTTCTCTCATTGTCATATTATAAATTTTAATCTCCTCCATTAAACCTAATACATTCAACAAAGCAACAATAAAAATGTTAATTGTCGAAAATATAAACACCATAAATGTAAAATGATCTGTAAAATGACAAGTCTGCTGTGACTGAATAGTTCCTAGCAGAGGTTGAGTTTAATTTGGAGCCCCTGGGAACGACCAACATTTTCCTCCACACATCACCCCAAACCACACTTTATTTCAGGCACCAGAGAGATTGTCTTATGAAACGTGATTGAGACAGTTTTATACATTCAAGTGGGAGGATTGGATATGCACATGAATAGGGGTCTCAAAGATTATTGCCAACTTTCAGTGGAGACATGCATTTGTTTCATTACCCAGCAGTGTGTCAATGCATACACTGAGGTGTAAAAAAATAAACGTGCGTCTATTTTTGGTGTGCACTGTGCAGAGTGAAGCTCAAAAACAGATAAACCACATTTCTACCTAGACCCACTCTCAAGTATATAACATACGTTCCGCTCTTGTTCAGATGTTTTATTTAAGACTGTTGGATTTAAAGTGGATACTGCATGATTTGAATCACCGACAGTTTGTGATTAAATGTAATGTTGGGCATTTTGGCACATGGAACACAGCTTTAAAAATGTTATGGTCACTGTGAAGACCTGAAGTGATATCCATGTGGCTTCTCACATGATTCTATGTGAATCTAAAGGCACTTTCATTGGAAAAATATATGGCCAGAGAGCTATGAGTCAGGATGATCAAGATGCCGAGTGCCTCTGCAAGAATTGTCTTTGTAAGACTAAGACTAATGCAAAAGCATTCAATTGGCTGCACGCATACCAAACATTAAAAATGCATATTTCTAAAAGGAAATCACTCAAATTGACAGTAGTCTGCCTTAATATCTAGATGGGGAAGAATATTCTGTGCAAAATATTACTTCAATGTGCAGCCTAGCATTAAGTGCACATTAATACTCACCAACATACTCTCAAAACATAGGTCAGCCATGTTTTTTGTCTAAAACACATGAGTTTGTTTTCAATGATAAAATACTTTCAACAAATCAAAGTAATTCAAAAGGCACCAGACTTGCACAGCAAGGGTAAGGCTCCCCCTTCCGATGCTTCAGTTCAAACAACTGTGGAAAGACGATTTTCCTTTAAAGAAGACAGATGTGAACGAGATAATCAGGTGAGCATGGGAACATCATCCTCTGAAGTGGTGGAGGTGGTGTCCTCCGACAGCGGGATGAGCAGCACGTCATCATCAGAGGACGACGATGAGAAGGAAGGGGATGCAGAGAGAGGCATAGAGTTGTTGGAGGGAGAGGCCCTGAACAGGGAAATGCTCAGACCCAATGTGTGGAAAATAGAGGCCAGAGAAGGGCTGCTGGGAGGGACAGTGACTGGAGGAGTGCGAGGAGTGTCTGGAAGAGGGGCTGGGGGTGCGTATGGAGGAGGTGGAGGGGAAGCAGGAGGTGGTGATGGAGTGGGCAGTGGTGGAAGAGCTCCTTGTTGCTGCTCTGTTTGAGCCAACAAGCCCAGTTTCTGAGGCACGGGCTGGTTGACGGCTTCAACAGCTGAAGAGGAGCTGGTGGCTGTGGGCTGAACAGGTCCATGTGGAGCCACTTCTGCCTGTGGGGGGTTGGAGCTGGAGGCCTGAGACGGTCTGGATGAAGTTCTGGGAATCAGACCCCACCTCCTCATTCTTCGCACGGCCCGTCGCACAAACCTGGGCCTGCGTCGGCGATGTGGGGAGTTAGCTGCATCCTGTCGCAGGAGCTGAAGGATTCCTCGCAAAGACAGAGAAGAGGTCTAATAAAGAAAGAACAAAATGTTCACAGGTTAATCAAGTTTCAATTCAGCACAATCTATTTTTTGTTCTTGTTTTCTGACCTCATTAGGGTTTTCAGTTGGAAAGTCCTCCACTGGGGGAATTATACCCTGGGCAATCAGTTGGCCATAAGAGGGAGGGGCCTGCTGCTGAATCAGCTCCGCCTCCAGCCGACTGATAGGCGCAAACATGCTGCAGATGTAGTTGACATGACCACGTTAGAAAAGCTTTAAAAGACCTATGCAATTGAAGAAGACAGGAGGAAGAGGAGAACATTCATACCTGTACTCCCTGGTTCTGAGTGAGTAAAGTTTGCAGGTACAGCCCATGGCTATCACCAGCAGCAGCCCACACACTAGACTGCCGACGGTTGCAGCAGTAATGACTTTGCGTGGAAGGATGACAGTGCAGTTCATCTCATCAGTGCCGTCTTTACAGTCCACTTGGCCGTCACAGCGCCACGTCTCAAACACACACCTGTAATGATAGTATAATGCACATGTGTCAAACTCAAGGCCCGCAGGCCAGATGTGGCCCGCCAGACGTTTTCATCTGGCCCGCCGAACATTTCTAGTTTATAATTATTCATTTCCAATAAATATATCGCGTTTTTATCGCTAGAACTACAATTCCCACAATCCTTTGCAGCCGCTGCCCCTTCCCCGCGCTGCGCTGAGCTGCTGTGTGTGCCGCCAGCTCAAGTGCCGAGGGACAGCGACCAGCGACACTAATCGCAGCAGGTTTTAAATCGAACATACCGGCAGCGATGATGTGCTTACTGACCTGTCGCTGTCACAATGAAAAGTTCCAGGCTGACACACTGTGCAGTCCTTCTCGTCGCTCCCATCGGCGCAGTACAGCTGGTAGTTGCATCTTTCAGTGACTTGGTAACACACAGGTCGACCCGTGAAATGGCTGGATGCCACTGACCTCTGCCCTGCAACACCGCAAGCAAACTGATTGCGACTACAGCCCCTGCAGCCCTCCTCATCACGGCCCGACTCAGGACAGTCCCATTTGCCGTCACAACGCTGCTCCTGTGTAAAGCATCCACCCGCTGCTCCTCCACATCGGCCTTCCCACGGCGGACAGTAGGTTCCCACTCGGAAGGTAGCATTGAAGCCACTCCCCTCTGACCCAGGAATAGTTTGATATGTCAGAGAGAGCACACCAGTATGAGACTCTACTTGGATCGATTTGTAATTAGAGCTGCTTGTGATCTGAAATGATACATCAAAAGAATATTTATTTTTATTTTCTCATAATTACATTCTCAACAACAAACCAACAGATACAAATGTGCATCTATCTCTCCTGTCTATTCTTCAAGTTTTGCACATTAGGAAACTAACCATTTTGAGTATATCCCCTTTGCCTTGTTCTCTGTTGTACACTGTGAGTCTGTCTCCAGGTCCAAGTAAGAGCTGCTGTAGGTCCAGTCTGAGGGGCCTGGAGTCCTCAGGGTCCACTGTCCACACACAGAAGAGGGCAGGACCGCGGAGAATCGGGGGCGAGAAAGTGCCATAGAATGTTTGTAGCAGCCCCCCACAAGGCCAGTCGACAGGAGCGGGGGTCACCGCATTGTGCTGCCGGTCCACCTCACTCTCCTCTTCCTCACGCCCTTTAAGCAGAGCCCAGAGATCGGACTCTGTGTCGATGGCGGTCTGAGCCACTGCACTGTTCTTCTCTGTGTATGTCTCCACGCTGTTCTGGCCTGCTGGTGTGTGGCTGTATATGGTGGTTCTTGGCGTGTCCACTTCAGGTTCACAGTCTTGTTCGTCACTGCCAAAACCAACGCCTTCATCTAGACACTCGACTTGGCCATTGCAAAGCCAGGAAAGAGGTATGCACCGCCCTCCCAGGCACTGAAAGGATGTCTCAGGGCATAAACCAGAATCTGAAACATTTTAGAGGTGAGCATGGCAAAACTGCTAAACAGTCATATGACTTTATTCATTTATTTATTAAATATTCATAAATTATGAATTATTACCTCTGGCATAGTTCAAGCGAAATGATGACACAGGAAACAAATGGGGGAGAAAATGGTGAATTATAGTGATATTGCCTCCAGGAAACTCCATGGGCTGAGGCAATTTGCCACAGAGGACCATTGGCTCCCCGCCAACTGATGACTTAATAGACACCCATTCCTTCCTGCACCGTACAGAAAACTGAGAAAAACTAAAAAAGAAAAAACATAAATGACAAAAATATATATTTAATAAATACCAATAAAACATTGTTTTATAGTGTTTAGCATCCAACTTAAAAGAGCTTTGTGCTTTCATTTCTTTAAAAATGTGATCTTGTACCTAAGAACTATAGGTTGGTTTTCCGAGCCCTTGATGACCCAGCAGTCATAGGTGGAGCCATATCGGTATGAGTAGCTATGATATGCTGAACTTGTGATCTCTCCCACTTGGTTGTCTGTAACTTGAAGGTAGCGGCTACAACGTGCTGTAACAAAAAAATAGAGAAATTAGCATCATGTGTAAACAACTGTAATACATTTCATATCACGTCTATCAATTAGCCTCTTACCAGAAGAAAGAGTCAACTCAAAACAGCAGCATGCTGTGAGGAATGAATGACATAATAATTACAACCACTGTTCAATAATCATAGTAATTACATTAAATGAGAAAGTGTAATCAGCAGTATAATCTAGACAGTCATTTTTACTCACATAAAATGGTAAAGATTAGGACGACAAGGATGCTGCATGCAACTGACATTTTGGAAATGCTCCTCCACAAAATGTTGCAAGAAAAAAAGTCAATGCAGCAAGTCAAGAAATGTCACATAAGTTCCATTTTGGGAGGAAGTCATAACCTGTGGAGCAAAGATATTATTTTAGCTGTCCATTAATTAGTCAGATAGTGTTAAAAAGCTTTATATTAACAGAATCCTGGTATAGACCAGTATAGTTATTATGAGCTGTGTTTAACCCATGGGACTCATCAATAATATGCGATTATACACAATCCATTATGTAAGAGGATAAAGGGAAAACAACACGGCTAGTGTTTTTCAGAGACACAGCTGTTTAACTACTTCTTAATATTGTCATAAAACCAAAACAGCTCAGATTAATGACAATGGGCCCCGCACTGAGAGGATTTGACCATCCTTGTCTACGACAGAGTGTAATAGCGTTATCGTATGAGGAAATGCAGTTCAAAAACAGATGACGCAGAAAGCCGTTTTGAAACGTGGCTAGCTTATATCTTTGTCGCGGCGGACAGCGGGAGCTCGCCTTCTTTAGTAACAAACAGTACTTTCACTTAGCTTCCTGTCGAGCTAAAGCTAACGCTAATACCAGCACTTTTGTCTCCGTTTTAAATTGACATTTCGTTGGACGACACCATTGGGAAATCGGCCCAGGTCTGCATCAAAGACCCATAAAACAATTAAATGCAGAATATAAAGGGTATAAGCAATAACTACACCGAAAAACAAACAGATATACAGCGGAATATCTCACCATCAGTTAGCCTTTCGTGTTGACAAGTTCTGAGCCACTTCCGGGGACTGCGCCCGTGACGTCAGAAGGCTGGGTTTGTGACGTTAATTTTTCCATTCATAAACTTCAATAATAATAAAAGTAACAGTACAATATTTTAAATACAAGGACAGGACTTATACACACTGATCACTGAACCAATTGAACAATTCTACTATTTGTTAGGGTATCCAATTTGGCTACAATAGTTTTGCCACAAGGTGTCACCATTGAGCAAATAATAATTCATAAACTTCTACATACTATTCAGACCATTAAGAAAATGTAGGCATACAAAGTTAATCATGTTAACATTTGGTCTGTGTTGCTACTTTTCGTTGATTATTTATTGTCCATTTTAAAGTATAGTTCTTGAAATTATCACGTCTTTCTTGCTTGATATAGTGCGAATGACTAAGTATAACACGTCATGGCAAAGACGTGTGCAATGCAAACCAAAGTGGTTATGGTAGATGAGCTGTCGTCACACGCACAAAAAAGTCTTCACATCTGGAGGAGGATCCAGAGGAAAATCCAACTCTCCCTCCCTCTTTCTGTGTGTGTGCTGTTTCTCTACCACGTCCTCACGCTGCAGACAGAGTCGAGCGAGGGATCCACAGCCAAACTATGATGTGAGCCAACTTTAGACGAACCTATCACTGCAGTTTGTATGCTTTAGTTCATTATTCTACTGTTCAGAGGGTTTCTATATAACTTTTTTAGTTTGAAAGGTTTTTTTCCCATGTGGATACTAAAAGTACAACGGAGAAGCAGTGATCTTTTTCATCCTCGTCGCGTGCTACAAGGACAGTGGTGGGACTTGTACTCTACAGAAAAGTATCATTTTGGGGCCTAGTCTGCAGGCTGCACAATGCTGCCCAGTCTTATAACTCTGGCATGTGGCCTTTGCTGCTTCACATCAGTGTCTGCCAATATACTTAAAGCTGAAGTAAGTGCTATGAAATTTAAATGTTTTTATGATGAAATGTTGATAGTATTGTATTTGTGCGTTAATATCTATCATACATTGTTGGAATTACTTTATTTTATTCTCAGGTTGTGGTAAAGGTGTTAACTTGTTTTTATTTTGTGTGAGGCTCCAGTCATGGAGGAGCCTTGCTGACCAAGCCACAGCTGAGTTGCTTTGTTCTGAGAAAAAGGGGTGGCTATGCATGAGAGGAGGGGGGGTATAATGGTTTTCATCTGCTCTAAGTCTTGCAGAATTGCACTAGCTCGATCAGGAAGTTTGCCCCAAAACAACCTGGACATACCATAAGGGTCTAATAGGACAAGAGTCCACCAGCTTCAGACACTACATTTAAGTCAACAACTAAACTACACATTATATATGTCAGCAGGTCTCATGTTGCTCTCAAAATGAGTGGGTGCACTCACCAGGGGCGCCTTCAGTCTTGACCCAATTGTAAAATGGCTTTAAAATTGTTGTTCATCCCAAATACATACATTTTTCACAGAGATCAGATTGTAGTACACAAGGATGGCTAAATATCACTCAGATGAACACAGAACAACAAAAAAGCACGTCATCACTTCAGGTATCCATTTTCTTGCAGTCTACGCTAAATCCTTAATCTGCTAGGGTGCTTGAAAGATCCCTAAATATTCTTACTACATGCAATCTTTTGACTAATTATTGTCTGACACAGCATGAGAACACTAACTTGGAAGAAGCCAGATTGATGTGTCACTCTTGATTACAGTTCTTATACATTGAGTTTGTGAAGTCACAAAATATTGCGGGAATACATCTTTACCTGTGCAAAGTAATGAGACGATATGAAGAATACCCAATTACCAAAGAGAAAGAAAACATTCAACATGGTGTCACTTCCTGTCTTCTCACAGTTCAAATTAATGAAATGTTCTTTTATTTTAGAAAAGGTTACAGGCCACCAAGTTCTATTATGAAAGCTGCGTTAGCTTGTGTTTGTATTTGATTTCCAACATTTAAATGTGAAATAATTGTTAGTGGTAGTGGACAGGATACATGGCACAGGAGGAAGGCTTTAGTCACTGACCACAAGATGCTGGAGTGTGACTCAGACCAGACACAAAGCAACTCAGACAGTTTATAAGAGGCCACACTGATTAATGTCTGTAAACAGTCAAAAACACCAACACTTACAGCGTCCTGAGCAGGGCTGGGATAAACATCTGCCTTCATGCTTTTGCAGCGAATCAAGCCTATTCTTCTACTGCAATGGTGATTTAACAAGTCGGACATTTACCTCAGATTAAATGTAAGATAATATACATATTAGAGCAGCCAGCTCTGATGCAGAAGTGGATAAGCCGTAAGTATAGGATAGGCATTACATCACCTGTGACTGGAATACAAAACCTGTGATCAAAAGACTTGGACTTGAGAAAGTTGATGAAACTAGAACTTCACAAGAAATTAAACCTTCAGTCATTTATGATGTAGAAGTTTTTGAAATATTAGCATAGTTATTATATATACTCATGAACTCATTTGCAGAATAGGACTGTGTCATTTATGACGTTCCCTGTTCATTTTACCTCAGCTTTTTTGCCTGGTGTTGAAATATAGTGATATAATTGGGTGTGAATCAGAAATCTGCATCATGAATCAGAGAATAGAGGAATTATATGGTCTAGCATTGCTGGTTAAGATCTGAGCAACCCTTTTTTACAGATTTAATCCATACTGAATGATAAGGAAGTGCCACCAGACGATAAATAAAACATATCTGAAAGGAAAACCACTTCATGCCCCACCATATGTTTTCATTCACCGTATATTTTTTGCCTGGTCTAACTTTTCTGATTTAAAATCAATGCTTAGAAGCACTTTGCAAGTGAGAGAAATGAAAACACTCAGTTCTAAGAGTGGATCTGATGGGAGATTTCCTTTAGCTGTGAAGAGACACATGTCTGGTGATCCTTGTCAGGGACTACACATCAAAACACATCTGGATCTGTTTCTCTTTATCGCCACTACAGCTGCTGATGGAGCTTCAAAGACACTGCACTGACAGGCACGTGGAAAAAATGAATGAGTAATCAGCTGCATAAAGTTTAATGAAGAACTGCTGAAGTTCAAGAGCGGATGAGTTTATCTTACCTGAAGGCCTTGCTTTGAGCCAATACACACTTTTAAATAGTGACCGTAACAGGATTGTTGGCTCTACAATTTGTTTTTGGATGGCCAGATATTAAACCAAAATAGATGACTGTGTTTTAGTGCTTGTTGATACTAAAAGTAAGGTGAAGGGTTTAATTAGCGATAGAACCAATATTTTCCCTTTTTTTTTTTTAAGACTATAAGCTTTAAAGCTCAGGCATAGGCCTACAGTTTATTTAGTTTGAGCTGACTAAAGAAAATATACAAAGATTTGTTCGAACTCTGGAACAGCATTATTCAGTATCACTTCTGTTCATAAGAAGTGTGTACTGCACAAAATGTGACTTCACTGCTTTAAATTGAAAGGAATCCCTGTTAGATTACATTTTGCATTATTAAAATGGTCTTATAGAACAGTGCACCTTACGTTTTATATAAGAAAATTCATATAATTTCATTATCAAAATTAGGTCAATATATGGGCCCAAAAATATTAGCATAATTTATCAACCATAGGTTACTCTGGATTCCGTAAAATCTGTATTGCATCGGCCATGGACAGCCCATACGGGTTGATCTCTGCTTGAGAGTGTTTCGCTTTAGAGGAATGACATCTGGTTACTGTTTGTTTGTTTTCAAAGTCAAAATAAATGGCTGTTTATATGTGCAGCAAAATAGTCTGTAGTATTTGACCTTGAAAACATTTATTTACTTCCATGTAAACAATGTAATCAGACGCCATCTTTGTAAGGATGAATCTCAAAACTGTACCTTAAGATAGCTGCATTGGTAAATGGGTCAAACAGGCACCAAGAAATTAAGGCAATGTGAGTTTCAGCTGCTCATGGCCAGAGTTCTCAGTTTTTTTTTCCATTGGCACAGAGGGATAGGAACAACTGACTCCGTCCCTTAAATTCAAAGTCACTCAAACTCATAGCCCCTTCTCTGACTTTTCTTCACCGCATTAATGTCTTTACCTTCTCTAAAGCAAACTACACGTCAGATTGTCTTCCACTCGACCTGGAGTTAGGCATTTTGTCCTTTAATGCCGTTGATTCCAATAGTGTAGAGTTTCTGAGGACAAAAATAGTGATTTAGTTTCTGAGATGTTATTTTCAATTTGACCATTTTTGGCAGAAATTCTATTTCCATGCCTACCATAAAATACCAACATGTCTTGCCGTCTGCATGAACATAACATTTTCTTGAATATATATATATATTTCCGTGAATATTATATTTTTTCCTCTCTGAGGAACTTGTGGTTGGGTCTTTTTGGTACATCAGGAAAACAACTCATTTTCATGTGAAGTGTGACCTAAAGTGGAATTCACCGTTTTTTGTAAAACGTCACGATGCATCACCCATCTAGTTCTCTTTTAACATTTTGAATATTCCAGTCTTAAAAGAGTAGGCGCCAAACACCACTTACAACCACTCTGTTTGGATCATGTAGTCCACAGGGACTCGGTACAAACAATGCAGCTGTTGTTGTGCTCAAAAATTTTATAATCGTAAATTGTTTATCCTTTTTTGCTTTCCCAATTTCCATTTGGAGCATTACTGCAGTAGTCTTGGCTACAGTATATATATTATGTATTGTGACCATGAATAATGAACTGTTATTGGTTATAATTAATATAGAATTTGGCACATGGGCTGTGCATTGCCATTTAAATGAAATATTCAAACAACTAAATAGAATTTATGTAGATAGAAATGATTAAAGATACATTATGTAACTTTTCTGGTGGATGGTACGTCACCTCCATGCCCCCATGAAGATGTTTCTGCCTTGCCTGAAATGTTTTACAATATGGCATTAAACTAATAATTCTGCATGTAGATAAGCAGGCAATGCCACCAGGCAAAGTTGAGCAATTGAAATATTCAAGGCAAAGCAATAACATTTCCATGGAGACAAACAGGCGGCGGACCCTTCGCATGTCATATATTAGTCAAAATGCTCAAATTGAAAGAAGCTCCACTTGCGTTGACAAACAAATACTACATGATACTTAAAAGTAAAAACAAGTTTTGCTCTTTAACACTTATACAATAGTCTACAAGTATCATCGTATGGCACGAGGGTCACATTGAGGTCAAAATGTCCGTAGCACACCCCAACATCACCAGATTTACCCCTCTGTTTTGGGACCACGTGTCACTCCATTCACTGCACAGAGCCTGATGTGTGTTTACCAAACCAGTCTGCAGCCTTTTGACCACACAAAGTACCGTAGCCACCCCACGGCCAACAATACCAGCCATATACAAGCCTCAATAAATAGGTGCTTTGACTCAGGCTGCCCGGAGTTCCAGGGAGAAGGGGTGCAGTTTGGGATATCTGGCGTCCCAAGCGGAGGTGGTAGTGTGTTTTTATAGAAGCAGACTGGAGCCACGGACACACTAGCAGTAGTCAGTACTCTCAGAAGTGAACTGAATGTAGTAGATGCTAGCGGTGGCTTGATTTAGAGTAAATTTCAGGAAAATTCAAAGGACTGAACAGAAAAAAATGTAGAGTGGATTGAAATGTTCAAAAATGTGATCCTTATTCCTTGGCCTTACTGTGGCTGTGTGTGAGACATGAATCACGTTATCCTAGCTCGCAATGATGGACAATATAATTTATGTTAGTTCATCATTTTAAGGGTTTATCACATAGCAATGACTGGTTCTGCTGAAAGATGTATTTTGATACTTTTGGGCATGTCTGAAAAGTCCATATTAGGAAAAAACATTTTACTGAATTCGGTCATTGGTGATGATATTGGGATGACTCACCAATGTATTAATATGTGTGGATGAGAGAGTGAATGAGTGATTGATGGTGGTCAGAGACAGCCACGTTTTCTTCAGCCCCATGTTGTGGCTGAATATAGCGCAATATAAAGTGTCTTTGATTGTAAAAAAAACACATTATTCCAAGTCAAATCAGCCAAGCTAAAACCCACTCTTAGGTGAAACTTTATAGTAGTGTATACAATGTGGTAATATGTGTTTTAAGCTATGCTTAGCCTGTGTTTAAAAGTGTGGAGTCCTGGACCACCAGCAGCTTACAGTGGAAAGAATAGGCAGGTTTTTCATGTGTTAAGATAAATAGACTTCAACTGGTGGTTTTGGTTTACAAGGACAGACAGCCAACACGACTCCAAATTTTAAGCTTTGACGATCCCAAATGTTGCCTAAAATGTTTCTTTTTCCAGCATTAGCCAGTTGTTTTTCGCTGCATTTGTCTAGACAGCACTTTGGATCAGTGTGACATCAGTACTTGTAGCATATGTGTTTTATTTGGCTTTCTACTCCTCCCCCGGCCTTACGACCCCACAACAAAGTTTTCTGTTGCAAGTTCAGCATAAATACAGGGACATATATGAGCGGTTGCTGTTGTTTTAAAACCATATGCGTGTGTGAGAATGTGTGCAAAGGATACAGCTGAAGGATTTAAAATGTTGTTGTTGGTTGAAATCTGTCTGGCATTCAGAGCTTTTGTCCTACCAATCATGAAATCTGTGTTACACATCTGAACTCAGTGACAGGCCCAAACAGGACCTGAGTGCATTTAAATGCTTATACAGGCATTTTGATGTTGACTAAGCAGTTTGAAGTATTTAGATGTTTACAGCCTATTTCACTGTGGGCAAAGTGGATCTCACTGAATGAGAAATGAGGGGCAGATGTACCAAATCATAACCTTTCGAGTGTTTGTGTTAAACGTGCGTCATGTTGGTTTTGAAATAGAGAAACAAGTATAAATTGTCCACCTTTCTTTTCAGGCTTGGCTGCAGCAGTATGGCTACCTGCCCCCAGGTGATCTCAGAGCTCAGGCGATCCGCTCTCCAAAGTCTGTCGAGGCAGCAATATCTGCTATGCAGAGGTTTTATGGATTAACAGTGACAGGAAGCATAGACACCAATACAATACAGTACGTTTTAAAATATTAAATAGTATTCTGGATTACACGAAATAACACATTTTTAATTGTTTTTCTTCTGTCAGAGCAATGACCCGACCTAGATGTGGTGTACCAGACAAGTTTGGTCCAGAACTGAAAACTAACCTGAGGAGAAAGAGATATGCAGTACAGGGACTGAAGTGGGACAAATCCGAAATCACTTTCAGGTCAGAAAAGCACTTGCACTCTCCATACTGTTTATATATACTTGAAGTTAATGCTGAAACATATTATTATATTACTGTACATCAAAACAAAACTATTTGAACTCTCAAATCACATTTATGTTACATTTTAATCATCAGTTAAATGTACCTGTCCACAGCATACAGAACTACACTCCCAAAATCGGTGAACGAGCTACATATGAAGCCATCCGAAAAGCCTTCAAAGTGTGGGAGAGCGCCATCCCGCTCACCTTCAGAGAGATCCCCTACAGCCAGATCAGAGACAAAGTGGACAAGTTCGCCGACATTATGCTGTCATTTTCTGAGGGTTTCCATGGTGACAGCACACCCTTCGATGGGGAAGGTGGCTTCCTGGCTCATGCATACTTTCCTGGTAACGGCATTGGTGGGGACACGCACTTTGACCTAGCGGAACCGTGGACAACTGGGAATGTTGACCAGGGAGGTGAGAGTTGATTAATTGTTAATTGATTTATGTTATTTCAAACAAGGAAAATTAAAACAAGCAATGCAGAACATGAAAAAACTGTAGATGTTTGTATTACCAAAACTAATAATTTTTTATGGAATATATAATTTTATAGACTTTTTTGACACCATTGTATCCAACATTTTACCCTTTTTCTGTTAACCCTCTTCATCTGTAAAGGTAATGATGTTTTCCTGGTGGCTGTCCATGAGTTGGGTCATGCCCTAGGTTTGGAGCACTCTAACAACCCCTCAGCCATCATGGCACCCTTTTACCAGTGGTTTGAAACAGAAAATTTCCAACTTCCAGATGACGACCGCAGAGGCATCCAAGCAATCTACGGTAAGACACAACTCGGTAATAAATGTGCGAATTTGATTCATGTTTACAGTATTAAAAAGGAAATGTTTTATTTTTATTTTTCCATAGGCACTAAATCTGGGGCTCCTCCTCCACCGCCTCGTCCCACAAAAGCAACCAATCCCAGTAAACCAGAGAACGGTCCTGACATTTGTGAGGGGCATTTTGACACTATTGCTGTCTTGAGAGGAGAGAAGTTTGCGTTTAAGGTACAAATCCCAACACCCAAATATTGAAGACAAAGTGTGAAATCCATCTACAACTAATAAAAAAATTTGGAAGAATAACATAATTGCTATGTTAATTGTTTATGTAGGATAAATGGTTTTGGCGCGTCCGCAACAACAAAGTCCTGCCGGGATACCCCATGCCCATTGGACACTTCTGGAAAGGCCTGCCATCAGGAATCAACGCTGCCTTTGAGAGGGATGATGGAAAATTTGTCTTCTTCAAGGGTAGGCCCCGTGCTATGTGATTGAAACCAGATTCAGGACATTGAGTTATCACAGCTGCATTGTGATGTCTGCAAAATATTTATTTCTATCTGATATTTTCTTGCTTGTGATGTGCAGGTGATAAATACTGGGTCTACAGTGAGGCGACCATGGATAAGGATTCTCCAAAAAGCCTAAGGGACATGGGGACGGGTTTGCCCAAAGATAAGATTGATGCTGCGCTATTCTACACACCGACAGGGCAGACGTACTTCTTCAGAGGAAACAAGTCAGTACTCAATATAACACAGCACAGCAGATAGCAAATGGTTAAAAATAAAAATGAAAACAACTTTTTTTTATGTTGGATCCTTTCAAATAAGGGTATAAGGTGTGTCTGTGTAATCCCTCATTTGTCCAGGGGTGTTCCATTGTAGAAAAAGATTCATTTTACAGTCATTTCACATTTGTCTGATAATTAAACCTCAACTAATACGGTTAAAGACATGTTTTAACACATTTCTGTAGAATTTAAATATTGTTTTCGGCAAAGAAAAAAACAAAAAAAAACGTCCAAACAAAATTCCCCAATCCTGCATGATCTGTAGGTGTATGTTAATATGCTTCAATATTATTAGTAACTCGAGTGGAACTTTAAAGGAAGAGAATATTTACAGTACATAGGCATACCCTAAGGATGTGTATCTTGTCTTTACAGATACTACCGTTTCAACGAGCAGACTCGCTCTGTAGACAGTGGTTATCCTAAGCCCATCAGCACATGGAGTGGAGCACCAGACAACATCAAAGCAGCCATCATGAGTGAAGATGGATGTAAGTTATACAGTACACTCCTGCTAATTATTACAGCCAAAAGTAGACCTGAACTTAAATATTCTCACTCTTTTTGTTAGCTTACACCTATTTCTACAAAGCCAATAAATACTGGAAGTTCAACAACCAGTACATGAAGGTGGAGTCTGGTTACCCGAAGTCGGTGCTCAGTGACTGGATGGGCTGTG
Source organism: Chaenogobius annularis (assembly GCA_015082035.1). Lineage (NCBI taxonomy): Eukaryota > Metazoa > Chordata > Actinopteri > Gobiiformes > Gobiidae > Chaenogobius > Chaenogobius annularis. The sequence goes on from BJKM01000293.1 coordinate 327,101, forward strand.
ACAGTGAGGAGCCGAAACGGGGCAGAGAAGAGGAAGTTATCATTATAGAAGTGGACGAATCACAGGGTGGGGCGGGGCCAGTGGCAGTGGTTATTCCGCTCCTCCTGTTGGTGCTGGTAGTGATCACTCTGGGAGCGCTGTTGTTCTTCAGAAAGTACGGCACACCAAGACGCCTGCTCTACTGCCAGAGATCTCTCCTGGACAAAGTGTAGAGAAAAATAGTGCATTTTATGAATGAGTGACTGCAGAAGGATGGACTAGAAGACAAGTTGGAAAGCAGCAGGAACACGAGTGGAAATGAGAGACTAAAGAACTAGGAATGAATGTTTTAAGATTTGGTGGTTTGTACATGCCACACAAGTGCAAAAAGCCCTAGGAACTGAATCAGGAAAATGTGTATTTGTATGTTAAATATTTACGTGTGTTTGGATGTTACTTCATTGATCACCTCTTTCATGAACCAGGTTTTAAATGTTTCTCAGCTTTAACTGGACGATTCCAGCTGAACTGCTGTCTGATTAATTAGACAAAAATGTATTTCCTTTAGCATTTTAATTGTTTTATTCTCACACACTGCCATGATATGACCTGGGAGTTTTTATGGGGTTGTATTTTCTACCACTAAGTGCGGTCAGTTTTTAAATCAACCATTGTTTCAAATGTTAGCTCTGTTGCCCGTAACATTTAGAACAGGTAGCACAGCCACTTGCAAACAACACAAAACAGGTCTGTGAAAAAATGCATTAAAAAAATACATTCTGTGCGATATCTGCACATTGCAACAGAATGCACAAACAAGATCAAATTTTTTCAGAGCAAGCAGTCAGATGGGAAAAATATGTTCTGAAACTTGATGTTTTAGATTGTAAAGGTTAATTTTATGTCAGCACAGCTGCTTTATTATGTGAAAAAGCGGTACTGATTTCCAACCATGGTGCAATTTTATTAATAGTGTCAATTATTTTGGAATACTTTTATTATTATAAGTATGGTTATTGTTATTATTGTTCTCCTGTAAAGTTTTGTTTGTGTACGTTGTCACTGGGAGTCCTGCTGGACAGAGGCATAACATGACAATGGTGAAATAAATCCCAGTTTACATTCAATTGTTTTCATTCATAATGAATTTGATCTAACTAATAGAAAAATTACATCTACACACAATAGTACTATTTATGAACTATGGACATGGATAGTGCTCAGTGCTTTTTATAGTTTCTACATAAATTCTGTTTAAAGTGATTTTAACAATGATAATGGTAATGATATTTATAATGATGATCAACAAAATGCAATGGAAATCTATTTTCACTTTTGTATTTCATCAAATAAAGTGAAATGAAAGTTTTTTTCTACAAAAACAGAAGTTCTTTGTGTGTTTTTTAAAAGTAGAAATTACTTAACAACCGGTTTTGTTCATTGTTTTTATGGACAGAATTTCTAGGCGCAGTCAGGGTAGGAGGGTGTCTGTTTTGGGGACCACAGGATCTCATCTCTGCTGTTCGCAGACGATGTTGTCCTGATGGCTCCATCAGACCTGGACCTGCAACGTGCACTGGGACGGTTTGCAGCCGAGTGTGAAGCAGCTGGGATGAGAATCAGCCCCTCCAAATCAGAGGCCATGGTTCTCAACCGTTCAAGTATCTCTGGGTCTTGTTCACGAGTGAGGGAAGGATGGAACGTGAGATTGACAGGTGACAGGCCGCGTCTGCAGTGATGCAGTCGCTGCATCGGACTGTTGTGGTGAAGAAGGAGCTGAGTCGAAAGACAAAGCTCTCGATTTACCGGTCAATCTACCTCCTCCCCTCACCTATGGTCATGAGCTTTGGGTAATGACCGAAAAATTATCGCGGATACAAGCGGTCGAAATGAGTTTCCTCCGTAGAGTGGCTTGGCGCTCCCTTAGAGATAGGGTGAGGAGCTCAGTCACGGGGCAGGAGCTCGGAGTAGAGCCGCTGTTCCTCCATGTCGAGAGGAGCCAGCTGAGGAGGATCGGGCACCTGTTCTGGATGCGTCCTGGGCACCTCCCGGGGAAGACCCAGGACACGCTGGAGGGACTATGTCTCTCGGCTGGTCTGGGAAAGCCTCGGGATCCCCCCGGAGGAGCTGGAGGAAGCGTCTGGGGAGTGAGAAGTCAGGGACTGCTTAGATTGCTGCCCCCACAATCCGGCTCCGGATAAGCAGAAGAAGATGGATGGATGGACTTAACAATGTTGTGTTCAATTTATCGAGAAATTACTGAGATAAGAAAATGATCTATTATTAATTGTTTCACAAAATAATAGATAATAATATATCTTTCTCTTATGGATCAACTGACAAATCACTGTTGGCAAAAAGTAGAAGTATTTTAGTCTTGGGTGATGTTTTATTGACCACTCCACGTTCCATCTCTTAACCAGAGTTTATACCGAGCTCTCTGGATACAGTTACACAGCTGGATGTTTTAGCCATGGTGCCAGAATCATGTGTCGAAAAAATGACGAAACACACATTTTTGGGTAGACTGTTTCCATGTCAGCATCTGGATTAAAAAAAAAGGGGCCTGGAGTGTGGATGTATATGGTATGTTCCTATAGAAGTATTAAAAACATTGCACCCCGACTCTCGGCAGTAAAAATGTATGGAAAAAATGTGTGAAGAAAACTTGCACACTGCAGAAGAAACGTGATCAGGGACTTGAAGGGCCGCAGGGCAAAATTATGGACATCTGCAAATATCTGTATTTCCTTTCTTTCTGCAAAATCGTTCTTTTTTGAGACCGCTCCTCCTCCAGACCACAAGTATCTGATCTGTTTTTGCATTTTCTATTCCTCCCTTCACTCTTTAACTTCCTACATTCTCCAAAGTCAGTCAAAAGTATTCATAAAGAACAGGAAATCTATATTGTAATTAACTACTTTCTTATATGATTTGAAGATCCTTTTTTTTGTCAGACTTACAGTAAACAACGACTTTGTTATACCACTAAGTATGAACTAAACAACCACAAATATAAAAACAAAAATAGTTGCGATTTCAGACAAATTCCAGTAGTTGATCATTTATGTGATTATAAGACGTGGTCAAGTTAGTCTTGTGACCTTAACACAGGGTCAATGGCAGCACACATTTGGGTGAAAAAAGTCAGGGACAAAGTTAGAGTTGTGGGGTATTTGCTGTCATGGTAACATTCAGCTAAACCAATCAAAGGCAGAGGAAAACCAGATCATAATTTGTGGTTTAATGAAGAGGGGTGGGCTTTGGCTTTGAACAGGTCAAAGCTTTCCAAACTTACATTCTTGAGGTAAAATATCATGGCATATTGTTCTACTTCATATAAACTTATAATAATTCTTGATCAAAACTAAATATAAAGTTTGTAAGATTATGAGACGTAGTCATTTTCAGCAATAAATTACTATTATCATTATACATCTATATTATATAAATTTGAGGTTTTGTGCGTGTAAGAGACCCAGCACATAAATGCAAAACAGAGAAGACAAAGAAGACATAAACAAAAAGACATCCTGCAAGTCCTTTACTTAGAGCATTGTTTTTGTTATCTGGTTGGAGACATGTTTGTACTGACCACTGGGCATTTCCCACCTGATCTTTCACCATATGCTAGATGTTTTTACTTCTGTCAACCTCCAAACCGAATCAACCTTTTTATCTTCTCTGCGCCACATCTGTTCCCTCACTCTCCCCCTACAGTGGCTCCCTCTCTCAGCTGGTCTTCCCATTTGTCTGGTCGGCTGGTCTCTCTTAGGTACTGTAATTATTTGGAGCCATCCGTCACTCTAGGAAAACATCAACAGAGAAGACACAGTTGAACTATATCTTACAAAAACAACAGATTTTTGAAGTCTTTTGAGGAAAATTGTTGATCTATCAGGTCAAATAGTGAGATTGTTTATTGGTGTCCCATTTCTCTTCTCACCGCTTTCCTCGTCAGCCATTTTAGTGCTGAACTCGGGCCCGGCTGGATCCACCATCCAGGCTCAGCACTCCTTCCAATGCCAGGCAGGAAGTGGCTGTGGCAGCTGCTTGCAATTCAACCTGAGACTTTGTTTGGGTGACCTACATTATGGCACCATTAATTTTCTACTGTAAATGGGAACTTTTCATGTTAGAATGCAGAGGTAGTCATTGTGGTGCTGAAAACAAACAAGCACTGAAAACAAATATTAGAGTAGAGGCATGAAGTCTGCTTTCCTGAAGAGAATGCTTACAAACATTTTGCTAAACCCTTTTACTTGACAATAATTAAACTTTGATGCATTTGCAAACATCAATTCAATATTTGAACAAGATTTAATGGACAGCCATTGGCAAAAAATATATTTGTCATCTTTATATCGCTAAAAATAACTCTGGCCATAAGGGTTCAGTCAGGAAACTATAAAGTAAATAGTAGCTAGTTGACAATATTGAGAAACAATATTTTTTTGTTGTTGTTGAAAAATTACTTTGCCCTGAAGTAGATTATAGCATTTTCACAATTGTGATTTTCTCATGCAATTTAATGCTTTTTTAACTGAGTCAAAAGTGTAAGGAAAGGCGGGGGTGCGTCTAGGTCAGGAAGTGGTCTTTTGAAACGACTTGCTGAGTCAGACTCTCGACAACAATTCTGTGCCAGGATGCTGCCCATTGCCCCGCCCTGCACCCCCACCAACCCCAACCTCCACGTCGGTCACATCTGCCAGGAACACCCCCTCCTCAAAAATTCTGGCGAGTGGGCAACCAACTACGCTGGCTAATCCTCAAAGGCTCGGTACAGTTTCCTCGCTGACCTCACCTAACTCAGGAACGTTCTTTCTTTTCACCAGGCTTCCATCCACCATCGCTGACTCCTGCACAATACGCCACATCTGGATCTCATTTCCTCAAAGCCAAAACAACATGAAGAGCAGAGGAGGAGTAGAAAAGATGGGAGTAGTCAGAAGGGAGAAACATATTTGGGCCGGATTAGAATTTCAGGTCCTTTTAGAGTTAGCATGTCTCAAACCACCCCTAATGATGATTCAGTACAATCAAAAAGGCCCACCAACACTGGGCAGAGCCGCTTTTATCTTTGAAATCCTCCTTCATGTGGCCAATAGCAGTCATCCAGGCACTGATACTACATAATGGTCTTTGGAGATAAAGGGACACTAAATGTACCTTATAAAATGCTAATAAAGGAGAAGGTGATATAGTGCCGAGTGAACATTTCACTGGATATAAAATGTATTTTGAGTAATAACTCAGATTTTTTACAACTACACATCAAATTGTGTGTGTAACTTGTTTGCAGAAAGAGACAGGGAGATGTTCACGGGATCCAGAAAAGATTGGTATAAGTTGTTTGTTTCATTTGTGACCGTTTTATCTTCTAGCCATTTATCTTCTTTGTTTGTCTTAACTGTCAGAGTGATAATCAGATAAGTATAAAATGTTAAACCCTGTTAGTTGATGGTTATATAATAATAATAATAACAAAAATAATAATAATACTACTACATTTATTTTAGTAGTTGTACAGGAACGTGCGCACCCCAAACCCAAAGGCTCGTTATCATCATTATGTGCGTTTGTGTTTGTTCAGCTAAAGTTTGCAGAAGTAGCTCATTGCCTTTAAGCTCTTAATTATGTTGGTATTTATAAGTGGGAGTGTGTTAGTGTGGTGTCTGCACTTAATCTAATGGACAAAATTTTGGGGATTAAAACAAAGGGTACTTCAGATTTTTGGATTAGGAGTTGATTTATAAATCAGTCCTGAATTAGTCCTGTTTGTAGTCCTGTTTGTTCTATAGATTAAGTGCAAAGGATGTCTAGATGTAGAGTAGCAAAGTCCTAAATTTGGTTAGCTCAAATATTAGGAACAACTGGCAACACTAAAGCTCGTTTTCTAATGAGCCATTACCTTCCATTCTGTCCTGCAGTCTTTTAATAGTTCCTTCTAACTTTGGCACTTACAAGACTTTTTCATGCCTGAACACCTACAGCTGGTTCAACCTACACCCATTTAAGACAACAAACATTCAGCTCTTAACACAGTAAAAAGACAAAGAATGGGGCAAGAGGGGAGGTGGGAAGAAACCTCCCCATTTCCACAGCAAAGATTCTGCAACTCAGCGGCTAGTGGCCTTAATTACAGTGAGGCTTTGCTGAAGTCTGCAACATGACCCGGGCACATGGAGGGGGAGCGGACTGAGAGACTGAGCAGGAAGTATAAAGAAAGCGAGTCGAAATTAAACTATGATAAGACCTAAATATACAAAAATAATAATGTGTTCTATTGTGGAATAGTGGACATAATTGATACATAAAAAGGTAATAAAAAAGAAAATGACAGTTGAAATTAGTTTAGTTTCCAGTCCAATACTTCAATTTGTACTCGTAAATATAATGCTGTATGCCTTGTTATTGGTTGGTTGTACAGGTTGTAGTTGTAAGACTATTCATTAACAGAAGATTGTCCCAATTTATCACAATTGAAAAAACAAAGTTATCTGTATGCTTTGATGTGACAGCGCCAGAAAACCAGAGGAAGCCTTTACTTAAGTACTTGTCATCAATTTTGAGAAAAAATTATTTCACTAGAGCTAAACCATGACCCCTCACTCAGTCACATACACAGAAACATTTAAGACCTGAATCAGAGGTACTTTATGCTGACCAGCTCCTCCCTTCCTCTGCTTGCTCAACCCCACTCCACTGTGAGGCACCAGACAAAATGGCGTTTGGGTCTTGGGAGTCGCTTCTGCTGTAGAAGTGCTGCATCCTAGTGGAAGTAAAATGATATTAAAAAACTTTTTTTTTTTTAAACAAGAAGATATGGTTCATAAACAATTGAGTCCTGTAATCGTCATGAATTCTAATATTGGCTCAAGTGTGCTAATAGGAGGACAAGTTCAGGTGAAATGCAAACCTCAGATGTCTACCTAATTTCTGTTAAGCAACAATGTTAAAGGTGCATTATAAATAATAAATTATCTCGGCATGTTTGTACAGATAGACAGATTTATTCAATTGTTTAATTTGTTAAAATAAGAAAACCAGACAAACATGCAAACAAAACCAATACTGAATCTAGCTCTTCAGGTCCTCCTTCTTCATTAAAAGTCTTCCTTTGGGTTTGAGTAATTGAGATTTTCTGTGCTCTTCCAGTCGTTTGGCCTCCTCCTGTCTCTGTTCCCACGCCTCTATGCCTCTGTCCACCTCCGAGCTCAGCATCACAATACGTCTCTGAGAAAAACACGAAGAAAATATGACTGATTGAACTCAATTGCTCAAACTGCCAAACGGATAAACTTACGGCTAGGTTTTCTCTCTCTTGCCTTCTCCTTAGATGACCTTTTAGTGGAGGGGCTGGTCTCCCATCTATGGACATAACAGGTACAAATACAACGTTTTCTTCTGTTAGTCTTTCAACACAAACGTAAACAATCCACGTGCACTGAAGTTTACAGTTACCAAAGGAACAAACTATTTCTCACCTGCAAAAGACCAGTCTGGAAGATCTGTAAGGGGTCCAAATTCAGAGCCTGAACGCGAAAGTCCATTCCTAAAAGTATTCAAGAGTGAGTTACAAGAAATTATTGTATTTTTGGTAGAAGGAGAAATGTGTTCAGTGTAATCCTTCAGTCATCTAAGAGTTGTTGAATTGTGAAGATCTGACAAGCTTGTACCATTCCGGATGAGTAGTTTTTATATGTTAAGTTTAGAAAGCATTTTATTCACATTATGAAATCTTGAATAGTTGTTCAAATAGTTGTGAACCTACTCTTTCCTCCATTTCTGTCCAGCCTGTACGGTACATGTCGTGTTTAGCTGTCTCCTGCAGTGTCTCAGTCCTGAAAAAACACAGTCCATTATGATTATGTGATACTAATCATCAGCTCAATGACACAATAACATTCAGTCACATGCTGCTGCTGTTAGCATCAGCGATAGCCCTGCGCAATTATGGATTTTTGCCAGTTCTCGAAAAATACCGGGATTTACAAAACAAATGGCAACAATTAGATAGGTTTACAACTTGTAAAAAGTCAATTTAGATTACACAAAAGCTGTATAAATAAATTGCCGATAACCTCGAGCTCACCTGAAAAGCACAGAGTTCTAAAGGGAGCCGCCATGATGACTGCACTATAAAACACTGTCCAGCAGAGGGCACTAAACATACATGAAACGCCTAAATTACTCGACAGTTCTAACAGACATAATAATATGACACAAAATGATGTGACATTTATACTCATATATACTTCATATTATTACACACACTTTTATATATACATATATATATAATACACAACACACACACACACACACACATACACACACACACACACACTATATATATATACATATATATATATACACCACACACACAACACACACACACACCATAACATACACACACACACACACACACTACACACACACATACACACCACACACACCACACACACATACACACACACACATACACACACACACAACACCACACAATATATATATATATATATACACATATACATATATATATACATATTACATATACATATATATATACATATATACATATATATATATACACACACACACACACACACCACACATATATATATACACACATATATGTGTATATATATATATACATATACATATATATAATTAAATTCAAATTCTTAAGCAATCAGCTCCGCCTGTGCAAATCGAGCCCATTGTTTCGCCCCCAAAGGTCTGTGGATCACATTGGCTGATTGCCCCAGCTGATGATAAATTGGCCCAGGTCTACAGATTATCGCCTACTCCTGATCTTCAATAAACTACTGAAGTCTATGGAGTACCGCTACACTAAGCCCAGAAGAATTTCAGTGTTGGCTTTTCGGACATGTTCCCACTCGCAGCCAGCCGTGAGATAAACGCTATGGTTTGCAGAAGCTGCTGTGACTCTACTGAACCGCAAGGCCGTGAAAGACTCACGGCCCGTTTGGGGAAGAGGCGGGGGCTTCAGGGCAGACAGAGGGCCCACGGGGCTAAACCACACTGTGACCCGTGTTTTATCAAGGCGGATGTGTTTTTCATGTAACCGTTAACTGCCACTGAACGACCAGAGAGGCTGGTCACTGGTCACTCAGGTTTAGAAACAGTGCGGGATGTTTACTCTGTATCGTCCTTGGAGAACTCACACTCGCCCAAAAAATCCACCTGCCGCACCACAAGCATGTGTCCTTCCGCACATTCCAAAGGCTGGTGGTACAATAAAGTAGTGCCGTTGCCTGAGCGACCCCGGGCCGGTTGGTGGTGATGGTTCGTCCTATGGACTTAGTTTCTGCGCCATTTTTCAATTATTATAAAATTCATGTGATTTTATATCATAATTGTACATGACAGAAAATATACATGTTTTAAACCAGATGTAAAGCAGTTTATTTATTTATTTGGTTATATGCATCTCTTGAAGATGTACCGTGTAACTTTTCTGGTGGAGGGTCTGACACCTGTTAATCTCCCTGGAGATTTTATTGCGTCGCCTGGAATGTTCTGCAGTATGACATTAAACCAGTCTATCTCCATGAAGAGAAGCAGGTGGTGCCACCAGGCCAAGTTTTATGACCCTAATCACAGGTTTTTTTGTCACTGAAATGCAAGATAGATACGTTTAATTACATATTGTGAAATATTCCAGGAAAAGCAATAACATCTCATGGAAACAATCAGGTGGCAGGACCCCATTAGAAAAGTAACATTGTACACCTCAAATTGTCATTCAGTTTAAGAGAGTATAGACTTTCATAGCTTTCGTTCTACAACCCAACTGTAGCCTGTGCAATCTGTCATGACCCAGGCAAGATGAATAACATGTGAACAATTACATATGTACCCCAACAGATAAATCTTGTTTAACCACACAGAACATTATTCATAGGCCTGTTTAAGCACTGACATATATAGCTGTACCATAGCTATTAAATAGCTATAAAACGTGCAGTGCATTTTAGCGCAGGTTTCCACAGGTTCCTATAATTCATTTTGAACAGGGCTAGTTTTGGCGGAGTGTGCAGTGCGTATGAATGACGAAACAGAGAAGGGCTGGGGGGAAAGGTGTCCCGGCGCCGCTCATAGATAAAGGGCAGAGATCAGTTGTCAAGGTGACGTCGGGGTAATGGTAATGTGCGGGAAGGCGGAAGTGTTTTCAAAATAAAACTGCTATTTAGCGAAAACAATGTACGTGTTTGACAAGAAGACACACATTTGTCTGTATTTTCGTCTCAGTTCATTAAGAACAACATGAGCCACAGCACAAGTGTGTTCTGAAATGACCTTTATATCAGAGGTGGTTGGTTGTATCTTGCGGTAGTTAATATATGATTTGATGTGATAATCAACAGTGTGTAGTTGTGGACTTTGTAGTGGACATTTACAGTAAAAGTCTGAGGTAAACCAAACGTAAAAGAATTTCTAACTTTTTAAAGCAATGTGAAACTGATTTTGAAAAACAAACCGGAAACGAGCTGTCCCCACGGCTGACTTGACCACACTGGAGAGAGGGGGAGGTAAGTAATTATTTAGGGGGAAGAAAGAAAGAAACAAAGTTGTCGACCGAGCAAGGCACACGGGAAGAGATTTTATTTACTGAAGCGTCTCGCTTGGATCTGTAAACGGGAATTTTCACAACGAGCACTTTTTACACTGTTTTTGCCCTCAGCAAAACTTTTCCGCTACTGTGTGAGCGAGCTTCAGACCCGGCAGAATTTGTGCTTTGAAAAACGGGAATGATCAAACAACCTCCAGACGAGTGGAGACGGACCTCAGTGCCTTATTTTTCATTCAGTTAATTTCAGTATGTTTACATTTTCTGAACACATCTGCCTCTGAGATGAATGGCAGACGCGTGGTGAGTCTTTTTGAACCCAAACGAATGAATATCCTTGTGTACACTGGACACACATGAAGCAAAGCAGAACTCTGCTGAAACCGGACGCTTTGTGTTTTTAAAGGACGTTCATACGTCGGGACATTCGCGCCGCACTGGATAAGTACATAATCTAAATTACTTGAAATTACATGTTTAACTGGAAAATTAACTAAAATGCAAACGTGGATCCACACGAGGACCCACAAAGGAGGCCCTCCACGACCATAGGTCACGGAAAGTGTCGCTTGAAGGGACTGACTTGAGCTGCTGAGGTTTTCTATACCAGTGGACTCGCCTGCCCAGTCTACCTGTGTCTGTGTGTGCTCCACATGAGGCCAACCAAATGAGTCAGAGGACCACCCAATCTATGCCTCTGAAGTCTTATTTAAAGTTCTTGTATTTATTCTAAAAGTCCTTTGGCTGAGAGAAAGTTTCAAGGGCAGTTTTTACTTATTTTCCATATTATTGTTATACAAATCCTCACACTGTATCTGAGGAAATATTTGCTTTCATATTTGTTCGCACAAAAAGACATAACACAAAGTATCATTATGGACAGGCCAATAAGCAAGTTATTGGAGAAATTGAAGCTAACAGACTCTGGGAGTGTGAAATTCAACAGTTCAAAGAAAAAGCATGACTCAAGCAGCAACTCAAACAACAGTAACGCCAACACTGCTGTGTCCACTGGCAGCTCTCTGCCCCCGGCTCCCACCGCCTCACCCTCCAGATCAGGACAGTTTACGCTGCCCCCAGGGACATCCACAGACCCATCTATCCCTGTGTGCAGAGTGCCTCCAGGAGGAGGACCAGGAGCTGGGATGGTTCCCCCTTCACAGAGCTCTACAACCTTGCCCCCAGACACAGAGCCACCACTGCATCCCTCCACCCTGGCACCAGTGAGGCGGCGCTCCCCACAGCAGCGGGCCTCCTGTTACCTTGGCGAAGGCGTTGATTCCCACCTGAGGCGGGAGTCTGGCTTGGGCCCCGAGTGTGACCCCTTCGGCTCCAAGGCGTCGCTCAATCAAAGACGCTACTCCCTGGAAATCCAGCAGCTGGTCATGAGGCAGCAGTACCTGTCCCAGCCTCCTCCTCTGTCTGTGCCCCCAGCATACCCCTCCACCTCTGCATACAGCTCATCCCCCAGGGGCCTGGGAGAGACGGGATATCTCCCCGAGCCTGAGAGACACAAGCGCTTCTCGTTGCAAGAAGCGCTTTTCTACAAACGGCTGAGCACTGGCAGTGACCTATGGGAGAGCACCAGGCCCGCGTCTCTGTCCCATCCTCCACAGCGGCCATCGGAGGTGAGCGGAGGAGGTGTTGGAGGGGGATTTTTCTATCCGCCAGGACCAGCTCTCAGCCCCTACTCCTCTCTCAGTCTTCAAGAGTCTGTGCTGGTGAGCCCAAGGTCCAGTTTTGCGTCCAGCACGGCCAGTGGTGGTGGTGGGGGCAGCAGCCCAATGGGCAGCCGCTGCAGCAGCAACAGGACCAGTGGTATCAGCCTCGGCTACGATTCACGCTACTCTACCTCTGGTGGGCCTACCACACAGCAGTCCCCCTCTGTACCCACCGGCTCTGTGTGTGGATATGGACCCCCAGGTCGACCTGGGATGACCCCTGTAGAGGCCTGGAGTCAGTACCTGGATGCAGGGGTCCCCCCCAACTCTCAGGACAGTCGACACTCATACCCTCCGGCTGTAGGCAGTCCTGCTGCAGTGTGTTACCAGACTGGTCCAGAGTGGTGGGATGAGATTCACGTCGGGGCCCAGGGCAAAGCGGCACTGGGGGAGAGAGCCCGATACTCTGACCAGCCAGGGACAAGGTACCAAGAGGAGCTAACCAGGCTCTTGATCCGGGATGCTGCGCTGGAAGGGGAAGGGCTCCCAGGCTCTTTAAAACTGGAGCAATGTCCTCCTGCCATCTCCAAGCCAAGTCCAACACAAGCCTCCACTGCAGGCCCAGCCAAAGCCCCAGAGGATCCAGGCTCCACAGGGCCAAGAGAGGTGACGGAGAATCGACAAGAGTACTTTGGTGAGGCTTTATCTTGTGTCACTTACTGTAAATGTTTATTTTACAATATAATGTGTCACTAAATAAGTTACCGGCCCACACCAAATTCATTGTACTTTTTGTTTTTATGAGACTTGAATATTCAGCAAGAAGTTGGACTGGAAAGTAGTCATAACAGCAATTAAGTCATTTTCTGATTTCAGGACTGTGGCGTCACTGTTAATGCCCGGCATCTCATGCATTTCTAACTGAGCCCTAAAACGGCGGGCTGTGTTATTATTGTCCTCCTCACTGCTTAGTGTCAGATCACAGGTTTCTCTCCAAATGAAAGGGTGCAGTGGCTGGATGCAAGCATGGATGAACAAATTAATAGTTGAAATACTGTATGGATGGGTGACTAGTACCTTAGAACTTGCAGAGACATGCTGGGTCACAGCACGCACAAGCAGGTAAAAAGAGAAGAGAAAAATGCTTAGGTCTTTGAAACCGATCAGGACAAGTTCATGATAGCAGAGAACAGCTACCCTGCAGTCAAGTAAAGCCAGCTGAAGGTGGATGTTCTCAATTTGCCTCATTAGAGAGTTCATATGGGTTTTAAACTGCAAAATTCAGCGCAAACGTAAATTACATGTCTCAAGATAAGTGCGGCCTCAGCCTCCTCTCTGAGTCACTGCAGATTAGTGATTGGCTGCTGTGTGCGCTGTGATGTGTATATTGTTTCTTTGTGGCAGGGCGTGTTTCAGCGGAGTGACTTCAGGCCACAGTAACGCAGTGTGTCTGTGTATTTAAGTCTGTAATACCGCTGCTGTGGCGTGTGCATGGGCGGTGTGCTGTAGCCTGTTTTTCTGCTCAGGTATGCGTGCCCGGAGGGGACATACAATACTGTACTCAGATCTCCATTAGACATTAGGCCCAAACGAGACGCTCTGAGCCAGGAACAGTGATGCTTCTAGATTAAAATGACCATCTTCATTCAATTGAAAACAAATAAAATAAGAATGTCTAAAATAAAAAAGTGTATGGCAAAATGGCTAACTTGTGAACTCACAATTTAAAGGTGAAGTGATTGCTATCAAATGGAGGCCTAAAATCCAAATTCCCCCAGTATTAAACTTGAATGAGTTGCTGCAACAGTGATGGATAATAATGGTTTCAAACTCTACAGGTTTTCAGCATTTTAGGTGGTGTTGGTCGAAGAAGGGTGGTTTGGTTTACAAAATTCCTCTTGGTTTAAAACCCTAAAAAGTCCCTGGAAGTGGTCCCAGCCCTGTTCTTTCCAAGCCTTTATTCTATATGCAGCAGCTCCAGCAGTATATTTAACTGTGAGTCCTGCCTCTCGGGTTTTGGTTTTTGGCTGCATACTGAAGGGCACTGTCCAAGAGCCTAGCAGCCGTAAAGTGAAGGAATTGTCGATCTGTGTGGCACCGCTGCAGCCACATAAGAAGCAACGGACACAGGAAGAACTGAAATAGATCTGAGCAAGTATACTCTGTGCTAAGACTTAGTTTCACCTTTTAATCTCAATTAAAAACAATTTTATTGTTAAACAAAATGGTAATTTCTATTAATCTTAATGTTTTATTTCCAAAAAGACAATGAGAATCCTCAATGCAATGACCATGATTAGCATCCCTCTGGGTTAGGGCTGGGTGTTATGGCAAAGAAGCTAATCACAATATATTTCCTTGATATACGATTCAACAACAAAAAATCCGGTCAAAATCAAATAAATATGCCTTTTAAACTGTTTCATGGACATAAACAAGAAAGACTTAATTCACAACACACAAATTCTAACTCTAGACCACGTGCTTTGACTGGAAGTGAATTGGACGTACACCTGTCGATTTAAAAGTCCCCCAGCTGATCATTGACTCTTTTTAAATTATACGAAGCATTTCAGAAGGAAAAATTATATCTATCAATCTGAAGAGTCATATCCGGTGGAGTTTCCCTTTGATGACACACAAACGACTGCATGAGCACACAGGCTGGCATGGGTAACTGGACGTTTACTGTGTGAAAATCCCTGAGGTGGTGCGAAAGAGAGGATTTACAAGTGTTGACACTTTGTGTAGAGTTGGATTTCAGACACATCCTTTTGGAATGTGTCGTAAACTAAGCGCTAAGAGCTGCTGAGCGATTACTCTCGACTTAATGCCTGTTTGTGTGCATTTGTGTTTTCCCTTTGTGTCGGCAGGGACCTGTGTGAAGTGTGGGAAAGGAGTGTATGGAGCGGACAATGCCTGCCAAGCACTGGAAAGTCTCTACCACACTCGCTGCTTCACCTGTGTCTCCTGTGGTGAGCGGTCTCTAAAACAGTCGAATATATGTAACAAAAGCACAGAACTGCCTGTGTGAATTCACTTTTGTTTAATTTAATTATGCTACGGATGTACAGTTCAATCTGCCAATTATAGTTCTTGTCTGTCAAAGTACACCATCTAATAAACACTATTATACTAGATAAACAAATTCAGAAATGCTTGTATTGTAATATGCTTATCTGTATTATAGAAATGGCAACTTTTTCCGTTTTGTTTTTTACGGCAGCCCTTTGTCTTGTTATACTTTTCTGATTCTGTCTACTCTTGGTTTGTTTTGCAGGACGCACCTTGAGAAACAAGGACTTTTACAATGTCAATGGCTCTGTATACTGTAAAGAGGATTACATGGTAAGAGATGAGGTCAAGGTATTTTGTCATCATCCCACTCACAGATAGATCTGTATGGTAATCTCTGCTCTAATTACAGTTTTCAGGATTCCAAGCGGCTGCAGAGAAGTGTAGTGTGTGTGGCCACCTTATTCTTGAACAGGTGAGCTCCGTGTGCCTTTGCACGTACACATACATGATCTTAAACAACTTAAGTTAGACACAAACTTATTAGGGGGATAAGAATCACAAACGTAATCCGTTTCCCAGCGTTTTCAAGTATTCCCAGGAGAAAGTTGACATTTTTGAGTCGGCTGCCCTTTGGGTTCCCACGACAAGTTTTTACTGGAATGTTTGTCTTTGTATAAATCGCTGTACTGCATTGAAAAAAGGCTTTTCCCAAAAAGCAGGGCACAGAAGCTGATTTTAGATTGAGAATTTTTAATGTTTGCAATGTGTATGTATTAATGATTTTATTGTTTTTTGTCATATTGCGAGCACATCCTAGAACTTTATCTAAAATGACAATCTTTGTGTTTGGTCTCAGATCCTGCAGGCTCTTGGGAATTCATACCATCCAGGTTGTTTCCGCTGCGTGGTTTGCTCCAAGGCTCTGGACGGCGTGCCTTTCACTGTAGATCAACACAGCAATATCTACTGTGTGACAGATTACAACAAGTAAGACTTCATATTGAAACAAAAATCTTACTTTGTTTAGTGTTTTTATGTTTTGTCATTTTTGGAAAATGTGTTACTTAAACATGATAAATTAAAAATGTTTGCAGAACTTTTGCTCCCAAATGTGCTGCCTGTTTACAACCTATCCTACCGTCTGAGGTTAGTGCGTGTGTTTGATTTTCTTGACTTTAGTTTGTGTTACTTCACTGTTAGTAGATGTACACTGACTAGAGGGACACTAAATGGTACCCAAATACATTTAGGATGAACCCACTTTGCCTTGGTACTAATGTGTGCTTTTTTTGTCACAGGGCAGTGAAGAGATCCTCAGGGTTGTGTCTATGAACAAGGACTATCACTTTGAGTGTTACCACTGTGAGGTGAGTTGAAGTGAAATACATTTTGTGCTATAAATGTGAGAAAATATTTAGTGAAATTAAAGGCCCCTGTGGTCAAGTGTAATACTTATAGTGGGTCAGTCAGAGGAGCATTGTCTTTCATACAGAGCAAATGTCCAGCTTGTTTAAGAAAATTTCCATATTGATCTGTGTGGAAAGGCTTTACAAAACATTGTATATCTAATAAAAAATATATTTTGACTGATATATATTGTATTGTAGAAAATGGTTACCGTATTTTTTTTAGAACACACACTGCACTCTACAGGCTTTAGATTTATGGGATCAAATAGTACTGGATTTGCATTTTTAACTAAATTGGACTTTTGCTCTAGCAGCGACTCGCTGTTTGACCGTTGCCTACAGTCCCATGACCTCACTTCCTGTTTGTGCTCTTCCTTAGGAGTGTGGTAAGCAGCTTTCTGATAAACTTGGCTCGCAGTGCTTTCCGCTGGACTCTCATCTACTGTGCCACTCCTGCCACTTAAGCAGAGCGTGTGCCCCTCAAAACATTCCCCCTCAAAATGCACACTGATCGCCTGTGGATGTGTCTAAGCTGGTCTTAACATTTCAATGTATTAAAGTTGTCCTGTTTTTGCTACAACTTACAAAATCAAACTGCTGTTAGACATTTCAGCTGGTTCTTCTGCTTGCACCAGCCCACGGACAGATGTTCTGCCTGCTGTAATTCTTAATATTTTACTGTACCATTTAAAAGGGAATGGGAATCGAACTACTGTCCATTAACCCAGAGGTGGCTACTGTTTGCTATAGAAGAACAAGGGATTTTTGCTGTGTATATACTTTTTAGCAAAACTTTTGCACTTAAATGTAACAATGATAGTTAATTCATAAACCTGGGAGAAAACATCACTGTAATTTCTGTATGTAGTAATAAATGTGTCCATGTATCACTGATACAAAACTACCATCGTTATAACCATTTCCATTTATTCATTTGAATTCTCATCACATTCAGCACTTAAAACAATTCAACTAAAAAGCAAAATTTAAAATATTAAAACTGTAACCATTACTCTTAGACAAACTTATTTTACTTAATCATATAATAAAATCAAAGGGAGTTTTCTTCAAAATGGACACTATTGCAGAGGTAAACGGCTTGTTAACATTACACCCTTCAATTGGAAAGGAAATTTATAATAGTCTCAAAGTGAAAATGGCGTTCAAACATTGTGTACTGGTCATAAACCATGCTGACAATGTAGATGAGACAATGCCTGAGTAAAACGCCATCTTTGCCTCAAACAAAATCATGATTAAAAAATAGTTTGGTGTAAAAGAAATCTCAGTGCTGAAGAACAAACAATGTAAAATAAATGTACAGAATCTATTTTGGATGAGTATTACAGAGTTGCACAGAAAAAGTGTGTGCCCACAGAACTAAAACAGTCAAGCCTTAAACCCTCAGTGAGACAATGAGGGGGGGCCTCTGGAGAAAAACTAACATGAAACAGAGAAGGAGGAACACTGCTCTCTACAGGACAAAGACAGACAGTAATCTGCAGCAGGAAGACAAAGGAACCACTACAGAGTCATGAACAAACCCGCGTGTTCATGGAAAGTGATCTCTACGAGGTGGGTACCGTGTGGAAGACCATAGCGTCTTTGAAATGGACCAATCGGAGAACAAACGCAGGGTTGTGTGGAGCCCCACCAGAGCTCAGACCAACTGTTTGTCCCCAGTGACCTCCTTCTGTCTGTCCTAAAGCTGCCTGTGATGGGACACTCAGCGCCGCCGCTCCCTGGGGTTGCTCTTGCTTCGTGAGCGTCGTGGATTTCCTGCTGAGAGACGCCTGGGCCCGGGCCCGGGCCCGCGACCACTGTCCCGCCTCCGGTCCCCCTCTCGGCCTCGGTCCCCTTCAGACACGCGCCGAGGGGCTCCACCAACACCTGCCCCAATCTCCTTGTCTCGAACCTTAAGACGCTCCTTTTTCTCCTCCTCGCGCTTCTTGTCCTCCTCGTCCATCTCCTTGCGTATTCGTTCACGTTCTTTCTTGCGCTCTGTGCGGGCCAAAACTCGCTGTGCTGCCTGTTGAAAGTATAACATGAAACTTAGAGATGCTGTAAAAAAAATTGAATTAAGCAAACTTAATTTGTTAAAACATCGTCTTTGCCGCTGTCTTGATTTTAGATTTTTTATTTTTAATGGTAGTGGTTTCTATTCTGCTCAGAAGTTTACTACAGGCACAGCGAAATATCAATTTCTTAAACTAAATGACCGAATCGGTGTAATGAAATGTGGATCATAAAGTTGAAAATTAAGAATGTACAAAATCAGCAGTTCAAGGAAGTGACTGCACTAGATTATACTGACCACTCTTGAGAATCCATTGTTGGGCTGATTCAAAACATAGTCTCATTTTAGGAGAAATACGGACAATTTGTTTTTCAAAAACGTGCAACATGTTTTGTTCATTTGTGGATAAGAGAGTGGCTTTTCTGAACACTGGATTTAACACTATTTCGATTCAACTTCTGCTGTAGTGACGCTTCGACCAATTAGCGTGATTTTATTATTTTTTTTAACGTCCCAGTGGCTTTTGGCGAAAGCCTTCCCAGATTGATTTATGTGAAGAACTCAATTCAGAGTGAGACAGATCAAGATAAGATTAGGGTCGCATGTATCGAGCGGATCTCAGCGGATGCCCTAGTGATGACTTGACTAACTGAATCTACAAATTAACAATACATTTTGTAAAGTCCTCACACAAAAAACAAAAGATTTTATTGTTGAATTTTTTTCTTCAATTTTTTAAAAGTTAAAAATCAGACCATATCAACACTCTACATTGCCTAGAGAAAAACATACCTGTTCTTCAGTGAGGGGGAGCCAGTATATACATGGTGCAGCTTTGGTTTTCAAGAACAAGTCATCAAGAAGTTTGGCTGGAGGCTCGTCTCCCTTCTCTGAAAAAAAAAGACAATAATGACTCACATTTAAAAAGGAAAATTACAAAAATGCTTTGTAATTGGATAAACCCAGCAGCATCCAAACGCACCCTTCTTATCAGACTTCCTCTCTTTGCTCTTGGCCCGCTCTCGTCTCCTGCGGTCTCGTTCTCTGGACCTTGATCGGCGTGTGTCCTCCCCTGGTCGAGCAAACTCCCTGATCTTGTCGCGGTCCCACTCTCTCTCCCCCCTGGCCCGCTCTCGCCGCTCCATCTCCCGCTGACGCTCGGCCCACAGGTCCCGGACCACGCCCAAGCCTCGGTCCCGGTCCCGTTCTTTGTCTTTGTCTCGTTCCCTGTCTCGTTCTGGCATCAGTGGGGGCAAACGGTTCTGAGGTCCACCAGTCAATGGGATGCTGTGGTCTGGTTCCTTTTTGACTTTTAGGATGCCTTTGTGGAAGTCCAACTGACAGAAAAACCATTGATATATGCATTGTGTTGTCATTATCTGGGCTCAAGGTTAATGTGATGTTCAGTGTGTTTATGACTGTATAAGAATGTTGTGTACAATACCTCATCCTGCTCACTGAAGTCCACACTGAGGACTTTGGGATTGCTCTGAGGCCATTTTACTCCATGCAGAGCATTTCTGGTAGAAACAGCTTCCTCTTCTTTAGAATACTGAATTGACAAATGAAAAGATTTGTCATGGAGCCCAAAATAACATAATTGGAAATATAGTCACAAACTTACTGTGACAAAGCAATGGGATTTGATCTTATCGATCCAGAAACCATCCTCCACTATGCTTCCAGTTTGGTTTAGTAGCTCTTTAAGTTGACCTACGGTGAATGGCCGAACCTACACAACAGTGCCAGATTATAACTCAGAGACTCAAATCAAGCTAAACTAACATTTTAAGCAACACTGAACTAGGAGAAATTATACATACAATAATACATTGTATTAAAAAATTATAGTAGCTAATTATTATATTATAATAGTCTGAAGCTGAAACTAGAATGAAATGGCAAAATGCAAGTTGCAGTAATGTGCTTAGGTTGCCTGATGGCCCCTAATCAACATCCAGGTTTGAGTTATTCAATGACACACGTTCAGAGGAATCTTTCAAGGTCATTATGTGTCTTGACTTGACTTGTCAATGCTTCGTTAGTCACAGATTGGGTATAACAGCTGTTAATTCCTGGAGGTTTTTGAGTATAACAAGGATTTTTTTTTTTTCAAAATTAATGGAAATGGAAAGACCATCCTATATAAACACAAGACACTAAAAACCCCTAGAAAAAAAAGCTGCTCGAGTTCATATCTACACATCTCTGTAAATTGAGGTATTTGAAATATTCAAATAATTGTTAATAATAAAGACATTGCCCAACATCTGAACTCACTAAATTGGTCACATGGATGATATTGGAGACTTTTCCACGTGGCGGTGATGGCTGTCTGTTTGAGCGGATGGGGTCGTCGATAGTGACAGAAACTCCTGACTTCTGCTGACTGATGGATCTGCGTACCAGGGTGTCACTGGGAGAAACTAAAAAGAAGTGTCAACTGTGTGGTAAGATTGTGCAAATTTGCTAAAACTAATATGACACACATAACATTGCACCTTTTTTGGCCTCTCCAAGTTTGGGGGATGTTGTGGACTCAGTTGTCTCCTCAGAAACACTACTCTTTCTTCCGTCTTTGGAAACTCTCAAGGGCTTTTCACCATCAGTTTTTTCTCCTTCACCCTCTTCATTGCCACCATTCTTTTGACTATCACTTGAAACTACCTGCAGAGGAAAAAGGGGCTGATCAATAACACTGCTAAGTATAAAATGTATTTGGAGGCATTTTCCTTGCCTGTGTGACCGTGCGCTGAATCTTTAGGCCGTTGTCCTGGTCGTCGTGGGTGCTGTCCATGGTGTCTTCATCCCCAGAATACTGAAGCTCCTCTGCAGGAAGATCTACCACAGCCTCCTGATTGACTTTGATGTCAGGGATTAAAGACTGAACGAGAAAAAATATATTGTAGCAATAACAAAATAAAATGATTTATGAGTGTGTGTGTTTTGAAAGTGAATATGGGACAATGGATGAAAATTAGCCCACAGCTAATCCGGCGTGTTTACATCATGTGTTTCATGTATGTCCATTAACATGCACTGTCCCGACAAATAAATATAAATTAAATTAAATACAACCTGTGAGTCAGTTAGCCTGACCAATGGAGATCTTAGGATGCTAAATAGCAACAAAGTTTAGCGTTCATTCAAAAGTATTGTTAGTTGTATAAGTTGTATGTTGCACCGAATCACCAAAGCAAATTCCTATGTTTTGTTTATTGACAATGGCAATAACCCTTTTCTGAGTCTGAGGGCTGCTCGATTATAGAAACTATCAATTACAATTATTTTAGTCAGAATTGTAATCACAATTATTCAAACGATTATTCACTTTAAAAAGGGAATACATTTTCTTCCGTCCCCATAGGCCCCAGGTCCGTAATAGATGGACTCTGGTTAACCGTGCAAGCCCCTCATTAACAGAGAAGTTAATTCACCCCGCCATGAAATGATCATTTATTGGCCCAACCAGCATCCTGCATCAGCCAGATAGCAACGCAGCTGGAGTTTGCTTTTACAGTGGATGTTGCAACACTAAATTTGTCCACTTATTAGAGCAATGAGAGGAACTGCATTCAGTGAAGGTTTGTGCAGAGGAAAGTATGTAATGTTTTGATCATTGCAAAAGCAGAATTCAGCTGCACAGCACATCTCACCGCTTTATATTCTACGTTAAATCGATTTTTAAAAAAGCAATACAATATTTCAATTCATTTTAATAGTAGGCTAAATTGTGATAAATAATGGACTATTACAATACTCTTTATATTATAAAAGTGATCTAAAAAAGAAGCTGGGAAGTGCTAGGCCTTGGCTTGCGGACATTTTCTCAAACTGAAGGGCTGTCAAAGTTTATCAGTAGCTGCTGCCATAGAATTTGAAAGGTACATTTGTTCATTAAAACAAATGTACTTTTTACTTAAGTATTTCCACTGCCTTTCTTCTAATCTACATATCTAAATATTTGACTCATTAGTTTGGCCCACTTTTAATTTGAATGAAATATAAGCTTATTTACGGAACTAACTTGACCTACCTCTGGTTAAAGACATACGTGTGACTGTAGATAGTGCAGAGCATTTTTATTTGTGCGCAGTGTTTTTATGTGATGGTGACTGGTTTAAAGCAGGTGAAACAATAACAGCAGCACATCAGCTGGATGTTAGCATCGCTTAATGCCATTAGCTCCAGGACAAATTGAATGAGGACAATAAGCCCACCAGCCTCTGTCCTCTGCGTGGATACTGCATGGAGTAAGTTTAGGAGAGTTTGACAGCATTTTGCACTAAATCGGCATTTCAAATGAGTAACATAAAACAGTCTGCATAGTACTCCGGAAAGTTTTGAAAGCTAACCCCGGGCTCACATTGCTCGCGGCCCAGCTCCGGCTGCTGTGTTAGAGCAGTGTTCTTGTTGTGAATGACTCACATTAGGAATGGGCTCTGTGGTGCTGTTGAGACCATGTGCTCACCTAATAACTAATTGTTATTACAGAGAAAAGGCTTGCTGTGGGCTCCGAATATTTCAATCTGATGGAAAGAATCCGTGCGGCCCCATCGCACTCCACGGCGTGCAATCTGAGTGCCTCTTGTACTATTATTGCTATGGAAAGGCTGCGGTCACCGCACCAGAGGTGCACCGTGTGCACCGTCTCTGGGCTAACGCAGCGTCAGGGCTCGCGCTGGTGTTTATTGACTGAATATTATGGAGGAAAGTGTTGGACCTCATGCAGGGATGGTTACCATAAGACCTACGTCACTCACTCTGACTTTCTGTTGGGGCAGGAACAAAATACTCCTACAATGAAAATGTGGAAGGAGAATGATGCAGGATGCTGGGTGAGAAGATTGAGCAGACACTGAGCAGTGGAAGTGTTTTAGTTTGTACTTGTTGGCAACTGTCTAAATGTGTAAGTTCAGTTTACATTCTCTTGCCCTGCTGCATTACTGTGATACCTTGAGTGAGTCCGTGGTGATGCTGATTGAGGGCTTCTTAGCAGTGGCTGCTGTGCTGGATCCCCATCGCCTCTTTCTTCCAGCATTAGCCGCTTCAGACTCACTCGCTCCTCGTTCTGCGCTCGCTGGGGACATCTTGTTGCCTGTTGAATCAGAGCGGTAATTGTTGAATTATTTTTATTTTATATCTTTAATGTACATAGCACATATGTGAGAGGTTAATGGCTGGTTAATGTGTGGTCACCAACTAATGCCCGTACAGAATATATACTGCATATGGGCGCATAAGTACATCAAAGTGTCTTCATAATTTGCACCTTTTGTGCAATTTGCACAATTAAAAATCTGAAGAACTTACTGGTCAAGGATATCTTGCGGGCAGCAAAAGCCTTGGGAGTGGTGCTCTGGAAACAGAAATAGACAGAGAAAATACAGAAACCCCACGGGTGCGGGGCAAGATGAGAACCTGAAGTTGCACACTTGAGCACAGATACGAGTGAAGCAGGAACAGTGAAGGAGGGAAGGGCAGGGGAGTAACAAGAGCCCTGGAGGCTCCTACTGAACCATTTTAAACTAACGTTTACTGGTCGATACACATTCTCCAGACACATTTCCGCCTTCCACCTCTGCTCAAAGAAGTCGCGATAACCGAGTAGCTTTTCCCTTTTAATGGGTACGCACAACAGCAGCTTTATATTCAGTCAAGACATCCAAGAAACTATGCAAGTGGGGCATTTGCAGAAATATCTAAGTTGTGTTACTATTTTTACTGTTGAATCCAAATTCAGAAACAGAAAAGGCCACTTTTTTGCAGCTCTGGGACAGTCTGGGACCACTTCCACTGTCCCCGCTCTGAACTCGAGAGGGCGCTGGGGAAGATTATGCATCTTTCTCAGCTGTTGTGTTCAAAGTGAGACTAAGAAGGGATTTCATTAGAAACCACTGCATACCTTTTTGTCACCTTCTCACAATGGATGGCCCAAACTAGTAAGCTGTGGAGGACACTTCTGCAGTAACCATGGTTACATAATGCACGCATTAGCTTTTTAGGTGTTTTATTCTTTAAAAAAAAAGAAAAAAAAAGGAAAAAAAAAAGTGATCAACTAAAAACGGTTGTCTAATGTTATAGTGACCGTAATGTTATTTGAAAATTAAAACTGTAAAAAATCTCTGATAAAAAAATGACAAAATGCTGGAGTTCAATAGTAGATCCAGGCTAGTCTCTGGAACATTGGCTTCGCAAAAGCACAGTATTTGTTCAAACAGAAAAACGAATTATTCGATTTCTAAAACAGGAAAAAACTAAAATTTAAAAAATGACCCAAAACCATACATTAATTTAGAAACTAAGAACCGAGGTAGCCATTACTTGAATCTACAAAGATTGTTCAGGTTTGTCAAAGTGGATTCCCATTATGTGCTTTGCATTATTTATGGTTTGTCATGTGACATGTTGTGGCAGGCACAATCGATGAGCAGAGGTGAAATGCCTCAATGTACGTCTCAAGACCTACAGTATTTAGCAGTATTAATGTTTCAAAAAATCTTTTACATTTGAATGAAACCCAAATTTTATGATAAAGTTTGATGTGAAAGGAATTCTATATGTACAAAGGGGACTTTAGTATACAAGAAAGTTGTTCACAGCATTAATCCTATTTGAATGTATATTATAGGAATAAGTCATATCGTGGTACCATTTAACACCTGATTCCTTACTGGCTCGACTATGGCCCACCGCACGTCATTGTGCACTGTATCTAGGCAACATGGATCCAATCAGTCAAGGTAGAGGAATGGGCGGGGCTTGATTTGAGAGTGCAGAATGGTCAGCAGACAGGAACTGATCTCTTGATTAGCCTTTTTCAGCACGGGCCAGTATTTCTTATTGACTGTTGGTCTAAAAGTCACTTTTAAGTCTTTACGGAAAGGACGCGCACACTTCCATGACGTGAGACGAGCAGCGCTGCACTGATAAGGATCCAGTTAAATGTCCAAAAGTTAAAAGTTCCAGTGTTCAAGAAATGAACAGCATAGGCCTTGGCGGGTTCTTTTCAACACTCCATTAAGAATTAATGCAAAACATTAATCCATAAGAATTTGTTGTTTTCTTATAAACCACAAAGTACGAGCGCTGGAATTCTGGCTGGTATCCATAATTTCAAAAATGCAGAGGCAGATCAAATCAGAATCCAGAATCAGGAAAAATGTTCATCGGCAACACATGTCCATAGGATGGAAAAACTCATTTCAGTGGCAATAAGTCCAAGTTTGTAAGAGTGCATCCAACAACTTGAACATTGATTCAATTGGTCCCTTCACAAAACAAGGCCAGCTGTTTAATCGAGACAAGTCGAGGCAATTGCAGTCTTGGATCTTTTTTAATGTGTCCTGTTTGTTGTGAATAAAAGGGGTCCACTTTGATCCAAAAGAATTAGTGAGTTATTTTTCTCATTGTCCTTATAGCCTCACACCTGCAGAGGGCAGCAATGCTTTACAGGTGGGAAAGTTCCAGAATGAGGATGCAGAATGTGATCACTGTAGGCCTTTGAAGTGTCCTTAGCCCTTATTTTGAATATAGTTCAGTTCAGAAAAGGCTTCCACGACCAGTGTGGGTTTCCATGGCAACTGTGTGCTGCTGCAGTTGCCATGGCGGCCCCTGTAGCTGCTGATGCTGGTCTGATGAGAGCTGCACATCCTGCTGGTTCAGCATTTCACATACGGGCAGACTCTGGGCCTAAACTCAGGTACCAGCGCTGCGCTCAGGCTTAGCGAGACAGGACTTGTAGGAGTAGGAAGAGGAGTGGAGGAGGTGATCGTGTTGGTGGTGATGGTAGAAGTAGTACGTAGCAGGTACCATTAGGGGCAATGGAAGAGGCATGGGCACCTTCATAACAAAGCAATCAGTGGGGGTTTAAACAGCAGTCACACCATAAAATATATAGTGAGAGAGGTGTTCATGAGGGGATACAAAAGCCAGAGGGAGGATAGGGATAAAGAAGGCAGATAGTGAACAAGACAAAGTGAACTCAGAGAGAAAGCATTGTATACAAATCTAATGATCAAAAACAGCCCTCCATGTGGTGTGGGGGTGCATTACTCATGCAAACGGCAAAGGATAACTAATCATGCAAACAAAACGATACATTCTGCAGCATCCACCTCACTGCTCTAACGGGTGTTTTCTGATGACCCACTCTGGGGGAGTAGGGGATAACATTTTATTGGTGGTTCCTTTATAGCATATTGCATAAACGACACAAAAGTAGGAGAATGTTATTACGTATGTGCAATACATTTTGTATAGAAATATAATTGGGAATAGCTGGCTAGGGAAATGCGATGTCATCAATATCTGCATTATAGGACAGTACAGGACTTCTCGGACATGCATGAATCAAATAATCTAAGCCAATGATGATAATCATAACATGATTTAAAGATTTTAAAAGTCTGCTTTGAATAAGTCTCTAACGATTGCAGTCTGGATGAGAGTTGGATGATAGAACAGATATACTGCATAACGCGGAACTGAAAAAGCCTCACAACGTCTCCTTCATATTCTACATATCCTCAGCAAATTGGCCTTCAATATGAATAACTAACTACCGGTAATCCAAAAAAATAAAAAATAAAAATAAATACATAATAAACACACTACTCCACACACTCTACAAGAAATGACTTTTTATGGTTACCTTCCCTTAAACAAATTAGGAGTGAATCCTTCAGTGCTTTTTCCAGTCCAAATTTCACTAATGTACAAGTGAACTGTAGTTTAAAATTGCAAATAAAGCAGCAGAGAAAGGTGGCAGTAGGTCCAGGAGACGACAAGTGTGTGAGGAAGAAAAGACACAGGCTTGTTGAAAGATTAATTATGCATTTTGTGTTTAAATTTCTTATAAAACACATCATTTAATTTAGTAAACTTTTAAAAGACACTTGGCAAAACCCAGCCCTACTGCACAGACATGCGCCTGCTGTGGAGAAACTCTCATTCAAAACAACATGAGCTTATTTGTAGGGGAGTGCCGCAGATCAATGAAGCAGAAGCGCAGGCAGTGAAATTTGGGGATTTCTCAACAACCTCTAGCAACTTCAGCACTCAACATCTCTCTGCATAGCCAAGACAAACAGAGTATGGTGTACGAGATGAACCAGTAGTCTGGTTAACAGAAGTCAGTTAAGTGTCTTGAGGTCTCAATCGCAACACAACCCAATCACATGCAATCTGGTCCTTATAGGGGTGTAACGATTCAAGGATCTCACAAGTATGTTCGATTCACAATTCAGGACCTACAATCCGATTCATTACGTCATTATTCCCACTTTGGTAACAAATAACCTGTAAAATAAGTCATTTTACTTGTTATTGTAAATTATAAAATTCATAAAAAGGGTTTATTATAGGTGCGCGCTTGTATTTTAGTTACATTTAGGCTACATCTTCTTCATATCAGGTGAACTGCTCGATGCATTTCATATTTCATATTTTTACTGCATTAAAAAAGTGTTACTACGCTTTACAGCAGAAATGTTTTGCCATATTTACTTGTTGGAAACACTTACACGTTGTTGATCACCGTCTGCTTTGTCCACACATATGTCCCTCAGAGCAGCGTGTGTCACTCCGTGCTTTACTCTCACTCTCTCTCAAACACCGAGAAGGAAGTTTGAAACACAGAATAGTTTCTGACTCCCGGAGTGGTCAAAGCAGTTTTGTGCATGTCGCGGACACAAGCATGTATGAGGAGATAGTAATTTGATGCTTGCATTTGTTTGTGTGACATTAGTACAGAAATGCTCTCAGTGGGCTGACAGGACATGGCCTAGGGGCTGTTATACTGTAGTTTTTCAGCGTTAATCACTCAATTTTGCGCCGAGACACATGTACGATGCGTCGTTACACCCCTAATTATCAGATGAAAGAAATATAATTATAAGCCAAACTTGAGAGACAAAACAATGTAAAGAAATCCTTATTTAGTGTGGTTTGGTGTATGTTTGGGCTGTGTTTCTTGATTCCTCTATGAGTTAAATGTGAAGAACATGCCAAGATGTAAAGGAGGAGGACACAGGTTAGTGCGAGACATAGAACAAATACCTGAACGTCCCACCCCCAGAGTGAACTTACCTCCTCCACAGGACCCTCACTGTTCTCTGGCTCTGCCCCAGATGCTGCTGGCAAAGCCATGGAGCTCTCAGAGTCCGGCTCCTCTTCAGTGACGGCAGCTGCACTAGGCTCTGACACCTCACTATAGAACACAATACAAGGGCAAACATATTTTGATCAATTCTAGGTTCTCTGTGTTTAAATAGTAAACACAGGTCTTTGGTACATTAGTGAATGCATTGGAAGGATACATGGAAAAGAAGAACCACCGCAAACAATGAGCATGATGTACAGGACAAGCAAAGATGGGAAAACCGCGAAGGAGGCAGAGGAATGGCGCTGAGACCAGTGATCTGGGTCATTCTTACTATAAATACCACAGCAGAGAACTGACACCCAGGGTCACTGACCGTCCACCTTGTATATTTCAAGAGACAAATGTTGTCTCATCCATGATGTTGATGCAGATGATGACATAAAGCCTTCTTTCCATTTGATTGCTGTAATATTGCAAAAAAAGTGAAGGCGCAAAGGAAAGCCAGCCTCCAAGCTAGTGCTATAAGTAATTATCTTAACACTTACCTATTACATGGCAAAAACCAAAAATCTAGACTATCATTAGTGGGAGTTCAGCATATCTAACTGAGGCTGAAACTCCTCAAAATGTATACTGTAAACAGAGAAAAATGTCTCAATGCTGCATCAACTTTCTTGCCCTTGATGTAGGAGATAAGGTCTGGCTAGCTGTGCCAAAGACACAAAATACAAATAATTGCTGCTTTCGAGCATGGATGCAAAACATTGAAGAGTAAGAATATCTGTCCAAACAGGGATATGGCTACATTTCAAAATATTACAAATACATTGACTTTGTACACTCTGTTGTTACACATTTAAAATACAAGTAAAACAAAAACATTCACGAAGCAAAAGAAACACCTAGCCCACTCCCAGGGGACATGATGGTGAGTGCTGGTGTGATTGTGAGAGTGATATCAAAGCATAAGGGCCCATTCTCACTGACTGTACAACTAACAGATGTCTACTTTAATGATCACCCTTGACAACCGAGATGGTTACAGCTACAGCCAGCTATACAGCCGAAATACAAATATGCCGCATTTTCACTGAACTACCCTGGGTGATTGCGAATAATGTCCCCGCATGTCTTCAACAAGCTAGACTTTCAGCCACCTGTGTGAAAGCCATAATCTGTATTCCACCCAGTCTTAAATTTGATTGCGAACATGAAGGATGCTAAGAATAAACTGAAGTATAACGGGTAAATTTAGTCGTGCCCCCCACCCCCCAAAAAATCTTGTCTGCTTCTGCACCCAACAAAAGGCTCCTAACTCGCGCAGCTCACATGGACTAGCGTGTAACGCTCTTACGATCCGAACATGACATAATGTTACAGTGGCAAGAAAATTCAGATAGCCAACTCATGGTTAATGTACATGCAGCTGCCATCTTGGTATGTAACGTCGAGTAACATCGTAGAAAGCAAGCCGGTTGGTTTGAGGAACACTAGAGCCAGCTACATGAAGCCTTGTGCCGCCTTCTGGCTCATTCTTACCCGTTTTTGTTTCCTTCGGACAGCATAACACCCAGGGTGAAACGAAACCACACAAGGAAAAAACTCCTCCTCGCGACAATGGCTCTGGTCAATTGTGGGTTAAAATCAGGGACCGAATACAAAAAAAAATCCGGTCACGTTTGTGTCTGCTGCTGCTTCGCGTACACTGCGTCGGTATCAGGGATGCAACGCATGCATGACGGCCATGTTGGCTTGCCGGGACCGAAGTCACACTCACTAAAATATAAAACAACCAGTTCCGCACACTGATTTTCACTATAAAAGCATGCTCACGTGAAAGGCTGTGTGACGCCAAAAAGCTCAAAACACAAACAAAAACTGTGGTATGTGTACACCATGAATCTATGAAAGAATGTTGTACACACAAACAACCAAAACAGGGACTTTGTCTGAACCTCCTGATGGATTTAAGACGTATCAGGAGGCAGAAACAGTTTCAAACTAAATAACCAGTGAGTGTAACTATTCATTTAAAAAAAAAAATATAAACTAGTTTAGTTTGGTTTTTAGATTATATTGGGAAAATAGTTGCGTTTTTTCTCATGACTGAATAATGAATGTGTGTGTGTGTGTGTGTCTGTGTGTGATGAGAGAGATCAGCTTTATATCATATTGGGTAACAAAAGTGGCAAACCAATCATATCATGGAAGCAAGCACCGATCTGACCTTCTGACCTTACTCTAAGACCACCAGGCCAAGTTACGGTTTATGAGGAGGCAGGCCCGCTCTCAGTAAAGATGCATATTTTGCAAGTTATTATAGAGCAAAAAAAAAAGAAGCAAAAAAAGCATCCATAATGAAGTAAATGCTTTTCTGTTTTTTTTAGTTGAAACACAGAAAGTTAAAATAAAAATGCAGTTCAGGACGTCAGCATGGTGACCATTACACCATGGTCACCAAAACTTGGAATGGAATTGGAATTAATAATAATAATGGATCACATGAGGGTACAAAGTAGTGACTGGGCAGAGGGAGTTTCTGTTTGTGTGTATCTGTAAGTGTTTCTTTGTCAATTTTGTTTATGTACCCCTCACATTTTTTCATTCCTGTTGTTTTGTTCTTCTAACAAAAAACAAAACCAACAATACATATTCAAATTATATACTTAAAAAACAGATCCCATGACAACACATTTTGGTACATAATGATTATTATACAGTTGTGGTAAACATGTTTACTTACTTTTTTCGAAGGTGTTTTTCAGACTGGGCAATCTCATCTTTCCTTTGCCGTTGGTGAGCCTCCTGTGCTCAGAAATGTGTTTATTTTATTAGAAAATCATTTGCAATACAGCCAAAAAGTAATAATTGACATATGACTTAGTTACAAACCTTTATCTGCCTGGTTGATGTGTCCATTGTTTCAGATGATGAGCGTGAAGACGAGTCAGAATCTGATGATGAATCAGAATCTTGGTTTTCTGTTATTACTTTAGCAGAGCTGGTGTCTGGTGCCTCCTGCCTTGTTGACAACTTTAAACTTTGCTTTTCATCTTCTTTGTTCTCCTTTTTGGCCCTCTGTTTCTCTTGTCTTTCTGGTGGTTTTCTTTCGTTGCTTTTCAAATCATTTTTTTCTTTTTCTTTTTCTTTGTCTCTGTTTTCTTTTTTTTCTTTTTTACTGTCCAGTTTTTGCTGGGAAGATTCATTGACATCCACAGTGCTATCAGATCCAGCTGGAGTTTGTAACTCTTCCCCTAACATATTGGCAGCTGAGGTGGACTGAACCTCATCCAGAGCCTGTTCTGACTCCATCTTGTGCACCAGCAGAGAGAGAGGCCCAGGTCGGCGCTTTGTAGGAGGCTCAGGGCTGCTGGAACGTGAGCTGGTGTCAGAGTCCTGCCTTTGCATAGTAGCAGATGGAAGTGCACCCCCCTTTGACCTTTCTCTAGAGGGTTGATCAGCATCCGGTGGACTCTGCTTTGGGGTGTCTGGAAGGGGGAAAAGGTTTGGAGGAGGAGAGGGAGGAGGAGTGGGGTGTCGTAGCTGGAGCGGGCTTTGAATCTGGGGTGGAGGGATGTGTTGTGGAGGCTGAAGCTTTCGTTTGGATCTAACTGAGGTGGCAGCAGCACTTGGGGGCTGGGGCTGGGGGGCAACTCTGCTGCTTCTGCGAGATGCAGCGGGGCCCCAGTCATCGTCATCGCCATCGCTGTCATCATCACTTGCTTCGACTTCCTCACTGTCCTCGCGGGCTGTGGATGCTACCCCTGCAGAGCGACTCAAGTGAAGAACAGGGGGAGTTGATTCACTGGGTGCTGTGTTTGCTTTCTCCTGAATCCGGGGCACAGCAGGTGGAAGTCCTTGGCAATCAGGTTCCCCGAGCACACGTACTGACAGAGAGGCCACAGCCCGCGGTGGAGAAGGTGCTGGAAGTTCCTGTTGTCCTTGATAAAAACGCTGAAACTTAGGTCCTGGAGGTTC
This sequence comes from Chaenogobius annularis, assembly GCA_015082035.1. Classification (NCBI taxonomy): domain Eukaryota; kingdom Metazoa; phylum Chordata; class Actinopteri; order Gobiiformes; family Gobiidae; genus Chaenogobius; species Chaenogobius annularis. Next base: position 359,862 of record BJKM01000293.1, read on the forward strand.
TTGAAATTCCACACCATGAAGGCCATGTACACCTTCTCCAGATCCCAGGGCAGAACCCAAAGCTATTAGGCCATGACCAAATGATCCCCCCACTTGCCTATCTTCTGTCTTGGCCTGAGAATGCTAGTAAATAAAGACAAATATTAGTGTGATAAAACACAGCATGTCATTCCATGCTGTAATCTAAACCACACAAAAAAAATCAAATATTTATTACATATTAAATAATAAGCATTACTAATTTCCTCTCACCTTAGAGTCATATGCTGGGTTTTCTAACAAATTGTCCTTATCTTCCCCAGTGTGGCATTCTGTTTAGCGAGAAGGACAATAACTCTAATGCAAATCTGATCAAACAAAACGAGTTGACAGAATATTCTATTAAATAGAAAAGTCACCATACCATCAACCTCCTCCTCCTCCTCAAGCTGAGCTTCTCTTTCCAGCTTCTGACGGAGAAGCTCCTGTTGTTTGGCCAAATACTGTTTTATGAAACTATTCTGGCTCATCTCCTCTCCAATCTATGGATTTAAAATCACAATTAATAATACACAGCAAAGTATTAAACATGTTAGGTTATTAGTTATTATATATTAGTTACTAGTACCACAAAAACCTTCTAACCTGGGAATTGGGTTGTATTCCTCCATGAGAAGAAGACTTCTGCAGGTTTTCCAACATAAGAGCCTGCAAAAAATGGAGATAGGAACAAGAATGCAAATTAAGCCAATGTATTAGATCATACAATCAATTAGAATAGAGCTCAGGATCAAACGCCAAAAACGTAATGTTTGCAACATACAAAACATAAAAACATCCATAGCATTAGCAAAAACAATGTTAAAAAGTAAACAAAAGAGTCGCAGAACAAGTGCTGCAGAACAAGTGCTGCAGTATCACTACTGGAAAATACATCATCACGTTATAGCAGGGGTGTCCAAACTTTTTCACCCAGGCCCGCATTTTGAAACCTATACGGAGCGGAGGGCCACAGATGACATGACAATGAAGTGAATCATTGAAAATATTGCATTTGCTGTAGTTTTGATCAGCCACCACATCGTTAATGAGGCTTAGTACATGCATTTTAGGTCCATATAACACAAAAATGTTTGTTATTAAGGTTATGATAGCAAAAGTACTACTTTTGGTTATTTCGGACAATTTAGCAGAAAAGCCTGATGGTCAACAAAAATTGGTCCGAGGTTCCGCAATTGGCCCCAGCGCCATTTTTGGACTCCCCTGCACGACAGTGTCAGAATACTTTTTACATGAATGCTAAGTTTAGTATTTAGCATCTTAAATCTCCATTGGTTTAACATTAGGCTTGAAAGCCAAGGTCTACAATGTGTAAAGCGGGATTGTTACTTTGTACTAGAGATGTCAACTTTTGAGGAGAGGACATTTGCATATTCTCCATTCCAAACAAATGCTCTGAATATCACTAAAGTGTGATCTGAAGATGGCCACCCTCTGTGTGTAAGCCTGTAGCGAGTCTTACAATATCAAAACATGATAGATGAATAATATTTTTGGAGCTCAATAGTGTGTGTATTTTTTTGTAACTTTATTACATTTGAGCTGTTGAGGGTTCCATAATTAATATACATATAACTCATATTGAGGTTAATTTTGTTTAGGATTTACACTGCTTATCCTTATTTGGAGGTCATTAGGTCAGTGACATTAAGTAGTTTAAATAGTACCACTTAACGTAATATTTTCTGTAGCATCAAAATGTCCAACTATTTTACGATTTATATGCATACAGTTTGTAACTGACCATGTAAAGTCGAGTCACGATGAAGAGCAACTTTTTCTTCAATAATAAACAGAGAACATGTACAATGTGTTTACTTGGTGAGTGTCGTCCACAGTGCGCGCCTCTGTCTGAACACTGTGTGCGCAGTTTACTCTCAACGGCACAGGCCTACATTTGACAGGTGCACATTACAGACCGGGTGTGCAACACATTGCACTGTGTTATTACAACTCTATAGTATAGCAGTAAACAGTTGAGCAGTGATTACATAACTACAAACTTAGATGGCTGCTCATGTGCGATGGCAGCATTTACCAATTTATGTATTCCCGCTTCAAGCTTATCACACTGGCCTCTAACGTTAACCCCCGATGTCTATTACCTCCTGCTGAACTTAGCAAGACTCGACAGAGAAGCTTTCATGAGCAAAAACTTACCCCTTTTAGTCGCTTTATGAGTGTATTTTTCTGTCCAGTTTTGGGAAGATTTCTTTGCTCCAGTGCAGCTTTTAAATCCGCTACACGAAGCGATTGTAGAGGTTTCCCATCAAGCGTAATATCGTCGTCCGCCATTTTCCTCCAACGGCTTGTCCAACAAGCGTCGCTACGGCTGCTGCCTGCGTCACGACTCGGTACTTTTCGGACAGACTCGGCTTTTCCGAGTTGCATGTTCAAAACAGACTATAAATATCACGGTCTGTGGTTAATCAGCATTTAACCAATTAAATTAAAATTATATATTTTGAACGCTGAACACTAAATTCTTCAAATCGGGAAGAAATATTTTTCTCAAATCCATGAATAGTAAAGTAAAATACACAAATCATTCAAATATTTGTTTATTTGCGAAAATGCATTGTGCCATCTTAACCAAAGTAAAATAAAATTGGTTTTCATGTAGTGCTCAGACCTGCATCACTGTAAAAAAAAACGTCGCATCTGTCAGTAATAAAACAAATATACACAATGTAAAAAATCTTACAAAAGGAACCAACCCAGACATTTGTAGCCTTAGAAATGTAACTTGTTAGGTTTATGTAAACTTTGGGATATATAAAATTTAAGCAAATCAAAGCCATGCAAACAGAACAGCTGCAAACTCCCCACATACTTTCTACAGCACAATTACAACTAAAGAATGGCAGTTGTGTCGTAATACGATAGTAATATACAGAGTAAGGTAATACTCGATACCAACACTAGGTGGCAGTGTGGCAAACAGGAACAGAACAGCATGGTAATACTAGTAATGTTTAGCATGAAAAACAAAATAAATTAAAATAATTCCTAAGGGACTGATTAAACTGATATGTCAAATTATCTCTCGTCTAGAACTGTAGTGTAGTCAATCCAGCCCATGCTAGGATTTTAACAGTTTTGTAAATGGTAAAGAAAAAAAATGTTAAATGTAGGCCATGTAGGAAGGTTACCAGTAGGTAAGGACATATCTCTTGGTTTGATTCAAATTAAACCAACAATATTAGTAAGAAGATTACAGACATGTTCAGACAACTGGACCTGAGAGACAGGTTTCTTATGCATTTTGAACCTTGCATGTAACCGTGGGAAAAGAACAGGATTACCGGGGTAGGCAACTTTCTAGTCATCACCCTCCGTCACTGCTTGTTAAATGGATTGTAATGAATTTAGATTATACAAATTGAATCAATCAGTACTTCACAAATAGTTTCTGTTGCACATTTGACTAAGAACTCTGCATTTCTAGCTCACACAAAATTAAGAATGCAAAAATGATCACAAAAGGCCATTTAGGAATTACAGGCAACAAGTGTGTTAGAGTTAGGATATCAGGTCTCCTTTTCTACCATATTTAGAGCACATACACAGCTAAATAAATTGAAAAGGGGGAAATGTTCTGAATGTAACGGGGAAGCAAGAATTGCTTACAGAAAAGTGGCAACGCTAAACTGTCCACGCAGACAATGAAAATCATATTCAATAAGTTAACACTGAAAACATGTGTGGCATTAAAGCACACTGATCATCTTATAAACAAAAGGCAATGAACCACACATTAGAACCAATGAAGGATCAGTTAAAACTACCTCACTGTAACTTGACCCCTAAAAACAAATGTCTTAAAAAGAAAAAAAAAAGTATAGTAGTTCTATTACGATGATATTTCTGCCAGACGCTGAAGCAAAGTGGAAAATCCTGCTGCATGCTGTGAGAGTTCAGCTACACAATCCACCATTTCCTGAGTTGCAGATACTGATGGGTAGTTTTGTGCTGCTCCCTTGGTGGCCACAACAACTGCTTTTAAGGCCTGGCAAAGTCTTCCACCTGAAGTAGTAATCTAAAATGAGAAAAAGAACAAACACATGTTCACGGTACGTCTTTGTTTTGATGATATAAGAAGATGACTGGTTCTACGCACCTTGGTACGTAGGTCTGCAGATGAAAGGAGTCGGGAAAGAGTGTCACCAATAAACACCAGCTTGTGTGCAGTCACAATAAGACTCTTTCCTCTAGCAACAAATATACGAGGCGGTTGGTTCCCCTGTACACTACTAAAGAGCACATCTATGGCATCTGCAAGGCAGGATAGATGGGCTAAGCTCTGAGAAGAGTAAAAGGACAGCAGCTCCGAGTCTTCCAGAGACAGAGACAATGGCAAAGGTGGTGATGGAGTCATCTACGTGAATAAATCAAAAAGGGAAAACTCATTACATTACTTACATAAATCAGTCCATTCAAGGTATATTGCAACAGTTTCTCACTACAATATGTATATGCCAAAAATTACACAAATGTTAGAGTCACTGGATGCATTTGTAGAGAGTTGGTAGAAGCAATATCCCTATAAATTTATCTAAAAGAGAGGACAAAGCAGCGTGAAGGGGAAAGAGCAAGCATTACCCCACACACCACACAGGCACAGCTCCAATCAATTGAGTATTAAAGACATTTTGTCCTAGTTGATGTAAAATCAGTAGACAACATGTGCACGTTAAGCCTAGCAATACTAAAGGTAGACATGAATTATCTAATTCAAAGTTTGTCACACAGACTTTGAGTAGAGCATTTTAGAGAACATGAGGAAAGAATGACTATGCTGTCCTGTCACTATTGTAGTTCTGTAGCCCCCCTTCTATGTAAGGAAAGATTGTGAAGATTTACAAGTGACCAATTGTTGGCAGTCAAATGGCGTAACCAAGGCATCCAGCAAGACATTTTCACCAGAAAAAAGCCCCAAGATTCAGGCAACGTGTACCAGAAATGAAAAAAAAAGCAAAATTATTTGACTAGAATAGAATAACATGCCTGAAGCCTAGCCGCAACAGCCAATGAATGACAAAAAAAAAAAAAAAAAAAAAAAAAAGTATTGTACCCTCGTTTCTGCATTGATGGTATGTCCATTTTCAGCCAGTGTATTTGGCGGTTGATCAGGTTTACCCTACAGAAGGGACAGGAAAGTTTATTTGGAGTAAAATTCAGAAAAAGAAAAAGAATAGTTGTACAAAATTACCTGAAGTTTGACATATCCCACACTGTCTCCAGTAGATATCGGGGCAGGGACAGGAGTCATACCTATTCCTGCATACTCATTACTGGGGTCGTCTTCCCCATCACTAGAACTCACAGTCACTGTCACTTGGGACTGAGAAGGTAGCAAGGGAAACTTAGGCTGCGGGGTTGGAGGCAGGGGTCGCTCTTGTATCCAACTACCTTTACGGGGGCCCATTCCAGCACCAGAGGACATGCCCTCTGCCACTGGGAGAGCAGGTAGCGGGCGACGTGAAAGCGATTCTTGGGACGGCAGACGGGGACGACTTTGCACTTGCAAAAGAAGGGAACTTTCTTCAAGAGAACGCTGAACCAACGTGAGAAGGCCTTCAGATGGAGGTGCATTTCCAATTGCTGACAATGCAGGTAAAAGGTCTGATAAACGGGCCCAAGCCTGTTGAAGGGGGGGTGGAGGATCACCATTGTGACTGGCCTTCCATGTGGACAAGATTTCAGCCAAAGAAGTGGCTAGGTCTCTTGATGGCAGGGTTGAGGGAGAACAAGACACTGTGGTTAAAAGTGAATGCACAAGGCTAGAAAGACCAGTCTTCCATTGCACGTCGCCCGAGCCATTGCTAGAAACAGAGAGCCTGCGAGTAGATGTGGAGGATGAAGAGGAAGAGAGGTGAAGGACTTCAGCAGTTAATGCAGGCATGTCATAAATGCCACAGTCAGGCTCAGAGGTGTCTCCACTGCTCGCTCGTTTTTCAGAGGCGCTGTGCAAATGCTCCTCCCCAGAGGATACGGTCATAGATGGGCCCTCTTGGCCTAAAGGAAGTGTGGGTACACTGTACACTCCATCAACCTCATCTGGTACTGAGCCAATGTACTGGACATCTGAAGTGCATACATTCAGAGTGATTGTTGGGACATCATAGACCTAAAATTGAGGAAAAAAAACAAATAATTACACTATATTAATCAAATAAATAACAAAAACACAGAAAGTTTAAAAGTATCCAATTATGACTAAGTATTTCAGTATTTTATTTTTATGTCGTTGGACAGAGGTCAGAGAGTAGAGGCTTGCTAGGGGAAGAAGATTAAAGTCTTTGGTACAGAAATTCCAATCCATGTACATTTAATCTGAAATGGAATAAGCAGTCACCAAAAAGTGGGCCACATCTGAATATACAGTTTAGTTTACAGTAATTACAGAGAGGTGGAAGAAAAAAACCACTTCAGCTGGCAGATGTGGTCAACTCACAAGATGGAATCCATTGGGGGCAGGGTGGCCCTTGTGTTAGTGGTGGCAATATGGCCTTGGCATGGCCCTAACAGATGGGTGTGAAAGAGAAAAAATAGCAGCAGCACTTGGACTGGATAGACAGGCTCCCGAAGAGACAGGTGTGGCCTTGCCTTGGAGCAGGGGGCAGGGAAAAAGAAGCATGAAGGATTGTGGAGAGATGTTTTTTATAAAGTCATCTGTGTCTGCCAAGTTCCTTTTCAACTAAAAATGTATGTTGCATTAAGAAATAGTAAATGCATTTTGTCAATAAAAAGTTTGACCTAATACAGTTTATTTAACAGACTTTTTTCCTCTTTTTTTTTACCTCCACTTCTGAATCACTTTGCGGCGGCACACTACGGGGAGTATCATAGATGCCTTCATCTTCAGGGAGAGAAGAGCGTGCTGGGTGCTTCCACCTTCCACTTGGAGGAGTATCATAAACCTTTTAATGAAAAAAAGTTTCTTACAACACATTATACACATATACACATCAAATATTCATGTGCAAGTTATTGGCAAATCAACCTCTTAGTACAGTGTTAAAGAAGACATATTATGCTCTTGTTTGTTACTTACAATCGATGATACCCATGGATTGTTATTATTTGAACATTGTAAAATTGAATCTTACTTGTATCACTTTTAAAGAAAAAACGAATCGGAAAACGAAGTAAGTACAGAGCAATGGGCATGTGAATTCTTTTGAGAAAAGGGAATAGAGATTACTAAATCGTGCATGAATCACTCCAAACACACTTTCGAGTGTATAAACGAGAAGGGAAAGCAATTATAACATGGTTAAAGGCTCTTAAAAGTTGGCTTTGCGTAATCTGTCTCCTTTTAGTATTAGCAAATAGTGGGAGGCAATTTACCTGGTCGTTCACACTGCCTTGGTCGTCTGACATTTCTCCTTTAACGTTCTGTACATCGGTGCTTTTCTCTTTGCTGTTACTGATGGGCTCTTCTCTGGTAACATTTACTTCCTGTTTTTTCTCTTCTTTCTTTGACGAGGCCTTGGCTGCAGAATTAGAATCAGCTGGTGGTGAAGATGACTGTTGTACATCTTTCCTAGTGACACCTCGTACTGGAGGGGCTGGGGGAGGAGGCTTACGGGCAGAATTAGGCGAACCAGGACGCCTACCTTGCCCTGCTCGGACAAGTAAAGGAGAACCACGTTGAATGGCAATGCCTGGCTTCACCCTTCCAACAGCTGAGATGAGAGACGCTCCCTTCAGCAGACATTTAGGTGATGACTGAACAGGTGATTGGTGTGTCCTTTGAAGGTTTGTACAAAGCGGTTTAGGAGTTTGATAGAATCCAGGTACATCTTGATCCACTTTGGGCTGGAATGAACCACTTACAGTGGAGGATCCATTTGAAATTACTCCTCCAGTGGGTGTTTGGTAAACATCATCATCTGCAAGGGGTGTACCTTTAGGTACAAGGTAGCAGTCATCAGTAACAGTTTCTCTGGGCACTAAATAAGTATTGTCCTCTTGTGAATCATCACTGGACCGTGATACTCCACTGGGAGTGAGGTAAACAGACTCTGAGGTCAAAACACTTCCTGGTTGCTTTACATGCTGAGCTGCAGGTAATGAATTTACAGGAGATTGATACAGTGTCCCTGATACGTCTGTTCCTCTTTCTCTTAAAGAAGGTGAGCGAGGACGCCCGGCTATGCCAAAATCCCACTCAGGTCGGGCCCTAGTTCCAGAACTTGAGTGGGAACGTGGACGTCCACCTTCAGTTCTGCGGAGTTCTCCTGGCCTTCCTTCACCCATAGCCGGAGGAGAGCGGTAGACTCCGTCTATATCCTCTGCACTGCTGCTGACTCCAACTCGGGCAAATGCAGGACCAGGTGACAGATAAACAGAGTCTTCATTAGAACCACAGAAAACGTCTGAACCTGGGGTTGGGGCAGTCTGCAGAAGGCGAAGACGATTGGCAGGAGCAATACCCTGTCGTCCATGTAGAGAGCAAAGACACCAGCCTGGGCCACCCGCCTGCTCTTTCTCAAGGACCATCAAGATATCCCCCTTACGGAACGCTAACTCCTCCGGGCTCTCTGCTGTGTTGTCAAATAAGGCCTTTGCCAATACAGTCTGCAGAGAGGACAGAAAAAGTTCAGCAAATGGTCTCAGGGAAATGGCATGGCTTAAAAAGCAGTGACTCAATGAAATGAATGTTTATTAACAGACAAGAAGCTACAGACAAGATCATTCATATGTTAATGGTTGAGCAAGAGACTCAAACGACTGATTGTCAGGGCTTTGGAACGCAGGCTGAATAGTGCATAGGGAAACTTTTTGTACTCTGAAGTGGAATAGCAGCTAGATAATGTTCAGTACGAAAGTGAATCTGAAATCTAAATGGACTGACTATTATAATGAATCTCATTTTCGTCAGCCATGAAGTGGAGATAAAGATGAGCAGTTAGAGCAGATCAATGATAGAATGGACACGGGATAATGGTAATGAGCTCAACCAGAGTGCGGGGGAGGGGCACGGGGCACATCTGTCCCTCACTGTGGGGAGTTAAATTGCCAACCTAAAGCCAAAGAGTCAGTCCCCCTTTCATTTTCTAAACCAAGCCCCTGGGGACAACTAAAGCCTCAGCCATGTGGGACCCCTACAAACAGTAATGGGGGCAATACAAGGAGGGAAGAGGAGGATACAGTATCTTGGTAGCCAATGCATTGATTGCAAACATGATTTTTTCGTAATTGATCAGTCAGACCAAACGTTAATGTAATACTTTCGGGGGGAAAAAATAAAATAGAAAACACATGCAAGTGGTACTTACAGAGACAGACATTGTAGCAGAGATTATTATTATTTCCTATGTAGTAAATCCCTGGTCGTGGCTAGTCTGGATAATCCATTTAGGTCGTCTTTGGACTCTCACGGATTTATCTGTGAGCAGAGAATGCCCTGGTACAGCCGCATCTGGGATCGATACATCATTGAGCTTCACCAATGTCCTTTCATTTGGGATCCTGTGCACAAGACAACGCTTTTACACACCCACAGTACGATTCTGAACACAAATCCCTGCGTCCTCGAGCTCGCTTTTGGTTTATTGACAGCGCCCTCACCTGTGCCGACTTTCCACGCCCATCAAGCGTAAAATACGTGAAATGAATGCCGTTAAGGCTAATGTTAGCTTAGCTTTGAGAATGTGTGACATGATGTGTGAGTCCATGAATATCGTTTGTGTAGAATACGTCAAGTTTGCAACAACAATGGCCAATACAACAAGTTACACATTCAGCATACGGTTCAGTTTTAAACGCTATACGAGCAAAGCGAATATAAAATATATGAGCATATCGAAGCCTTGGTGTTCTTCGCCCAAAGAGACTCAAAACAACAATAGCGCCACCAGCTTGAGTCGAAATCCAATCTGTAAATCAACCACCACGAACGTGCACACGGGGTTTTGCGTACATTTACCTGGCTTTTTGTAAAACGGATAGCTTTGCATCGACATATACTCCGTGATAGCGAAATCACTTCATATGAGGCGTGAAAATCTGCGACCATCGGCGTTCAATCATCATTGGTGATGTCAACACAATTATCTCCGCCCTCATAGGGGTTGATGCATTGCACCGATGTACAAAACCAACTGAGCCTGGATGACAACGAAAAGGAAGCAGTTTGGAGCAGTTTACAGCAATCCAGTTTTATGGAGATCGTTTATGGAGACTTCCGCAATAGAGTGATCACTGTGTTTTGGTTGGCTTGCGGTTGAAAGCCATGAAAAGGTCGAGATAGTTTATAACCTTTATATTCCATAATATAATTATATCTGTAAAATAAAAGAACAATACATATAAAACCAAACCAATGTATAATTATTATTATATTTATTTATTTATTTAAAACTGAGTGTTTAATTTACTTTGAAATAACCGGAAACAGGGATGTACAAGCTTCCGTGGGTCAAAGATCGAGTCTTTCCCGAGTTATAACTAACATTTCTAATTTGTCAATTTGTTTACGTATATTTGTACACGTACCTGGTGTTGATTATCAGTGGGTGAGATAATGTTTTTAAATCACTTTACTTTTGATGCATGACAAATACTATAGCTTGGTGTGTGTTTTACATCCAGGTAACAACTACATGTAGTTAGTTAGTTTACACTTACGCATGGTGTTTGCTGTATTTGGGAGGATTGTTTAAGTTTAAGCCACTAAAAAAGTAATTACTCATAAAGTATTGGTTCCATTGGAATTGATTCTCCATAACACACACACACACACACACCTACCCTTTGCTCCAGTGTCTTTTGTACTCCAATACAAGAACATGGAAAAACTGTTTATGTTTTGCCCTGCAGGGGATGTTCAGGAGTGCTGTCAGCTGTCTTCGGATCTGTCCTGTTGGCAAAAGAAATATGTCCAGCAGTCTTACAGGAAAGGTAGCCATTGTAACAGCCTCAACAGATGGGTAAGAACAAGCATTTTTCATATTTTGATGCAATATTTTAACATTACATAACATGCAATTTGTGAAATGCAGTGACAGTCTTTAGTAAGGTTGAAATGTAGAGGCTACATTAAGTGAAAAGTTGAATGTGCAAAGAATTATCTCAAATTAGTTTTCTTTTTTCTTTTTTTCTGTCCCTAGGATCGGTCTGGCTGCAGCTCAAGCCTTGGGGAAAAAGGGAGCCCATGTAGTAGTGAGCAGCCGACGCCAGACCAATGTGGACAGAGCTGTGGCCTTGCTTCAGAGTCAGAACATCCAAGTGACTGGTACCACTTGTAATGTGGGTAATGGAGAGGACAGAGAAAAACTGATTGAAGTGGTGAGAAATCTAAAACTGGGCAGCAAGACCTAAAGGCCAATTATAATCGAAATATCTAGGAATAGTTTGGGTAATAATAATAATATTAATAATAATAATAATAGTCATTATTCATTCCATTATTTGTCATTCACACTCCAGCTACTTCTGTAGCCACACTTGCCCTGGGCTAGACTGATGGAAGAGATCCTACCATTTTGTGCCATCAGCCCCTGCCCACCACCACCCACACTCACCCGCACACTACATTCATACTAGGCAAGATAGGTGAAGTATCTAGCCTAAGAACCCAATAGCACTAAGTCTGAGTAGGGTTTGTGGACAAGCGCTGTAACCACGTTTAAATGCAATTGTTTTTACAGATAAAATTTTGATATTATTCACATTTAAGTTTGAGCCAATCACAAATGATGATCACAGTAGATTTTCAGTTCCTTTACAAGTTGTTGTGATCCTGGCCATCCATCTGAACATTTAACAGTTCATAAATTCTTGAAGGTGAACCCCACCTAACTGGGGTTTCAACCATTTTCAAAGAGTTCATGTCCCTCACATTAGGTTCTCTATCTGACCTCCTCTGACTGCCTAAAGATATGTATATCATTTTTAACTAGGTCCGTGGTAGGGCCCATGGTAGGGTTGCAAACGCCACCTTGAGGGCAGCACAAATAATACAGAATGTATATTATCTGTGATGGGTTTTTTGCTAAATAAGTTGGGACATAAAGTGAAAAAAAGTTCAGGACTCTTCCTGTGTTAGAAGAAGCGATGAATCAAAATTGTTCTTCATTGTGTAGACTCTTCAAAAGTATGGTGGCATTGACATTTTAGTATCAAATGCAAGTATTGTAGTGACAAGGTATGAACAAATACTTTTAGAGGTGCAAAAAAGGTGTATTGTGCTCATGTGGCCTGTTTTTGTAGATTTTGTCCATAAATGTGAAAGCATCTTTTCTGTTGACCAAGTTGGTGGTGCCTCACATGGAGAAACGAGGGTAAGCAACAAGAAGAGTACGTCACTGATTTAAACACCAGACAAAATTATGTTATTGCTGCCGTTTTGTTGTTTTTAGAGGCGGAAATGTAGTGTTTGTTTCATCTGTAGCTGGATATCAACCAATGCCGGTAAATAAATAAAAGGATTTATAGGTGACCTGTGTTTTGTAATAACCAATTTATTTTCCAGAGTTTGGGTCCTTACAGTGTGAGTAAAACAGCCTTGCTCGGTCTGACTCGAGTGCTCGCCCCAGAACTAGCCTCTAGTAACATCAGAGTCAATTGTGTGGCACCTGGAATAATCAAGACACGCTTCAGTTCAGCTGTAAGAATGGATGTGTATTATCATGTCATTTCTGTGTTTAAATAGTTACATTTACAATATTGTGTTTCTAGTTGTGGCAAAATGAAGATGCAATGGATGAGTTTAAAAAGCAACTCTGTATCAAAAGGTACAATTTCTGTTAAGTTAAACTGTTCCAAACTACATCTTTTTGTTCCAGTATTTTTTAAGGCAAACTGTTGACAAGATATTGCTAATGTGTTTAATACTTATTTGTCTATTTGTTTGCATAGAGTTGGAGACCCAGAGGAAATTGGTGGGGTGATTTCTTTCTTGTGCTCCGAAGAAGCTTCATATATTACAGGAGAGACAATTACAGTGACTGGAGGAATGAGTGGACGACTATAAACTCTGTTTTTTTTTAAAAGATGAAGAAATTTGCACGTGCATCATGTATTTGTCTTATTTTCACCCACATTAACAAATGTCTTGTACAATTTGGAGGCAAAAGTATTCTATATTAAATCAACTGGCAAATAAGAATGAATATCTCATGTATGTGTGAATTTTTGTTTCATTTGCTGTTGTTAAAAAAAACTATACCAGATGTTAAAATATAATCATTTGGATGAAATGGTGAATAAAAAACATTTTAATTTGATTATAAAGTTTACACACAACACGGCTTAAAATAAATGATATCGGAATAAAATATAAAAAATCTACAATGTATTTATCTTAAAAATTACTTGCATAATATAGCATGGTTGCTTTCTCCCATGATGATAAAGCACATAAACGTTAGATACTAATGTATAAACAGGCTAAAAGCTGAATTTATTCATTGCTACACCAAAGCCCTTTAAAATACCCGTTCACCGCCGTTTACTGCCAGGACCAAGCAGGGTGCGTCTCTCTGCACATGGCTTCCAATACTCCCTCAACGTAGGAACATATGTGCCATGCTTGGTTTTACAATAGCGTTTGGCAAAAAGCTGTAGGAAAATATAATTGTCATAAGAGTTTATGAATAATAGAATGATAAAGTTACACCTGAACTTGATGTGAAGGGCATCATACCCGTCCTTTAAAATTTTTTGTAGCTTCGTCCTCAGAATCAGCAACATACTCTTCACTTTCTCCCGGGGAGTCCTGATGATCTGCAAAATCAAATTAAATTATGAAACAAAGTTAAACATGTTGTTATTCCATAATAAAGTAAAAAGTACCTGTACGCTTGAGTCGTAGGGATGATCTTTGTTTGTGAGGGTGGTTGGGAGTATTTCTGTGAAAAACAATTATTTAACTCCTTGAGGACAAAGGAAAACACAAAGCAATTTCCAGATACCCTTTCAGCTACTGATTTATTTGTATGATTTACAACATTTGCATATTGGAAATGAAGGCAAATGTAACAAAATTTCTGCCCAGAAAAAAATCCTCTTACTCTTTATTGTATGAACCAGGGATGCTGCTGTTGGTCCTTTGAGTTTGGATGCTCACACAGCTGTGCTTGATGGTGACTGGTGGAACGCTTCTTGGCTTTGTAAGATTTTGGTCAAGATTGCAAGCAGAACTAGGCAATAGTTTCTTAACCTTCACTTTGGGCTGACTTTTTAGGCAGGAAACCCAGATGGAACAGAGGGAGTTGTCATCTGGGATCTGAGGTATTTTCAAACCAATGTTATGCAAGCAGGCTTTCAGCATTTCTCTACTGTCAACTGACATTTCTATCAAATTGCACTTATCACTGATCTGATGTACATTTCTGGTCATCTTTCTTTTAACACACCTGGCTTTTCCGAGTACGTCTTCCTGATCTGATGCACTGTCTCCATCATCAATGTGCTTTCTTTTCAGCCCAGTAATTCCTCTATTTTCTACCTGATCAACAGTCTCTCCAACTTGCTTTTCTTTGTATTTAATATTTGATTCTGAGAGATGACGTTCATTACTTCCATCATTGGTGTTAGTCGTTTCACTGCTACGTAAACGTTGCGAGGCCGAGATCATGAAAGGCACTTTATCGTTAGATATGAGTCCGAACACAGGTTTGATAAATGGTGTTTTGTGAGAGATCAGAGACATGGAAGATTGTTCTGACACTCCAAATCCTGTTGGTTCTGAAGGCAGTTTTCCAGATGGTGGAAGGGAAAGGGAAGCAAGGATGGAGTCTCCCATATTTGGAGGAAGGGATGCTGTAAAAAAAACAAAAAAAAAAAACTGAGCATTAATATTGACTAATACAGTTGCAAGAAAAAAAGTATTTAATTAAGTTAAATGTATCAAACCAATTTCAATATTTCACAAAGACAGCATTAGTAAACATAAAATAGAAAAGAATACAAACCTCTCTGACCCTGTGTGAAAATATATCGCACCTTTTGATTAATCAGCTTCAGGACCAAACCAAGGCCTGGTTACCAGGTGGTAAAACCTGCCAGTCAAAGTCAAGTAGACTCAAAAAATAAACAAAAACCTGAACGCTTATTCAGGACATCACATAACCCACAATGACGTCAAAAGACCTGAAGGTTTTAGTTAAGGACAGTGTTCATGACTCAATCACATATTGCACCCACAGGAGAGTTGGGACAGAAGGTGACAACCACAGCTGACAAAAAGAACACAAGCTTGTCTCATATTTGCCAAGAAACATCTGAATGATCCCAAGAATATTTTGTCAACTGATGAGATGACTAAGAAGTTGTGTAGCCCATTACATCTGGTAAACCACACAGCACTTAGAGCATCATGCCTTCAGTCACACTTGGAGGTAGGAGTGTGATGGTTTGGGGCCTCTTTGGTGTCTGGACAACTGGCTTTCCCTCAAGATCAGAGGCTCTTGGGTACTGCTGCAAGACAATGAGCGGACTTGGGGATTCTGCAATTTGACCCAGTTCATTAAAAAAAATTAAAATAAAATCTGCCGTTAAACTATTCTGGAGGGAAAAAAATTACTCCAGAGAGATGCAAAAGCATATCACAAGCATTTGGTGCCAGTTATTGCTGCCAAGGATTGCCCAACCAGTTATTAGGTACAAGGTGCAATTATTTACTCACACAGGGCCAGATAGATTTGGATTGATTTTCCGTAAAAAATAAATAAATAATAAAGTCATAATTTAGTGACTGCATTTGGTTTACTTGTGTTGCCTTTGAGAAATATAAAAATGTGCTTGATGATCTGAAAAAATTAAGGAACTGCATGTAGACTGCACACTTAAAAATAAAAAAATACAGGCACCGGAGTTGCCAGTGCCTTAACCTCCATATTGGGGACACATACAATAGTATATGGACAGACCATGCCCCATGTGAAAGAACATCCAGAATTCCCTCACTGAGCTGCAGAGGCTGCACCAGTACTGATTCATGATTGGTTGCAGATGTTAAGCTTTAGGTAGAGGATTCTGATCAGAGAGGACACGCACAGATTTAACCAACAGGATTTCAGCATTTAAACTGGCATCCCAATTGAGAGACTCATGTGAGGCAAATTCTGCTTTCGGATTGGATAATTGTCTTGGGAACTTAAACAACAAATCATAAACAAACAAATTGGACATCACAGCTAATGTTTTTTTGTAATTAAGAATTACAATTCAGTAAAAAGGTAAATATGTTCAAATCATTGATTTGAACATCTGGGTTAGGGGCACAGACATGGTTTAAAATTAAATATGCAAATTATTTTTCTTGCAACTGTATTTATAAACAAACAGCAGCATCAATAAGCCCTGTTTAGCAGTGCCTTTACCTGCTGTCTCCAGGTGACCTAAACAACTTTGATGCTGAAGAAGAACCTTCAGAAGCTGTGGTTGTGTGGCTGCCTGAGCGCACTCTTCCAAGACAGGGGGTGCTTCACTGAGCCATGACACCGTCTACCAAACACATTTATTAAAAGCAAAGTAGGGTACTTCAGATGACAGATTACAGGGTGAAGATTTTTAATGATTTCTACCTGTGTAAGATTGGGTACTGGGAGTAGCTGGTCTAGACGGATTAAAAACTCCCAGAGCAGTTTCTCCAATTCCTGGTCATATTCTGGTCCATAAACTACAGGAAAGTCTTCCTGTGAATGAAATCAATGTTCATATTAAGTGCTGTAGTCATGTGTTAAAATGACTTAATGCTCTATCTACCTTAAAAAAACGCTCCCTTTCCGACTTGTCTGTTAGCAACACTGAAACTAAAGCATGGAAGTGTTCCACTGTCTTTTGAATTTTCTGAGGAATGAGGAAAGTATAAAAAAAGTGTTGAAAACAATATTGACTTTTGTTATAAATTTGGCATGTTACATTTAATGATGATGTTCCAAAGAACTTACCATATCTATAGCAGAAGAGGATGAAGGTGAAACTTGAATCCTTTTCATATGCACAGCAATGGTTTTCGGGTCAGGCTGTTTATTACACAACTCCAAGATTAGCTATACACATACATAAAATAAGAGTAAATTACAGTAAATGCAGGGGAATTACAGAATTCTATAATGGGAAGTATCTCTCCAAATATGTACCCGTGCTCTAAATCCCAAGGTCAGTTTAGCTTGATGCCTCAAAGTGAGCAGTCCAGGAACTGTGTCGCAGGCCGAGGTCACAAATTCCTCCACAATCCCGTACTGCATCACGTCCCTGTCCTTCATTACTTTCCACAGAGCTGCGGACACTAGACGCACGGGAGGCGCCAGCATCTTCAGTGCTGCAAAGGGGAGGCTGGTCTGACCTATGCAGGCAACTCATCAAAAAACACAGTAAATAAATATCATAATGATCATACTATACGACGTGCCGTAATTGACAAACCTGGTATGTCACACTTGCCATGCATTTTCGGCTTTCTTGCGGCCATCCTGCAGTGTAGAGTACAAGAATTGGCTTTCTTAGCAACCTTGACAAGATTCAGTGCTACGCAACAAATAGCTAGCCGTAAACTACCGTTACCGTGAAGTTTGGTTTACTAAAACATTTGAGAGGCCACGCATTGTTATATATTAATCGCAGAGAGGAGCTTATTTTGATGCCAACAAAACAAGAAAACGCTTGTATTAAAATTTCAATCTTCCATCCTCCCGCCTTCAACACAGCAATACAGACTACTATACGGCTACATCCCGCAAGGGCGGAGTTCTGCGTGTCTAAACGGTCGAAGCATGTCTCCGCTCGTCTCTGTCGTGGTCTCCGCACAAACCCAGGACAATAATCAAACGGACACAGTGCAAAGTGCAACGGGATGTGACGCAATAAACCGCGAACGCTATATATCCGGAAACAAATAATAATAAATAAGAATGAAATACCATTAAAGTCTTTAACGCAAGTAAACATTATATAGTTAACCATATTTCTAAATAGTATATGAATATTAATCAGATTCGGGGAAGCTTTTAACTGATTAAAACATTTATTCGTGTAAAGTTTTATTATGAGTTTATTCCGTTATTATAATAGATCCATGGTTTATTCATTGTTGATTAGCTTCATAGTTCATATATTAAAGTTGTGATTAATGCAAAGAGGAAGTGGCCACACAGTGAAGTAAGAGATGAACTTTGATTGGCGCTTTTCTTTATCATCAGGTCTGGGGCAAAGTTCCTCAACTTGGTCTACTCAGAACTGACACTATTCCAAGTGGTTACAGCATAACAACAACCCACAGAGCAAGAATAGAAGCCAAGGAAGAGAGAAAAGAATGGATTCCACTTCTTCGTTTATTAAGTAAGTTATTAAGTAAATTATTACTTAAAAAAACATGGGTGTGTGGTGTGTGTGTGTGTGTGTGTGTATGTATATATATATACAGCTGCAAATTTTTGTGTCGATATCTGTGTACATACCGAGACCAAGTTTTTTTTTTTAACCTTATTTTATTAGTACATTCTTGATTTGTGCATGTCATATTTGACCCTATAGACGTTGCTATTATTTTATTATTGATTGTTTTATGTTGCACCTTAACGCCGAGACAAGTGTTTTGTTTGCGAACTGTGTTCAATGAGAATGGCAATAAATAATATTTATATATAAATTATATGTAAGTGTGTGTATAGAGAGAGAGAGAGAGAGAGAGAGAGAGAGAGAGAGAGAGAGAGAGAGAGAGAGAGAGAGAGAGAGAGAGGAGAGAGAGAGAGAGAGAGAGAGAGAGAGACAGACAGACAGACAGACAGACAGACAGAGAGAGATATTATTTATTTATAATTCTAAATTATTTGTTTTGAAAATGCCTTCACGCCAACATAATTTGCTTTACATTCTAAAGGTCTGTAACTAAGAGAGTATGGTCCCCCACCCAGCGGCCCTTCAGGGTCTGCTGTCCCAACAGGGAGATTAAGAAAGGAGTCATTGCTGGAACCCTAGAGGAGCTAAAAGATAGGGTGAGCCAAAATCTACATGTCTTAATATTTGATAGTTTATTCATTGATCAATTTTGTGCCCCAGGCCTGCCAGGCGTTGCTGCTGTCCCTATCAGCTATGTCCTTGTCTCTAGTTTGTGAAGAGGATGGTACAGAGGTGGATTCAGACGAGTTCCTTATCTCACTGCCAGACAACACCATGCTCATGGCCTTGAAACCTGGGCAAATCTGGAAACCTCAGTCCGTATGTTCCAAGCATGATAATCAGTGCCCACTTGATAATGGTCACAGTGGGAAAGTCCATCCTTTCTGTTTTGTGGGTGGGACGAACACTGTTGTCATTATCCCCTTATGAAACTTCAATGATGAAGGGACCATGTACCATTGAAGTTTAAAGTACACATCTTGTGTTGTAAATTATACTGCCCAAGCACGGTATACCAATTACATCACAAATCAGTCACACTCTATTCATGTTTTGACATGTATAAAATAATATACTTAAAATACTTGCCACTACAACTCTGCTGTCTTTATTGATTGAGCTATCATTGTTGTTTTGTATCTATAATAAAAATTTATATCTTTCTCACAGGGAGCTATTGTGGCTAAACCTGCCAACAAGCCCCGCAATGGTAAAGACATTGCTCGTGTCACCTTTGACCTTTACAAGATGAGCCCCAGGGACATGTTTGGTTCCCTGAGTGTGAAGGCAACTTTTCAAGGCTTGTATTCAGTCAGTGCAGATTTCCAATGTTTGGGCCCAAAGAAAGTTCTCAGGTAATAGACAACAGTAACTCTATATAGTTTCATACAATTTATACACTAACTTAACTCTTACTGTTTAGAGAGGCACTCAGGGTGGCCTCGGCCCTACTTCAGGCAGCAGGACACCTTCTTATAACCTCTGCGGCAATGATTCGGCGGATCATTGAAGGAGCTGAGCTTTGGCAGCCACAGAGGGGGGGGGAGTACACCGCCACTTGGAACTGAAACCACCAGCTGTTTACATATTACACTGTTCTTAATTAGACAACAATCTGTGTAAATGGCCATTTATATTTATTATGGATAGTTTTACAACAATGTTTATAAATAGTGTCACTCAGTTATAGTTATGTTTGATAATTACAAATTTATAATTTTGTGTTAAATAACTGTCTGCTAAGGTTGGTGTTCCTAAACATGGGTTTGAGCCTGTTGCCATAATAACAGCTAACAATTTAAAACTATATCTCTTTTGAATAGGACAGGAAACTGAAATCCATAAATTACATGTAGATTGTGGATTGATGCATCCAAATAATTTCAGACATTTTATTGATTCCTCTTAACATCTGTATTACGAAATGTCATTATGAACACATTCCCTTGTATGTAAAATAAATGGTAATAAGCGACTAACTTTTTAAAACTGCATATACAATTAACTTGATAAACAACAGT
Source organism: Chaenogobius annularis (assembly GCA_015082035.1). Classification (NCBI taxonomy): domain Eukaryota; kingdom Metazoa; phylum Chordata; class Actinopteri; order Gobiiformes; family Gobiidae; genus Chaenogobius; species Chaenogobius annularis. The sequence continues at coordinate 380,279 of BJKM01000293.1, forward strand.
GCAATCATTCCAATTAAACTTGACACTTAATGAAAAATAACTGCTTAGGGTGTGTAAAACACTTAGAACAAGGACTATATTTCTTCAACAGATTCTAACTCTAGATTTCAAACTTTTCCACTTAAGGACTTTTCCACTTTAGGACTTTCTCCGCGTCTCTGCATCTTATTCATCTTTCTTACGTATTGCTCACGCACTACACTGGCCACGGCCCTTTTATGTTGCTCCACACTTAACCATCTTGGTTTGACTTTCTTGATTAAATAGCGCATGTCCTTGAACCATTGGACTAATTGAAAGCGGGAAACGCCGGACAGCAAAGACAACTCCCTGTATTGTTCGCCACTTGGATACTGGTATTTGGCAAATTTCATCTTCATTAATGCCAGCTGCTTCTTTGTCTTTATCTTAGTGTTCAAAGGAGGCCTGCAAATCAACCTATGTTTTTTGCTGCCTGTTGGTGATTCGTGAGTAAACACTTTCTTCTTAGGATGTTGACAATTGGTTTCCATTTGTTCTTTCTCCACTAGTAATGTCACTGAAGATGCCTGGGCAGTGACAGATGGACTCCTATCAAGGGCCTCGTCCTGAATGTCAAAACAATTGTCACCATCATTTTGCAAAGATGTGATGTCCGGTTTGGAACAGGAACCTAAGAATGCCTGGGAATTTGCCTCAGTGGTCTCACTTTTAGGCATTTGACTTGTCTTTGTTGCATTGAGATCAAGGACTTCATCTTTTCTCTTATATACTTTCCTTTTGCATCCTCTTTGCGTCTTCTCTGCATCACCCTCCTCTTCTCTGGTTAACTTGGGCTTTTTCATGGTTTCATTTTCACAGTTTTGCTGCTTTCTCTTGGGCGTAATCCTTCTAAACATTTTTCTTCTCACCACATTAATGTCATTTGAGTCCCAGCTGATCCCATAGCAGAGTCTCTGTGACATGAACCACACCTTTACCTGGTCAGGGTGCAGGGAGCAGCTCTGAGCCAGTGAGATGGTTTGCTTAGGGGTTAAATATGGGAATCTGCTGAAGGCCTCATCAAGCTTGGCCACTTTGTCCTCTTGAAAGTTAATCTGATTGGAATGTACCCAAATTATCTTCTGGTTTTCAGACATCACGGGGAGGCATAAAGTGCTGTTCTGGTTTGTATTGAAAGCTGCTGGGGCATGGGTTGGTTGTGACACAGCCTTCTGACAAGTGCTGCCACTGGTGATGGGAAAGTGTTCATTCATCTTCTGCCTCATCCTTCTCATTTCCACTCTGCAAGCCAAGTAAATCATACCATAAAACACAGGTAAAATATAAGTAAGAAAAGTAAATAGTGTTCCTCAAATAACCAATAAATGTGGTTCAATACGCATTCAAATGTTATTCTTACCACTGCATGCTAAAGTTAGCAAACGATTGTCCAAACGATGCAACAGCTGAATTATATTAACTGTAGAAAATAAAAAAAACTTGTAAAACAGCACATTTTAAATCTTACAGGCCTGCTTTTTGAAACGTTACTTGGTCGTGTATGCTAACAAATTATCGTTGACATCAACTTGACCCGAACACGACGAATAATATGCCATATAGTGTTTATTTTTTAACAAAGTAAGATGGGAAATTGTAAAAATCACACTTTACTGACCTCTCTACAATCTTCATCAAATAATTCGGTCCGCGATGGTTGACGTGGGGGATTCTCACTTCTGTTTGTAATTCAACACAAACACTAGTGGACTTTAGGAGTATTGTTGGGAGCTGCTGGTGTGAGACTGTTTCTCCGGTCTGCAGCTTCATATTGGAGGACTTTAGAGCTGGGTCAGTGTTTGTAGTGGGCGTGTTTCAACTTGTCATTTTCAGGAAAATGCAATTTAGTGAGCTTGTGTCAGTGAGTGTTAACCCAGTATTTTTGAGTGCAAAGAAGAGGAATAGAGGACCAATAGATCTACGGATATACTCTACAACGCTGTTCAAACGTGGATGATCTCAAAACTAGTGATGTGCCTGTTATTTTTTGTGAAATGTGTCCAGAGGAGGACAGCAAGCCAGCACGGAAGACCTGCATGAAGTGTGAGATCTCCATGTGTGTGCATCACCTTCAGGCCCACCTCACTACGCCTGTACTGCTGCAAACACATCCTTTGACTGAGCCCATGGCTTTTGGAAGGGCCACGAAGTGCCCTCAACATTACTACTGTCTGGATGACAAGCCTACAAAAAAAGAAACAAAACACAGACAGACCATCCACCCATGTGATTTCAAGTCCAAGAAAAGGAGTGGTCGTACCAGAGACAGTTGAAGTGACTTTGACCGCCTCTGTGCTGTCCTTCTTTAGCAGATCAGGACAGTATCAAAGAAAACTGATCCATTCACTGAATATCAACCGATCGTTATGGCTCAAGTGTTAGTTGTGAAGTAAGCATTTTATTTTTTAATGTTTGGCTCCCTCTAGTGATTGATAAATATACGATCATTCCTTCCTACCTCCATCAATTGATCGACTAGTGAAGATTCATAGTCTCTTGGACGTTCCTGATAAATAAATAAAAATGCTGTGTCTTTGATTCGTATTCCCAAGAAACAAAAATATAACTTTTATTAATTTTATCGTCCATCAGTGCTAGCACATGTAGTATATAACATGTCAGTAAGAGTCGAGATGAAGACAAAACACATTTTCCACTTTAATGATATTATATTTTTAATTATAATTTTCCAAAGTGCAGCTCAAAAATAATAAGTGACTATTGATTAATTGTGGCAGTAAAATAAGTAAATATGGTTTCTCAACAATTAAAGACAAACTTTTAACTCCTTTTGATGAGTTTGCATAAAGCATAAATGTTTGACACATCAGGAATGCAAGAGCAGCCAAAACATTGACTAATGCTAGTTTTTATACACTGAAGTCTGATAAGTCTAAAGGCAACTAAGCTCAGGAACAAAATATTATAACAAGGAATGGAAAGTAAAGGGAATGTGTGCCTCTGAGTCATTTCTATAAAAAGCATTTCAAGCCCGACATTCAACTGTTGCCAAAAACTGTGTTGAGCTGCTGTGTAACTCTGATGAAGGTTGTCCTACGACTCAGCTCCTTCAGTTTCCCAGCTCCGACATAAGTGCAGGTAGAGCGGACGCCTCCCAGTATGTCCTTAATCGTCTCATCCACAGGACCTTTGAATGTAACCTCAACGGTCTTCCCCTCTGAAGCTCTGTAGGAAAAAAATATATACTTTACACTCTGTTCCAAGAAACAACCATCGGTGTTATTTACAAGTCTGACCTGTAGTCTGCCACACCTCCTGCATGTTTTTTCATTGCAGTGTCAGAACTCATTCCATAAAAGAGTTTGTATTTCTTGCCATTCTTTTCAATAGTCTCGCCGCCACTCTCTATGTGACCAGCAAGCATACCACCAAGCATTACAAAGTCGGCCCCAGCACCTTGGGGAAAAAAATAAATAAAAAATGTAATGATCTTAAATTAAAAAAAGTAATTATTCAGGTAGAAAAAAAAAATACCAAAAGCTTTTGAAACATCTCCAGGACACGTGCATCCTCCATCCTGTGAGCAAGAAGCAATTCTATTATTAATTACAACTATAGTTAAAGTAAATACACGTACAAATCATTTACGAGAAAACAATTGCATACAGAAATAATATGGCCACCCAGACCATGGGCTGCATCTGCACACTCAATTACAGCACTTAGTTGAGGGTATCCAACTCCAGTCTTTTTGCGGGTTGTACACACAGAACCTGTAAATCATCACATGTTCAAAAGTCTTTATTAATAAATACTGCCACATAGTACAGCAAAATAATATAGTTACCTGGTCCAATGCCAACTTTGATTATGTCGGCACCAGCCAGGATCAGTTCCTCGACCATCTCTCCTGTAACTACATTTCCTGCCTAGAAATGAAAACACATTTTAGTATTTGGTATTTACTATTTAAGGAATTATTCCTGACAGATAAACATTCATACCATGATGGTGTGTGAAGGGAATTTTTCTCGTACGTCTTTGACAAAGTGGACAAAGTGTTCAGAGTATCCATTGGCCACATCTACACATATATACTTCAGCTTGGGCAATGCATCTACAATGGCTGAAATCTTCTCAAAATCTCCTTCACCAGTGCCTGTGCTCACCGCTACACTCTGCCACGCAAAAAAAAAATGCAACTCTTAAAGTGTCGATTTTATAATATCTAAACCACTGCAGAAATAATATGAAACTAATTGTTACCTCAACACATTCTGGGTGAGTCTTTGCAAACTCTTTCCAGTCGTCGACAGAGTAGTGCTTGTGGATCGCAGTAAAAAGGCTAAACTGATAGAGGACAAAGAATGGAAAACAATGTAATTAAATGTAACATAATTCACAATATTTGTCTTAATAATGATATAATCAATTGTTTAATTACGTGGAACGTGAATGTATTATATAGCAGTGGCACTATTTCTCGTGTGGGCTGTGAAGTATGTGTAAGTATGTTTGAAGTGAGCAGTACAGTCAAACGGTTAATCTGACCTGGTGTAAAACTACGGCCATCTCAAACGTCCCGACCGTGTCCATGTTGGCAGCAATGATGGGGATCCCTGTGTAGCTTTTATTTGAATTTCTGAAGGTGAAGCTCCTCATTAAGTCCACCTATCATAACAGTTACCGGTATTAGTAAAACGTGAATATATTTAAATAAAATGGTAAAAAGGTGCCTTTCAAGACACTCAAAGAATTAAATATGCAAAATACAAAATAATAAATCAATTACAATTATGAAATGTACAGTGAAGGACAACAACATATTAAAGTTTAGTTATTTTAAAATGTGTCCGTTAGATTTGAGAACAGGGAGTGGAATAGGTCTAAATTGGGTTATGGATTGACAAATTCCAATGTGAAGTACAAGTGAGTCATGCAGTGGTTTGACTGTAACAAGTCCACTACACATTCTTTCCAAACAACCAGACTGTGGCATAACCTGTTCACCCTTTCAAGTTTTATGAGCAAAATTGGAGTATTTGGAAAATAAACAAGAGAACTAAGTATTTGGGAGTCTTATTAGACCCACAGCTATTATTTGAATAATGTCCGATATCACTCATCACATTTTTGAGGTATAAGAAATAATCTAACCACCAATTCTGTAAATATTAATTCAGTGTGACTACCCCACCTAAATTACTTAAATTGCATCACAAGTTGGACTTTGACAAACAAATTTACACTTAAACTGGCTGAAACAATTTATAAAGTCATTTAAGGTGTATAAAAGGCCCAACAATTATCATTATTGCAGAATACTTGAAAAATATACATTTCTTAAGTGGACATTTAATTTTCATTATACAGAGGGGTTGTTGGACTAATTTCAAATTAACTGTCCTATTTTTGTGTGTATGCAAGTGTCTTTTTTTCTTTCCCTGTATTTGACACCAATTTGCCAAGGGATTGAAGATTATTTGCCACCCTGGCTATAATCTCACACGTACATACTAAATGTTAATCAAATACTCTAAAATGAAAAGTATCTAAATAGAAACACTGATGCTTGATTTAGTTAACAATTACTCAACACAGCAGCCTTTACTGACCTCACTCCTGGATTTGAGTGTGCTCCTCTTTGGGCGAAGTAGAACATCTTTGAAGTCGAGCTTGATATCATTTTCAATGCGCGGCATTTTGAAATTAAACAGTCTTGCAGCCAAAGTATGTTCTGTTAAAAGAAGCATCAGTCAGATCAGCGGTCTGAATGCTCACTGGCATTCATGGGTTTCAACTTCCTGTTTATAGGTGATATTTTTTACCATTCAATAAGTAATTATATTTTGCTTGGCTTTGTCAACTGCTTAGCAACAGTGCTAGATTTTCCTCTCTACAAAACCCATGGATTATGTGGTGTTCAGATTCTTGAATGTGAAGTCATACTCTCAGATGAGGACAAGAGCCAGTTTTACCTATTGATCACATTGAATTTTCATACGACATTCAAATTAGCAAATGTTGATAAAATATTTGATAAAATTACTAAAATGTTTGATAAAATGATGAGACCCAAGAAATGTGTTTATTATAACAAAAATCTGCATTTTGACCACATTCCTTTTAGCTCCCCCCTTTTCTGTATTAAAAATTATATTAGAGAATGTTGTGATGTCATCAGTAACCCAGCAATATGCAATGGAAATGTATTACCAGATTATAGTTATTACATATTAATAACCCATGTCAGGAATAGCAAGCTATAAACACACACAAAAACATAAAAACCCAGCAACTGAACCACGCCACATGGGTAAAGTCTAGGTGAAAATATTCAAGGTTGGTCGGTTCAAACAGTACACTAACAAGGTTAACTGTTAACAGACACACGCATAACATCCTTTAAAAGAACATAAAAATAATCTTCAGCTATAATGAATACTGTCAATTTCATTAAAGCTTAATTACCTCGAGAATATTATCTGGACGATCAGAGGATACCCGCTTTGTCGAAGTATGGTACGCTTCCTTTCCACGTTGGAGCGGCCGTTACGCCGCTGTCACCCGTTTGTAGTTCTTTCAGCGCGTCATAACGCAGACAAACATCGAACAATAAACTACAAAGGGAAACCTTGACGTAGGCTACTTGTCGTAAAGACATTTTCAATAATATATCAGATGCCTAATGAAACATTTATCTATTGTGTGATTTTTGTGATAAAGTAAGCAAATAAATACCTCAAAATTAAAATAAAGTGGGAACGGAACTCTACACCGAAACATTAAGGAGAGTCGGTCGCTTTACTGCGAAACACAGGAAGTGCTCTTTCGTTTTAGAAAAAAATACTTCTAATTTCCACAACTTTTATTTTTTTGTACAACATCGTTAACGTGCATTATAAATTTGCACATATTGTTCAAACTAATAAATCTACAAGATGATAATTAAAGTTTATGTAACTACACTTCAAAATGTTTTTAGTACAACAGAGAAGAAATAAAAGACATCCAATATAAAACAATAGAAGGTAAAACACACGTGAACCCAAAGATTTGTCCCATTTTGCCTACAAAATGTCAAATTTGCTAGTTTTCAATTTGAGTCCGAATGTGATTTTTTTCAATTTTTCTAATGTCATAATGTCTGTCCAATTTTTCATTGTTCGTGCATTTGGTGTCATCCATTTTTTTGTGAGGGCCTTTTTCGCTGCCGTCAAGAGGATGCTCCAGAGATTGTGTTCATGGCAGGAGCCCTGAGGCCCAAATACATAGTTCTGAAATACAGAGCGTAAAATACTATTACTATTAAACTACTGTTGTGGTGAAGAAGGAGCTGAGACGAAAGGCAAAGCTCTCGATTTACCGGTCAATCTACGTTCCTACCCTCACCTATGGTCATGAGCTTTGGGTAATAACCGAAAGGACAAGATCGCGTATACAAGCGCTGTCGAAATGAGTTTCCTCCGCAGGGTGGCTGGGTGCGCGAGATAGGGTGAGGAGCTCAGTCACACAGGAGGAGCTCGGCGTAGAGCCGTTGCTCCTCCATGTAGAGAGGAGCCAGCTGAGGTGGCTCGGGTGACTGTTCCAGATGCCTCCTGGGCGCCTGAGGTTTTTCGGGATATGTCCCACCGGGAAGAGGCCCCAGGGATGACCCAGGACACGCTGGAGGGACTATGTCGCTCGGCTGGCCTGGGAACGCTTCGGGATCCCGCTGGAGGAGTTGGAGGAAGTGTCTGCTTAGACTGCTGCCCCCGAATAAGTGGAAGAATATGGATGGATTATTAGTCTAGACTCACTTCTTTCTTATTGCTCCCTTGTTTCCTTAATTTAAAAAGGCCTACGTATTGACTAAATTCAACATTCTACTTCTATATGTTTTCACAGACATTCACTGGAAAGAGATAGAAATTGACATTGAGCCTACAGACAATTTTTTTTTTTTTTGAGTAAATATAATACATATTCACTTAATTATATTAAGAGCCTATACTAGACTATACTGCGTATGCTTTCAAGAATGATGAGAAAACGGCAGCAGATTATAAAATCCAGGGCGGCTCTGTTCTACGTTTTGTGCTCGCATTGCGATTGAGTATGACTTAAGTGCTACTCTACCAGACATGGACACCTGTATGCTAAGCCTTTGTAACCATCACTTTGAACTCACTGCACCACATAGACCTACTGTATATGGGCAGACTAAAAGAGAGAGGTGAGAAGAGGTGATGAAAGTACTATTCTTTCACAGCAGGAGTCTGCCCTTATTAAAGGTGTGCTAGCAATGCTGCATTACTGATTTTTAACGTAAGGCTCTTTCAATATTTGATCAATACTTTGGTCTCCTCAACATAGCAACAGAATTAAAACAGACATCAGTCTTAATCACAGAAGAGCAGAAATAGTTTTTGATTGATTTAAATATATATAGACATAAACTATAATCCTCAATCTTCTTGAAGCTTTTATTTGAGGAACTCAAATCATGTGTGATTGATGGTTTGTTTTGGGGTTTCCCTGTTGGGGGATACTGTTTTCTTTTTTTTTTTTGTGTGCCAAGTAAACAAAGCTAAGCTTCACTTTGCAATGTGCATAAGTAAATGAAAGGTGCAAGTAATAAATGTACAGGTTCTTTTCTTTGCAAATATTATTATATCACTGTTCTATCCTAATGAGGAAATACATTTACCACATAACTTCAAATATGTATACAGTAGCTTTATTATATTCCACACAGTGAAAAAATGATGGTTTACAATGTGTTACAAACGACTCAAATTATGCCGACATTTGTAAGTGGTTTTTATTTTAAGCCAATATAAAACCTGTGTTTTATATTAATATTCTTCATACCAAAATACATATTGGACTTCAGATACTCTGTTCCCTAACGCATTCTGACCCTCATCTTATTCATTCATGCATGCTGAAATGGTGACCACTTGAATTGAGGAATTCCTGAGGAAAACAAGTCTCATGTAAGGAGGATATTAACAGATAAAGACCAATAGGACCACTTTTAGCTTGACCAGTGAGCCACATCCACTTTGTTTATATGGGTAGAATAGTCTGGCTGCTTGATCAGGATTTTTTTAACTCATATCATGCGAAGTTTTTGGCAATGTGTATCAGTAAAGTAGTGGTAATGCCCTGAGGCACGAACATTACATTAGGACATATGCATTGAAGTAAATCTACACAGACAATGGCAGACAACTGAAATCACTCCACTCTTCCTGTGTTTTTCTTGCTGGTGTCTTTGCCCATATTGCACTAAAATCTAATATGTCATTAAAAAAAAAAGAATAACAAAAGAGAGCAATATATTAAGGTGAAAACATGCAAGATAAAGAATCCTTTGCCCATTAGTTTTTATACAAACATTAATGTTGGTTTAAGTTTAAAAGAGACACAGAAATTAAATTAAAACCCAAGTGTAGTGTCCATAGATAATCTATTTAAGGCAAAAACCTTAATTACACACTTTACAAGAGTTTGCAATATACCCAGATATATGTGCTACTGTATACAAAACTAATGAACTTCTCAAAACTAATAACACAACATAAGGTATACAAAATGATCACAATTTTAAAAAAGCATCGTGGAATCACAGTAGCCTTTAACACTGTACTTGGATAGAATATTATATGACTTGATTTGAAAAAAATATACAGCTTTGATGTGTTATTTGGGAGACATGGCAAGAAATATTTATCAAAATTACTGTCATAGATTTGCTGGTTAAAATAAAAACCGTTGGAGTGTACAGCGAGTGTGTGGTTTTAGATGGGATAAACAGACTGATAGTTAGCAAATGTAGACACATGTCGAGGACATTTATTGCACTTTTGAAGGATCCCTTACAAATGGGATTGATTGTTTGTTTCTGTGCCATATTTGGCATGGAAATGACAGACTAATGTAAAATCCACACCAAATATTACTTAACAGCATGGAGTACAGAAACCTGTGTTCTTTATGTGTGCCCAGACATTGAGCGGTATGTGTTGGTAAAATAATGACACTTTTTTAGCTGTTTGCTTTAAGATTGTCTTCATCCTCTTTCGACAAAGGAGATTTGGCTTCTGTCATCTCCTGTCCTTCATCTGCACTGCTGCTTTCTGCTGGGTAGACCACCACGCACAGCTTTTGCCCCAAGTATGTCATTTTGTCTGGATAAAAGTTATGACATTGCATGTTAGTGGCATGTATTTATTTAAACAAATCTCCAAAACAAAACATGTTCTGTAATATGACATACCGACTAAAGTATCAAAACACTGAGGCTTGTTTTTCCAGTAGACTCCCAGGAAATAGACGGGGACGCCGGTGAGCATGATGGCCAGGCCAGTGCCGCACACCACGGGTTCAGAGTATAGGGAGAAGATGAGCAGGAATGCCCAGAAGATAAGGTAAATGACCGGCCAAATAAGGCTGACCTGAATGCACAACAAAAATATACTTTTCAGAATGTTGTGATACACTTCAGAGATTTTTGCTGAACAGAATTATCAAAAGGAGATAAGTACAAATAAGCTCAACTTTATACTTTAGTTTACCTTGATTGGTCGGTGCATATCCGGTTGTTTAATACGTAACACAATCTGCCCGGCAACAGTCACGCCGTAAAAGAGGTAGTTGATGAAGCCCACATAGTTAATAAGAGTATACATGTCACTGGTGCACAGCATGAGAAGAGTAGATAGACACTGATGAAAAAAGAAAAGAAAAGGTTAAAAAAGTCTTAACTAGGCATCTATTACAAGGCATGGAACTGTCTATCATGTACTTGCTTGTTACTTACAGTAAAGAGCAGAGCAGGGATGGGAGTGCAGCGTTTGACATGGATCATGGCCAAAAGGCTAGGGAGGTGGCCTTCTCTAGCTCCAGCAAAGAACAAACTGCAAACAAGTGATGCAAGAAAGTGATATTTGAAAATAAAAATTAAAAAATACAACTACGTGCACAATATTGCAAAAATAAATCAATTAAAATAATGAATATGCAAACGGACCGTGAAGAGGTAAAGAGGGATCCATTGACTCCTCCAAAGGTAGACAGCGCCACAGAAATGGGCATGATCCAAGCCATGACACCAAGGAGTTTCTCACCAAATGTCTGTGTAAACATATAGGTGTATTAATACTATAATCAAGTTCATGTTCTGGTACAAGGGAAGTCTATTCTATTATGTATTCTTAGTCATATGCGTCATATGTTGGGAGATGAATTCAGCGCTCCAATGCAAGGTAATACTTATTTTTTTCACCACTAGAGGGCAACATAGTCCTAGTCATGGTCTTTTTCCTCCTATAGGTTGGATCTCATGATGACACAGATCAAAATTACTTCTCACCACGGCAACAGCGTTTGAGGCCAGTAGCTCCTGAGGACTCATGGCTGTGACATAAGCAATGTTCGCAAAGACGTAAACAAAGGTCACCAGGGGGATGGAGATGAAGATGGCACGAGGAAGGTTCCTGTAGACCATATGGGGTGTTTAGGAAACATTTATAGACAGGACAACTGGATTTTGGGTATAAAATCAGAGGCGTAGAAGTCACAAAGTGATTATGATAGCCTATTAAAAATGACATTCACAACCTGTGATTGGAGAAGGAGAGTGAAGTGCACAAAGACAAGGTTTGAACTAGTGACCACCAATTTGATAAAAGTAAATAAGTATAATTAATATATACTAATTTATGCTTTGGTATTCATCAACAGTGCTTACACATATGGATCCACCAGCTCTTCTGTTACATAGTTGAGGAAGTTCCACCCTCCATAGGCGAATGAGCCTTGTAGAAACGACAATGCAATCAAACCCACATCATAGTCCTGGAAAGGCTCAAAGGCATTGACTGGCTCCAGCCAATAGTACTCTCCTGTAGATGAAAAAGTAAGTAAGGTACATTTTTTATGTTGGACTTCAATCAAACTACAGTATCAGTAATCAATAATCTGTTTTAAAAGCTTTTGTGCCTTTGTTGCCCTCATTCTCTGAACTCATTCACTGAACCCTTTGATCATCTTGTTGTTTCGGGGACTTCTGTTCTTTGGCCCTAATGGTAACTGGCCCTCCATCATGTTGTGAATGCAGATCCACAGAGGCCTGGTGCTGACTTTAGCTCTGTGAGTTTTAACTATGAGGCCCTGACAAAACCCACTGACTCTGATGATGTCCCAATAGACATCAAAATGTTCGGAGCGACTTGGCAAATACGGAGAGCTTTACACACTTTTTCCACTGATAATCATTTTACAATGGTATTTTTGTTTTCTGCCTGTGTTGTGTTCTGTAACTTTTTACTGGACATAGATACTGGGGACTTACCTTTGCAGATCTGTACAATGCCCATGATAATGATGAGGCATAGAGCTAATAGTTTCCCTGCAGTGAAGATGTCCTGGACTCTGGTCGCCCATCGCACACTGGAGCAGTTCACCCATGTCAATAGCACTGAAGATAGGAGGAAACATTGTTATTTAACTCCTAAATCTAATTATTTCGAAATATCTTTTCCTAGTTGAAGGTCATACCATCTGGTACAAAAATGCAGAAACTGTTTTGTTTTTTTTATTTCCCAAATTATGAAAATTGCACAACTTGAGAAATACAATGAGTTACTGTCAGTGATAAAACTAGACTGAAAGAAGTCTTGATGTAACAGAATTTCACTCTAGGGGCAAAGATTAAAAACATGTCTTCAAAAATCTTCATCGACATTTGGACATGACAGTGTGTCACGTGTTATCTCTGAAAGCCTTCCGTACAATTTTGTCATTTAGATGAATATACACTGTTCATTCTCTTCATTGCGCTAATGATACGATATCAGTTTTATTAATACCGCTGCATTTGGGCTTGGACTTTTACCCTCATACAGTATAAGCAGAGAATACAGATGGAACATGTTTCTGAGAGCAAAAGGGTTCAGAACAATGGGGTTCTATTAAATCAGGCATGTCCAAACTATGGCCCGGGGGCCAAATGCGGCCCTCAGACTAATTTTTGTTGGCCCGCTGCAATGTTGGTCCAAACAACAAAAAGTAGTTCTTTTTACTGTAAAATTAGCATTTTGTTGTTATACCAACCTAATATTAATGTTCCAAGTCTTATTAAAGGTGTGGAGGATCTTCAAAACTATGTCAAATGCAAAATTTCGAATGATTCACTTTATTGTCAGGTTGTCTGTGGCCCTCTGCGGCCCTTGGTGGAAAAAGTTTGGACACCCCTGTATTAAATAATGGCAATTGCTGGTTTATTATGCAAGATAATGGGCCACAAATGTATAGATAAGGACATCCTTTTGTCATATTGTATTTAATTCATGTATTGATCCTTTGCATATATTTTTCCTCTGTGGTCATCAATGGTCTTTGAGAGAAATATTATATACAAACATACCATGCTATTTCACTTTCTCTGAAATGTAGAGGCCCTAAAGCTGAGTATACACATCTGCACGCTCTGCACCCATGTGAGCTTCGAACTTGCTGAGTTAACCACAAGCTTGCAGAGAAAACATGACAGAGTTACTGTATGAACTCTTGCTATGCCATCTGTAGGAAGAGATGGGGCCCCAGGGACAGACCCCCCCCCCCTTGTCACTGTTTTTGAAATGGTACACCTTGGAAAAACCTGCCCAGTGCAACAATAGAGCAACCATGATTGTTGCACATGAAATCCAGTTATGACTGAATTGGTAGGTATAGGTAATCCACAAAAACAGTTACAGAAAATGCCAATCTTCAACTTCAAAAAACAAAGATTAAATCATGGCCAGTTGGGAGGAGACAACCTATCACCCATTTTTTCCTTCGATAACAACGCCATCAAAACAAAGCAAAATTCTTTTGCTCATCTTTTTCCCCAATAGCTATTCAAAGCCAGTTCGCTTTGGGGATTTTAACTGGAGACAGGTTCAACTGTTCAAGTGGGACAGTGAGGCTGCATAAAAACATGATGAAACTTGCTCTTTCTAGTCATTTGAAAGTCAAGTTGATGCCAAAGGATGTTCTTTCTTGTAAATTTTAGTTCTTGCCTTTTTTTTTTTTAAACTGCAAATCCAAGTTTTTCCCCCCTAAATCAGCCTAAGTAAACAATCTAGAGCATGGGGTTTAATGTATGGAACAAGGAACAAAGCAAGAGAACAGACATATTTCGCACAGAGTTGACCGTCTGTAGAGCCTGTGTGGTATGTAGCATTTGAGTGTAATTTACTCATTGTCGAATTTATCCATCTATCTTAACACACATCACTGGTCACTACAACTTTGGCTCTTTCAGCATAGCAGAGGTCTCCTTACTGACTGTTGACCCCAGGGTTAAAATGCAGAAAAGATACAATGAAACAAACAAACGCTATTTGTTTTCTACCTTCTGTTCAATATAACAAAAGGTCTATTATAGCTCTAATCTGAAAATATTTACTTTTTATCAAAAGTCTGTGTCAGATTTGGGACTAGGAGAACAAAAGATTTGCTCGCAATTGTCCTAAAGTAACCTGTCTAAGCTCCTTAGAGACCAACTTTGGGAGCACAATTTTGTCTTTTTCTTTTACTCCCATAAATAGCTCTAAACTTTAGAGTCTAAACAAACACTGATAATGCTTACTCTATAAAAGATCAATTTGTTTTGCAGTATAAGTGATGCTTACATAGACAAACCGCCGCTAGGATACGTAGGCCAATCTCGGGCGGAAAGCATGTGGGAAAGAGGGGCTGCAGCACGTAGTTGGAGAACGTCAGTGCAATCACAGCTTGGTTGGTGGGATAAATGACCAGCACTGCAATCCACAAACGCAAAAATCTGAAATAAAGATAGAAACAATGATGATGACAATACAATACAGTTCAATACTTCAATGTGATCATTGTTTGTGCTTCTAAATTGACCCAGGATTGGGACTGAAAAAAGGGTATTGTCTTGTGATTGCTCATAGATAACTATTACGCATCTGGCTGTCTCAGACCAATTTAATTTAAGTAGTATGTCTTTCAGTTGACCATATCATGTGCACTTAAATCATCAAGTCTTAACAATTATAAGAATGCAATACCCTATATCCTTAAGCCATTTGGTTTTAGGGTAACCGCACTTGTAACCTTATTGAACCCGGGTACATTGGCCTGCAGTGGTGTAAGCCCTGTCACAAGTGGCACCAATAATCACTGGAGCGACACTAACAGAGAGTAACATGTGGCTTTTCCATAAAATTCTCTGAAAGCTTACATAGGGATCATTACACCTGACTGGGTTGAATGGATTATATGAGGCTGGTATGCATTTGTGAGTTTAATGTAGAAAATGTTGGTTTAGAAGCAGCCATTTGGCAAGAATCTCACTGCTATGAGATGGAAACCCGGCTCCAACAATTTGCTAAATGTCTCTCCTCACTCTTTACCCCTTTTCACAAATGCTGTTCTGAAGCAATGAAACAAATTGTACTTCATGGGTGTAACCTGTCCACCGGTGTTCAACAAAGAGCCTTTGAACTGAAACCATTGTGGAACAGTTTTACTAGCGCTTCCCCTTTTCCAAGAGCTTGCCCAGCTGTGATGAGAATATTTCATAGTAAAATACCTGCACAAAAGACCCTGGAACTGCATAAACAAATGATCTATGGATTATGTTTATTTATCTAAAAACAGAACCTGAATGTTCATTGAAGTTTAAAATAGGTAACTACTGCAAAAACAACCACTGGCTGTTTTGTCTACCTCAAATCCGTTCCCAAAAATACCTTCACACAATGTATCTAGGCTTTGGAAACGGAACAATGGTCTAAGATGTTCACAATCTGGCACAGTATGTGAAACTAACATACTATATTGTTTAGAACAAAAAAATACTATATGTTCCCACACATTTACTGAAAGCACAGAGAGATGAAGTCAAATTTACCACAACGCACATAAGTTTAAAGCTGTTTTGGAGCATGTTTTGAAGGATGAGCCCTTTTGGATTTAAATATATTGGTTTCTTGTCATTCTATAGCCATATGGTTGAGGAAATGAGGCCAATTTCTACATTTTAATTTTATAATAATGAGATAATATATATTTACCCAGCCAAACCACCAAAAATGTCCTTCACGTAAGCGTAATCGCCTCCAGATTTGGGGATGGTGACCCCCAGCTCAGCGTAGCACAGTGCACCAATGGCAGTGATAATGCCGGTGATGATCCACACGATGAGAGCCACACCCACAGAGCTGGCATTCTCCAAGACGCCTTTCGGACTGACGAAGATCCCTGAGCCAATGATATTACCTGCAAGACAAGACAGAAAAGTCAATTAACAAATGCATTAAATTTAAGATACACAATGTAGCTTTCCTGGTGGATAGTCCGACCTCCAGAGATGGTACTGCTTTCCCTGGAATGTTTCACAGTATGGTATTTAAGCTTGTCTATGCTTTTTCATCAAGCTGACCTGTAACTTGGCTTGGTGGCGCCCCCTGCTTGTTTCCAGATGGATACGCTTAATGCCATACTGTGGCACATCACCATGAGACAAGCAGCTGGCTGACCTTCCACCAGAAAAATTACATATAATTCTATTTGGATATGTAATACTAAATAGCATGATAGAGTTAGGTTGTATACCCATAGTGGTATAATGAACAACTGCATATACTTTCCCATGTGCTACATTGAAATCTTGCACATTGACAAAAAATGTATCTGTAAGAAAAAGGTCTAAATAAATTAATAATAGCATATATAACAAGGAAAGTATTAGCTGAGCGCTGGTAATAAAAGCTAATAGGAACTTGAAAAGTGCTGACAGTATTGAGACTGAGGTACTGGGACAGGACAAATGGGTAAGAGGGTCAGAACCAGCGGCAGAGAGAGGTGAACACACTATGGCAGACAGAGCACAACTACGACAAGCTAAATGAAGATCAACATAACACAATCCATGGTTCAACTAACTACTTCCCAACTTTAGGTTTAGTTGAGTGGCTTACATTGTTAATAAATATCATACTTACGACTCAATAGTCTTTGTAGTAGACAATTAAGCAAACATAGAAGGTCAGGTGTGTTAAAATTTCAGGAGAGAAAGTGAATTATATTTGAGGTGCCTTTCCCTATCAAGAAAAACAACAACTGTAAAGTAAAATCTATTTTATCCAGTCAAAGGTCAATTGGCAGAGTTGACAATGGTCCTATTCTCACTGAATCCAAAAGGCAATAAACTAGCTGGTGGGGCAAAGGTTAGGTTTGGAATCATTACATTTTACACGTGTTGTACAGCGGCATTTTACAGTTCAAAAGTCAAATGTGAAGTAGAAATGATTTAATTACGTTTCAAATTAAACTTCAATCCATCGCTCATTCCCATAGTCCTAAAGTCCAAGGGTAATGTAGTATTATTTATTGCATCAGAAAACATATCCATCTACTGATTTTGAGCCCTCTACACTATGGCTTAAATCTAAACATATGGCAGATCACATGTATAACTCTCAACTGTGCACGTGCATGGTCCCCCTGTAAAACCGCCACTCACTCGTCCCATGGGTATCATGTGCTGTAGATATGTATGCTTATGTAACTTTCAGGTAAAAAGGCAGAGGTGTGATAGCATCCCACCTGCAGTTAAGTTGACATGTTTATTGCACAGGTGGTCTTGCTATATGCTATATGTTAAAAAGAATGAGGACGCGGCATTTTTCAGGCATATACACATTTAGAATATCTTAGTTTTACCCTATATCCACTCACTCTCTTTTTCACTTTGCTGATATATGCCGGGCATCTCATTCATGTTCCTAAAGTGTTAGAGCTGCTGACTTATGTGGAATCTGTAAGTTTCCTGTTTCTTTCTGCAGCTTGCACATCCTTTTGTCTTTAGTCAGGGACTCTTTTAGACACACTGATGCCAGATTTCATTGTCTCTGCAATTTGTTGTTAGGGGACTTTAAGCACAACTTGACAACAATTTAAACCCAAATTTTATTTGATATTATTCACCGTGTTATGCGAACTATCTTAATTTCCCACCAAATATATATAAAGTATTTTAACTGTCAAACATATGAATAAGCATTTTCAACCAGATTTTAAAATCCTGTTTTTTGTTGTATTTCATTTTTTCTAAAGAGAAAAAATGTTTTTTCTGAGCTTCTCACATGAGGGAAAACTTGTATTGTACAGTTTGTAATGTGTTTTATTCATGATATATCCTACGGTGATTGAGCACATGCAAATCTATACCACCAGCAGCAGACAATGAATACTAATAAGCCTGCAGTTGCATTGTAAAAGATCAAAGAATCTTGATAATCAGCCTATAAATCCTTGCACAAACAGTCCCATTTGCTCTCAGTGTGAAAGTCTTATTAAAACAATTACCGATCTTTAGCGACACGCTACCTGGCCCTCAGCCACAATTGCGCCTCAATTAATTTACAGCATGTGAATTTTTACTAAACTCAAGCTATTCATAAATCTGGTTGCAATTAATCTACTCAAGTATTGGTTCAGTGTTTCCTTTTTTTTTTTTTTTTTTTTCTTTTTTTTTTTTTTTTTCAGTAAAGAAGATTTGCTTGATCCAATCCAGTTAATCACTGTCAGGGCGGGGCTGTCTTTGTAGTACCCAAAAGATCACTTTGATAATCTTGATTCTTGGCACGTTTCTGGACTTTATGTCTGAGTGGGTAAATGATAAATGCCTTTGTACACTAGCCATAAAAGTATTTGATGTCGACGTCCCTGTTTCATGGAAGACTTAATGCTCACAGTCAAAACCTGCCACATGACCAGGAGTTCTCCTGATTAAACCATGAATGGACTCTGAACTGCCATAAAGCCTCAAAGTTGGCACACGGGCAAATTGCTGCTAGTAAGTCTATAAATAATTAAAAAATCTTGAATGGGGCAACATAAGAACAACTTTATCGGGATCCTCTCTTCAGCACCTCTCCTCACCTCCCACTTCAGTCTTGACTCCTGTTACCATGGAAACGTGTGAATGAATAAGTTCTAACGTTCTCCTGAATCACCTCAAGGTCATTTGAGACTGACCCAAAGACTGACCACATGCTATGCAGGCAAACTGGCGTCATATTTCATACAAACATTGGTAATGATTTGGACATTGGACATGATATCGGACGATAAAGTTAAAATCAAATAGGCCTATTGTTTATAGATTTGCCAATCACTATCAAGTGTTTAGTCTGTGACTTAAGGTCCAAGTCCTTCTTCTTTGAACAAATCAACATTAACCCTTGCACCTATATCCAATCAGGAGTCATGTTAGAATTTTGGTAAAGAATTAGAATTAGATTATGTTGGCCAAGTTGCCAGTTACATGCAAAATTTGGATGGCACAAGACAATTAAAGTATATATGAGTGTAAAAACTAGATGAGATACAAAATATTCAATAATTCAATAATTGGTACACTTAAGCAATCGTGAAATATGCTGTTAATGTGTAATGTGAGTTTATGAAGTAATGTAGGCCAATTTCCAACTGTATAATCTAATCTTGTCACGAATAAACAAGTTTAGTCTGCACAAACAAAACAGATATGTTGGCAGTTAAAGTGTTGAACGGATTAAAAGGCAACTGTTGATTAACTTTTCATAACCTGTCTCATTCCTCCCCAAGTTATACCTAAAGTTTGACGTTTTTTCTGGTTGCAAATTATGCCTGTTCTTAATAAGGCAAGAGAAAATAATTGTGCCCTGCTTTACAGAATTATAAGATTAAGTCTATCCTCAAAACTCTGCAGAACCCTTGTCTCAAACATGCCTCAAGTTTTACATGTACACATTCAATTATATGATATGGAAACAATCTACTGTCCAACACGTTTGAATGTTTATGATTCAGTGTGATATAGGCGCTCCATAAAAGACTTACCAACGATGATGCCACAGGCGCTCACAAGCCCAATCTCCTTCTTGAGCGCCACCCCTCCTCCTCCAGAATCCTTCTCAGCATCCTTAGCGGACCCTGACGTGCTGCTCCGTTGTCTCGGACCGTCTGACATGGTTTTGCTTGCCTGCTCTCTCGCTTCTTGTTTTTGGGACGCTACAGTTGACGCTGTTGCTTTCCGTGCGTCTGGGTAAGTCCTTGTGCGCTCGGCAAGGTTCACTCCACTACTACGCGCCGCACTTATCTGATTAGTTGTGCTGTCAGCAATTTACGACAGTGGAGGCTTTCGGGTTGTCAAAAAGCACCAAACGAGTGTAGATATCAACAGCAAAATGACCTAAACACGTGCTTCGTGTTTAGAAATGCCTTTGTGCCAAACGTTTTCTTCTGCGCAATCCCGTAATGTTGTGTAATCTTTATGCTTATTGAAAATAAAAAGCCCCCCTCAAGTCCTGATACAATTGATACCCCGCATATTCCAACAGAAATGCAATGTCCCTTTATCAGATTGTTCGGAAATATTTGACGAATATAAACAAAAAGTTAGTGTCACCTTTTTCCTGGTTGGAGTCAAAAACACATCCTTTCCCAAAATAAAATACTCCAGGGTAAAATATTCACTTCAGGTTAGCACACGTTTCTTAACACAACCAACCAGCTTGTGGCAGAGAGTTTATATTTGCACAAATATAGGCCTACACGTTCTCGTTCATATGTCGTACAGTAAGCCACGCCCTTTTTTGTTCAATCCACCAATCCTTCAACTTGTTTTCCTCCTGTTTTTTGTCTCAAGCCACTCCCTCTTGGGTCAGACCCATCAGCTGCTTGGGACCAGGTGGAGGATAGAGTAGACCTACAGTACTTTTCCTACTTAGAATGAAAACAGAACATCCGATGGGGAATAACAACCCCTGTGTACTACTACTACTATGTGTTTTGCCCACTGGACTCCCACTGTCACTTTTTTTGTTTTTGTTTTTTGTTCCCACCGAAACTTTATATCTCTTGCACCACCAAACCTTCATAACAAAATAACACTCTGTCCTTATTATTAAGGTTTAGTCTTCACACACACGACTGCCACCTTTGGAGCAGTCTTCTTACTCATTCATACTTTATTATTCCAGATACAGCAGCAGAGTCTAAATTTAGACTTTCACTATGATGTCACCATTCACTGCAAGCGTGGCATGGCATGTAAACGCAGTACAGGAGCAACTGCACACATGGGGTCAGTCAGAAGAATACCACCAAAATGTAGGCTACTTCCTAAAACTATAGTTCTCTTTTTTGTAATGAAGCATTTGATGTCGGTTTTAAACTTCGTACAGTGTGTGAGCAAAAGTGTTATTGCACAATACAAACAAAAGTATAATAAGTGTGCAATTATTGCTTGTATTATTTTATTGTATGACCACTAATATTTATTATGATCATGACTATGTTATATTATTATTATTATTATTATTATTATTATTATTATTATTATTATTATTATTATTATTATTATTATTATTATTATTATTATTATCAATTAACCCATTATAATACACATTCAGCATGAATTACTCTGCAAAAACAAACAAAGAACGTGCTCATGTTTGCTTATCATTCAGGCGGAGTCTAAATTCTGGATTAAATTCTTGTTCTTTATGTGCACATCAAAGCATTTGTGTAGTTTAGGCAAGGCAAGTTTATTTGCAGAGCATAGTTTGTCCGCAAGGTTATTTCAATGTGCTTTATAGAAGAAAATAGGCATTAAAATTACACTACAAACAATTAAAAACATAAATAATAATTATGAAATTAAGTTTAGAAGAGTGCAGATAATGTGAGAATGTGAGTGCTCAGAAAATAGGTCAATGGAAAAGTAGGCTGTATATAATCAAGCTTGTGAACAAACTTTTGTGAGTGCCAAATAGATCACAGCCCAGTGATCTTTGTATCAGCTCCATGCACAGACAAACTGAAGGAGTTGGGTTAGAAGGGTATGATATAATTGCCTTTACAGAAAAACTCAATATTATACAAGATTAAAATAGAATAATTCATTAGTATACTACTGTATTTTCAAAACAATGTATTTACAATCCATAAACAGATTTTGTATCTGCACGATTAGAGATTCTTTAAAAGCTGTTAGGACTTACCGGTATATACATTCGAGCCATGTTGTCAGAGGAGCACACTGTTACCTCGTAATCCTCACCTTTGTGTATAATTGGCTAGTTCTGACAGTCCAAGACAAATATGTAACTTGATCTCAATGCTGATCACACCATGCAGTTAACAACTCAAATTTGTGAACCTGAGTCTTTCACCAACGACATTATGACTTTCTGTGAGCTGTAGACTTGTGTTTTATTGTAGAAAAGCACAGATTCACCTGAGAGACCATGGCGTTTCCTGTTCAACTGTTGACCTTTGCAGAACAAAAGGCTGTGACATAAATCAAATGCTAATCTATGTGTTAAAAGCCCATAATGCTAGCTTCATGCACTAAACAGCACCAATAGCACTTTTTGCACACATAACAAAAATGTAACTGATCTTCCCTTAAATCCAACCTGGTTATCTTCAAAAACAGTGACCTAGATTCTTAACATGTGCTGGCAAACTTGGGCAGGTGTGTATTTGTATTGTGTTGATTGAGGAACATACTGTACTAATGATTCTACTCACTCACTTTGCACATGCACCACTGGAGTGAAATACAGCAGGTCAGCAGGGCAGTTTGTTGACACCTTTAATGGACATAAGACTTTATGTTCTAGTTAAATGATGCTTCAACATTGAGTTGGTACAACAGTTAATTTAGGCCACAAATCTTAAATCCTCCTCTCAACTGGATTCCTCATCCTTGTTCTGCCTGATCTTCTGTAAAATTGCGGGACAAAGCCAACTCAAGGAGACATAATATGCTCTTTTCGGACACCTTAGTATTAAACTACAATATAAATAGATTATCAGCTTACATTTTGTTCATTATAAACTGTATTATTGATCTAAAACTACTTAGTAATAGAAACAGATCTACTGACCTCCTGTTGAAAATAGCAGAATTTATAAGCTCTCATCATGTCATTTCACCGTAATATCCAGCGGAGTGTCATTTTAATGTTTTTATTTTTGTCATTTTAATGTTTTTATTTTTGTTATTTTAATGTTTTTATTTGTAGAATAATCACAACTAAGTACCCTGTACTAGTTGTGTACTTGTGGGAGGGGATAGGGGGTAGGGGAAAACAAAAATGTTCTGAGCATTTACGCCTCAGTTGCAGGAAAATACAGAATCACTCAAGCATGCAGGAACCAATCAAAATACAACTTTGATGAAGAAACACTGTTAAAAGCTCATTAAAGTTGATTTGACATAATATGTCCCCTTTAACATTGGCATACAGTTCCATTTGATTAGATTTATTTACAGGATTAATTGATTTTCTTGTTATCATCTGTTTCTTGTTTATGATTAGATCCCCAAACTAAGATAACCCCAAAAACACACTGATTACATAAATACCTCTATTGTTTGTTTAATTTCATTTGCTATTTTGGTATTCTGTTTATTAATCTTTCCAATTTTGTAACTATGCTACTACTTTACAAGGCAAGGTAACTTTAGGTTATTATTTTACCTGGTTATTTTTAGGGGACATTTGGCTGTGACGTTGCCTAGTAATATTCCACTGGCTTGAATTGTCATGTGGCCTGGAAGCTGTTAGCAGGCTGGAGACAGGTGAGGTGTGGTGTGAATGGGGGGAGTTTGCAGAGGTTATAGTGGCTCTCATTGATAAATGCAATTTAGTTTTAGTTTAGAAAGCGTTTGTGGCTCCAGGGGACGTACTGAAAGTGTGGAGTCTGGGCAGGAGAAAATCCATCAAAAAGGTTTTATGCTCTTAAATTCATCATCAAGGGAAAGCTACAGTGGTTAAGGTAAAATACAGAACAGGATTGTACTGACAACAAGAGTTTGTTTTGGTTGTTGAGTGTTTCAATCAGGCTTGACATTTAGACAAAAAATACCAATTGATAAGAAGTTGATCAAATTGGTATGGTTAAATCATTTGACTTTACGTACATACTCCTTTAATACATACTCCCATTACTACTACGTTACTATGAATGAAAAGAAAATAACAAAGAAAATAACAAAATTGGTCAAGTAAAATTGCACATATAAATCTAGCTACACAACGTTTTGTAGCTCTGTATTTTATGTAGATTTGTAAAACTACAAACCGACATGCAGGCCTTGTGCTCTGATTGACGACATATCTGTGTGTGAAATGTCTGACAGTAGGTGTGGTGATGAGGTTTGAACTCTTCAGGCATGTTCAGAATCACCAGTTACTTTATCAGTGTAGTAAAAGTACTTCCAGGGATCATCAACTCCAACGGATGGGTCTAGCGTGCCCAAACTCATTTGGTTGTACTATGCAAGTTTACAGACTGGTTTATTTCAATGCCTCAGTGGGTAGTCAATGCTAGAAGTGGGGATGATGATGAGATGTACAATAGAATTACACACTTTTGAGAACATAACTTTTTAGCATTTATGTTGTCAATGAGTTGCAATCCATACTCTCTGTGACCCACTCCTTCCCTTACCATACAGACTGATGTAATCATCCCAGCCACAAACACATACGTAACAGGGTCCCATGCATCCATGCTCCCCTGCAGGTGACAGATTGCTGGTTGAAAAAGCTTCAAGATTCTCCAGATAAGGCCGTTTAATGAATAACCCTGCTGTTTCGGGCTGTTTGCTGCTCAGTGGCTGGAAAATTAGGAGCAATAACATGCAAACACAGAGGTAATGACCAGGCGGCCTGACAGGGATCAATACAGTCAACAGGTACAATTCAAAGACAGAATGGGGATTCTTTTTGTTTCGGTACACGTTTCAGTTTACTATCAAAAAGAGTAGTTTGTATGATGACAAAGTTTTCCCTGGTTTACTGTATTTATTTGATTGAAATCAGAGCGATTAAACATTATTGCAGGTTTAAACCGGAAGTGTCACCAGAGGGGAAGTTTGAGCAGAATTATGAGTCCACTGAACATCTGACTCCCTTCTGCATTGTGATTGATTGTGCATGTTACTGCAGACATTTTGTATCAAGAGTTAGTTTGAGAAATAAATGAATGCCATACAAACAAAAAATAAGAAATGAGGTGCTTATATTTTACTCTTTTAATATTTGTTTAGTGCAATAATAATATTTCATCCGTCCTTGATCAAATCCACACCACACAAATTTGCAAATTTAACTCTCAAAGAAAAGAAAAGTTATACGTCCTTTGCATGATGGGACAAATCAAGGTTGTTTCCTTATCTTATCTTATACTCTACTACTGTTATCATTAACTTCTACTTCTACTTCTAGGCCTACTACAGCAAATGCCATTGTTAATGCTACTTAATGCCACAACAATATCTAATAAATCCCAAGGTAAATCCAAGCTGAGATGAGTTATCACTGAAACCATATTTGACTGTATTAGGTTTCATCAAAAGTTATCCAGCATTCAAACATTCCACTTGACATTGATTTGCAAAGTGTTTGTCACCATCCATTCTGTTCTGCTAGTCTCAACTGTATGTATGCAATCTCATTTATACCTCTTTGTTTAGAGAGTAATCTTATCATATCTGCTGCAATGGCATCTCATTGTCAATTTGATTACACTCAGTGTCAAGCTTGTAAACTGAAACAAAAGTTACAAACAGCTTGGATTGGTCCAGATGAAGGAGGGGCAATGTTATGTCATCTTGCAAAGGATTGGAACATGATGTATAAATGTAACCAACTCATAAGTATTACAGATGCCCAAAGTAAACAACTTTAAGAATCTGAAAATATGTAATTACCATATCATGACCCTATTAGGAGATGATAGAATGTTGGAGGCTCAAATGTCTCCACCCAGGTTTCTAGGAAGCTTTCCCCATTTGTCTTCCATGTCTTCCTTGAAAGTCATGCAATAATATGGTGTCTTGTTTATCCATAGGCACAAAATTATAAACACCTATTTAAAGAAGGGGTTGCTAAACATGGGTTACACAAGATAGAGAGAATATTAATTCAAAATAAGACTCAAGGAAGGGTTAATGTGGTGGAAAACTACTATGTAAAGAGTTTGGGGGGCGTTTGAGTGCGTGCGTTCCCATCCAGTGAGACAGTAATACGAGCCATGTGTTTACCATAACCCCCAAAAAACTGTCCACAAGCAACTTCCCTGTACAGTTTGTACAGATATATGCTGAGCTCAGGAGCTTGACCAAGAGTGAATCATGTATGTACAAAGAGCATTTGGGTATTAAAAATGGCAAAATACTAGATATATACAGTATGGACAGAGCAACAGTGTAAAAGTAACAGTGCAATAAGTAAGGTGTGTTCACAACAGTCACTTTAACTAACATCAACAACACTTTATCTACTGCACTACTAGTTTTGTGCTGTTGCTCTGTCCATATATATTTTGAATACATTGGATGGGCATCCTTTTGTGATGAAAGGGTCGTTTGCCTATACAGGGATTATACTGTAATGGATGAATGTCAGTGTAATCCCTCATTCGTCCAGGAGTGTTCGATTGTCGAAAAAGATTTCATTCTCAATCTGTGAAACAAGTCTGAGAACTCAGGTTTATATCCTACTCTGTTGAAACTAACTGAGATGGGCCTATTGTACCCTGACTTTCCCTCCTCACTGAGTACCTGATTCTTCATCTTAAAGCCACAAACCACTCTTTTGAAGACAACGAGGTGGAGATTCTGAGCAGGGAGAAAAGATGGTTTGAAAGAGGGGTTAGGGAGGCTATCTTTGTTAAAAAAGATAATCCTTCCTTAAAACGTTATGGAGGTTTAAGATTCAACCTTCCCGTTGTTTATAATGGTTTGCTGAAACCCTGGAGACGCCCGAGGCATTCGGATGCTAATCAGGTACCCAGTGAGGAAGGAGCAAAAGTCAGGGTACAATAGGCCCATCTCAGTTAGTTTCAATGGCCCATTATCAGGAGGTCCCACCCTGTGAGCAGGGCTTTCAAGGAGTAGGATATACACCGAAGTTCTCAGACTTGTTTCACAGATTGAGAATGACTCTTGGATGAGAGTCGAAATGTTTTTTTTTTCTACAACAGAGTTTCACTTTTTCTACAATGTAATGGATGAATGAATATATCTTAGCCTGTGGGATGAAAGTGGTAAAGCTTGTAGTGTATTTCTAAATAATCTCAACATTTAATTTGTTGTATGGTTTAACATATGTTACAAATGTACTTACTAAATGTAGTAGTCTTATAGTGGGCCTATTTTTCATCACACCTTATCCGCAGACAGAGTTTGCACATGCTTTTGCTGATAACGACAATTGACAACTGTCTGTCTATTGACTGTCTGTCTAAATATACAAAAAGAAATGTTGTCGTTGTATGACCTGCATTCTTTGTTCAGGATTGTGAAACAGAACAGGATTATCAAGGTGTGTGGCTGTCATCGTGCCATTTGGACATATTTCGTTTATACATTGAATGTAGCAGAGCATGTCCAGAGCATGTCCAGAGCGTGTCCAATTAATATTGTAGAACAAGCAAGTTCTAGTACAGTAAACTATAACAGCAGGGGTTAAGAGACAGCTGCAAATTAATGAATTCCAGCTCTTTCAG
Organism: Chaenogobius annularis; assembly: GCA_015082035.1. Taxonomy (NCBI): domain Eukaryota; kingdom Metazoa; phylum Chordata; class Actinopteri; order Gobiiformes; family Gobiidae; genus Chaenogobius; species Chaenogobius annularis. The sequence goes on from BJKM01000293.1 coordinate 407,840, forward strand.
TCTTGTGTAAGGTGTCAAGCCTGGACATGCTTCTTTATCACATTGACAGAGCTGGTTCCTAAACAGCAGATGACGAAAATACTCAAACAAACAAGTCCATCATCCTAATCCTTTGTTCACCTACTTTTAGCGTGACCTTTGGATAATTTATTGTTATTGTGACTAGTGTAATTCAAGTAAACTAGCCTCAACACCACTTATTTCTTTTGGTGAGCATTGTGAACTCCAGGTAATGCTTTCACCAAAGTATTGCTCCTAGTTCCCTATGTGCGCATATTTCCAGTATTTCCCCTCTTTGGCCCTGCCCCTCAGAACTCTTGACAAAGCTGTTTTGAAAGTCTGGCTCGATCCAGTTCCCACCGCCTCGAGAATGGACCTCATCATCTTTCTCCTGGTCTTATACCTCCAGTTCTCAGTGTCTCTCCCTTGTTTTTGCACCACTTACTGTGAATGTTCTAAATCGTGTTGCTTTTGTTTTGCTCTTCTCCTGTTTCTGGTCAGCAGTTTGGAGCTATATGAGATATTTTTGTGCAATTCCATCCACAATATATTTTCCATTCTTTGTGACACTTTGTTGTGCAATACACCAAGTCCATTTTTCAGTTAACGTTCACACAATCCAAAGTGCACTTCATCTCAGACCCATTGCTGTGGGGAAAAAAAACCAGAATAAATGAATGTGGCAAATTATTGAACTAATCCTATTACTAACATAAGAAGACAATATACATTAATCATTGTCATATTTTCCAAGCGTCAGGGGCAAATAGTGTTACAACATCAAACAAAAAAGACACAGTTTTGTTGAGAATACACCTTGTTTGCAGTGTGAATTCAATCTCCAAGTGGCAGACAATTATGGCTGACCCCTCTGCACACTTTGTCATTGTTTGCGTGCAGTTACACATCCCCATGATTCTCTCAAAGTATGTCCAACAGAACAACACAATACTGGCATATTTTTGAATGAAGATGGCCTTTGTAAACTGCACCTCATGTGTGTCTGCTGTGAAGGTGTAGAATGTGACACCATTGGTTTACAGACTTTTCTCATGACAGCGTTCTCCTCGGGGTCATATTGTACCAGTTTGTTCTGGGGTGCATTCATCAACCATCTCAATTACACACACATATTTGTAGAATCATGCTGTAAAGTAACAATAAAGAGCAGGTTTTTATGCACCAGCAGCTGTTACTATAATTGGATTGTTGCATCTTGGATATTTGCGTTTCTTGATTGGTTTCCAGGTGTTGTCGTTGTTTGATGAATAATTGATTATTTGCTTGAGGGTAATTAATCATTCTGTGCAAAAGCATTACATTTTAACCTACATTTTCTACTTCCAAAAATTGATGTTTACGCTTTTACAAAAACATTAATATAATTGTGTACCATGCCCATAGAGCAAAGGTATAAGCAAAAATATTAATAGCATAATGTTTAACTCTCTTTATGGATTACTTAAGGAAGCATATACCCCTGCAATTAAATTATTTTCCATGTATGTTAGTCTAATGCATTGTTTGTTTTGACCGTTTCATTGGAGAGTATTGATCATAAAGCAAAAACAAGACAATCCATCACTGATACTTTGTTACAAAGCAGCTGGATATATTGCAATGTGTGAGGTTTATCCATGTGGGATGATAAATCTTCTCTTCTCTCTCAAGGACAACACTTTTTTGTAGTGGGCCGGTGGGGCTTATGAAATATTTACGTTGCATGTGATCACAGCCAGGACTATAAATAGAGACAGCTAATGTAAAACCATTAGTTTCTCTGCTGTCGTTTGACACACAGACATAAAGATATTGTCAGGTGTGTGCATATGAGACATATGAACATGTGTTAGTATTCAGTTGAAATAGACTAACCAGCACCATTTACATTGACCATCTTCAGCAAATAATAAGAGACTACTATACAAGCATTAACTTAAAACTATATATAAAAGATATAGCCCAAATTAGATCTTCTTAAGACAATGGGCATATGTGTATTTACAGTTTATAAATATTATACTAAAGCTGTTTAATTGGTTCATTTAACTGACCATTCAGTGTGAGTGAAACAGGGCTAGCCTATCGACCACTGTGCTTGGACAGCTGCAGACTGTGAAGTAGTAGCGACCACAGGATAATGACGTCAAGAGTGAAGCAGATGTGATGCTGTGAACTAAGTGACACTACTTCTCCCTTTGAGGAGCACTTCCAGTTAAGAGCAAAAAAAAAGTATGCAACATAATTTAATGTTACATTGTTAATTTTTCTTCCCTCATTTTGATTTAATGTATTTTCATTCATTCATAAAAAAGTAATCACAGGAACATTATTATCATGTTGTTAGTTTTCTTTACAGGCACGGTTACGCATTATAACAGATATAGATTTGCCTGTGTAAGATATTTAAAGTCTTTCACGCTGCCCCTTCATCTTTATTATCATTATCATTATTATTATTATTTTAATCATATAAATTGTGTAATCATCATACGTTTTATTTTTTAGCACCGTCGCCACCTCGTGGTTAAACAAGTGCATCGCACTCAGTCCCGTGGCTGCGCGCGCTTGCGTCGTTGGCACGCGGCTTCCTGAAGAGAGCAGTGCGACACAGCGATGCTCGTCTATTTGAGGATCTGAGGTAAAATGGCGAGAGTTTTAAGAGTGGGAGAGTTTTCCACATTATGTTATTGAAAATGTAGCACATTATATGTGAATTAAACTGACTCGTGTGCATTTCAGTTTTAGCAGCACTTTTTGCAATGACGCAGATAATTGACTAGCTGGCTAATTAACTCAGTGCGGAACAAAATTAGAGCATTAACGAGTGAAAACACTGTCATTCTTGTCTGTGGCGGACTATCTGGTTTTTAATAGCTCTGTAACATTTCCAAATGATGACACGACCGTCACGGAGAAATGTATGTTTTCAAACTTCAAAGGCAGACATTAAACGTAAAAAAGTATTAAAAGCAAGTTAACAGTTTCAGTATCCAAGCAAAGTGCTCTCCAAACAAACTCTTCTACCACACTTTCAGATGTTAACATACATTACAATGTTTTACTGCAGCTTGTTACAGCACACACCCAAAAATAACTTTAATTGGCAAATGGCAACAACACTTTCATTGAGAAAAATCAAGTCCGTACAAGCCTTTAATATAGTGGAGTATTGTCTATAAAAAAATATACTCATATTGACCTAACTAAAATAGGCTACATTAAAATCAAACCCAGTTCCTACATTTATTATATTCTTATACAAGTTTCAAGTGCAAGTCACTCATTCAGGCTTATTTATTTTCAGTTAAGTTGTAAATTTATATTTTGGTTTGTTTTAGGACAGAAATATAAAATACCTCTTCAAAGTATAAGCCTGTTCCACATAAACATAAGTCACAAACCAAATTAAAATATAACATGACAATTACACTGGTCAAAATGCAGAATTTGTTTGGCTGGATGGATATGTCTGACCTTGACGTTGCACTTTATAGTTCCTCTCTTATTTTTGGGTGTGTGCCAGTGTTTAGACAACTGAAAGAAGGAGCCTTTCATAAATGTACGATTATTAAAATACCTTCATCCAATTGGCTAACACGATTTCCGTTTACCGTGGACGAATGACACCCTTCACAGACGATCTATTTTAAAGACCTTAAAACTGGCCCCTAAGTGCAGGTCTATGCTGTGGTCTGTAATCTTTGACTTGTCCCGGTCTCAACTGTGTTCCCTCCAGTGGGGCTTGTCTGGCTGTTTTTGTAACACATCCTTTTGCCTGTGTCCAAATTGTTGTTTTTGTAAAAGGACTTCTAAGAAAAGGACTTTAATTGTTGGAAGGCAGACGTAAAATTTGAGCAGAACTGTGTAAGTACGCTGTTCTCTGCATGTTTGTTTAGTCTCTTTTGTTATTTCACACAACACATTTTCAGTGCTTTATTTGGACATATCCAGTGTATAACTTTGACTGGAATAGGATGTACATCAATAACGTATTGATGGTTTGTCATTTCTCTGAATTTGGAAGCTCAACCCCCATTGAAAATCGACATAAGCAGCCCCCTCTTTCCCTCGGGACCCCCACAAAAGTCTGGAGGCCAAAAGCAGGAAGTCACAGCTGTGCTCATCCCCCTTTCACTTTGTCTGTTTTCATATCGGCATGTGTGCCTGGTTCTGTCCCACATTTTCACTGACCCATTAGAGGGGGCCAGTATTATGCTAACTGACCATTTCCATTTTCTGCTTTTCAGACATCTACAGCAGAAGTTGGCCTTAGTGGAGAGCTTCTAAACGTGTAAGCATTACATCACCTTGGCCTCTGTGCTAGATAGCACCTGCAGAGGAGAAGGTGATTATGAAAAAAGCAAAAAAAATATAATTCACCTTGTTTCATACCTTTTTATCAAGCATTATGAAATAAATACTTAAAATGTTTATCCACACAACAACTGAGATAGTTGATGGAATATAGTTTAGTCCTGAATCAGCCATCGTAACTAAACCTGAATTACGTGTTTTTAGGATACCTTCAAAAAACAGCTCAAAACTCACCTTTTCTTCAAAGCATACAATCCCCACTAATGCCTGCTTTTCCTTATTACTTGTTTTTGTCAGTCTTTTCTTGTTGTATGTTCCAACTATGCAAGTTACCCTATGTTGAGTTACCCTGAAAAGCGCTATATAAAACCAATGTATTAATTAAATAATTACTACAATTTATCTTTTTAAAGCTAAGAATATGACATTATGTTAATATTTAGATGTATTCGTTATGTTTTGTTTTGACCCATTTACCCTTGATTGGACAGACTATACAGTATCAACATATGAATTGGAGTGAAAAGTGATGATGAGAGACATTCACCAAAACAATGGCGTCCGGAAACTGATCTCACAGCACAGACTGAAGGAAAAGGTAAAATGATGCGTCTGGTTTTGAAACAAAATCATTGTTGAACATTCCTCCATTGTATAACTTCTCGACTGCAGCTCAAAATCTTTGAATCTCAGTGGGACTTTTATAGTTGCACAAAGGTCAAATCTCTGTGAGCTTTTGTTGTTTATTAGGTACAGTGTTCCTCTGCAGCGCCTGCCTATGCTTCAGTTACAGATAGTATCAGGAAGAAAAACATCTTTGTGGAGGAAAGGAGGAAGAGGAGAGGCTGTAATAATTGGTGAATTTATTGAAACGCAGCTAATTCTAACTGTGCAAATCCCTGTGGTGCTGGAGGAAATAGACACAACCAGACGGCAATTTATCCATGCTGTATTTTATTACTTAAACAGGACAAACAGAGGAGAGAGGAGCGGAAAGACGGAAGTATTGAGTTTAGATTTGATAAAGCACTTTTCCACAGCAGACACAGCACTTCCTAAATCTGATCTCCACACCTCAGTCATACAATTTTGATCTCCCTACTGTTTGATGTTCACTCTTATGAATCACACTTTTCACTTGATTCAATTGTTTTTGACAATTTTCCAATAATTATACAAGATTTTAAACCGTTATTACTTTACCCAAATGCACTTTATTTACTCTGCACATTTATTTATAAGCATGCAATCATTGTCAAAGTGTTGCTCACTAGTTCATATGTAAATGACACATTTTCTATTCAGCTCCGCCGATCGTAATTATGATTAAAAAAACAACCAGTGAAACCAAATATTAAGAAGCAATAAATATTAATTAAACCAATAAATAAAAACACAGCTTGAATTTCTATTTGAACCTCATTACTGTTTATCATGGAAGGCAAAGTACCACATGATTTAAAAAACGAAAAAAGTATATTGTATTATAAAAAGTATAATTGTATTAATAAATACTAAGATAAAAATACAGAATATCTGTTCTAAGTTGCCAACGTGCCATCCACATCCCTGCACTAAAGGGATAAAAAGTATTGATAATTGCTGCAGAGATAGGGCATAGGGGGAGGAGGGAGAATGACTTCACTGCGACGGGACGGCCCCTTTTCCTTGTAACTTTCCCCCTCTCTCCTCCTCCGCTGTTTTTAATGATTTGGGGAGCAGAGGGGAGCAGGCGTTCAGAGCTTGGCTGGCCGTGCAGGCAGAAGCTTCAGAGGGGGAACCAGCAACTGTGCAGATCTGAACAGGACTGAATGGGCACAGGCTTTTTGATCAAATGCACTGAATGTAAGACTGAGTGACAGCCACAGAGGTGCACAGTTGGAGACAGAGAACATAACACCGGGGACCTTCTCAGACTTACAGCAGTTCAGTCTTAAACACACTGAAAGAACCAGGGAAGAAGCAGTTAACACAGATCTTTTTGGAGGGACTGGCAGATGCATTGGAAGACTATTTCCGCTGAATGGTGCTACTTAAGCCAAGGAAATTGACTAAGAAGCATTTTAAAGACGCGCAAATCTCTACCTTCACTACAGCAATGCTTTTGAGGAACTACACCAGGACCCTTTGCTGCCTGATATGTTCGTGGACACTTTAACAGTGATTGGACACTTTGGGTTTTCGAGTCTGCACTCTCCTCACCATTGATTATCTCGCTGCACGAGTTATCCTGTTATTAATAAAATCACTATGTTTTTTCAAAGGTACTCTTTGACACTGTCATGGACTTGTTTGTTTCTGCTTCTTTGTATCTTGGATGTACGGACAACAGCATGGCCGGCTGGTCAACAGTCCCAGCTCCAGACCAGGTCAAGGCACATGTCTTCGTTAACCTCTGTGTCGATTGCAGGAAACCTCTCTGAAAGTGCCGAGCGCAAAGTGGAGAGGCTTGGACAAACATTTAAGAAAAACCTGCGTGAGCTTCGTGAGAAAAGCCTATGTCTGGACTTAGTCTTTTTGGTAGATGAGTCGTCAAGTGTTGGAGCCACTAACTTCCTCAGTGAGCTGAGATTTGTACGCAAGATGTTGTCAGACTTCCCAGTATCTCCTGAGAACACACGAGTTGCGCTGGTCACCTTCTCCTCCAAAACTCACGTTGTGGCTCGGGTTGACCACATCTCAGCGCCAAAGTCCAACCAGCACAAGTGCTCCCTCTTCAACCAGGAGATCCCAGCCATCAACTACAGAGGAGGAGGCACCTTCACCAAGGGGGCCTTCCAACGAGCAGCGGTGAGTCAAACCCCTGTCCATCCCAAAATGTCTTTTATGTGCTAAGACAGACATAGAAAAGAAACAGGTGTACATTATGTGCAGCTAAACACATCTCTCAAGCAAATTGCAATTTGGGTTCAAATGGCCTGCAAGAGCTCAATATGTTTTCTAGGCTTATTGGTTTCAACTGATGACACCAAACTCACAGTCAGGCTGAAGCGCATTCATGCATCCTGAACATATGGCTCTGTTCATTTGTCAAGTCCAGGTGGCTGAAGGCTTCAGTCCTTCATTTGATCATTAGAGGAGCTTCATTTCACACAGTACAGGTGACAAAAGCAACACCAATAACATTTTACCACCAATTAGTGTCGAGAGGATGCTGATGTGCACCAAACCCCAGTGTCTGTGATACCATGATACATAACAACTACATAAATTACTATTCACTGAAACACAATGTTTAAATTTTTAGAAAATAGGAGCATTACTTTTTTTTTAATCAAGATTGCACTTTCCCTGGTCTGGTTTTAGCACTAATGGTTTTGGACAACGGCCCCCAGCTTAGTGTTTAAAATTTGGCCCTCATGACAGGTTCTCCACACACCCTGTTTGTTTAAGTGCTGATAAGGAGGCTGCTGGCTGCGCTCCAACTGCTATAAACCACAATAATACCAAGAAAATGTTTTTTAGGGGATCTTGTTGCCTTATCTTCATCAAAAAACACTCAAAATGTTTGCGCTGATACATTAAGTGATATATGGGATACATGAACTGAGTCATACAGTCCCAGGAACCTTCCTCTGATCAACCTGAATCATAAGTAGTTATTTTTTAATTATATATATATAAAAAAAAAAAAAAAAAAAAAAAAAAAAAAAAAAAAGATTTCCGGAATTTTTAACATATGGCATTTGTTTGAGTCTTTAGGCTCCTCCAGGCAGCACATGAGTAATAGCAGAGCTACGTACACACTCTTTGGAAAGATAAATGAGCCTAGCAGATACCAAACTCAGTTGCAGAAGGTTGACCACATCCCCTGAATGTAGTCCTCACCTGATGGATTCAGTCTGACATTTACTGTGTGTTTTTTCATGATTGAGGAAGCAGTGTTAAAAAACATTGGCCAGCTGTGATTTATCACCATAATCTTTGGTAGTTTAAAAAAAAAATCTTCTGTCTGAATTTCACTGGAAAAAGAAAAAAGGTGGTTATCGCCTGTTTCCGTTAGCTACATAAAAGTGTGGTCTGTTAACAGTGATCGAAAGCCCGCACATCCGCTTGTCATCGTGCACCGACTGAACTATGATGCAGCTGTCTCATGGCTCAAGATTGTTGAATTTGGAGCATTGTAGTTGTTAATAGTCATCAATCTACCCTCCAAGGTGCTCAGATCATAGCAAAATGTGGATTAAGTGTGTAGTTGATCTGTTAGACCAGTCTATGTGAAACTGTTCCAAAAGGAGAACGGCTAATTGTTGTAATGATAATATGGCAAATTTCATTCTTTTGGCTGCCTTATACGTCAAAGTTCTGCAGAAAGCTGGGATCCATTAAGAGAAACATTTTTCCACCAGCCGTGCATGTAGGGACAGGGCTCTCCTCCAGCAGACAGCGTCTCTGTCTGTGTCTGTCTCGTTCAGCAGGAACGTAAACGACACTGGCTCTTAGTTTAGTCTTGAAAATTAAGCACTTTAAAGACCAGAATTGGTGCAGCACCAAAATCCCAGTTTAGGAGTGTTAAGAAGCATCTATTGGATGATTGTAGTTCAGGTTACGCTGATACGTTTTTTCTGCTTTTATATTTAGTTTCCATTAATTTTCTTCAAACTGAGCCAAATGTCTCAAGGTCTCCGAGACTACATGTTTTAATGATTCCATTGCTTGCAATCCTGTTGATCCAAGAATTATTGCCTTTTCCACGGGGACTTAAGAGTAGCTTTTAAGTGCCTCAAAATACAGTTCAACATTAAGCAGTATTCATTGTAGAGTCGGCTTGAGAAGATTAATTAATCTATGTGACAATTCACCTGAGTTTGCCCTAAGCCAGACCCTTAAGTGACTGTGTTTTGGCAGCCCTCCTGAGTCAGACTGTCTGCATAGTTGAACCAGACATTGCATTCAGGCACAGTGTGAAAAGGCACAAAGTAGAATGTCAGGAAAATTGGTGGAAAGAGGGGTCACATTTAATATCTGGTAAATGGCAAATTTTGACCAGCATCAGGTGCTTGGAAACAAATGAATCCATTGTAAAACCAGAGCACATCCTTGCATTTGTCTAATTTACACAATTATTATGCAAATGGAACAAAGTTATTACTTTGTACTCACTCCATGTTTAGGGAATTCCCAACATAAAGTCATGTGACTTTATTAGTTAATGTGGTCCACGTGCAAAACCACTGGGAGCATAATGTTAAGAGCTGCAGCAGAGCACTTGTCATGCTCTGAGCTGCTCGTCTTTAAAGGATGACCTTCATTATCCGGCTCTGCCAGACCACAGCAACTCAAAGAGACTGGACCAAGGGGCTGGTTTGTGTGGTCTCCGTCTCATTCCAGCAGGTCTGCACTTTTTCCTATTCCTTCCATTTACCTCCCATCACTCAGAGCAGACAGACCTTTGCCCAGGCAGGGGAACATTTGTGTCAGACTTTGACGTATCACAGTCAAATATGTGGTATTGTTTTTCAAAACACTGTCTATTAGATTAAATGTGGCTTGTGTAAACTGCTTATATTAGGCCCATGGAGATGGACCTTGCCTTGCATAAAACACGCACTTGCAGATGAGATGTTACTGTTGGAGAAGAAAGTTATAACAATCCCCTCAGTTCAGATTTTGGAAGTCAGACACGTCTGCTGCAATTATGATTTGGTCAAAATGTTGAGAAGCATCTGTTTGATCCCCTGATTATCTGTGATAAAGTGGTGAGAAGATCGTCTCCACAATCATCATCTCTTAACTTAATAATTTCCTTCACCTCAGGAAGTGAGGAGACAGTATTAGAGTAGAAACACAAATTAAATAACACTTCCAACCAACTTACTGGTGTAAATCCGATACAGTAAATAATAATGTTACAATGTCACTGCCTTCCTTTCTTCAGGAGATGAAGTCTCTCTTCAGGGTTTCAGTCAAGATTTTTGTATGTGTCTGATGTGGCAATTGTGTTGGGGGTTGGAGGAAGAGCTGCATTAGCATTTGGTTTTACTCATCTGGGTCACTTGGGTCTGGAGAAATATTCACGTCTGCCTTCCAAACATTTGTTGAGTTAAGTAACCCCAAAAATGCATTCTTAGGCCTCTTCTAAAATAATCTTGCAAAACAAAACAGCATTTTAATATATTTGAATGAATGTTATTGTTACCCTCGTCTGATAGAGCGTAGGAGTCTTGACATGTTGGTGAACAGCAGCCTGCTCTCATTTGACTGTTTCTCTGGGAAATGGATAGTGAATATTTTCCAGAAATGGTTGACTACTTTCCGACCTCTTGCTGGACCCCAAAGTTTTGCAAATGATTTCATCATTAGATTTTATTTCATGCACATAATGCAACTCGGAGAAAAAATACACGAAGACAGCTCCCAGCTACTTCTTTACCAACTGAAAGATTTAAAAGTTTGCAAATTGACAAAACGTGGTTGACAATAGGACCAGTGTTTTGGAGCCATTTCCACATGTTAAGAGCCTCTTTGACCTTGTGCCAAATCTATGAGAAGTTGTTGACAGAGGGTCAGGTGATTTTAAAATACACACCAAGTTATTGTAGTGCTCTGTCAGCGCGTGGGCTGCACAATTTTGAGGATTGTCATATGTTGTTTGAAGAGATTGTCAGTTTTTCTCGTTGTATTGCACTCGGTTTTGAACTTGTTTACTGATCATATTGCTCTTTGATACATTATCCGCTCACACTTTTTAAGCTCTGGAGAGCTTCCTTGTCACTGAGTAGTGTTCAGTGAGTTTACTATTTGGGATATGCGACTGTGTCCTACTTGGCCCTTGAAAATGCTCTCATGGTCTGAACAACCAAGCTGTGCTGCTGGTGCCAAACCCCGGCTGTCCTGTTAGAGGGACTTAGTCAATGAAAATGAGGTGACTGAGGCCAGTGTCACAGCCACAATGTCTGCACATTTTTATGTCTCTTGACCCAGACTACAATAATAAACCACATTTGCCTGTTAACAATTTATTTTTATACTCTGAATCTCCCATGTATTAGCTTTGTGTTATCCCATCTATTTCTGAGTTTCACTATCCATTAAAGGCAAGTCACCCCTACAATTCCAATCCAGATTCCAAAACTTAGGTAAAGTTGAACGCTGTCTACCTGATGTGTCAAGCACGAGGTAACAGCCAGTGATAAACACACAAAGCTAAAAGTTGGCAACTGAATCGGTTATATATAAAATTACACATTTTGTTTATTGTGTTATGGACCAATGTTGATGTGACTATATAAAGTATTTATATTACATATTACATTTCATATGGTTATCGCACTTTAAAAAAAGTTTGTATACTGAAACATGGTCAGGTTGCCTGTTTGCAACCTAATTGTAACTGTAAATGTACGCTCTTGCACTTTGTACCCAAGACGTGAAGTGTGTGTAGAATATTGACTTACGATACTCTCTATTTTCCACTCCAAAACACTTACTTATTCCATGTTTGAAACACTTCCGCTTATATCCTTAGGTTACTGCAATGATTGACAGGTGGGACTGACACAGGCGTTATGAAGTTTGAACAGCATTTACTTGTAATTTATATGTCGTGTTAGAGCCAATAGAACACTTTTACACTCTCTAGTCAGCATCTTCAGTCCTAGTTTTAACTGCTGTATTTCAGTCTCTAAGAAGCATTATTATATTAAAATAGTTGCTGTGAACTCACTGGAAAATTATGTTTCCGCTAGACCACCATGATGTTGAAACCTTGTAATTTTGTTAATAGGATGGTAATTATCTCAACTATGAAATTCACTGATTTAAAAATCCCACAGTTCGGATTAAACAAAATTATACAAATTATTCTGGCACAATTATTTATGTTGGCTTCCTGACAAAGCCGAGTAGCAGAAATGACATGGACTGGCACCTAAAGAAACCAAAATTGTTCCTACGTTCCAGTAGTGGCAAACTAAATAACATGTTTTTACAGTCTGTAGGTCTATTAGTAAGCCACTTGCAATGTTGAGGTTAGATTTGAAAGTGCCAAACTCAGTAGACGTGTTTTCTTTTGTGCAGTCAACTTATTTGTCCCAAAGTCTGTAAATCTGTTTGTTTAAAGGGACTATAAAGGAACTCACACATCTGCATCATGTTAGAGTTTATAATAGCACTTAGTTTTCTTATTTCATTTCTTTCTTTCCACTTAAGGCGGCATATAAACATCTCCGTCTGGTGTCAGGTATCTAAACATGAGCTAAAAGCATTTGTTTCCAACTGCATAGTTCCAAAGTTAAGTAAGAGATAGTGCATGACTGCATGTGCCAAATGTGTCTTGATTTATTAAACATCCACGTGTTTGTAAAAATCCATGGGAAATGAGTCTGTTCAATCTCAAAGCAATAATAACTCCTTTGTAGCTGTCATCTTTTTTCAATAATAGCCTCCCATGTTGCGCAAAACTCCCTCATTGATCTAAGGTAATTTATATTACCGGGAGAATCAATAAGTTTAAGCCTTTCCATTGAGGTTTTGAATTCCCAGTTTTACTAGGGGAAATCTCCATCTAAACCGGGTGCCAGGATAAATTATTTCCTGCAGCGAAGAAAAGAATGGAGCAATGCAGCCATTAACAATCAACAAAGCGTAAACTTGGAAGATATGGGATAGACTTTCATCAGTGCCTTAAGACAATGACAGTCCCTCATGTGTTACCAAGTGTATAAGCACTTTATAAAGCGGCAGCCTGGAGTTAGCGCGCCTCACCACACGGTTGCCTTTTGTTTATTTTCACTCAAATCTTGGTCTGTCAACCGTTGATGTCATGATTCAACACAGTCTCAGGTATTACGTAACCCCGACGTACATGGGAGAAACAGAATACTTTGTAAATATATATGTATATTTTTATATTGCAACACTTTCATGATGTGAGACTTGACCTGCCTGGTATTTTGACGGTGACATTTTACATTTAGCTCAGGCTCAAATTGCACAATGAGTTCTTTATTTGGTAGAAAGGATTTTTTTAAAAAAAAAGGTAATTTCTTTCCATTATGAACATAGCATTTACCCATTAACAACTGTGTAAAGCATGAAATTACTAGTATGGGGCCTGGGTTTGGATCAGATTCGGTGTAATGTTTAGTTATACATTAGTTATACATAAAAAGTTATACAGTCGCTCATAAAATATAATTTCTTATTGGCCTATGGATGAAAATTAGTTGTTAATCTTAAATTGATATGTTGTTTTTTTTATAGCACATCTTTTATATTCATTAGGTGTAATATATTCTCTGCATAAACACAAAGTCTTAAAACTACATGGGAATATGTTAATTAAACAGTAGGTACACAAATCAAGAGAGTGGTCCTTGTATCTGAGTAAAATACATGGCAAATGGAGTCTTAAACTATTACTAATGTAATTTCTCTTTTATTATGTAAACCTCAAGAATCAAATTGTGGGTGGCATTTCAGCATTTCAGCACCCACTAAATAAAACAAATGATTTGAGTTAGACATTAGTGCACTCTGCTGGATAAGTTATTCCCAGTGTACTTTGCGACCATTGCAAGAAATATGTTTTACACTTGAACACTACTTGCTTTTTTCAACTCCCCATTCAGAATCAGAATCAGAATCAGAATCAGAATGGGTTTATTGCCATTGTCAATGAACAAAATTCACAAACATAGGAACTTGCCTCGGCATTAAGGTGCAAAATAAAACACTGATCAATAATAATAACAACATATATTCAATCCAAAGGGCATGCATTAAGAATTTTTTTTAAATTACTATCGTATAAAATGTGAGTGCAGAAAGTGCAGTGAGTGATTGAATAGTTGCAGTTCATTCATCCAAACTTATATAATTCCTATTGTGTTTATGAAGAGAGAAAAAAATAAAATTTACATATATTTAGTCATGTTTTGGGTCAAACCTTTCGTTTTCTGTCTGTATCTTGATATGGTCCGCACCCAAGAGCTGTTTGTATACTTTTTCCAGTCAAGCCAAACACAGATAAGAGTGTCCAAATAAGCATTTAAAGTTCTGAGCAAAGAGGGCAGAGGTTTTTAAACTATGCCCAGAAATAATGAGGTTATATTTCCAGTTTGTGATAAGAGAAAAAAAGAAAAATGTACAAAAATAAAAAGGCACCACTGCCATTATTCCTGTCATCATATAGTGGTAAGGGGCTGTGGGGGGGTTCATTAGCATTCGGCAGAGCTGCCACAAATGTATAAATTGCCCTTTGAATAACAGCTGGCCTGCTTTGGCAACGTCTTTATTCCCTCAAGGTGTGGAAAGGTTTCTCCATCTCCTCTGCCAAATGCAATGAGGTGTGAGTCTTTGAAGTCTAATCAGACAAGTGTCTGTTTTGTGAATGCAAAGTAACTTTGAAACCACAACCATTATTATGGAGGAAAGCCATTGCTGAACATTACTTTAAGCAATATCACAACATCAGGGAAGCTTTACATAAAACATGCTGAAAACCTTCGTGTAATTACTTTTAACAACAGCTCTAGCCTCTCTTTGATACAAGATGCCAATCATTTAAATTTATACGTGAAATATTCTATTTGGAGTGTGAAATTCTGTTAATGCCTGAGAAATTACAGCCTTATTCCAAAAAGGATTAAATTAATTATTTGCCTCAAAGTTCTACAAACAGTACCCCATAATGACAACTTCAAAGAAGGTTGTTAGAATTCTTTGCAAATTTATTAAAAGAAAAAGAAAGTATTCACTGTGTTTTCAATGATAATCAAAGTATAGCTTACTGTTTTCCACTGATCATCCTTGAGATGCTTCTGCAACTAGATTTTACCCTGACAGTTTACTACATCTCTTACCTCTCTCATCCCCATTTCAAACTAAAGCGTTTCTGTCTAATAAAGCCTATGGGCCAAAAAATTTAATAAAAGCACAAACATGTCTATATAAGGTCCCAGTAGACCTTCAAGGCACAGATCTGTGTAGAAAAGAGAACCTTCTAGAAGAACTTTCTCTGCAGCACTCTGATGAACTCTTTGGCTTGAATAGTAAGTGTCATGTCTGGAGGAAACCGTACATCGCTCATCACCTGGCCAGTACCATCCCAAGCATTGTGGTGGCAGCATCATGCTGTAGGGATGTTTTTAAGCAGCAGAAATTGGGAGACTAGTCAGGATCAACAGAGAGATGAATTCAGCAGTGTACAGAGACATCCTTGATGATAAACCTGCTCCAGAGCACTGTGGACCTCAGACTGGACCAAAGGTTCATCTTCCAACAAGACAACGACCCTAAGCACACAGCCAGGATAACAAAGGAGTGGCTATAGAACAACTTTGTGAATGTCCTTGAGGGGCCCAGCCAGAGCACAGACTCAAACCCAATTGAAGAGATCTGGAGAGATCAGAAAATATCTGTGAACAGATGCTCACCAACCAAACTCATTGGGGTTGGAGGTTACTGCAAAGAAGAATGGGAGAAAGTGAAGCTGCCCATAAATAGGTGTGCCCAGCATGTCGCATTATACTAAAAAGACTTGAGGCCGTAATTAGTGCCAAAGACGCTTCTACAAAGTATTGAGAAAAGGCTGTGGAAGTGCTTTTATTTTTTTTAAACACAACTGCAAACAACCTTTCACATTTTCATTATGGGGTATTGTTTGTAGAATTTAGGCAAATAATGAATTTAATCCATTTTGGAATAAGACTGTAACAAAATGTGGAGAAAGTGACACACTGGTATTACTTTCCGGATGAACTGTGCTTATAAATCAAATGGTTATCTGGACTATACAGACTCTAAAACGCATGCCAAAATACATTTTATAACAAAGAAAGTGACATTATTAGATTTTCATCACTAATACTCATTTGTAAATATTCTCCATCAAGAAGCCTCCAGTTAGTATATTTCGACTTTTATTTGCTTAAAAAGTGTTATTGAGACTTCCGGTCATAGTGCAGACTGACTAGTTGCACTGCTACGCCCTGCTGCAGATATTTGCCATTAAAATCTCCTTTTCACCCACAAACCGAGGAGCAAGATGTAGGGGTGTCAAACTCATTTTTGGAAGAGGCCCAAACATAACGTAAAAAAATAAAACAATGAAAAATATAAAAAAAAATAGCTCTATATAGCCTAGTAATATTTATATGTGGACACTGTTGCACAAATCGGCAGCAGATGAAAGAGTCCATAATCATGCATCAGCAGCAGGAACAGGAACATGAACTCATGATATTATTTCTGATATTAAATGTTGATATCACAGACATGTTGCCTGTTGCTGCACAAACTCAATATGGGCTCACTATTTTTATAGTTTAAGCTTATCTTAGTGTCAAATCACAAGCTCACAGTAGTATGAACATGACAGAGGCCACGCTCTGTCATGTTCATGCTTTATTACACTCTGACCCTGTTTTTACCTGTGGCTCCTGATCTGTCCAGGTTTGCTATGGAGCAGCACACACTGCAGTGCTGTGCAGGGGATATTATTTATTCAATTGTCGCCAAATTGAAGATGGTATTTGCATACATGCCTTATACTTTTGAGACACTCAGTGTCTAGTTACATGCACTCATCTGAGTGCTAAATATGGGAGATTAGGTTTGTGGGAAAATGGATGAAAAAAATACAGAGGGCAGTGAAGCAGCATAGTAGTTTGGGGAGGTAGAGTATCCAGTTCTTAGAGAGGATTGGTACCAGGAGAAGGCTGGGAGATGTTTGAGTGGCCCCTCATTAGGAAGAGACTTATCTTATACAAAGGTTTTAGTTTCAATGGCATGAACCTTTTTGTTTTTCAATTTATCTCTTCTGTTTCATGTAAGTCAAACCTAGCTCTTAAACGCGCTTAAAACAGCCCGCTCTGGTGATGATCAGTGGGTAAATTTAAACGAGGCCTAGCCACGACCTTTGTCTAACACACAAAAGGAAGTCCATGAAGCAAACGTAAAATGGAGGAAAAGAACAGAGAAGTCAGAGCTCTACGTTCAGGGGGCGTGTCCTGATAAGAGAAAGTTGCTTTCTCCTCTTAAATCTGTATAAATATATTTAATTTTATCTAGTATAGTATATATATGTATATATATATATATATATATATATACTATATATATATATATATATATATATATATATATATATATATATATATATATATATATATATATATATATATATGTATATATATAATTTTTTCCGCTTTAGTTTGAAACCACAGTGTAAATCATCATTACAGCACATCAGGGCTTCATTTAGGAAGGAACATATTTAAAACACACAAAATGTTAGAAACCACATATAACAGAACTTTCACTTGTAAATACACTGCAAATGATTACTCGTGAAGAAAAGAAGAAAATACAGCATTAATATAAATACAGTGATAACAGTAGGCACATGATATTCTAACCTATGCTTTCAGAGATGATGTCCAGTTTAGTGAAGAGATTATAACTTCTGAACAGTTGGTGACTCACAAACATTTATTGGAGACCATCTGCATGAATCGGTTTGATCTTCAACAGAATTCCTTTTGTCCTTTGTTCTCCTGTTTTTTCTCTTCTGACTGTGATGGCGTCTTGAATGTCCGAAAAGAAAATGAAGGTGCCACATGCTGGTTAGATGTCACAATTGAGGCAGGGATGTGTTTGCTGACTGGTCTATGAGACATGGTATGTGATTAGATCATTTCACATAAACATTCCTCCTACACTTGTGTATGTCGTTTGTTAATAAATCCTGTCTGATTATTGTGAGTTAAATTTGGGAGTATTTGTTCCATTCTTTTGGACACAATTGAGGTGTATATACAATAGTCCAACTTCAGAATTCAGGCACTGTCAAGTCGATCCTTCCTGTCTTTATTTATGGAGGATAGGATGGCTTCCTTCCAACGGAGGGATCTGAGCTTTTTAAGGGCCCAGTTAAAAGTTGATATAAGCAGAGGAGTAAGTGTGTCTTTTAGAGCTTTATACCACTCTGAGGTGAACCCATCACTCCCCTTTTTTAGCCTTTTAATTGCACTTTGAATTTCAGTTGCTGTTATATCAGCATTTTTCTGCCTCTGTTTATTTTTGGCCGACGTGACAGCGATTACCCCAAAACTGTCTTAGCTGAATCCAAGAGAAAGGGAGTTTTTCCTCTACACAAGTTTCAGTGTCATTTGAATTTTTTTTTAATAAATTGAGAGTCATTGAGTGGACTAACATTAAATCTCCCATGTGGGTTTTTTGTTTCTGTTCCAGATCTACAGTGATGTAAATAGGAGCGTGATCTTTTAAATCTATTGTAGCTATGTCACCCACATTTTTGACCTATCTTTGTTGAAAATAAAAAAGTTGCCTACTAGTTGTGTACCTACTAGATCCTAGTGTAGATCTTATGTGGGTTGGAAACATGTGTATATTGGGCGACATTAGGATTAATCTCTCTAGATATCGATTAACCCTATATTTTTAATTAATTTGCTAAATTTATTATTTATAGATTTACCAGTACTTTGTGAGTTTGAGATATCTAATGTCAGCTGAATCTGCAAGTTTTCTGTCACCGCAACAGACAAGGCTCAGAGCGGTCTGCAATCAGATCTAAAACTTTAGTATAGAAAGTTAGGTTGCTTCCTGGGGGAACATATACATCTATCACAGTAAACACACTTCCTTTAATAGTTCTTTTGACCAGTATAAATCTGCCATCTTTATCTTTGTCTTCAAAATTCTGTTCAAAGGCTATTCAGCCTGAGATCAATATGGCCACTCCCTTCTTATGATTGCCCCTGTATGAGGAATAGTAAAGTCTATTTTAACCAAATTTAGTTAGATTTTGATGTTCTAAGATGTTTAAATGGGTCTCTTGTAGTCATATAATATTTTTTTTAGTATCTTTGATCACTTAATTGGACTCAATATGCCTTTAACATTAAAAAACGCTATCAGTAATTTTACAGATGCCATTGTATTAACCATGTTGAAATCGTTCTTGTAAATCAGCTTTTGTTAAACAGCTTTCTGGTCGAACACTACACTAATACACAGGAACCAAAACAACAGAATGTAATAGAACAAACAAACTTAAAAAAAAAAATAGAACTCAAGTCTGAAACATGCAAAGAGCCCACAGACTGATCCAAAAAGGGATTAGAAGATGGAGAGAAAACCATTTTCTAATTCGGTACGGTTGATATAACATTTTCACCTGGGTTTTTACAAACCAACTTTGGAACACATTGGCACACATAGGGCAAATACTCACATGTCTCTGGCACCATATCTTCAAATGCCAATGTGGTAAATCTTTTTATTTTTCCATCCACGTTGAGCCTCAGTGTTGCAGGATGAATCAGAGCGTAATCCACTTTCTTCTGTCTCAGGTGAGATTTCACTTGATCAAAAGTTTTGTATTTCTTGACCACTCTTGCAGCGTAGTCATTGAAGAATGAGATGTGGAGCTCGTTTGGTTTGGTCCGGTCCGCGGCGAGATGTCTAGATGAAGCCATGACACGCTGTTTATTACAGAAGTTATGGAACTTCAGTATAATAGGTCTTGGACGCTGGTTACATTTTTGGAGCCAGTTAGCGATGTGCACGGTCAAGCCTTATTTTCCCAGATTTTGTTGGAAGTTTTAAATATTCGGCGATCCAAACCTCCTCAAAGATGACATCATATTTCCCTTCAGTGTCCTCTAGAAGGCCGACAATCCGCAGGTTGCCTCTGCGATTACGATTCTCTACATCGTCAACTTCGCCAGTCAGGACACATACCTGGTTTGTTAAATCTTCCACTTTGGCTTTGCAGGGTTGAGATCGTGTCTTTCAAATCAGAGATTTCATTTCAGTGCTGCTGTGGCATTTCCACCAGGGCTGCATCTATCTTTGCCTCTACCGCCTTTGAAATCTTATCAGTTATCTCCCTCAAAGACACCATAATCACTGAGTCTATCTTGCTCTTGGGCTCCTGTTGTGGGTGGAGGTGGGGGCCATCGCTGCGGCTTTTGGTGCCGTTGTTCTTATATAAATATTTGTTGTATTTGTTTGTATTTATGTAAAAAAAATAAAAGGATTATGCCAGCCTGATAATCTAAAAACTTTGTATATTGGTTTTCACATAGTGTTGAAGGTCCATAGAGATGTATCAGTGTGGTGACAGGTAGTGGGCTGTACAGAATAAGGGAGGGTCTCTGGGCTTGACTCTGACAGCTGAAAGCGGCTGCATTGACCATTTCCAGACCACAGCAGCACTATCTTCTCCCTCTTATCCCTCTTTGCTTCTTGCTCCAGAGGTTTTGCAATTACCCACTGCTGCCAGAACTGCTTTAAGTTTGGACAATTAGTCAATTAGTCTCTGGAATTTCTCTCTTTCAATGCCTGCTTTATTCTCCGGTCACGCCCTGGTCTTGCGTCTGATCTACTTTCACCTTTTGTTTGTAAACGCACAGTTAAACCAATTTGTTAATGTTGGATATTGAATGTAGAAAAATTTGCTACAGTCTCTTAATGCACATCCGGTATTTTTATCCCAAGGAATGTAGTATGACCTGTCCTCCCTAAGCTAGAAAATAGATATTCTCACAAAGGACTATCTTGGCTCTCTTTTTAATTCTAGAATATTTTATTTTAGGTTTTATTGTCTTGGATCATTTCATATTCCCATTATTTTTTTATTCCAAGATGCGAGATGTCTAGGTTTTTTTAGTCTCAAGAAAATAAAGATTTGTTTCTTAGACTTTAATGTTTTGTCTAATTGTATGTGGTGGATTGCAAACGAGGCTAAAGTTAGTTTGAGAACTGAAGCTGGTCTCGGGGGGTGGACTCGCTTGTCCGGGTTGTTTTGCCAGTGTTCTGGCGTGGTTTCAGCTGCACAGGCTGAAGAAGAAATAATTACATTTGTAGAGTTTTCTCCTCACCATCTCATCATTTGTGCCCTTGTGCTGATGGAGGGTTTTGAGGAACCCTAGAATAGAGGGCTGTTTTTAGTGGTCTTCTGTGACGTTGTTCAGAGTCGCTAAACCTGGAAATAGCTTAGTATTGGCAGACACAGCAATGAAAAAAAAGAGGTAGAGGTATTACCGTATTTTCCGGGCTTTTAGCCGCTCCCCTATATAAGCCGCATTTGCTCTATTTTAAAAAAAACGATAATAAAACAATACATAGGCCGCACCTTTTATATAGGCCGCAGAACTCTTTCCTTGACTTTTGGCATCGCATGAGCTCGTCCCGCTGTCCCCCCTCCAGCGTGCTCTCCCCTCCAGCGTCTCACCGTACATGTGCAGCCGCGCGGCTTCCTAGCAAGATCGATGGCCTTCAGCTTAAAACTTGCTTCGTACGAACTTCTTCGTTTGGGTTCCATAATGATCGGGCAACAATTTGAAAATAATTTATAGTTGGTAATTTGTCGTCCGTGTTCTATTTGCTAGCTGAATAAAAAAGCAACATCTGCTTCTTTGCTTAACTTTTCTGTAGTTTTGATTCCAATTCCGGTTAGTCGCCCCTAGCGGTGAAAGAAAAAAACCACAGAAAAGCCGCAGCCTCTAAATAAGCCGCATGGCTCAAAACATCTGACAAAAGTAGCGGCTTATAGCCCGCAAAATACGGTACTCAAAAAACAGAATGACCAGAGAGTGAGTTTAAAAAAACACAATTAATTTGAAATAAATGTCCCATTTGTGTTTTGCTCTTCAGTCATTACAGGTAAATTGAGAGTATCCAGAAAAGATTGTCTATCTCATGTTTTAAAAAAGTCTTCTCGCTGCCTGTGGTTTTGTAAGCTTCCAAGCTAATAATTTTGAGAATTTTGAACCATTTTCATTATATCTTTGTTTGGTGAAGAGCATTTTTAGAAATGATTTCTTGTGAGGCCATGTCATTAATCCTACCTCTTATCTTTTTAATTTCCTGTAGTATTTGAGGATCCTTGTTTTCAGCATGTTTAGCTTCCTACAGCTATAGTTTGTTCTCTAAATCGTTTTTTTTTTCTGCCTTCATTTTGTTTTGGCTGAGGCGACAACAACTGCCCCTCAAAACTGCCCTAGCTGCATCCCAGAGAATAGGAAGCGAAACCTCACCATTGTCATTTTGCTTTAGTTTATATAAATTGAAGGTCAAAGAGTAGAGAAGCATTATATCTAAGTGTGTTAAAAAAAAGCCCCCCCAAAAAATGTATGGCATTAGCAAGGATTTTTTCAGGTATGTAAACAAAGAAGACTTCAATAAACTGTTACATTAATGTTAAAGATTTTAGAGCTATATCTAACATATTCTAATCAGAAGGGAATGGTCTGCATCCAACTACTCTGTAGATTTGTGGAACAGAAAAAGTGAGACGGTGAGTGCTTCCAAGCGGATATGTTGAGGTTACTGGAACTAGAAATTGTTTGAGACTAGGGACAAAAAATAGATCAATTTACTATTGAATCCAATGCAGTTAATTGCTTTCTTGTAACAAATTGAGTTATTTAAAATAAAATAGGATGGTGAGCTTGATATGTACATTTAAGAATGGATCTACAAAGAGAGTTGAAGAGTACATTCAGTGATGTCATGTGCATTTTGATATATTGTATCAGCATAGTCGATGGGTAAAACTATTTGAGTAATGATATTTTTTCTGACTTAAAGTGGCATATGTTTTTTAAGGCATTTTTTTATTAGACAGGACAGCTTAGTGTGAAATGGGGATGAGAGGGGAGGACATACAGTAAATGGTCATTTGTACATGGAGCCTGGCATGTGTGCTGCCACCTTAACCACTCGACCCCAGGGATCACGGCATATGTTCTTTTAATTTAATAATCAATTTGGGGTTTAAAGTTGAGTTCGGAATCCATCCAAAGTCCAAGATATTTGATAGAATCAGCTTTATGCATTATGGACCCATCACTAAATTGGATATTAAGGTGAGGGGAGTGTGGTAAAAAAAAAAGTATACAGCACAGGGTTTTCATGTTTAATATTAACTAATTATTACAAAGCAATTTTGAATCAAATTAAAATAAAGTTGCAACTGCTTTTGCACCAATAAAAGATCCGAGTTATAGGTATAAATTACAGTGTCATCAGCATAAGATTATTGATTCAAATGGAAAATCAAATGTCAAATGTCAATTATATATTTGTCAGACTGAACCCCATGAGTGACAACATATTAAGATCTATTGTGAAGGTATGAGTTGAACCATAAAATTGCATTTGCATCTATTTTAGACCTTAGACATGGAGTTTCTCAAAAAGCCAATAATGGTCCACTAGAACGAAAACTTTGGAGAGTTAAAGAAATATGGATTCAACATATTGATTTTGTAACGAAGTAAGTAGATTTACACAGTGGTGGTGGAAAAACCAAATCAAAAACCAGATTGAAAAGGGGTTAAAATATTAAATACATTTACATCATTATATAACTGATGAAAAATATTTGGTTGTAATATAAAACATTGCTGTTTAATGCTTAATAATATGCTTTTAATAATTAATCTCATTTATCATATCTGAGACATTTAGAGCTACATTATCTAGGTTCTAACTAATGTTTCTTCTCTCATACAGCAAATTCTCCGTCACTCCCGAGCTAATGCTAGTAAGGCCATTTTCTTGATCACTGACGGCTACTCCAACGGTGGGGACCCTCGACCTGTAGCAGCAGCACTGAGGGAACGGGGTGTCGAGATCTTCACTTTGGGCATTTGGCAGGGAAACATCAGAGAGCTCCATGACATGGCATCAAATCCAAAAGACCAGCACTGCTACTTTGTCCACAACTTTGAGGAGTTTGAGGCCCTAGCTCGTCATGCGTTGCATGAAGGTACTGTAAGAAGGATGGTATAGATAAGCACTGAAAATATTCTATATTATTTCAGACACATGTTTGCCAACCCTACATTATATCCCTTCCGAAAAAAGTTCAGTTTTGATAAACTCTGAAATTGCACGGCACCACTTTGATGTCTCAGTGCCCCTGTCATCATATTTTCCCCAACAGTAATATTTTTCAAATGAGGCCTTGACCTTGCTCATAGTTTGTTGTTGGCTTTTAGATTCATTTGACAATACTAGTTTTACGTGGGCTCTTCTGTTTGGCAAATACCTCAAATATCTGTTTCCCACACTTACTGGGGAGTTTTTAAAAGGCTTCAGTGGATTTAAAACCATAATGATGTAATAAAACATATAGTAGATATAGATAAGATTGATGCTAAAATGCATTCCCTAGTTCCTTCTGCGTTGTTTTGTCATAAAGCCTAATGCCAAAGATTAGCTTAAAATCTATCATTCATTTTCTACTGCTTGTTCCCGTTAGGGTGACTGGAGCCTATCCCAGTGCCTTCGGGCCTTAGGGGTACACCCTAGACAGTGGCCAACTCGTCGCAGGGCTAACACAGAGACATAGACACACAGACTCTCACAGTCATTCACTAGGGCCAATTTACAGTTGCCAATTTACCTAACACATGCATGTCTTTGGACGGTGGGAGGAAGCCGGAGACCCTGGAGAGAACCCACGGTAACACGGGGAGGACAGGCAGACTCCACCCAGAGAGATCATGTGATGTAATGTTCGCCCAGTAATCCAACCCATGATTTCCTTCTTGGGAGGCGAGAGCTCTAACCGCTCTGCCACCGTGCACCCCTAAAATCCATAATATTCATTATTATTTTTTGTTTATAATGTGATACATCATGTAAATACATTTAAGTAACAACTGATCCTCTTCACTGTTCATGAATATTTTGTCCTCCTTCAGATCTCGTAGACCTATCCATGGGCAGTTACATTCAGGAGGACCTGTTGCGGTGCTCGTCTCTGTGTGAAGCAGGGAAAGACTGCTGTGATATGATGGCCAGCTGCAAGTGTGGCTCCCACACTGGACAGTATGCTTGCATCTGTGAGAAGGGCTATTATGGCAAGGGCCTGCAGCACGAGTGCACAGGTAAGAGACTGCTCGTCGGCAACATAAGATCAAATTACATTCGCTTTACAAAGAGGCTGGTCCTAAACAAGGTTCAGGATAAGTTTTGTACCTAGTAATTCAGTATATGTTTATTAAATATGTGAATTGCCACAAGATTATGTGCACTTTAGCAACTCTGCGGTAAATGAGGCGTTACACAGAAATTACACACTTGTGTTACTTCTGGGGATGACAGAATTACAGATGACTTCCGTGTCTCAGACAGAGTGCTTTCTGCGTGGTGCTGACTCATATTGTTGCATGCATGTTTCACATTTTCCGCAAGATGGAATCAAAGTGGAAAGAACAAAGAACAAAGGCAATATACATGCACACATGACATTTTACACTTTTAAACAGAGAAATAAACAGTTCGCAGAGCTTAGACTCGGAAAAAAGAGAGGGTGGAGACCATAGTGGAGGGGGAAGCGCAGAAATGCAAGTAGTAAGAAAAGGTGGCAGAGGTCAAAGCCACTGCACATCCTAAACCCGAGGCAGATATGTGTGAGATCAAGGCACAGGGAGAAAGGCTATCCTGCTAAGCCAGTGTTGGCGTGGGTGGGTGTTTGTAGCTGAAAACCCATCCTTCACACGTACAGTGAGCACATTCACCCAAATGTCTCTCGGGCCCCCCTTGGCACATCTATGCACCCCCCTAAATGGGGAAGCGCTGATATAAACTATAAATTAAACTAAGATATATTGTAATTGTCAGAATCTCAATTGAAGATATAACCAGCAGCACTTGCCAAAGACTGACAGTATTTATTTGAATGAATACTGTTGAGAATTATGGTGAGATTTGACAGGTGATTTCTGCTATATACACGCGAACACCTGGCACTGTAATAACTCTCCTTAATGATGAGCCCATCAGTGTGTGTGAACGTTTCAGAAATTAAGGCCGCATCGGACCTCGCTCAGCTCGACAGTTTCACTTCGTGTACAGTGACTGCAGGTTGGGTGGTACAGAATCAGTGGTGCTGCTCCAACGGAAACAATCTCAGTAAAAGTCTTGATAAGGATCTGCTCCTAATGAGGAACAATGACTGCTAATGCTGCCTGTACTTGCCTTCTGGTTTTCCTTTTCAGCCCATTTGTTTTTAATCTAATAAGATTCACCAAGATAAGGAGAATGAAAGTCCTTTCCAGTGTCAGATTAAATTAAATAATTTAAATCAACACAAAAGTCACAGAGAAATTAGATTTTAAAGAAGCCAAAGAAAAGGAGTGATAAGATCATTATTCCAAAAGCACGCCTACTTAATTCTCTTCAGATGTTGTTGGGTCTGAGCCCCACGATGCTCATTAATCTGTTTAATGGTTTAATTAATGGGGAACACAGACACAGAGTTGGCTCTGTATGAGAGAGAGAGACACTCGAACCACAACTGGAACGGCTTCCTCTGTCTGCTACATTCTATTCCACAACTCTCTCATGTAGACATAAGCTCTTCTTTAAATGCTTGTCTTGTCTGAGACTGTAGTTTAGCAGCTTGTTGGGTACGACTCAGCACCTTGCGTGGTTTTTATAACATGGTGTGAAATACCTCATATGTGTTTTTAACACTACTTTTATTAAGTGCTTTATTTTCTCATAACTTAAATTGTATTTGATGTAGTGCTGGCTCCAAAACCAATTAGGATTGTGGTGAATAAGTAAGCAAAATCCCAGCGCAGCTCACATTAATATTAGCTGTTGCTTTAACCCTAATACCCTTGGCTAAAATGTGAGCTGTTCTATGAAGTATGAGTAATGTGCTCGAGTGGCACTGACTCTTGTGGTCTAGACTTCAATTGTGACACTGTTTCTTCTTAATTTTCTCATTTTAACAGCATCTGACACTTGTGAATATATTATGACATAGTCTGAGACCTGTGTGTGGACTATTATTTTGATTGGCCTGTAGTTTTCCCTTTAACGTTCTCTAAAATCCCTTAGTGTAATGTAGTGTTAGTCATGACAGTCAACAGCCAAGTCAAACAGCCTCTTCCACAAAACATGTCAGGAATTCCACTAGATAGAGCCTGTTGGCAAACCCCTGGGAGTCAAGAGATTATGTTCAAATTAATGTATCTTTCAGTACATTTTAATTGAATAGCATGGTACTTGTAATTGTTTAAATGAAAATACTTACATTGAAAAGCCCATCTTTCTACTATGACCTTGGTCCACATACAGCTTTTATTTTAGTGGATAATAGAGCGATAATAAAATATAAAGTCATATTTAAAGTGTTTTTTAGTTTTGAGTTTATCCTGTTATGTTGTATGTCTATCTATTGTTCTAGTGTAATGGTTGCATAGTAACTGAGTCTATAAAACATGTTTTTATCTGTCACCCACGGGGACTTATCAGCCTCTTCTGTGGCCTGTGAGAGTGACAGCGGCTCTGGACTGTGTTAATGTGGTTTAGCACTAACTGCTCTTCTGTGGATGCCTCTGCTGTGGATGGATAGTAGAGCCAGGCACAATGGAAACTGAGTCCAGAGTTTCTATATTGCATTTAAAAGAACTTTGGTTCAGAGACACCTACAATGTTGCATGTAATCAGACTTTTTATTAGTAACTAAAAATAATAAAATTAAATCAAATTAAATAAATAATTTACATAAATCAGCTACTCTTCTTTCTTTTTTGATTTTAAGTAATCGTGTTGGCAGTTGCACAATACAAATTTCAAACTAAATTTTGATACTAAGTAAAAGGCTTGACACTATTTTGATACAATGATGATTGTATTATTTTTCTTTTAAATACTAAACCATGTAATTTTCAACACAAAATAATAGTTGCGTTTAAATTTTACCATGTGATAAAAGTGTGTTCCATTTGTGTTTTGTTTCAATTCTTGTTTCAATTTTTAACAATCATTGTATATGGTGCATCTGGAAAGTTCACAGTGCTTAACTTTTTCCACATTTTGTTATGTTACAGCCTTTTTCTAAAAAGGATTCAAATCAGAATTCTTTGCAAATTTATGAAACATGAATTAATCTCTGTCCATCTATCGTTCCCCCCCATATTAAATGACATATTGGTGTTAAAAATAGCTAATTGTTGACTACTCTTGGTTTGGGATATTGTAAAGCAGACTAGTGCTATAAACAGAAGCAAACAAACAATGTGCAACTTGTGACTATAAAAACAGACAGGAGAGCTGCTCAAACTAAACCTAACAGGACTCATTTGCATATTGCAATCTTGTCCTGTATGACTTTTTAAACTATTGACTAGTGTATATTATGTTTTCTAGTTAGTTATTTCTTGTCTAAATCTAACACTAAATGTAAGTAGATGGTACAGTTCAAAAGAGGCATTATAAACATTTACTTTTAAGAAAACGTAAGAATGTTATGAAAGACAAATTGCATGGACACAGTTACCAATGAATAAAAAAACACACACACACACACACACACACACACACACACATAATATAATTATATATATTATATATTATATTATATATATATATATATATTATATAATAATATATATATATAAATATATATATATATATATATATATAATATATATATATATATATATATATAAAAAACACACACAGCAGGGGAAAGCTGTTGTGGTTGACGTGGCGATACCAAGTGATGGCAACATCAGGAAAAGAACCTGAGAAACTGGATAAATACCAAGGAGAAGAGAGAAGAGCTGGAGAAGGTGAAGGCGAAAGTGGTGCCCGTGGTCATCGGAGCACTCGGGGCAGTGACCCCAAACTGGAGGAGTGGCTACAACAGATCTCTGGAAAAACAGACATCTCAGTCCAGAAAAGTGCAGTACTAGGAACAGCAAAGTACTCTGCAGAACCCTCAAGCTCCCAGTACTCTGGTAGAGGACCTGAGCTTAGAAAAAGGGATGAGACCACCCGCGGAGTGTGAGAAGGGAATTTTATATATATAAGTCCAAAGAGGTTTGGTAGTTTTCCTGGCCAGACGACGGGTCTAAAGACAGGGGAGCTTGGACATCTGTCTAAGGACATGGGATGCTGGGACATTACCAAGTTCCTATTCTGTTTTTGCCACTGTAGCTCCTCGAGGCAACTACTGTTGTGATTTTGGGCGTTACAAAAATAAATTGAATTGAATATATATATATATAATATATATATATATATACTTGTTTTCCCACTGATCATCCTTGAGATGCTTCTTGTTTGGAGTCCACCTGTGGTAAATTCAGTTGATTGGCATGATTTGGAAAAGCACCCACCTGTCAATATAAGGTCCCAGTTAACAATCCATGTCAGAGCACAAACCAAGCCATGAAGTCCAAGGAATTGTTTCGGGAAGGAAAAGGGAAAAGTTTCTACAACATTGAAGGTCCTATGAGCACAGTAGCCTCTATCATCCCTAAATGGAAAAAATTAGGAACACCAAGACTCTTCCTACATTGAAGCATGGTGCTGGTGGCAGCATCATCCTGTGGGAATGTTTTTCAGCGGCAGGAACTTGTCAAGTCAAAATCAGCAGTGCACATAGACACCCTTGTTGAAAACATGCTCCAGAGCACTCTGGACCTCAACTGGAGCAAAGGTTCATCTTCCAACAAGACAACGACCCTAAGCACACAGGCAGGATAACAAAGGAGTGGCTACAGGACAACTCTGTGAATCCTTGAGTGGCCCAGCCAGAGCCCAGACTTGAACCCAATTGAACATCTCTAGAGAGATCTGAAAATGGCTGTGATTTGATGCTCACCAACCAAACTTATGGGGGTTGGAACGTTGTAACGGGAGAAACTGCCTTAAATAGGTGTAGCAAGCTGTGGCATTATACTCAAAACAACTCGAGGCTGTAATTAGTTGTCAAAGTGCAAGGCTTTGAATAAGTGCTTTTTTTTTTTTTTACATTTGCAAAGAATTCAAAGACCATTCTTTCACTTTGTCCTTATGGGGTTTTTTGTTTGTTGAATTTTGTTGAATTTTGAGCTACTTTTGAGCTAGTTATGAATTTAATCCATTTGGGACAAAGGCTGTAACATAACAAAATGTGAAAAAAGTGACAGGCTGTGAATACTTGCTGGATGCAATGTATCTTAAGTTTAGTGTCATTATAAATTATCTCATAAAATGTCAATTACTTGAGTTCACATACCCCATGCTGACAAAACAGACCACCTCCTGCCGTCCTTCCTCATTCCTCCATGCTTCGTATTTTCTCAGCAATTCTGGTTCTGCTGATGTTTTGAGTATGTGTTTTATTTTACCTTTGTATGTCACAAACAAAGTAACTGGGAAAGCTAAACCATGTCGTAGACATCTCTCCTCACACAGCTCCTCAGACAGCTACCCACTGCTAGGTCCGGGTTGAAGAAAACTGTCTCGCCGTAGGGCATCTCCTTCACTTTTTGCAGCCCGTAAGACCTGTTGCTGAACTCTGTGGCTCAAAAACCTCATTATCATGGCTTTCAGAGATCTGCATTTCTTCTTTTTTGGCCAACCCTATGCTCTCTCCAATGTTAATTGAAGGACTGTGACTCGAGATCCGACCAGGAACTCTGGAATAAGTTTTTTGAGGAAATGTTCCACCGGGCCATCCTTTTCCTCATGCTCCAGCACTCCAACAGGTTGTTTTGGCTGGATCTGGACTCAAGGTCCAAAAGTTTGCTCTTTCCACCCGAAAAATCTCCACCTCAGCTCTTAGCGCCCTCAACTTGTCCGTGTTTTCGAAGCTGTGCAGCGCCGCCTTTGTAACACGGCGGCTGCATCCAGCCATGTTCCCTCTTAGGGCTCCTATGTCCGCCTCTAATTTGCCGAATCTTATGCCATGTTCCGCCGCCTTCATCTTGGCTCTTATTGATGCCATCTCACATTTCATTTCAACAAGCGTTTCCATTACTTGTTCCAGCGTTATGTCCCTCCAGGTGTCTTCCCCTCCGCCTGCTGTGCCACACTGTGTTTGCACTTACATACCTGCTCTCTGGAGCCTCAGAGCTAACATTAGATTGACATGCAAATTTGTCTTGTAGGTGGCAGTCTGTGAATTTAGGATGACTGGATGTTGATGCATTTTTTTCTTTCATTGCTTTTTTTCGACTGCGACATGCCTCATTGAAGGTTTCTGGATTTTTGAGTATTTGCGGAGTTAGTGCAGCAGAGAATGCAAAGCAACCTAGGTTTGCACCATCCCATTTTAAAATGATTTTCTTGAATCCACTTACATCCGTAGATTTCCATGGGACATTGTAACTTCAAAGGCCATTTTCTTAAATGCATTTTTCTCCCGGTCGGAACATATAGATCACCCCTTAAAATAGAATGTACACACACCAAGCTTTCCAAACTTGTACCTGACAATATTTTGACGGAGCTTACTAAAGGACTTGTTTATCTTAGATTTTTCTCCTTTTCACCTGTAGTGTCTCGCCTTAAGTGTGCCGACATGCCAATCTCGTCAGCTTCAGCACTGCACGCAAAAGCTATTAACTATTCCATCTCTATAGACTCCTTTGCGTCATAATGGAGACTTGACAGATCCAGGTTTTACAGAAGCCAACCCCTCCTCATTTGGAGCCTGCGTAGGTGGACATCCTTTCCCCTTTTCCCTGGGCTGTCCAGCTGGAGAGCACTGCAGACTTAAACGAGACTCTGGTCTGGTGATTTAGAGCCTCCTGACATTCTTCAAAGATGGGATTCCCAAACACTTTCTGCTTCAGATGACCTATGTTTTCACAATGGAAAATCACTGTGACCCCGATCTGTGCAGACGCTTACACACTAAACATCTCCGTTTCCGTCGTCTATTTTTATATCCAAGGAGTGGCAGACACAAAACCAGATGTCCACTTTCTTTGAGACTGATGAAAGCGTCCTTGTGAAGTTTCATTTACTATTGCTTTTTCTCTACAAATGATTATTTTCCATATAAACAGTCCTATCGAAAGCAGTCTTATGTCCTCAAAGTTATTAAACCTATAGAGAAATCCACATGGCAATATATAACTACATTTTTATTGTCTTTTTCTGTTCAAGTGTGCATGGGAAGTCTCAGTTATGAGAGGAAAGCCTTCTTGCATGTCAAAAAAATGTTTTGCCTCCATTTATCCCATAATTGAAGGCATTTAAGGACTTAATTAAGAGTTGATGCAAGAGCCACAACCACCAGTGACCAGGCTATTGTTCAGATTTAGCAGCAGAACTTTGATATTGAACACTTGTGTTTACAATTAAGACAGAAGCATTTCCTTTTGCTGTTCCTGGATTATAAGCTTTATTATAGTGGGTATCAAACCCATGTCTGACCAAAAAGGAACTATAGGGGACATAGGGCCTATCAAAATGTGTTTTTTCTTTTTTACCTCAATTTGACATTTGAATACATATATAGTATAGTAAGTAACTATACAATACAAGTTTTATAGGCTTTGTACTGGCACAGACTTTGAAATAAATATGCTTAATGCTTCTGCATAGCACATGTGATATGACAACAACAACGGCAGCAGCAACAACAGCAACAACAGCAACAACAACAACAACAATAACAACAACATATCTAACTACCTAACAGGTATATCTGATGTAATTTAATGGGTCTGTCAAATATTCCTCTTCCCTGTAGATTATTTATTGCTCCTGTCCAGGAAGGTTATAGATTTGGACATAATTCTCTCCAGCTGAGATATCACCATATTTGGGACCACACACTCCTGACTACTTAAATTAAAGTTAGAGAAATGACTGCTATTTTCTAAGAAGTTTAAATGAGCTTATATGACATTTATACCCCACTATGTTGAATTTTATTTTCATTTTCCACATTATCATATCTGCATTAAAATTATTATTAATAATTAGCATTTGCCAAATATTGCTGTAGCTTTGAATAAATAGTTCCAGATCACAGCTGGTTGTAGACTTTCCTCACATCATTAGTGTACAGTAGCTCTCTTTGAGCCTCTGCTGTCGCTCCATACGGTAATTTCCAGTCCAGACACAGCAGGCTCTTTCTGTTTTATGGTCCTCTGGTACGCTGGCTGCACTTCCTTCCCCCAAATGAAAGCAGTAAACTCCATAGCCCTCAGCAGTAACCCGATGGACCTAAAACTTCACATTTGGCTGCTGCACAGATCATTAGATTCAGCATGGGGTCCGTGATATGTTTTGAAGGGGTTTCAGTTTTTTCATCTTTACGCCAACTTGGCTTCTAAGTCTATGAGAGTGTGTTTAATTATTTACCTTCCAGATATAAAACTGTTATGGCTTTTTAGATTACTATGGCCTACATTTTAAATAATTTTGATCAAACTTTTAAAAGTCAGATGTTTAAGAAAAAAAACACATTTCAAATGTAATGCTTCTATTGTGTCAAATAACACTTGCACCAAAATGGAACATATTTTTAAAACATTGCTTTGACTTCAACAAACCAGTTTGGGAGAATAGAGCTCATTATAATTTAATATTGTATTTTATGCAAAAGACATAGACATATAGACATATTGAAAACATTTGGACTATGAAGTATACTAAACACATACATAACTAAAATATGACATAAAGTCATGACCTGAGGCCTCATTTATAAAGCTTGCTTATGCACTCTGCAGTGCGTAGGCCGCCCTCTGCGCCATCTGTGGTATTTAGAAAACTTTCAATAGGCGCAGGACTTTGCCTATCTCTACTCAAGCTGAGACCCTGTAAATTCTTCGCAAAGTCTGGAGACACGGGGAAAAGATGACACTCGTGGAGCGAAGCAGAAGTTGGGTCAGGAAATTGGCAGAAAATGCATCTTTTAATTTTATTCAGAGAGATTATCACATTTGAAAGGAAGTTGGCCTATAAAGACAGAAATGGGCTTTTTATTTCTCTCATTATTCTGGACAACACATGACACATATGAAGCTGTGCGCACTCGTGCATGAAGCTTAACGCACTCGTGATCTCTCTCAGTCCACACTGTGACCATATCAGTCTGTGTCTGTGACCCTACAGAGAAGATCCCTCTGAATCTGTAAAGTGATATAGAAAACAACAACAATCGGACCTGAAAGAAAACTCCTCCTTCAGATGGAGCAAATGAGCGAGTTTTGGTTTAAGGAAGTAGGCCTTAATGCCCTCATAGCTTCTTCCAGCACTCCAGTAACAGGCAAAATATTTGTTTTATTATTTATTATTTAAAACAACATATGATCTTGAATGTGTTTTGTAAAAGCTCTTTTAAAATTTGTTTTTTTTTAAGGCATATGTTGGATTATATTATATGTTTATTTTTTATATTCAACACTACTTCTGTTTATCATTTTCATATTTTTTTAAATTATTTTTCCTTTCTTTGTCAGCATGTCCTCCTGGCACATATAAACCCAAGGGAACCCCAGGTGGCCGAAGCTCTTGCCTTGTGTGTCCTGACCAACAGCACACATCCCAGCCAGGGAGCACTTCTCTCAGTGACTGTGTCTGCAAGCCCGGGTTCCAGCCACTGGGAATGACCTGCCAACGTAAGATGTAGTGCTCTCAGACTATCATAATCATAAAATGTGTATGAATCAAAATGACACACACGTACATCCACGCACACACCCACACACGTACATGCAAATGCACACACACACACACACACACACACACACAATCACCCCGCTCTGAAGTTTCTATTTGTCTAATGTCTGTGCTGTTCTGTCTGTTCTTTTTTGTTCTTATTGTCTCCACTATTGTTAGTGTTTTGTATTTGTTAAAGAAATTAGATAAATGACAACGGAAACTGTAAGCGAATTTTCTTTATGTATTTATAATAATAATAATAATAATTCATTTTTAATAATAACTACTTAGCATTGTAACATAATATAATAATTTCTTTAAAACATCTTTCTTTTCTTTTCCAGCGGTGTACTGTCCTCCTCTGTATCCACCTGAACACGGTTTCTTCATCCAGAATGTGTGCAACAATAATTACGATGCAGCCTGTGGTGTGCGCTGTCAGCAGGGTTATGACCTTCAGGGAACCAGCATCAGGCTGTGTCAGGCTGACGGAACCTGGTCCGGAACATCTGCCTCCTGCCATGGTAATAGCTGCTAAATATAAATAAAAACCCAAGATAAAAACCCATCAAGAAGATTTGAATTATAATTGATCACAGGGAATGTATTTCTCGACACCATCTATATCTGTGTGTGTGTGTGTGTATATATATATATATATATATATATATATATATATATATATATATATGTATATTTAGTAAGCATTACACAAGTCTTACGTTAGGTGTCAGACCAGATGTGAACAAATCCCATGAAAAAGGCTGATGAGAAGGTCACAGTGGAAAAACCAATAGAAAAAGAGACAGTGAGTGTGGAGATAAATTAGAAAAAAATATGTTTAAATGTCAGACTGTGACTCATTACAGTAGCAGACATTAAACATGCACAAGTTTGCTGGAGATTTATAGTATGTGGCTTTGGTATATATTTTCAAATGTGTCTGCTGGTATGTGTTCACTAAATCTAGGCTTGGCAGGGAGGACCTCCCAGCTTGAATAGCCCTGAGGGAGGGGGTCTCCCTTAACTGCCTGCGTATGAGGGCTGATGAGAAATAACACTCTACACAGCCTCTCCAAGACCTTGGCATAATGCACTAAACACACGAAGATATTCATGTTTTAGAATACATGACTTTTGATTTTCTCCTTCTACATTTCAGATTAATGAACCTATGTTTTTTATGTCAGCCATAGCGTTTAAGTAATTTATATCAGTGACACTTAAATAATGTACACTCTTGATACAACAGCTATCATTTATTTTGTACTTTGTATTTTTTTCTTCTTTCTCACTGTAGTCCGTTCCTGTCCGGCCCTGACGCGACCTCAACATGGCTTCCTTAAATGCTCTGAAGGTGGCGCCTCTTACAGGGCAGAGTGTCACGTGGGCTGTGATCGTGGCTACAGGCTGGATGGAGAGTCCAGGCTGATATGCCAGGCCAACTCTCAGTGGAGTGGGATTCTGCCTCAGTGTGTGGGTAAGACTATATTTAATGTATCTCTGGATTTGGTTTTGGTGTAATGTGCTTCAGTATCCTCATTAAAATTCTTGTTGGTATTATGCTTTTTTATTTTTTGTATATTCATTAATTCATTCATTTTCTACCGCTTATTCCCGTTAGGGGTCGCGGGTGACTGGAGCCTATCCCAGTGGTGGGGTACACCCTGGACAATAGCCTGCTAATTTTCGTATAGTAATCCTAAATTTAGTCCAGAATGCTGTAATATGGGTTGTCAAATGTATTGAAAATTGATCCATGAAGCCCTTTGTGTTTTTAAAGTTCAAAAACCTTTACATGACTTGCTCAAACTGCATAGTTTATCGTTGCTTTGAGATCATTCTAAGACACATTGATAACTTGAGATATACTACAGGAAATGCAACCAAAGTTGTTTAAAAGGCCAAACATACATAACAGGATCTTAAAAACTTGGGTCAGAGATAGATACATCTGCTTTCCCATAGCAAAGTGGCACACACAAGTCAAAACTGATAGTTAAGTTCAAATGCTGGTGCCGGCCACAGCGAGCACCCAGGTCAGGCTTAAAACACACAAAAAGGGCAGTGTTCAGCCACAAACCTCTGTGGCCAGCTCATTTCCAGCCAACCAGCTTTCTGCTCTATTTATGAAGCTGGAATTTGTATTTATCGATAACTCCCATCTCTCTGCACTTGCACTTGGATGTGTTTGACCACCTCCCTGCAGCCTGTCACAGCGTCCTCAACACAACTACACCTCTCTGTGGTTTGTTACTCTGT
Organism: Chaenogobius annularis; assembly: GCA_015082035.1. Classification (NCBI taxonomy): domain Eukaryota; kingdom Metazoa; phylum Chordata; class Actinopteri; order Gobiiformes; family Gobiidae; genus Chaenogobius; species Chaenogobius annularis. The sequence goes on from BJKM01000293.1 coordinate 444,815, forward strand.
TTGTTTACTCTGTGGTGGAATGGGATCCACTTGGCTTTCCAAGGAGGATGGAGGGACATATCTTTATCGGATACAAATCTGCCATGTTAAATATCCCTGTAGGTTCTGAAGCCAGAGAGAATGAGTAACTGAAATACGTTTTTGTTATATTTTGTTTAGTCCTGTGGTCTCATTTTGGTTTCTACAGGCCAAATTTTTCTTGTACGTGCTTCTGGAAATAGCTTTAATTTCAGTGTTCTAAAAGTAAGATTCATCACAAAAGAGTGAGGGAATTATAAAGACTTGACATTTAAAACCCATTATTCAGAACATTTCTTGTCAAACTGTAAATGACTTGTTCTCTATTTTTGTCATCTTTTCCTAGAGGTGCGCTGTCCTCCCATTATGAACCTGAAGAACATCTTGTTGTCGCCCCCTGCTTGTGGTAAGAGGGCTGTGTCACCTGGTGCAGCCTGTCTACTCACCTGTCGCCAAGGATTCAGCCTTAAAGGAAACAGGAGGGCAGTGTGTCTGAGTTCTGGCAACTGGAGCGCCAATGTCCTCAAAGCCCACTGCATAGGTAATTAAAACAGTTGTGTAATCTTGCAATGTTCAAGTGTAGATGCATTTTTCATTTCTTGATTTTTTTGTGGCTTTGAGAAACAGGTTGACTTAAACTCAAAGCACACACTGTTGGATTCCAGCACTCTATGCACTGCCTGGTCTCTGGAGTGTTGTTTAAAAGCATGCAGGCCTCCTAATGCCTCAGCCCTGAAGCAGGTGGTGGAGCTTATCGCTGCCTTCATCAATGTCCTCATTTCACTAAACCTATCCTAATTAAGCCACTGCAGCCACTGAGAAGAATAAATTAAGCCACAAAGTGGAACTCATAAAAAGTGTGTGCAATACTTTGGGAATAGTTTCAGAGCAAAATTGCTTTTTTGGAGTGCATTTACTCTTTTCAAGTAAATGCACTTTTACGTATAGGCGACATTTTAGTACCAGATTTTGTGAACAATAACAATGAAAACCATAAATGTTCTGTGTCTATCGACTGTGCATAAAACATTTAGATTTTCCAAAACAATAATTGATTCAAAGAATGGTTTTCAAGGTTTTCAAGGTTTTTTTAGGCTTTATTAGACAGGACAGTAGTTGGGACATGCAGCAAATTTTTCAGAGGCAGATTCAAAGTCGCAGCGCTGCGGCTTGCTCACATGGAGCACACACGTGCTATCCACTTGGCCACCAAGCAGCCCAATTTAAACAATTTTAGTAAAATAATAGCATTCTTTTTAACAGGATTGTCTATATGAGTCAAATGAGTTGGTGCTATTATGGCTCCGAGTTAAGCATCAGTTTCTGTCTGACCAAAATGAATTGTTGCTTAATAGTTTAGAATAGTAGACAGAAGGAATCTTCACCAAAGACTAGTATGTATTTGTTAATAATCAATTCATTTAATGAATATAAACTTTTTTTTAAAGAAATGTCAATGCGTCACGCTGCCATTATTTAGTCAATTGATTCAGTTTTTAGCTTAGATTTTAGAAGGTTGGATAACTTTATGATGAAAATCACATAATTACATATTTTGTTGTGTGCAAAGTAGGTGTCTGTAAATGTAATTATTGCAGTAATGAATCTCTTCAGACTCTGAGCCTCCTTGGATACAGTGCCCAGATGACATTGTTGCAGAGACAGATGAACGCCGCAACACTGTTGTTGTCAGCTGGAATGTTCCTACTGCACTAGACAACTCCAAGGAGGAGGTGGGCTTTTTTTTTTTTTTACCATGGGAAGCTGCAGTAATTATTTTTTTTCTATTTATTCTTTTTTAAACATATAGCAACAAAACTTACATCAAACAAACTAACCTATGTAATGCTGCAGTAATTCAAGTTAATTACTCACTTTTATTTGACTTGAATCCTCCCTGATCTATAGGTGTCTGTACAAGTGAAGCCTGTGTACGCACCTCCACAACTGCTTCCAATTGGAAAAGAAGCCATCACTTACATTGCTACTGATCGCTCGGGAAATCAAGCAAATTGCTCTTTTACTGTCACTATTATTGGTAAGTCCACCCCACATCTTGAAAATGGTAAAATCAATTATTATAAAGTAGTAAAAATAGTTTTGCTCTACACAGACCAAGTTTGTGCTGCCCCACCCTTTAAAATACATTTTTGTCATTCTGAACTCCAATTGACACATAAGCAGCCAGCCCCTTCCCCCTTAGCAGGTGCCAACTGGGGTTACAGTAAAGAGCGAAAAACAGGGGTGTCCCATGTCAGCCACTCAATAATCATAGCAGAAGGGGGGAGGAGGGGGGAACCTCAAGCTTGGTAGCTGTGAACATTTCCATATGTTATTATGGCGGTGGAACGTTGAGCTTTTTTATTGGACACATGTGTTTAACTAATGCCCCAGACACATAGCACTTCTGCATCTTTGTGCAGTCAAAGAGTTAAGTTTAAGAGGAAGTATGTAGTTTGCAATTATTCACTTTTTTTATTATAACACTGTTCATATTTTATCAAATGTGCTCTTGATCCTCTTCTAAAACATCACTTTAGATACAGAGCCCCCAGTGATTGATAGGTGCAGGTCTCCACCCCCGGTCCAGGCCACAGACACAGAGACAGCAGTGGTCTGGGAAGTGCCACAGTTTTCTGACAATTCAGGTATGTTTTGTACTGTATGCCAGGAGGCAGCTCATTACTCTACACAAGTATAATCTTTATGCTTCACCTGTCTATTTCTACTAATAATTCTTAATAATAATAATTCTCCCCCATGTGTATAAAGTACTGCTGGACAACAGTTGAAATTTTTAATTGCAGTTAATCGCATGTGGCAGGCAAAGGCCAATAAGAGTTTTTTTTTGTCTCTTATGTTGAGTTTTGACTGGGATATGTTTTTGCAAATGCATATGCATATGTTTTTTTGTGTATGAAGGGCCAAATTACTTTTTTAGCCAAATAATAACTCAGTGTTCTATTCCTAATTCTACTCCATTAATTTTTTTTTTAAATACTTTATTATTTTGCCAATGTCTACATTCAAAAGAGATGTTATAAGATTGGAAAGGAATTTACCCATTTGAGATTTCAAAAGTTTTAGTTATCCTGTTGCTGTCCTATGTAGTCTGCTGCTACTTTTTGCGCATTATAAGCTAGTGGCTGGCAGAGTTCTGGTTTAGTTTTGGTTTGGGCTGATTCAGGCCTGCCTGATAATAGTCCTCCCGTGTCAGTCCTTGTTTAGTCATGGTGCAGTTCTGGTGCAGTCTTGGTTCAGGCCAGCTCACTGCTTACTAAACATGCAGAATGTAACTATCTCATTTGTAAACATGCAATCTGTGTTAATGCACAACCAAATAATTACTTGTGATCAATTAATTGATGTGTTAATTCGACAATATCACATTAACGTGCCTAGTCTTAGTGTAGGCAATACATTTAATTATCTTCTATATATTATTCAAAATATAAAATTAGGAAATACAAGAAACTTAGATCATTTCAGATGTTTTTGTATGTATGGTAATGCATTGAGCACTGAGACAAGACATTAATCAATCTGAAAAAAACATTTCATGAGAACAGGTGAAAAAACATACAAGGTACAAACCTCTCTTCCATTAAAACTCCTGCTTGTGTTGCCATTGAAAGAAAAAGGTGCTGGATGTTAGGATTTTATATACAACTGATTAATCTTTCCTCATCTGAGGCCACCCTGGTATACTCTGTGTTGATGCAGACCAGTCCTGTATTCACCTTATTCCGCCTCGGCCACTGTTGCCTCTTTTTGCCTCTGATCGGCACTTCTGTTGTAATGTCGCGTCTGGTCTAGCGGGAACTCCGTTCACTTAAGTGGAAAATTAGGGAAAAGTCTCGCCGCTAAAAAAAAAAGTAGATGGATTTGTGTAAAATGTCCAACGTTCATGTGACCAACAAGTCAAGTTAGTCTGTGTAGAACTTATTTTCTCTCGAGGTTGCACGCCCTATGTTAACTAATACAAGCAGAAAGATGATTTCATCGGATGGCGGTGCTCAGGCCAACCTCTGGAATAAGGTGAATAAAAAAGCATATCAAGGCAATTCATCCGCAAAGGCTAAATATCTAGGCCTGCTTTGCCCTGGCATTCCCCGCTCTGCCCAAACAGCAGTTGTGGTGACAGACAACAAACCAGACTACTTGGGGCTCCAGTTCATAGCCAGACCCATGTAATTCACTGGCTCTGGCGCCCACTTGCACACAAAGACCACTGTCCATGTATTTTTAAGCATTGTGACACATGTTCAAGGCATTGTTATAGAAACCAAGTTAAATGCAAGCCCATATTTTCACATATCAATCTCAGGTCCTGACATGTAGGTTCCCCTCCTGTCTGGAGATGTGTGCGTCCTGTTAAATACACATGCACACACTTGTCTCACACACATACTGTAATAACAGGCTCCTGTGGCGGCCGTGGGCCACACCACGTCAAGCCAACGCACTCCGACGTCAATGTTTTGTTTTTCCAGGCCCACACCCTGATGCCAGTGCTATATATAGGGCAGCCCTGATGCACATAAACAGCACAGAGAAGTGTAGACACCAGACCCCAGAAGGCCAGACGTGTGTCAGCCTCACTGGAATGATGCTGCTACTGTTACTACGTGTCAAATTTGGAATTGGAGCAAAACGAAAGATTGATTTGTCAGATTTCCCACTTGAGCCTTCTCTGTAGTAACATCCCACCATCTGCTTCCAGTCCACATCTATGAGTCACACTTGTACAATACACAATATTGTAGTATATTGTACTGACCAGCATGCATGTGCCAATGCTCTGTAATATTCCTTTATGTGTATCTCCCTTTGGGCCGACTGGAGGGCCAATTGTATTTATTTTTAAATTTTTTTCAAATGTCCATACATACCTAGGGTAACTATTAGTTCTCTAACATAACTCCTATGTTTACTAAAATGATAAAGAATTCAGAATTCAGAGTCATGAACAAGTGTGAAGCAATGCTGCCCTCTGTTGGAGCCTTTATCTTTGAAATCCTATATGTGAAGTGACTAAAATTGTGTTTTTTATGTTAAATGCATAGCATAGTAAATGTTAACTTTGAACATATCCTTTGTTGCTGTATTTTGTGTTTGTGTTTTTTAATTGGACACAGATTATTTGTAGATTTATTTTTACTCTATATGTCTACAGCTGGTCGTTTAATAGTGAACAGTTCTCACATTCCTGGTTCCTTGTTTCCTGTTGGAGATACTCTGGTTCAGTATACGGCCACTGATGCCGGCAGTAATAGTCGCACTTGTAACCTTACTGTAACTGTACAAAGTAAGTTTAAACCTTCACATTGTGAATTACTGGTTTGACCTTCTCCCTTAAAGCTGTCAAAATTGTTATACAGGCACCACCTGTGACCAGCCATACGTGCCAGTGAATGGAGAGTTTGTGTGTTCTGAAGAGGAGACAGGGGTCCGCTGTACTCTTCACTGTAAAGAGGGCTACAGCCTCACTCAGGCAGCAGTGCATCGTTACTTCTGTGCCTACAATGGATTGTGGGAGCCCCCCTCCTCCTCAGACCGGCCCGACTGTTCAGGTAAGAATATGTTTTTCATTCAAACAGATGATGCTCACTCGATCTGATTTGTCAAATCTTGTGAATTCAGTGAACCGTGTGGCAAACAATGGATTTAAGCCATTTGAGATGTTGTTCAAAGCTACTCGCTGTGATGATCTGGACCTGGTCAAGTCATTTGCCGGGGAGTTCAACACTAAACTGGAAAGCTTGGTAGGGACCTTGTCTCCGTTTTGGCGCGGAATCGAGCACTCTGACCTTCTTTACACCCCCTCAATACCTGTTTGCTCTTTAGCTCCCAAACCTCTGCAGCAATGATGACATCACCTGCAAGCTAGAGGTCATGTCACAGGGAAACTGTCTGGAGTACAATTATGACTATGAGAATGGCTTTTCAATTGGTAAGTGTTGAGCCTACGAATATATCTTTTCCTCCAGCCAATTTAAGATCTAACTTTCTCCCTGAATTACATTTTAAAGCTCCAGGAGGCTGGAGTCCCCAGGGTAATCAGGATTATTCCTACTTTGAGTCAGGCTTTGCTACAAGTACCAGACAGTTGCCTGTCCGGAGCCAAGGCAGTAGTGTGTCAACTCACCATCGCACCAAGAGGCACAGGAGGATCAGAGGGCCCACACGAGACCAAAAGATTCAGATTTTCTTTAATATCACAGGTAAAGTATACATTTACTTTGATAAGTGCACACATTTTAGCATACTGTTCATGATATTTGTACTTTAAATCTTCTAATCTAAACCCATTTTCCCAGCAAGCATTCCTTTGCCTTTGTCAAGAAATGATTCCACAGAGGTAGCCAATCAGAAAAGGCTCCTGCGCACTCTGGAGCAACTAACCAACAGACTGAAGCGAACCCTGGCTAAGCAGCCCTTGTCCAGTTTTCATCTGTCATCCCAGATGATTGTTGCTGACCCGAAATCAGTCGAGAGCAGGAAGGCCTCCCTGTTTTGTCGGCCAGGTTCAGTTCTCAGAGGCAGAATGTGTGGTTAGTATTTGGTATTTGTTTTTCATGTATGATTTCCTTACTATTCCACTTAAACAATAGTATTTACTGGTTTGTTACAGTCCAGTGTCCAGTAGGTACCTACTTTTCTCTTGAATATAATGAGTGTGAAAGTTGCTGGCTGGGGTCGTACCAAGATGAGGAGGGCCAACTGGAGTGTAAATCCTGCCCTGAGGGATCATCTACAGCGTATCTCCATTCTCGCAGCAAGGCTGAATGCAAAGGTACCACTACCATTGGACAAATTTAATACAGAATGTATATGTATCATCAAGTAATAGAGACATACTCATTAACTGTACTTGGTCTTGGATATTTCAGGGCAGTGTAAGCCTGGGAGTCACTCTTTAAATGGACTGGAGATTTGCGAGTCATGTCCACTGGGACACTTCCAGCCTGGGTACGGGACAAGGGAGTGCCTTGTCTGCCCTAATAAAACCTCAACTGTGACCAGGGGAGCTGTGGACGAGGCAGAGTGCGGAGGTAATTCAGGGACAATCTTTTTTTCCCCATTTGTTTGGTATTTCAGCATGAGACAATTATTTATGTAATATCCACCTCAACTGGAAAAAAACTTCAAAATTAAGATAAAAAAATCTTGTTTTCCAACCAGCAAAGAGATCTTCTTGAGTGACTTTTACACTGCAATCCTCTACTTCTTTTATTTTGGTCTCTTTTGCCTTCATAGTTCCTTGTTCACCTGGCCATTTCTCCCGGACTGGGTTGGTTCCCTGTTATCCGTGCCCCAGAGATTACTATCAACCTGATCATGGGCGTTCATACTGCCTCTCCTGCCCCTTTTATGGGACCACCACTAACACTGGCACAACAACAATCCAGCTTTGTTCTAGTAAGTGACACTAACAGCATCATTTTATTTATTGATTATTATTATTTATTTTATTAATTATAAAAACAGTGGGTTGAACACAATTGTGTGATCAAACTGTGCGGCAGCTCAGCATCTTTAAATGATATGACACATGTTGCTGTGCTGTAACTGGAACTTCATAACTCTGTTATTAAATGCTGCCACATCCAATAAGTATTTAGGTTTTTGTTGAGTGGGTTCACAGGCGTCGGACAGTTTGAATTTTGGATTTCCATGCTATTTTTCCAGCTTTCCCTTTCTTGTATTGTATGTATTTTATTTGGGTGTCATTGTCAGGCTTTAGCTCAAGTTTTCTTCCAAAGGAGGAGAGTGTGACGGCTGCTCCGATTGTGGAAGTGGTTGAGGACTACCAAGCCAGCAGTCAGGTTAGTTTTAATAAAAAAAGTTAATTATCAATTTCCAGACTTTTTATGCTAAACAACCTCAGAAAATTAACTGTATTCGCGTATTCTACAGGTTTTCCATGAATGCTTCCTGAATCCCTGCCAGAATAAGGGCACATGCGAAGAAATTGGAGCTGGATATGTCTGCACCTGTATGCCAGGATTCACAGGTGGGCAGTGTGTGTTATTACAGTATGAGTTGACAATTAAGGTGAGGCAATACTGTAGCTCTGTGTAATTTTATTGTAGTAATTCTAAAGTAATATGTTTTTTCCTTACACGCATTATTCTACTCTGTCATAGTAGGAAATTACATCTGTGAGTGGGACCGTGAAACTGAAGTAGTTGATGATAGACAGAGCTATTGTGTTATAGGTGACACTGAAATGAAAACCATTTAAATCATGTCTGTGATATTTGCCTCTCAGGTGCTAAATGTGAGGTGGACATAGATGAATGTGATTCTGCTCCTTGTCAAAATGAAGGTCTGTGTAAAGATGGATTGGGAGACTTCCAATGTCAGTGCCAGGCTGGATTTCTAGGTAAGCTTATAACCAATGCAGGCCCACATCAATAAATGAAAATATCATAGGTCAGAACACATTCAGTCAAAACCATTGATTCTTTGCTTCAGTTATTTTTCACAAAAATTCTTGTAATTACTTTTGCATTCTATATTTCAGGGTCTTTATGTGAAGCTGAAGTGAATGAGTGTTCATCGTCTCCCTGTTTAAATGATGGTATCTGTGTGGATGAAGTCAATAGATTTACCTGCGGCTGTGTTGGTGGCTTCACAGGTTTGTCTGGAGGATTTTATTATTCACTAACCATATGCGTATAAACATAATAGATTACAAGAATATATTTTACAGGGTCTCGTTGTGAGCTGGAAATCGATGAATGCCTTTCAAATCCTTGTTTAAATGGAGGTGTTTGTGAAGACCTGACTGGAGGCTACAAATGCACATGTGCTGTTGGCTTTTCAGGAGATAGCTGTGAGATCAACATTGATGAATGTAGCAGCACTCCTTGTCTCAATGGAGGCTCGTGTCTGGATGTGGTCAACAACTTTAGGTAATGCCTGATTATATTATTGTTATTATTTGTTTATTTTAGCTTTGTTGAAAGCAGCTAGATATGAGATATGCAAATGTTATAGTCAAATGATTCCTGTTTGTTTGTGCCTTGTTTTGTTTCCAGGTGCCACTGTGTTGAGGGGTACATGGGCAGACTCTGTGAAGTGGATGTGAATGAGTGTGAGCCTAATCCCTGTTTAAATGGAGCTAACTGCTTCGATGGCCTGGGCTCTTACACCTGCCGCTGTCTCCCTGGGTTCAATGGAACCAGGTGTGAGACAGGTACTATATGTATGACAAACAGATGACAGTTCAAGACTGCTAAATTGTTTTAGCAAATTACGCTTTTTTGCCTTAGCTAAATAGATCTGTAATCCATCTATATACACAAGGACTATATTTAACATCTGTACTATTTTTCACTTTTGGCTTCCAGAAATGTCATCTGCTTTCAACCTTGACTTTGAAGTTTCTGGCATCCATGGATACGTTATGATGGATAGTGTCATGCCAGCACTGACAGAGATCACATGCACCTTTTGGATGAAATCTATAGACACGACCAACTATGGCACACCTATCTCTTACGCTGTGGAAGGCAGTGACAATGCTTTTCTGCTCATAGACTATAATGGGTCAGTCTTTTTATGAATCTTTTCACATTAAATAGTTGCTCTTTGATGCATCAGTTATTTTCCTCTGATTCAGTTGGGTTCTTTATGTAAATGGAAAGGAGCGGATCACAGACTGCCCTGCAGTGAACACGGGTCAATGGTACCACATCGGAGTGTCATGGAGGAGCTGGGATGGTGACTGGAGAATCTACATTAATGGAAAGCCATCAGATGGAGGCAAAGGCCTGTCAGTAGGCACCACAATCCCAGGTGTAGTACTATCTTCAATCACGGGTGCCGAACGGGGGAGAAAGATTAGAAAGATTCTATGGCCCACAAAGATCAGGACACTATAGGGTATGGGACCTTCATTGTATAAAAAATAAAACTAACTCTATGTTTTAATCACCCCCTCTTTCATAATGTTTTAGTCCACTCCTATGCTGCTTGTGTCCCTGAGCTGTAGAAAGTGTGCAAAAGACGAACTGACAGAGGAGAGTGCGTTTATGGGGCTACTCTCACTAAACAAGTGGCATTAAGAGGGCGCTTGTCATTATACTAAAAGTAATGCGACACCGCTGTGTGAAAATGTGCAAAGTCATCACCTCTCAACCAGACTAACCAAGCTCAAACTATCACTATCAAAGCAACATGAAACAGAGGTGCAAACATTCTCCTGAAATAATAAAGAGTATTGTTCTGTGTACAAAAAAAACACTACTTCTGTAATGACTGGCACTTCATTGTCTTTGCATTAAAAGTTTGTTGATGGGTTAGCTTCATCTATGGTACACTTTTTGCAGAGATTAAGAACAAAACAAATACAAGATGGATTCGTCTGGGCTTTGGACCTTTGATTTGAAATAATAATGGAATTTATTTTCAAAGAGGAGCACTTTGTGTTTGCTAAATTGTCCGTAAACATGCACACTAATGCATCTAATAAGAACCCGGCTAACGCTAATAGTAAAGGACACTCGGTCAGAACTCACGGAGAACAGGATGAATGAACAATTTGGACTACACGCTACACAAGACACAATGGCCTGCCTGACATGTGCAAGAGGTGTAGATAAGCTTCTCAAATGGTGAAGGAGCAGTGGTGGTGACGACTGGTGAGTGAGATAGAAATGTAATAACTGCAGTGGTTACTAAGATGAGCAATTACATAAAAAACAACACACTGCAGTTGTGTGTTATTGGCTGTTCTCGTTCGGACTTGGTGTCTTATGTGGCGTATCGATCAGCTAATGGATGCTGTGGTGGAGAGGTGGAGACAAACGGAGCACGAATTAGTTTTTAATCTCTTAAGATTGCCAGTGACGTTTCACTTCTTGGTGAAAGTTTGAAGTGGACAACAGTGGTAAACTTGCAGATAGTCAAACATGCATTGAAAACAGTGTGTGTCACAAATACGTTTTTATTCAAAGTTATCAAATGGTTACGAAATCATAATCTGGTTGGCTAATAAATGTCTATTCTAGTCTAACTGTCTAAACCTTGTAGGTGGAGGGGCACTGGTATTAGGCCAGGACCAGGACCAAAGAGGTGATGGCTTTAATCCCGTGGAGTCCTTTGTTGGATCCATCAGTCAGCTCAACATTTGGGACAGGGTCCTCACCCCACAGCAGGTGCCTCCTTTTTTTTTTATATTTTAGGGTTAGGGTTGTAATTATTGTAATTATAATTATATGTAATTATATTGTACATTGCCATAATAAGGTAAAACTTAAATTGTATTTATTTGTGTTAAGATTAAGGTCCTGTCCAGCAGCTGTCCAGCTTCTCATGTTACTCACAGAGGCAATGTACTTGCCTGGCCAGACTTCCTTAATGGAGTTGTGGGGCGTGTTAAAGTCAACCAGAATAGCATTTTCTGTGCCGGTAAATAGATGACTTATTTGAGTTTACTATAAATTACTCCCATGTGACTGATGCTAAAAAAAACTACTCTTTTCAGATTGTCCAGAGTTGGAAAACGCTGTGCCTCACCTTCATGTGTCCACTGTGGAAATAAGTCCTGGGGCTCAGGTGCAACTGTCTTGTGATCCCGGTTTCTACCTGGTGGGGGAGCCTGTGCTGCAGTGCCAAAACAAAGGCGAGTGGAGCCACCCTGTGGCCACTTGTGAACGTAAGCGTGTGTTACGGTGAACTACTAGAAAAATGAGTAAATTATGAACTCTTAACTTAGTGTTTATGTTTAATTAGGAGTTTCTTGTGGATCTCCCCACTCACTGGAGAATGGGTTATTCCAGGGCACAGACTTCCATGCTGGCAGCTCTGTCATGTATCAGTGTAACACTGGGTTTTACCTTTTGGGAGATGCAAAAATGCACTGCTCAAACAGCGGAAAATGGGGAGGAAATCCACCTGCGTGTCTTGGTACCTACGCTGACAGTAACATTGAGAGTAAATACTAATAATGTAGAGAGAGACATAGACAATGCATTTAAATTGTGCTCTTTTGTTTAAGATGTGGATGAGTGTGCTCTAGGATCTGACTGTGATGAGAATGCCAGATGTCAAAATACGGAGGGTTCCTACACTTGCACTTGTATCTATCCGTACAGTGGGGATGGCAAGAACTGTACCGGCAAGTACATGAATATTAAGAAGAACAAAAATATGTAAATAAGTAAAAGTAAAAGAGTACATTAGCAAATGATTGATTGATATTATTTTAATATCAGAGCCAGTTAAATGTGAAGACCCAGGTGCTCCAGACAATGGCCACCGAGATGGCAGCAACTTCCTGATGGGCAGTGAAAGCATATTTGGCTGTTATAACGGATACGAGCTGATAGGGCCAGCCCGTGTTAAGTGCCTAGAGACAGGAGACTGGGACCACATACGTCCATATTGCAGAGGTAGGTTTTTCACTGTTAGAATATGTTAGTTTGTAATCTGTCGTCTAGAGGAAACTATCACCACTTCTGAAGAATCAGATCATCAACCATTATTATAGAAGCCAATTAGGGATTTATTTGAATATAATGAATACATAGTTTTTAAAAGAGCCTTGACTTCTGTGCTTTTAGCCCTTTCCTGCCCAATACCAATGGTTCCAGCGAACTCCATTATGACGGGAAGTAACTTTACCTATGGAAGCAAGGTGACTTTCAGGTACTAGCATCCCTGACATAAATAGGATATATCACAAGAGTTTCTTGTCATTTGAAGTAGAAATACTATTTCTGTATTCATTATTTTGTGCATTTAGTTGTAAGGAGGGCTATTTACCTCAGATCCCCTACGAGTTCCAATGTCTTGCCACCCAACGATGGAGTGGGTCACCACCCGTTTGTCACCCAGTCATGTGTGGTGGGCCGCCAACAATTGCAAATGCAGACTACACCTTGAACTCAAACACTTACATGTCAACTGTGATCTACACCTGTTTGGAGGGATACAGGTATGAAATAACCACCAGTATGTGCTGCTGCTCCTTTTATTGTGTTGTGGTGTGCTCTTAACTCTTATGTTCCTGCAAAGACCACAGGGCTCAATGGAGGTGGTTTGTGAAGCCTCAGGAGAATGGAGCAGACCTGTCCATCGGTGTGCCAGCGTAGAATGCGGTGAACCGCCAGCTTTAAGAGACGCAGAGACTGTTGGAGAGAACTATGAATTGGGAAACAAGGTGTTCTATCGCTGCAAAGAAGGGTAAATCTGTCTAATATTTGTTTTGTATCAATATGTATATTTATAGTTAAACACCTGTCATACCCATTCAATCTAACTCCATTTAAAACCTTTGAATGTAACTGATATAGAATTTAAAAGTACAATATTTTCTAGTCTTGCATCTAGGTACTGCATTTAGACAAAACTTTTTTTGTTGTTGCAATACAGTGATCCCTCTTTTATCGCGGGAGTTGCGTTCCAAAAATAACACGTGAAAAGTGAAATCCGTGAAGTAGTCAGCTTTATTTTTTTTTATTATTTTATAATGCAATACTGAACTATAGAATGAAACCAAAAATCAAAACCTGTTTTAAAGCCCAAAATGTATTTGAATATAGTAATACAAGGTTGGAAACATTGTCACTGGCGTATTTCACAGTCCCAGCTATGCTCTTCGTCCTGACTCCGCCCCGCTGTAGCGTCTGTGTCTACAAAGGCGCAGGGGTCTTTCTCCGAGAGAAGAACATTGTTATGGGTAGTTGTTGGCGCTCTTTTTTTTTCTGAGCAAGAAGATTTTTATAAACGAATGCCACCTTCGATTATATTTGAGAACTGCAATGAACGACTCATCAAAGGGTCCCAAAGGGTCCCATTCTTGTGCCGTGCGCTGACATTGTGGGTTTTGTCACAGAGAAAAAATGCAAATGTAAAGTTGGCAGAATGTACAGAAACGTGAAGTGAAAAACCAATACAGTACAGCGTCAATATTTTATTTCTAGACAACAATAAAGCCCCTGAGCCAATCAGGATTCAGAGCACAATGCATTGTAAAAATATCCGCACTGTAAAAAAAATCCGTGAAGCAGCGAAGCCGTGAAAGATGAAACGCGATATAGCGAGGGATCACTGTAATTGCAAATAGTTGCAAATTGGCCTTTCAAATGAATGTAAATACTGCCATCCCTACCACACAGACAACAGCAACAAGGTGTTGTGGGAAGGGATGTGTGATTAAAAATAATGTTCAAGTAGATTAAATGACAACTGATTTATTCTTTCTGTAGATACACCCTGATTGGTCCAGAGACTAGAGAGTGTCTCCCAGCGGGCCAGTGGAGTGACAGCTTTGCTCAATGCGTGCCCCGTTCCTGTGGCCCCCCGCCGGACATAGAGTATGCAGAGCCGTATGAGAGCCATCAGCTGTTCGGAGACACAGCTAACTACTACTGCACAGATGGATATACTGTTAGCAACAACTCTAAAATGATATGTAATGCTCAGGGTGTGTGGGCGCCTCCTGATGGGATGGAGGCCCCACGATGCACTGCAAATTTCTGCCTTCGGCCTCCCGACCTACCGCATGCAATTTTTGATTCAACCAGCAAACCCAAGTATGCCAGCAACACAGAAGTGAGCTACAAATGTGAGGGGGGCTTCATGCTGAATAACACTGCTACGCTGAGGTGCCTGATGGGAGGGGAGTGGGAGCCCTCACCTTATCATATCAGCTGTGTGCCAGTGAGGTGCTCCAGGCCTGAAAGGATTGATCGAGGCTATGTGATTGGAACAAATTACAGTTTTGGAGCTGTAGTTGCCTACAGTTGTGATAAGGGCTTCATGATTCGAGGAGAAAAGAGGAGAACCTGTAAAGCAGATGGAGCGTGGGGAGGGCTTTTGCCTACCTGTGTACCTGTGTCCTGCTCCACACCACCTTTATTAAAGAATGGGTATATACAGGTATGCTACTTCACATACAGAAATGTATTATTCTTTGCAACAAAACACATATTCATGAAAATTAGATTTTTTTGGTAATGAATCGCGATTAAAATTGACGGAGCATTTCATGTCTTTCAGGCCAGAGGGCGATTTACCTTCAATAGCAAAGTGACATATGCCTGCAACGCGGGTTATAAACTGGTTGGTCGTCCTGATCGGGTCTGCCAAGCTAACCATCAGTGGTCTAACAACGATCCTCCCACATGTGTCCTCTTGACCTGTGACCGTCCTCCTGACATCTTCCACGGTCATTTCCGAGGATCCGAGTTCCAAGTTGGGCGCAAAGTGGAATATGTCTGTGATGAGGGCTATGAGTTGATTGGGGATCCCATCTGGACCTGTCTAAAATACGGAAGGTGGGATAAAACAAAGAAACCACTCTGTTCACCAGTGCAGTGTCCAGAGCCCCCGCTGGAGGAAAACCACTTGGTTTTGACAGGACTCGACTCTGAGACAGGAACAGTGGAGTTGTCCTGTGAGGAAGGCTACAGTCTGGAAGGTGCTAGCATTCTACGCTGCACCCCATCTCAGGAATGGAACGACTCGTTCCCAGTGTGTAAAACGGTCTTTTGCAGCACTCCACCTGCAGTATCGTTTGGTGGTCCTTCTTCATCTTTGGGTCCCTTCCATTTTGGCTCTGTGGTGAACTACTTGTGCATGGATGGTTTCACATTGAAGGAGGAGATGTCTGTCTCCTGTCAAGCCAGCGGACAGTGGAGCAGCCCGCTTCCTGAGTGTGTTCCTGTAGAATGTCATCAGCCTGCAGAGATCCCCTTTGGCATAGTGGACGTACAGGGTTTAATGTATCTGAGTAAAGCTCTGTACAGGTGTAAGAGTGGATATAATTTAGTTGGAAACTCCAGTGTGCTTTGTGGGGATAAAGGACTCTGGATCGGAGGAGTCCCTTCCTGTCGGCCTGTTGAATGTCCAGTTCCTAAACAGATTGCAAATGGAAGATTAGTATTCTCAAAACTACAATTTGGTCACAGCGCCTCCTACTCCTGCCGTCGTGGTTACCGTCTGCAAGGCCCAGAGACTCTCAAATGCTTGGCCTCTGGAGAGTGGGATGCAGCACCACCTGCCTGTGAGCAAATATCTTGCACTCCTCCCCAACCCATCGAAAATGGTTTTGTCGAAGGCCAGGAACACAGTTTTGGTGTGACCATTTTCTACAGCTGTTTCCCAGGGTTTCAGTTGGTTGGGCAGGATCACCTGACATGTGAAGAGCCAGGGTGGTCCAGTTCTGTTCCTGTCTGTGTGCCGTCCGACTGTGGTCTCCCCCCTCACATTGATTTTGGGGAATATGTGCGAGTGTCTAAACTGGGAGCCGAAACAGAGATGTTATCTTCCCCCATGGACTTAAGCTTTGTCCATGGAACTCTGATAGAGTACTGCTGCCTCAAGGGTTATGACCTTACCAGCCACACTAGACTGGTGTGTCAAGAGAATGGGAGCTGGAACGGCACGGCTCCACAGTGTGTCCCAGCAGAGTGTGAAAGTCCCGCCAGTCCGGGCCACGGTTGGGTAAATGTGAGTGACACCTCTGTTGGCAGTATGGCCACTTACTTCTGTGAAGAGGGCTATGAACTGAAGGGAGACTCCATGAGGCACTGTGTTTCTGGGCCTCTTTGGACCAATAATGCCCCCGTGTGTCGGCCAGTGTCCTGCGGAAACCCCGGACCTTTTGAAAATGGCACAGTGCATGGAGTGGGGTTTGAGTTTCCTCAGGCACTGCAGTACAAGTGCAATCCTGGTTTTGTACTCAAAGGTTCCGCCACAGTGATCTGTCAAGCTGATCGAAAATGGGACAAGCAGAAGCCCCAATGTGAACCAGTCTTGTGTGGTCGTCCAAAGATCCCCGAGGATGTATTATGTCGAGGAGATGACTTTACATATAGTCATGAAATAGAGTTGAGCTGTTTATCTGGTTTCATGTTACAAGGTGAATCTGTGAGTGTTTGCCAGGCTAATGGGTCCTGGAGTCATGGGGTCCTTAGATGTGTACCTACCCAGTGTGAGCCCCCTGGAACTTTAGAACATGGTCGTGTACTTGGCTCTAACTTTACCTTCAAGAGTAAAATTCAGTATGAATGTGATGAGGGATACACACTAAAGGGAGCGGCTATACGTCTGTGTCAGTCCACTGGAATTTGGGACAAACCTGTTCCTTGTTGTGATATTGTTAGTTGTGACCCTCCTCCAGACATCAGCCATGGCTTTGTCAATGGTTCCAGTTTCAACTATGACGATGTAGTGGAGTATGTCTGCTTTGAAGGGTATGAAGTTGTAGGAGATCCTACCCTACGCTGCTCTGCTCAGGGTGAGTGGTTTGGAAGTGTGCCTCAGTGTCAGCCATGTCTCTGCTCTCCCCCTATCCTAAAATATGGAGTGGTTCTGGGCCGTGATTATACCTGTGGTGGTCGTGTTCACTTTCAGTGCGATGAAGGCTTTAAGCTGCTGGGTCCCTCAGAGGCCATGTGTGAGAAAGGACAAGTGTGGAGCCCAGGGGTGCCTGTGTGTAGCCGTGGCAGGTGTAGTGTTGCCCCATCAACAGTTCCTAATGCTGTCCTCCTGGGGAGAAGTGGCTCCTATCCAGACACTGTCATGTACAAGTGTCGTCCTGGCTACCAGATGAAGGGCAGCGCACAGATATCATGTGGAAGAGATGGCAGATGGGGGGAGCCCAGACTGAGATGTGAGCCAATAAATTGTGGGAAACCTCCAGATGTCGAGCACGCATACATTATGGGAGACAATTACACATACACATACAAAGTCACTTACAGGTATGGAATTCCACTAGTGTGACCTTTTGTCTCTTTGTCCATGTGTCTGATTTGAATTCCATTATCTTGTAGCTGCAGAGATGGATATGAACTGATGACACAGGCAGCTTCTATAACCTGCATGAGTGATGGCACCTGGTCAGAACCCAGGATTCTATGTAGCCCTTCTCCTTGTCCTCTCCCTACCAATGTTTCTTTCCCTAATTTGATCATAACTGGGAAACAACTCACTCCTGTTGGAGCCACAGCTTCTTTGACGTGCTCCACTGGTTTCTACCTACAGGGATCAGCACAAATTGAGTGTCAGGTTGGAAAGTAAAACATACATTGTTTTATAAGCACATAATTACTCTTTTTCCTTACATTTTATGAATGTGTTTTTATCTTGCGCATAGCTGGGTGGAAACTGGTCTCCAAGCATCAATTCTGTTTCATGTGAACCTGTGATGTGTCCCAAACCTCCTCCACTACTCCATGGCGTCATTGAGGGGGACAGCTTCAACTATGGAGACTATGTCATGTACTCCTGTCTTCCTGGATTCCACATGAAGGTAGTAGTAGGTAGCTTTTGCAACAGTTTAAACTACTAAAAATCTCTAATCAGATAGCAGTGCCAGTTTTGCTGAATCTTTATTTTGACTACTTCTATATATGCTGAATGACTGTTGTGATTATGTGTCACTTCATCAGCAGTGTTCTGCCAGATACGGCTTGCACAAAACTTAAGTGCTTCTATCATTCATGATATAGTAGTTTGAACATTTTACATACAATATTGAGCTGCAGCAGTACTCAAGGTCTGTTGCTAACTTGTAGAAAGGCCATAATTCCAGTCCCATCCATTCAATTTATTTCACATTCTACAAACAAAGCTTTCTAAAGTGCTGAAATGGGTGAAATATAAATTTAGCCACATTTACGATATTGCTTTTTTTATTGTTTACTTTTTACTTTTTCGGATTACCATTAGCTGTCACCAAACTGACAGCTACTCTTCCTGGGGTCCTATTATAGATTTTATTTTATTTCCAGATAGAGTGCTAGATTGTTAGACTTACTGTATGTGATCCTTTATCCATACTTAGCCTTTATTATTACTGTTAAACTAAAGTGGGAATTCTAGCAGCACTTTGGTACTGATCCAAACGTCCGTGGGGATCAGATTACAGAGTCACGTGATTTCTTCTCAGGAGTTGAACCCAAAGAGCTGAGTCACAGTGAGCTGATGGTCTCTTTCCTGTTAGCCTTTACAGCAATATCCCACAGACAGACAGTCTGCAGCCGAAGCCATTCCAAAGATATTGAGAGCAGGAGAGAGAGAGAGAGTGAGAGAGTAACAACACAAAATGACAGACGATTACTATATGTATAAATGTGTGTGTGTGTGTGTATATATATACATATATACATATATAAATTAAGTAAGTAAGTAAGTAAGTAAGTAAGTAAGTAAGTAAGTAAGTGTATGTAAGTGTATGTAAGTGTATGTAAGTGTATGTAAGTGTATGTAAGTGTATGTAAGTGTATGTAAGTGTATGTAAGTGTATGTAATCCATAATGATACTGTTTTTTTAACAGGGTGATGCTATTCAGACCTGCAGAGGAGACAGAACATGGAGTGGCACCCAGCCAGTATGTGCTGGTAGGTTTGGCTGTGACATTTACATGTTTGTAAGCACCCCTGGAAAATCAAGTGTCATTCTTGAATTAACGAATCAAACTGCTGGAATGACTGACAATGCCAACTATGAATGTTGTTCCTGTGTGTCTTGGCTCCAGACTACACCTGTGGACCCCCTCCCACAGTGACTAGTGCCGTTGTCCACACAACCGGTGAGACTTACTTACACAATGCCACTTATGATTGCAATGCTGGTCTACAACTTACAGGCTCAAAAACGCTTACCTGCCTCGCCAATGGTACTTGGAGCCTTCCTATTCCCTCGTGTGAAGGTATTCATTTTAGCTCAAACATGTTTTAAACTCAATAGTACAATGTTTTCATTACTAATTAAAATGTATTGTTTTAGCCACCAAGGGCTGCAACAGTCCCAAACGTATTCCCCATGGCAAAGTGCAAGAGCACAGCTTGAATACTGGGCGTGCTGTGGAGTTTCAGTGTGATAAAGGCTACGTTCTGGTGGGGGAGACACTGGTGGTGTGCATGGGGGGCAACACATGGAGCTCCACTTTTCCCACATGCCAACGTGAGGAACTTTTGTACTGTTCAAAATATTGTATATATGGACCACACAAAGGAGTTAATTATGTTAGGGTTAGGTCCACTTTTTAAGTGTTACACAATACACTTAATACATACAGAATGCTTAATTTGCAGTGGGCAATTATGAAACCTTTTGCATTTAAAAAGTGACGCCACAGCAGCACTGTCTCTTGGTTGTGCCATAATTTTTGTACCTGTAATATCTATTAACCTTGTTAAACCCTTTGTTTACTACAGCAAAGCCCTGCCAGGCTCCCCCTGGCTGGAGAGAGCCCATCTCAAACAATGGTTCCAAGCAGGCATTTTACGTGGGGCAGTCTGTGCGGGTCACTTGTCCTAAAGGTCAACAGGTCAAAGGCAATGGCACTATCACCTGTAGACCTGACCTGAGCTGGAGCCCTGTCAGCTCTGTATGTGAGAGTGAGTACAGGGTTCTTTTTAAGTTATGATATTATACAGTATACTATATATTATATTTATATGTACATGTGTAGACACATATCCTAGTACAGTAAGTGTGTAGCTCAGTCAGGCCTGCATTAAGCTGATGACTAGTGCGGCTTCTGCTCAGTCTGCCTGCAAGCACAAGAGCTCATTGCAATTCTGCTCCTTTATCTTTTTATCCTAACAAACCAGGTGCCTTCAAACATGGCGTCATGTGTTTTGGCCTAATTGTGGGTACCTCTTGGGCTGCTATGGCAACCTTTGTCACACAATCCTCTGATGTTTCCTTCACCCATTTCTTCTATTCAAACACAAGATGTGTAACCTTGTGTATGTTGCTGTGACTCATTGTTTACATCTCTGTGCTTTTATTATATTAGCATGTTGACCATGAACTTTTAAAAATTTGTTATAGAGGGTGCTTTTTAATCTGAAAATGTTCCACTCTAGGGAGTTTCTGTATGATCTTTCATAGTATCAACAGAATATTTTATCATTCAAACATAAAAGTGACTAAAGCTGCGTATGGGCTGTTGTGCAGGGGTGTCCTGTGGCCCCCCTCTCCATGTGGCCAATGGGGTAGTGCGGGGGGCAGTCTTCCAGTTCGGGGATGTTGCAGTGTATTCGTGCTTTGGGGGCTACACCATGGAGGGCGTAGGACGGAGCAGGTGTCTAGAGAACGGCACCTGGACCCCCCCTCCCACATGCAGAGGTAGAGAGAGTATCCCCCTCTGTGCACTTCAATGGACATCTTCCTGGACACGACTTGTTTTTTCTGACGCTTCTGATGCTCTGCTTCTGTCTGCTTGATCCCTTGCAGCTCTTCACTGAAAACCAACTAACCATTTGCCGCAATTATCTAAAATACACAATCCTGACCTGCTTATTTGCTAAGAACTTTAGTTCCTTGTCTCAATAACCCTTCTCTGTAGCTGTAAATGCTGATGTCTGGTGTTGTTTGTCTGGTGTGTTCTTGTAATGTAATTTTAACCCTTGAAATACTTTTTTTTTTCTGCTCAATGGTTAAGTTGTTCTGTCTGTTGTATTGGTAAAGCGTACTTATACTATACCAATAAAAATAGATTAAACTTATGTCTGTGTGCTCCGCAGCAGTGTGTTGGTTGCAGTGTCAGAATGGAGGCTTCTGTCTGAGACCAAACACCTGCTCGTGTCCTGAGGGATGGATGGGACGACTTTGTGAGGAGCGTAAGTGTTTACCCTCTGCAGACATTAGGATTCACTGTTGAAAAGCAGTGGGTTGGTTATCTTGTGGTTAGAGCCATGACATTTTAGAGATAATGTTATTTATGATCAAATTTCAAAATGACACCTTCAGATATCACCTAACCCCTCCCATTTCTGAGCTAGAATTTTGGCCTACCGAACGTGCCCCATTGACTTCCATAATAAACTCACTTTTTCACCCTGCTGTAAGATATGCATAATGTGATATCATGAAATATGATCTCAACCACACATACACACACATACACACACATACACACACATACACACACATACACACACATACACACACATACACACACATACACACACATACACACACATACACACACGTATACACAACATACACATACACACATACACACATACACAACAATACACACATACACACATACAATACAGATCATGACATTAGTCATCTAATATAATTTCTCTTTTACTTTCCTCTTTCCATTGTATGTTCCCTTGTCCCGTAGCCATTTGCATCCTGCCATGCCTAAATGGAGGCCGCTGTGTGGCCCCTACCACTGTGAGTGTCCGTTGGGATGGACTGGCACACACGTGTCACACTGGTAAGAGCCTGAATGCAGAAGAAACCAATTACCAGGGTTCCTCCACATCATCAACCTCGTCACCACCGTCCTCACATGACATCACTATTATTAAATAACACTAAAAAATGTTGGCGATACTTAAATTATTTGGCTCTGATGTGGTTTCACTATTCCCTCTCAGCGGTGTGTTCATCCCCATGTTTGAATGGAGCAGGTGCATCAGACCAAACAGGTGTCACTGCAGCCGCGGGTGGAGCGGACATGACTGCTCCAGGTAAATACACACATGTAAATGAAGGGACGAGGACTGTGACTTAAAACTTCGTATTGCCTCTAAATACATAGAAGAAAGGTGTGTTAGTCTTTCTGAAGCAGTTGAACGAAAGAGAAACAGTGACCATACTTAAAACCGCTTTCTCCTCCCTTTTCCTACACACATTTTGCTTGTCATCGTGAAGGAGTGACTCATGAGCTCCATCACAGCGAGGCAGCATCAAGGCTGACTTAACATGTGTGCAAACACTGGAGAGCAGCCTGATGTGCAAGTCTCACCACATGGGTTTGTTCCATGTTTTTAGAGGAACTAAACCCATCTCTCTCTTCATTTTGGCATTTATTAGAGAGTAAGGGGCTTTTGATAAATGAAAGAGAAACCCATGCTGAAGCACAATATGGCTTTATTTGCTTTTTGTGTAACCATTTCTTTTTTCTTTCTCTTTTTTTTCACTCCATCGGAACGTTCTAATCATGAAATATTTCTTCAGACATTTTTTTTTTTACATAATCAAGAGCCATAAGACATGCCTGCCCTAATGAAGGAAAAAAAAAAAGGAAATCCTGTGGTCATGGGGTTTGACTCCTTTCTAAATTTGTATGTTTCTCCCTTTGTCTGGGTGGGTTTCCTCCGGGCACTAGACTAGCTCTAGATCTACAGATGGACATCATATTGTAAAAAAGGTTCAAAAATGGAGATACTGTCAATAAAGCTGAGAGTCAGGGGATAAGTGGGTTAAATTTTTTATGTTATGAGTTTTTTTATATTGTAATCTGATGCTAATACAAAAACATAAAAATTATACAAATTTTACAATTTTGGACAAACTAACCTTTTTAGGACACATATACAGACGGCGATCAAAATGTTCTATCCTATTCGATCTTTTTAAATCAAACTTTGTTATTTGCTATGCTAAGGTGCTTGCCTCTTCAAGCAAAGAGAGAGTGTCCAAAAGCCAAAGCTCTGTGTGTCTCGGCTTAGTGAGGAGTTCGTAGAATGGGTAGGAAAAGGGAGAAACTGGTTCTGGAAAGGACCAGGCATAACATTTTTAAGATGTGACTTCACAGTTCCACTGTGTTCGGGAGCAACTAATACAGCTTTGACCGAGAACAGAGCTTCACTAATGATTGGAATAACTGGAAATAGTGTCAACATAGACTCTCTCTCTCAGCAATACTCTTCATTCAATGATTTAATGTTCTGCATTTGGAATCTTAAAATAGCTCATTGGACAACATTGGTCAGCAAATCTATTTTTGTGAATGTTGTTTATAATCCAAACCAAAGTAATAATAAAACCTGCTCCTAAAGTCTTTCTTTTCATCTAAGACATTTAACTAATATATTATTATTTACGGACAGCCTTGAGCGGGAGGGGTGAACTCTGCATTTCTTTACCTCACGTTTATTTAATGTTTTTTTTTTTTTTTTGCAGAAAAAGAAAAACAGTATACTCTCACTTCTAATGAATCCACTCTGCTCTATGTGAAGTCTTTCTATAGAATTATTTGTGTAATATAATACATGTGTTCATTCACGTCACTGCAAAAGTAAAGCAAGAACTGTTGTAAAATAAAGCTGTATTTTTTCATAGAAAACCAACAGTATTAAACATATGCTGCTATATACTGTACATGTACGATGTGTAAAAATATGTGTTCATTGTACATGTGTAAACTATTTTCACATTTTTATTAAAGCATAAAACACACTTTTAATGTCATCCGTTTTTGTTGTCATGCACATTTCAAATATCTGGCAGAATATGCCAATTTTTCTACATGTGGTTTAGTCTTTGGCCTGAAAACAAAGTTAAGCCTGGATAAAAACGTGGCCAAAGCATGGTATACGCGAGAAGATTTTGTTAATTATAGAAGCCAGGATGAAAAATAATAAGGTTGATCATTTGTAATATAGAACTGATTAATGGTCTACAACTACAGACCAATTTGTGCCTGCAGTAACAAATGTCATTGTTCTACTTTTTGTTTTGTATATAAAAATTGGTTAGGAGTGGTGTGAGTGATGCAAAAGCATCACTACACAGCCAAAAATCAAGCTAAAAGGTCATTTCCATACAGCTCACAATTCAGATATTACACTGTGATCAGTGTAATCACGGTTTTATTTTTGTGACAAATTGTCATTCCATAACGGTAAATGCCAATTTTGACTCTCCATTTTCAATAATTCTAACAAAATACGTGTACTGACTGATGAGCATTGTAATGATCAGAAAGTGTCCTTGGCTTGAAAAACGCACAAAAACATTGCTGTGAACTATAAACGTTGCTATCAACTTTTTATACCATTTAAAAAATAACCTCTAAATGTTTGAATCTAGCAAAAATACTTAACACTTTTTTTAAATGTCAGTAAAAATAAGTGCCATCAAAATACAGTTGTATGTGTAAAATGTAGTTTGTTTTTCCAATATTTTCTGGATGAAAGACTTTAGAAAACCAGGCTTAATGGAAAGAAAATATTCTATACTTCTAAATAGAATGTACAGTTAGATATTATACATCTAGCTGTGAGGAATCAGTTTGTAAATCTAAAATGTGTAATTTTGTATAAAAAGATTTAGTGTGATGGAAACTACGTTTTCTTTAGCATATGAAGCTATAATGACAAATGTATTGTACACATTATATAGAAACACACGCTGAAGAGTATGAAAATGTTCATTTTTATTATCTCATGAAGCTTATGAGTATCACTCACAGAAGAAAACTAGCAGATATTTTGTTATTGGAGATCTTATACTTTGAAACAAAGCTAGCTACATTTTGTTTATTTTCCAAAACAGAATGGATGGATGGACAAAGCTTACTGAGCAAATGACATTCTCAGCTAATGAAAGCACATGCTCCCCAGACTGTCTCGTGGCATGAGAAGTAATAGAAAGTCAGAGTGTGAAGCCATGATGAGGACGTTACTAAAAATATGAATATAATATTTACGAATTTCATTTGTGCTGTGCCACTTTTGCCTTTAGAGTATCTTCATTTGCCCCAGAGAACTCGTCCACCTGAGGTGCAAGAAAACATCAGATAATTAATGACCTTAATATTAGTTGGATACCAGATATTTTGAAAAGTAACCCATTACCTTCTGTTCATTTTTGTAGAAATAGAACGTTGGCATACATTTAATTTCACAAAATTCACTCACATCCTGAAAATAAATAAAAATGTGCAAAAGAAAAGTCACCAAACAATCTAAAATTAAGATAATAAGTTGAGGTCTAACAATACTCAGACTTTAATAAAGGCTTACCCCGGCATCATCAACATCCACCTTCAAAAAAATAACATCTTTGTTTTCCTCTGCCAGTCTCTAAAAAAAAGTTAAAACATTGAAATCGGAATAATGGGAATTTAAAAGCCATCAGGCGAAAATGTACAGTAACAAACTTAATACATACTTCAAATTTGGGAGCCATTGCTTTGCAGGGGCCACACCATTGAGCTGTGAAGTCCACCACCACCAGCTTGTTCCCAGCAGCAGCCAGCTCTGCTTTAAACTCCTCCTACATCAAGGAACCACAGACGATTGTGAAGCGTTGGTAGATAGTGCGTGTATAGAATGAACACAAACCAACAAAGTAGATTTAGTATTCATTTATTTGCCATATTATATGGCGGAATAGACTCACAGCTAGAATAACGTAGTTTTTACCCTTTAAAACAGTTTTTGGCCTGTAAGCCAGTGCAGTGTAGCCACTGCTGCAAATGCTAACGGCGCATACCGGTTAGAAAGAGCCACGATGGAGCTATTCAAATAACGGGTAGATCACGTACCGCTAGATTAAGGCCAAATCACTTCTGCCCTTTTATTTCCTCTGCTCAAGTTTTGTCATGTTAAACCAGGGCCAGGTCCCCGGATCCCGGGGCAAAGTCCATGCTTAGCGGATAGACCAGAAAACTATTCGATCACATTCACCGCATTTCAGACTTCACAATCTATTGGCATAGCCGTGTGCCAATGACCCGACCGTGCAAGAATAATACACATCAGTAATATAGTGATTATGAGCAAATAAAGAATGAAAGAATGATGACAAGAATGCTTCACATCACGAGGTACACACGCCTCACGTTTCCCTTCAGTTCAGAAATAGCCAATTCACAAGACAGTATGTAGAGCTGTCATGAAGGGAGAGCAGCCAGACGAGACAAAAACACTTACCAAACTAGAGATCTCCTTGACCATTTTGACGGCAGACCGGGGAGACAAGGGTGAAGATGAGGCGCAGACGAGAAGAGAATGCTCCGAAGCAACACTTTTATAGCGACGTTTACATGACGTATCTTTTCCGGTGTGTGTCAAAATTAAAGTCCAAAATGTGACCAGAGGCTTGAACCATTGGATTTCTTTTTATTTAGACAGACGATTTGAATGACATGTGTTATGCTTGCTTGAGATATTTTCAGTGTGGTCTTACCCTTAATACATTGACCAGTTAACAGTGTATGTGCAGCTGTTTGCATTGGTTTGATCATTATTTTCACTGAGGGTTTTATTCATCTGCTGTAAAGCACTGATGTCCGTGTAATCCCTCAATCGTCCAGGAAGGTTCCATAGCAAAACAAAAAGGAGAAACTATTTACTCTTCCCTTTTGGCCAGTTGACAGAATTGTATTTTATTTTCTGACAACATCTTGAGAAGTAGTTACAATACTTGAACTAAAAGTGCTCATTTAATGCACTTATGGCTGCATTAAACGAGCCATAAGTGTCTTGTTGTTTGGACCACTGTGACACTGCTTAACGTGTTCTCCTGAAAAATGACAAGAAGTCGTGCTGAGTTCTAAAACGGAATCGCTCTACCGATGTCATGAAAACGCGATGTGCCTTGAAAACACAGAGACATTCGCACGGATGTACCAAGGTACAGCAAGGCGGTGAAGGCGGCTGAAGGCGGCCGGCTCTACAACACCTGTGCGCCTGCCCCTGTAACATTGTGAAATCAAGACGAGATCAAGGAGGTTTAAGGCGCCTTGCAAGGCAGTGCAGCCGGCGAAACGAAACTGCAGCGCTTTCATAGACTACAGATTCCAAATGCATGATGGGAAATGGCGTTCTGTGTAACGCGTCAGGAGACAGCGCTCTGACAGCTGATTGGGCCAGCTTTGGTTTGATCAGAAACGTCATGTTTTGCACCGTTCCTCCTCGTCTACTTTTATATCATCATAGATGGCCCAAATGAGACAGAAAAGGTTGTACATAACAGACAGCATAATTAATATTTATAACATAACATAACCGCCATTTACTGTAAATACAAGTGTGTAATTTTCCGATTATTTTTATTTATATTTATACAGATTAATGAGATTTAAGTATATTTTTAAGGACGTTTTCATTTTTCCACTTCTGTTTCAAGTCTGTGTTGCAATACTGGCATTTTCCCATTGTGGAACAAATAAAGGCTCTTATCTATGATATTGGTGTGCTAAAAGTCATTTCACTATAGATCAAAAATCATAATAAAAATGTTATTCCGGACCCAAGGTCTATTACCAAAACAGGCAAACACAGGTGTTAGTTATGTACGAGTCAGTCCGTGGTGTGTGAAGGACACAGGACGATTCACAAAGTTTTATCCGGTTTTATTCAGTGTTACACTTCAATTAACACGAGATCTGTCCGTTCCCGAGGTGCAGCATCTGAGGCCTCCTCTGTTCAAGTTGACTCCAGGTCGTTTCTCCGCCCCTCGGCTCCAGCCGTAGCTTTAAGCTGCTTAAATTGCTCGAAACGGGGAGCGACGTCGCGCCTTCTCTATTCATTTCCAATAGAACCTGTGCGACAATGCGAAAATCGCAGAGCGAAAGTAGTGCCCGTGAAAACCTTGCGATCGTGCATGTTGCCGTGCACACGCGGGCTTGCGACGCGATCCCAAAAGTAGAAAAGTGTTCTACTTTTGTCGTTTTTTGTAATTCAGAAACATGAAGGAAAAATACTCGCATTTGTCCAATTTTAAATTTCACGAAAATATTGGAATCTGCCTATGAAAGAAAGGAGCTGCATTCGGCTTTTCCCCGATGAAGCAGAGTCAATTAAACTATTTTAGCAAACCCCTTGTGACAATTCATACATAGCACTTTTCATCCCTGAAATGCATCGACATATTAAAAGTACTCTTAAAACCCCATATTTCCCTTGAATTTCACCGCCAATGAAATGTGGAAGATTCACGATCTGCCCTGGGGCAGCGCGCCACATGTGAAGCTGTCGCTGGTCGCCTCCCGTGTATCGAGCCCAATTTGCCAGTCGCGTTAGGATAAGCAAAAACCCCGCAGGTTTGATCAGTGTCGATTGACATTGCAATTTCCATTTTTTCTACGCTCTCATTGGACACTTCTGGATCCACTTTCGTCCACTTTCGTCGATCATCTAGACAGGCTGTGTCTGAATTCCGGGTCTGCATTATGGATGTAATAGATCCATGATTATACATGGATCTATTATGGTATTATACCTGCATGATCAGAAGGCTACATTTAAAGGCCGGTTGCGTCACTTCCTGCGCGACAAGGCTTAATACATCCATGATCCATGCCCATTTCATGCAGCCCACGAATGTGGCCGACAAATGTGGCCTGCGTTTCCATGGAGATTGGCCGAGAACATAGGCCGTGAAAATGCACTCTTCGCGGCCTTATATATCCCAGAATGCACTGCGAGGCGTTAGTCCGAAGTTTTTAAAACAGGCAGAGCGAAACAGCGCCCCCCGACAGCGGAGGAAACATGCAAGTACACCATGGATATGAAGTACACGCACGTGTCATAAAATAAGGGCAGAACGCTCCCAAAACTGTAAAAGAAGTTTGGTTTTGACTGTAAATTGCAGCAATTTTTTCAATGTGTTCTGTAACACATTAATATAAAAAGAGACAAATGAATCGGGAGTAAAAACGTTTTGTTTTTAATTATGGTTTATGTTGACTGCCATAAGTGAGTGGGGGGTCTTCCACCTGCTTGACTCCATGGAAATGTTATTGCTTTGCCTCAAATGTTTCCACATTAAAACATAGGCCATATCTAACTTATCGCATGTTTTATTACTTTAAAATAACTGAAAAACATTCTTACTGAGAGTAGGGTTACCTCTCCACTGATCTGACGTGTAACTTAACCTGGTGGTGCCATGTGCTCCTCTCAAAGTTTAATGCAATAGTGTGGAACATTACAAGCAAAGCAATAACATCTGCAGGGAGACAAGCAGATGGTGGACCATCAAGATAGATGCGCACCTTTAAACAAAGAGTGGATTTAGGCCCAACTTAAAATGTTGGACATGGTAAAGTAAAAAAAAAAAAAAGAAACAAATAATAGGCTTCATGAGAACAATGAAATGATCAAAACAGACAGTTCCGTTCATGTTTGTATTGAAGCAAGTTACATTTTTGAAGTTACACATTTGATGACAAATATTGGGAAATGATCTGGGAATGTAGTTACTTGAGCTCTAACACAGTTGAAGTGAGTTTCTCAACATTAGCGCCTGAAAACTCCTTGACCTGAAAAAGTGACACATACTTATTGTTTTCAGAGGAATTCATCAGTGATTCTGAAACATGACCATTAAATGTACCTTTTTTCCATGTTTGTAGAATTGGAACGTTGGCATGCTTCTAATTTCACATGCTTTACTTATTTCCTGGTGGGGGATGGAGACAAAAAGGAATTATAATGTCCTTTAGTGTGTTCACAATACTAAAACATCAGACTTGATTTTTATACTACTTTCAATACCATAATTATAAAAAAAAAAACATTTAGTTTAGATAAGTGTCATTTTAAAACACACATTTGACTGTAATTATACTAACTAGCTCTTCTGCTAGCTCAGAAGATCCAAGGCCATTGTAAAATTATTCAGAAAATGTCCAATTCGTGAGATTTATTTTATAGTATCAATGCTTAAATGTCAAATGAGGACCGGTATCTCGTTTCAACCACTCACTGCACTGTCATTTTCTGCACTCACAACTGTAAATCTAACTAACTCTTGTGTACATAGTAATGCCTATTTTTATTTTATAGTAATTTTAAATTGTTTCTTAATGCATGCCCTTTTTGATTGAATATATGTTATTTTATTATTGCTCAGTGTTTTGTGTTGCACCTTAATGCCGAGACAAGTTCCTAAGTTTGTGAATTTTGTTCATTGACAATGGCAATAAAGTCTGATTCTGATTCAATGCTAGTTTCAGTTTAAAAAAAAAAAGTAGTTTAAAACACAATTTTAAGTAAACTTACTTGAGCATCATCGACATCCACCTTCAGGAAAACAACGTCTTTGTGCTCTTCTGCCAATTGCTAAACAAAAAAGGGAAATAATAAGATGACTTATTGCAGACAGCCTTACTTTTGCTCTTGTATTGTTAAAGTAGTGGAGGTATAGCCTTATTAGTATAAGAGTGAAACAATCATGAATTTAAACAGAGAATAGAGAGCATTGTCAGATCATAATGGAGGTCTGATCTAAGTGCTTAGAGATCCATGCTATGGAGACAATTTTGATTATTTCTTAAATTATATAACCAAGTTTACACATAAAGCTGTATGCAAACTCTTGGTTTAAAAAGGACATAAAAAAACTGAACATGGGTTGCCCCTGAGAAAACAGAAATGCATTTTGCAGAGCGTTCTGTTGGGCAATAACTAATAGTGAAACTACTGTCCGGGACACCAACTGCCTTCATTATCCCAGACAGTTGATTCCCAGTCAGTCTCAGTTATAAAAAATTAGGAGGAAAAATAAAACAAAGTGGGCGGAGAACTGCATGACAATAACCCAAGACAGTCGATTGTGTCATGGTGCAATAGAAGAGAGGCAGGAAAGATGAAATGGGCTGGGTTAACAGTTCAAACTCATAATATCTTACTGACTCATGGTCCAAAAATCAGGCCTTTTGAAGACTGGCATACATATTATAGCATATGGACAGGGCAAGCCCAATTAAAAGCAGTTTAGGTTCACTTAGTATTGGTTTAAGTCGTACAACGTGGCAACCCAAAGTGTACGGCACATTCAGCTTTGACACTTATTGAGAACTAAATCAAAAATTTAAAAGCACATACACCTTCTACATTGTTTGCATGTCTTTGTATTTAAGAATAAATCAACATTATATTTGACCCCATGGTAGTGGGGACACAGGCAATAAGAATATAAAAATCCTTCATCTCCGAATCATAGCATGTTATCCTTCTACGCACTAATTCAAATTACTATAATAATCAGTTTGTCAATAACCTACCGAATACAAGAGTCTGCTTACAACTTCGAATCTCGAACAAACATGTGGTTTATCATTTGTGTGGCCTAATCAGAGATACACCCTTGCAATCGGGATGCATGATGTCATAACGTGAACAGTGGCATTCCATTCTTTCACGATATTATTTTAGCAGATTTAAGGGCCCTGAACAATTTCCAAAGTCCCGATTTTTGCTCTCGTGATAACGTCACACTAAACTCCGTCATCTTTGGGCTTCATCCAAACGCGGAAATGTGGTGGAATGCGGGGCAATGGACACAAGAGCAGAGCAGTGCGTCGAGACAACCAGGCCACGTTTACATGTCGTGATGACTAGCGCACATGGCGGGCTCTGATGGCTTCTCAAACAAGTTACCCTTACCTCAAACACAGGAGCGATCATTCGGCAGGGGCCACACCAAGTTGCAGTAAAATCTACCACAACCAGCTTGTCTCCAGCTGCCAACAGTTCGGCATCAAAGGCACTCTGGACAAGCACAAAAGAAGATCGACTGTAAAACAAAACAACTTGACAAAGTGTCATTTCACACAACAACAAAACTAACCTTTGAGTCAATGTACTTGACCATTTTGGAATGAAATGGAGTGGCAAAGCCAGCGACAGAAACTCACGACAAGTTGCGGAAGAAGCAAGATCGGCTTGTTGACCGCTCCCTGCGTCCCGCCACTGGTCCCGCAGATCCGCCCCCCGCGCCGCGCGCCGCCCCGCTGATTTGGGCTGGTCATGTCAGACTGCGTTTATGCCAAACGTGCATTTCTTCCAGCACCGTGACGTTCATTATAAAAACATGATC
Organism: Chaenogobius annularis; assembly: GCA_015082035.1. Lineage (NCBI taxonomy): Eukaryota > Metazoa > Chordata > Actinopteri > Gobiiformes > Gobiidae > Chaenogobius > Chaenogobius annularis. Next base: position 477,387 of record BJKM01000293.1, read on the forward strand.
TACTTTTGATACTTTGGATAGCAAGTACAATGGACAGCCAAAAGATTCAGAAACTCCAATCACAATTTGAGATTATTTTCTTCACTGTGTACCAAAGCGTTATCACAAATAAATTAATCCAAATAATAATAATTTTAGGATTATTTATTAAAGAAAAAAAAAATCACGTTTCCGACGATAACCTGCCTGACCCACATTTATGACGCATGAGTCAGTGACGGCTAACTGATTCAAAATTCCCACAACCCAGCAGCAGCTCCATGCCAGCTCAGCATAAGGTTGTTGTAGAGGTTGGAGAGTGCAACACAGACTGTACATAGTTTTATCATGCCTTTAATACAACTAGACTTGATTACAGTAATTCACCGTCTTCAAGGGGTGCAAAACTCAGCGGCCCGGTTGTAGACAAGGACCAAATAGCACCAGCTCATTACCAGTTTTAGCTGCTCTTCAATAGCTTCCAGTTTTTGAGATTTTGATGATCGTCTTTAAATGTCTGAATGGCACTGCCCCGCTTTACTTGCTTGAGCTGCTCCATCCTCATGCACCTGCCAGAGCCCTGCTGCGGCTGACCTGCTGCTGCTGCTGCTGGAGGGCCCTCGCATTCTCAGATTTTGCATTCTCAGTTGTAGCTCCTGAATGTAAAATCTACTGAGCATTTTAAATCATTACTTAAGACTTACTTTTTCCATAGGCATCCAACACTGTGAGCAGATATCTATGAAGCAGCCATAATACATCATTTTCTTCTTTCTTTCTTTGACAGGACAGTGTAGTGTGAAATGGGAATGAGACTGTTGAATGTTGAGAGCCATATTCAAACCCACAACGCTGCAGCCTGCACCACATGGCAGGCAAAGTGCTATCCACTCGACCATGAGCGGCACTAATGCATTTTTATTTGTATTCATTTTTTTTTACTGTTAATGTATGCACTCTGGTTGACTTTTTATAAAAAAAAAATGTATTAAAAACAAAAAACAAAAAAAAGGGAATAATGCCATATTTGATACCCAAGTATCCTACTCCCTCTAGTGGCTGTTTGGTTTATAAACCTATCCACTAGAAATCGGATGTTTTCATTGTGAAAACCTATGAAACCTGTGAAAACTTAAGACTACAGTCAGGCTAGGGCTGTGTGGTTTTGGAAAAAGAAAATCTAATTGCATTTTTTCTGACATCAGATTTGTAATGCATTTTGTGGTAAGATTATTGAGAGAAAATCCAGGAGCATTAACATTTGAGAAAATGGACTATGAATTGACAATTGTTTGTTGTTGTTTTTTTACATAAAATATGGCCTCCTTTTTTTATTTTAGTTACTTACATAGGCTATTTTACTATTTTGATTTGATTGCAAAAACCTACCGCAGCTTTTAAAAAATGGTTTATTATAATAATTATTATTATGGTTGTCACTTCGTAGCTGTGAGACACATCTCATCCCTTTTCTTTTCTCTTGTAAATGGGCGCAATGTTCCAGCCACAGACGCAACTGCGAATAGAGGTGGAGAGAGGAGCAGAGGAGCCGGGGCTGGAGGAGACACAAGCTGATGGTCAGTGAGACAGCCTTTCCTCAGAATTGCTCTGAGCAAAATTACTCTGTAGTGAGCACTAGCCAGGCTTATGGGGCCTTTCCCAGTCACCCCTTCTCAAGTAATATATTGTACAGTTCTGTCAATAGATTTCCACCAAGGATCTATTATATTATCGATTTCCACCCACTATGGCTTTGTGAAAGCGGCACATGGAGTCTTCATCATAGACTGTGTCAAGTCACCTCTGCCTTGACTGCAGTGCATAGACCTACAGACCTCTCTTGTTTTCGCTCTTGAGCCCCCTATACCACTAATGCAATCAATATTAATTTATCATGTCACTATAATTTGAATAAAAAAATAAGAATAAATGAAATATACTACTTCTACCAAAGCAATACATTAATTGGAGATGATATGATATACATTTTTACTTAGAGACCGAATGCAAATCTTACAGGAAAGGGATGCGATGGACTTTAGCAGCGATGCCTTATTATTATTTTCTATTGTAATATGACATTCTTCAATTACATTTAAAGCTGTGCAGGGACATTTTTCTTATTTTTTGTGATCACAATGTTGTAGTAAATTGATAAATGATGCAGATTTTATGCTTCATCTCAAACTGCAACTATGGCCTTCCCTATATTGCCACCCTTTAGCATGTCCATGAAAGCAGCTGGCATGTTTTCAAACCCTTTTGTGATGTGCTCCCGACACTGGAGTTTGCCCTGTGCAATAAAAAGAGATATGTAAGTGTCAAGGCTTAGCTGCATGTGTTTGTATATAAACTTGTACCTCTTTTACCCAGCCTAACAGTCTCTTCAAAGATGCTGGGTGCTTGTGGGCCCACCTGGACTGCATGAAGCCCTCCATTTTCAGTTGCTTAATGATCATAGTCATATGAGGGTAAGGTCCTGAACATAAATAAATACATGAATTATACTTATCATTTAAACCATATTTTCCCTAAGAATACTGGGCCATATATCCATTTAATTTTTATTATATATCATTTGTTATATTATATTCCAGGATAAATAAAAGAGATACCGGTCTGAGGGGTAGAGTCATTGTAAGTGGAAATACTTCCACAAACAGCAATCCTTCCAAAGTCCTTCATCTGCTTTATGGCAACACTGGAGAAGGGGCCTCCAACCTGATTTAATTTTGTGCAAAAACACATTTTATTGAAGAGTGGGCATAACGAAATTTTGAAATGTGGAAAGAATTGAAGGCATCACCCTTATCACTTACATTTTCAAAGTAGCAGTTGTATCCTTCTGGAGAAGCAGATCTCAGAGCCTCCTCCAGTGAACCAACTGTTTTGTAATTGAAAGCTTGGTCGAATCCCAGCTCTTTGAGGAAAGCCAGTTTGGCCTCAGACCCAGTGGAACCCACCACTTTACAACCCTTGATCTTTGCTATCTGTCCCACCACGGAGCCCACTGCACCTGCAGCAGCATTCACCAATAGAGTCTCGCCAGCCTTAAGCCCCAACACCTCTTCAATACCATACAGAGCTGTTAGTCTGGGGAAGAAGAAAAAAAGTGACTTGATGCAGCAACATTGTACAGTGTATTACTTCACTGTTTGAACACGAGATTTGAAAGATCACTGGTGGACTTGTTTGGGAATGTTTCCAAAATGGTCATGCCTTCTCTAACAGAGACTGTTCACTGGTAGTGCTTATTGTGTGACAAAAAAAATCTAAAAATTACAGTTTGCACTTTGTGATTTACTATTTGTAACATTTGATTGTGTTGTTAAGATAGTATTGTATTTACTTACCCTGGCATACCAATGGTACCCAACGCCAGAGAAAAAGACACATCGTCAGGCCACTCCGGCATGATGGGATTGAGGTTTGTGCCGTCACTGAGTGAGTGGGTCCTCCAGCCGCTGGGTGCCACAACATGGCTCCCCAAGGGAAAGGCTGGGTTCTTGCTTTGTATCACTCTGTAATCAATACAATTGCAGTGCTAGTAGGGCTTTATCATTGATGAACAAAATATACAGTCACAATATTCTGTACATTTAGATTTTCAATAACAATTTTTTTTCCACATCTGGAAAAAGGCTACATATTTTCCAGGACATGTGGGAACCCTGTTCGTTTTTGTGAATATGTGGGTTAGTGTTCCTTACTTAGCCACTTGTGCTCCAATCATTACATCTCCTTCCTTCATACGAAACTGGCTGAACGGCCTGATGAAAAAAAGAAGGTAAATGTCAAAATGGCACTTTATTTTATTATAGGTGTTTTTACTGCACTAAAAACACTACAAACATGTGTTCCTATTGTCAGCAGGATTGCCTCTCCATAAACCTGTAACTTTGCCTGGTGGAGGGCAGACCACCTGCTAGTCATCATGAAGATGTTCTAGCTTTCCTTTGCAGTGTCACAGAATGTCATCAAACTACCCCATCTCCATGAAGAATGTTCTAAAGATTCAATTTAAATGTCCTTCTCCAAAGGAGTCATGCAGGTGGCATGCCAACCACCAGGTATTTTATGGGGTGCGGTTTTAAGTAAATCTCTTCAGGGCATCTGGTGGTATTCAGAAGGATAAAAAAATAGGACAATTGCCATAGCAACAAATTAAAACAAAAGTACCCCATCTTTTGAATGGGACAAAGTCCTCAAATGTTGCATATACCAGGAAACTGAAACCCACCTCATATATGGGTCCACACTGAGGAATACTGCCTCCAAAAGCACTTCTGAAAAAATATACACAAATCAAAATTACACTCAAATTACAATCTTTAATTTTCATGGAAAATGTCAAATTGAAAAATTATTATTACCTCCATCTTTGGGTTCAGAAAGTTCTTCTACTTTCAGTTCAAAATCACTGTCCTTTGGAAAACCCTCAAAGTGTTTGGTCAGGATCCAAGTTTTAGCCCGAACCATGTTTCCCAGGCCTAAATGCAAATCAATAAAACAAAACCCAAATATATTAACTCAGAAGGTACGTATACCCCAACCAGCGCCAAAGCAATCAAAAACGTTGCCAAAAGAGAAGCTAAATATATATTTAATGTAGCTGTGCATCCATGCCATAATTGAATACACCCATGATCCATACACTTTAGTTACCCAACCACAGCATGTGCATAAAAGCGGTAGCGTTAGGATCTATACTGTTCAGCGTTTACTAGTCTCTCCGACGGAAAAATATCAATATTTCATCACCACATTTGAAAATATTCCCTAAAACGATTACGTACTCACTCTTTTCCAGAGAAGTAGAAGTTGAAGAGAAGGCAGAGAGAGCAAACGGAGAGAGGCGGGACAAAGGGCGCACTTCTTTTACATGATTGGCTTCGCCCGCCTTCACGCTGCCGTAGGAAGTACTTTCACGTTTACGTAACGATCCGTTTGTGTGTTTGGCGGGCCAATTGTGCTGGATGTGAACGAGAGTGACTACCAAGAGTATCTCACTTTGTAAGTTTTCTACCACACCACGGAGTTTAATCATATATCGGTGACTGTATGTATGTAGACTGTATTACCCCTGCTGTTACGACAGTTGACAACGCGCCCCTGCTGTCGACAGCAACGACGTTGAAACGTCTTGGAGCTAAAGCTAATGACTCAGTAAATGCTATTTTCTTCATGTTTGAGAGTTTTGCGGGTAAACTAACGAATTCAAATTCTGTTATATTAATGTAATATTTAGTTTGACCAAAATATTTTTGTTGTGATAAGGTTGATGCATATAATTTAAATTATCTTTTTTATTTAAATATTTTTTTTCTTTTACGTTGTGACGACTCAACCCCTTGTGAAGCTTGCAGGGCGCAGCACTACAATGTTAAATGGTGGGCAGTTTGTGGAGGCCCTGGGCCGCCTAGGTTTCCCTGGTACTCCATCACTGAAGGCATCTGAGTTTGACTGGCTGTTTGACTGTGCACCTGAGAACCTCCATTTTTTACACTTTGTTTGTCGAACACTCAACTCTAACAATGCCCTTACTTTGGAGGAGGCTCGTGCCTTCCAGGAGCTACAGAAGTCTGGTAAACCTATTTTGGATGAGGCAGCTTTAGGGGATGTCCTCAAAACCATTGGGCTGTCAGATGGAACTACTGTGAACTCAGTTTCGTCCTCAGTGTTTGCAACAGATGGAGAGGTGAATACGGAGGATTTGGAAACCCAGCTGAAAGCCCTGCGTAAAGAGAAGGACTTAAAGCAAAAACGCTATAACAGATTACAGCTTATGGCGACCTCACGGGCTGACATGGACCTGCGGCTTGCTGCAGAAATGGAAAAGACTGCAAGTGGGTTAAAGGAGATGAATGCTTCAGTTGGTGCTCAAAATGCACACACTAACACAATTTTACAAAGTCTGACAGAGGAGGTGAAACATGTTGGTTCATATGTAGATGTTGCATGTGAAAAAAATGGACAAAATGAACCCATCGTGTCCCAGTGTCCCTCTGTCCTCCTCTCCCAGCTGTCTTTGGATCCCTATCTGCAACAGGAAGAGCTTAATACCAAAACACTTGCTGCCTTCACACAGAAGCATTTTTTTAAAGGCATCACTGATATTGTCGAGGCTTCCTATTCGGGGAGCCTTCAGCTGCTGGACCTCAGCTCATGTGAGGATGAGGAAGAGAGCGTGTACAGTATGGCCAAAGACTGTGAGGAGCAGGTGATTGAGCGGAGGAGGACAGAAATGGCCAGACTCCAGTGGGCTCATATAGTGGCCCATTACCAGCTAATGCAAGCCCTAGCTGAGGAAACAAGCCTTAAAACCGGGCTGGACTGGCTCTCTGAGAAGTCCTCTCATGTCAAGGTAGAACTTTTTAAAAATTATTTTCAAAATTGAATTAGTTGAAAAATTGTCATGAAATTGTACTTTGCCAATATTTTAGCCTCACCTGTAGATTCATAAAACCTAATCTTTTCATTTCTATCAGAGCATTTCAATGTCTTCCTCGCTCCACATTCGTGATGTTGTGCTGAAAAAAGAACTGCAGGCAGTGGAAGCAGAACTGGAGGCTCTTCTGCAAGGCCCAGTCCCTGTGGCCCTGAGGGAGTCTGCCCGCCAGGTCAATGTCCCGGTTGTGAGAGGAGACCTGGCACTGCAGCTAGCTCGACAAGACTACTACACACAAAGACAAAACCAGGTATGTTTACGCAACAGTTTTAAAATTTGATTTTTCAGTTTTGTTTTTTTGTGTGTGAGAGAGAGGGAGAGAAACTCTTCCACTCACAGAGGAAGAACAAACAATCATATGTTCATTTAAATAACGTTACTGAAGATATTAACGTTCTTGCTCAAACCCTGCCAGACACAGGAACTGATAACCATCCCTTCCCTTTTCCTGAAACTAAGGACAAATGCCTAATATGCAGGTTATGTAAATTACATCATAGCAGTCTGAATTTTAGCAGCGAGTGGCAAAAACACTGGTGAGAAATTACATTTTCTCCTGTAAGAGTTCAAAACAAAAGGAAAATCTAATGATAAATCTACATCTCTGCTAAATATTTTGTGTTTTGACATCTGCTGCCCGGTGGTCAAGTGGTTAAGCACGTATGCCAGGCTCCATGTGCAGCCGGCACATGTTGTGAGTTTGAATCCGACTGACCATTTTCACCTTGCAGGTGCACTTCTCTCTCATCCCCATTTCAATAAGCTGTCTAATAGAGCCTACAGGCGCCCCAAAAAAGCAGATAAAGAAGCAGAGTTCAGGCAGCTATGCTCACATTTTGCGTTGTGAAATTAATTTAAATGAAACAAAAGAATTGGGTTGAAAAAAGCAGAGAAATGCATTTTATCAGTTGCGCTGCATATAATTCTGCCACTCATGTTGAGGAGCATTTTTCAAATAAAACAATGCAGGTGCATAACCTTTATTCATATATTTTATCACCCTTTTTTTAAGTACATTTCTAACAGATATTTGTTAAATGCCTACTTTGTTTGTGGAAACACATTTTAAACTGAGAATATCCTAGTGTAAACAGAATAGAGACCACACAAAGCAAATTTAATTCAGATTGACATTTATTTTGTTTGGTACAATTGTTGACACGTTTCGCTCTAAAAAATAAAGTCTCTTTCACATTTTAATAATCTCAAATGCAGCGTATTACACATTTTTTTCTTACCTGCTTCAAGTATTTTATGTACATAATTCTACACCTGCTTTGATACCCTACTAGGTGCGCGACTACCTCCTCCGTCAGAAGGCATCATTTGATATACTGCATTTGGCTCAGGAGATGGATTCGAGAAGGTGGAGAACTTGCTTGGAGCAGCTGGACGAAGTCTGTTGCAAACTTGTTAAGGACAATGAAGCTGCATCACTCAGAATTGATGCACTAGCTCATCCTGAGCTGACAATCAATCCTAGATCTAATCCTATTATCAGTAGCAAGGATGTGGCATTTAGCAGGTTGGGAATCAACAAATATATAATGCTATTGCTTACAATGATTAACTTTTCAAATGCATAAGTGGTAGGTTAAAAAATGTATCATTTCTCTCCGTAGATTGCTCCATATTCTTGACCATAACTCAAACAGTGGTCGTTCCGAGCCCTTTCGCACGTATGAAGCCTTAAACCAGGCTGCCTGGGACCTGTCCGCAGAAGTCAAGACAACTCGAGATGCCTTGGCAGGAGCTGGTCATGAGCAGTTATACACAGGAGCCCGTCTCCATGGTGACTGTGAGGCGCTGCACAGGGCCATGTACACAGAGCTCCAGCAGCTGGTTTTTGGGCCTCAGGTACGTCCACTGGCCTCAGACCAGCCTCAGCTCTGTCCAAACGCACAGGTGGGTGTTTTCTATCTGCACACACGCTTCAAAAACATTCAGTGGATTTACAAAGCAAGCATCAATGTGAGTCCTTTTGTACTATACATTGTGGGGATTGGGGCCAACAGCACACTTTAAATCAAGAGTTGAGTACACGTGGTGTCATGCATTTACAGTAATGCCATTTTATCACTCACACATGCTTCCATGTTTGATTTAGGGCTGGGGACATTAACATGCCTTTAGCTTGTTAAATCAAGGTCACCTGCACTGTGTCCTGCTCAGATGTGTGTTCATGGAGCGGAGCACTTAAGCGTCTATTCCTCCCTCACGACTTTCCTTAGTTTTTTTTTTTTTCTTTAAATATTTTGTGGCCCAAAGGCAGGAGTGGATGGGGTGAAATGGGGAACTGGTTTTTTTTTTTTCTTTAAATATTTTGTGGCCCAAAGGCAGGAGTGGATGGGGTGAAATGGGGAACGAAAGAGGGGGGGGGGAGACATGTAGTAAATCGTTGGAATTGGGATTCAAACTAACCGCCCGACCACCACGCAGCACCCCTCGTAACTGTTCAAAGAAGGGACTAAAGCTTAGTGCCAATTCAGAAAGCTCTTTCGCAATTGGAGAAAGTATTGGCCTTTTAATGTAGTTTCATCTGTTAAAGTTATTTGTTCCGAGGTCTCGAGGATCTTCTTTAAAAACAGCGAGTGAATAGGAGAAGAGAGCAAGAGAAACTACACGGTGCAGCAATAGACTTTTTGTATTTGGAAACTTATAAATTCAGCCTAAAAAGGTTAATCCCCATGTCAGTTATTTCTTGAACCTTTTCATCGGTTGTGCTCGTTTCTGTTTATTATGCTAAATAATACTGGTTAGCATATTATTGTAATTGGGGCTTTGGACTGAATTTGAGTGAAAATCGCACCCCTTTCTTGACTATTTCTACAAAACTATTTGGGCCTAAATAGATAAAGGGCCATTTATTAACCAAAATATTAGTTATATATTATATACTACATGCAATTAAACAATTTAATAGATGCCCAGCACTAATTTGAATATTTTCATGGCTTAAAGGCTTTGCACTGTACTGCTTGGACTCACTTCCTCTTTTGGTCCACTGGGTTTACAAATAGTGTGGAAATCTGGTGGTTTGCTACATTTCCATTTACAAATCTCTTTTGTCTGGATGTAAGGTTTTATGTATGTTGCATCAGAGCCAGCCAACCCACCAACCTGAGAATCTGATGTTTGACCTGCTTGGACCACTGCATAGTTTTGGTCTGGCCTTGGGCAAGACACTTCACCTTGCTTGTCTCTATGATGTTTTTTTTTGTGTGTGTGCGTGTGAGCGTGCGTGTGAGACAACTAGGAACACTAAACCAAAGATTAAATTTGACTAAAAAAGATCTCTAGTTTTCTCTGCACATTTCTTGGTTATGGCACATTACAATATTGGATTTTTTGTATTTGTGACCTCTTTGTCTGTATTGGCACTACTATTTATTCATGTGGTTTATTTGCATGTATTTTCTTGACAGGAACTGAGCACAAAGCTCCTGGAAGCTGAGTCCCAGTTGCAGAGTCTGCAGCAAGTAATGCAAGAAATCATGAGTGAGATCAAATCCAAACGTTTGCAGCTGGATCGCAACAGACTTCTTAGACGGGAGAGGGAGTTGTACATCTACTTCCATTTAGATGCACGACTACTGCAGAAAGTAGTGGAAGACTTGGAGACCAAAATGTCCATAAGAGGCTAGCAATTATTTGTACGCCTAAGGGTTTTGAATTACTGTGTTCATTTCATAACTTTATACTTTAAAAAAAAAAAATGTATTGCTTTAATCCAGAATGTGTAACAATCCTGAAATGTGTTGTCTTTTTGTGTTTTGTTCTGTTAATTATAAATAAATACATGAATGTTGCGTTTCAGTTGTAATGTTGAATGAATGACAGTATTTACAGATCCAGGGACATGGAATAAACTGACTATTTCTGTGTTGATGTTTTGACAGACTAACCACACACTGAAAACGGAGAGACAATTCTCATGTGGCGTGTGAAGGAGAGGTCCCACTGTAGGTTGTATTCAGGGCCGTTATCTTTAGACGGCCAGAAGATCCTACAGGCTCTTCAGGTCCAAAGGCGACATGCGGCCAGACAAAACCTCAGATACTCCAAACACTATCATCTTTGTGAGTCAGAGTACAGAACAGGGGCAAAATTATTAAAATATTCAAAAAGTTGAAGACCAGTGGCTATGTTTTTATATGCAAACCAAAAATCTGATCGTTTGATTACTGAAGTCACCAGCTTTATGAAATGCCATGTAAACCGTTACATGTGTGCGTAATCAGATTTACTTCTGATCACAAAGCAAACTAATGTGGGAAAGGCTAAAATTATGTGAAAGATGTATTTTAATTTCATTGCACTTTGTCTTCCAAATACAACAGTTACTCTAAAAACCCACACGTAACTAGGTGTTGGATCAGATTTCTCTTGGATGTAAACTTGCATGTAAACACACCAGAAGATCTAATTATTGGGTCATCTGATTTTTACATGAGACTAACACAGGAATTTAAACAGTTGATATATTATTTATAGTTGTCAGAATCAACTTTACTAATGTTGGGTCGACATGCTCCCAAATGTTTATAATATTGTTTTTAATTCCATGTGTCAGTGAGTAAAGGGCAATATGGTAACCAGAGGGAGCCTTTGTCTCAAAGCTTCACAAGTCAGAACCAGCAGAGGAATTCACAGTAAGTCCAAGTGCTTTGTTGTAAGCTTGGTAACTAAAATGGCCATATATTTCCTTCATTGCACTGGTTTAGATTCAAATGACTAGTGCGTTCTTGTCCTGATATAGGTCCCAGTGGAAGTACTCTGTAACCCCAGCCCACTTGTGCCAGTCCTCTCAGGCCTCATGTGCCGCCTGTTGGGGCGCCTCACTCCACAGGGAAGTGGAGTCGGACACAAATTTATCACAAACTGACCAATGCACCCTGTCTCTGCAAACACAAAGTCTCTCTCAACAGGCGGCAGCTTCGAAAAGGTATTTATAAAAATGTAATTACCAAGGCAAGTAACACCCTCAAGACATGAAGGAAAAAACGACTCCAGTACATTCTTGAAAAACATTTTTACATTACTTTCAGACAACACAACTACAAGGTATTAGCAGAGGTGTCCAAACCATTTCCCCCGAGGGCCGCATATTGTAACATACGGTAAACAGAATGGAGGGCCACAGACGACATGACAATGAAATGAATCATTCAAAATGTAGTTGAACCTCCACAGCTTTTAATAAGATTTGGAACATTAATAAGAAGTCTATCACATCAAGATTATTGTTATTTGGGTTGACAGCAGAATGTTTCCAATTTTACAGGGAAAAAAAAGCCCTAAAACAGGGACACCCCTGTATTAGAGTAACATCAAAACAGCAAATTAAGTACATTTTATGTTTCCAGAAGTTGTGCCCCCATCCTTGAATTATGAAATCATTTTGGAAACAAAAGAAAATGAATGAATGCAGATGACCATGCAATCTACATACAAAGAAGTACTGAAGTAGCACAAAATGTTAGGTTTGACTATTGAATTTTGCTGTGTATTTTCTTTCTTACAGCTCTGAAGAAATAATTCCGTTTACCATTCCATTTCCGCTAGAGGGTCTTAATGAAATGTACCCAAGGGCATTAAGTCGAGACAAAACTGAAGACCCAATATTTCCATCTTTATGTGAAATGAATAGTTCAGTGTCAGACAAGTGGCCTGCTATGGATAGAACAGAAAATGTCTCACAAAGAGGTTCATCTGGAACTAAACCAATTAGATTACATTTGGCTCTTGAAAACGAGTTGAAATGTGGACTGTATCTTTCCAATCAAATGTTTTCAAAAGGGCTTGATGTCTGTGAAAATATTTCTCAAGTCGGAGAGAAAGAACAAGTCTGTGACAATGACACAAACACTCAAGTTCCAGTTGTTGAAATGGGACTTGTGCAACCAGCTTTGAGGGAAGACAGGATTTCCCCACCTTTACCTGAAAGTAAAGACTTAAATGGAAGCTGTAAATTGCCTGTTTGTTGTAATGTAATTAAAACATCTGACATGCCCCCAACAAGAAGTTCACTAATACAAAATGATTCAAGAAATGTACTCTTGTTTACCGCTGATGCCGACCTGACAGCAGCTGGGGCCACTGATGTGATGGAGGTGGAAGTGTGTGAAGAGGGAAAAGAGGGAAAAGAGGGAAAAGAGGAGGCAACAGTGAAGGTAGCAGATGAGGCAGTACCAGATTGTGGTTCAGATACTCAACTTGAAGACAGGCCGTGCAAAGCCATACATGATGACAATAATGGCCGAGATTTTACCTTAGAGGACAAGAAACTGAAGATGCCTTCAGTAAACAACCAAAGTGAAAGTTTACTATCAGGTAAGTCCTTGCTTGTTGAGTGTAAACATTATTTAATAAATCAAAAGATGTACTATTTAAACGCATGTATCTGCTTGCATTTGTTAACATTCACCACCAGAGGTTGCTATTAGACAAGGATCTTACCCAGGCGCAATCGCCGTTAAAGCTAGAATTAAAATGGGCTCTCAACATATTTCTTTTTTGACAATCATACATGATACCAGAGGAATTGTGATTTACATTATATTATTTCAGCATAACGTCCTGTCACATTTTCCCTGAACTGTCCGCAAAATGAGATGTCAAGACAAAGCAGATAATCTGCAGTGATGTGGCCTGTTGTACAGTGCTCATATTACAGGCTCAACAGTCATGGTGGGGGCTTATATTTTAGCAGCTCTAAAAGTGCTGAGTTAACTTCACACAAGTTACATGGTTTGTTGAGTTTTGAAAACTGCATTCCATATAGGACCAGCTGATGTGCGTAGTTTATTTTACACAAGAGCTTAGGGACAAGGTCTGTATTAACTAAATATGTTCAAACTTTTTCTTTTTGCAGAGGATTCACTCGCTGCTGCGCCTTTGGAGTCCTTTGAATGTAATGACAGAGTTTACACAAATGCAGCTGTTCCAAAGGATGCACATCCACCTCTGGTCAACCTTAAAGTACATCTATACAAAATAATTTTATATTATAATTAAAACAGCACTGTGTAAGATTCCTGGTGGTGGAAACGCCACCTGCATGTTTCCATAGAGAAGTTTAAACCAAACTTCACTTTTCCCTGGTGAATTTGGGCAGGAAACGGGAGCTGATTTTCACTGTATCAGCAGCAGAATCCTTCCGTCACCCACAGTGCTTTGCCCAGCACTGGGCCACGGGCCATGGCCCGCCTTGATTGGCTATCTATATCCTGTAGCACAGCACCCTGGGGGGGTTCATGACTGTCAGCAAGAAAACGGGTTGTGTTTACAGTGAAATGAGGGAGACGCTCCCAAGGGAACTCCTTCCTGCAGTGTCAAGCGCTGACAGCCACTTGACTCTGTGCATAGCAAATGCAGCACCTACTGGTCATATATAGGGAATGCACAGACTTTACTGTTAACATTCTGTGTGGAGTGGTGTTTTGAAGAATAGAATTTATGCAAAAATCCAAGGATGAAGTTTTTTTCTTGGGAAAATAAATACTTTGCATCTTTGTGTTAGACAGTAGCAACACAGTAAGATAAACTTGATTCATGTAAGTTTTATTTATATAGCATCTACCAAAAGTGTATTTTATTTTAGGGGTTGATGTGGCAATCTTGTCTTCCATGACATACTTTTACAACTTTTGTGCTATGAAAAAAGGTGTTCTTTTAACTTTATTTAATCTCATCAAGGACCTAATTTTCAGGTAGAGAGTACAGAGATCACAATTAAAAAAACAGACAGATTATAATACCATGCAATCAAATAAGATTATTTGAAGATGGTTATTATGAAAATGTGTATCTTAACACTGTTTCTTCTATTGCCTATTCAGGTTCCTTGCAAAGTTCAAACGGATCATATGAACTATGTGCAAGAAAAAACTGCTGTGACACCCTTGAAGCCTTCCTCCTCCCATTGCTTCATTTCATCATCAGCACAAAAGGAATGCTCCAATTTACTTAATTCTACATCTAAATTGCCAAATCCTCTACCCTTGAAACCATCTTTTACTTTGAAAAGGAAGTATGTAGCACTGCAGCCACAATTGGCAAACATTTCTTCAAAACCTGGTTCAACAAGACACCCCCCAAAGTGGGAACCACCTCAGTCCTCTCAAGAGCAGAAAAGAGACGCAAAGAAAAAAACAAAAGACAATAAAATTGCCAATTGCCAACATGAAGAAAAAGGCAATGAAGAAATTAAAGACTGCTCTACTTCTGCCGATTGTACATTTCCGAAGCAGTCCAGATGTATCACTAAACCTAGCAAACATGGTCGACCAGGTCCTAAACCTAAAGAGTTTGTGATCCCAATCAAGTCCAAACCAGGAAGTATAACATTAAATATGACATCTGATCCAAGAGTGACAGATGCATCCAAAATGAGCCAAGATGATGTGGACTCCATTGTAAAGAAGGCCCAGCAGTCAGTGGCCGTGGTGCTTACAATGGTGTTCCGTGATGGGACCACGCAGTTGGATCCAGAGCAGGTAGGATGCACATATATAAGCAAGCTATAACCAACACAGTTTTGAAACAAGTGGAAAAACTATAGAAGTGTAACTTGAATGAGTATTTACAGTTGGATTAAAAGATCAGAGTTTGCTGTTTTGAAAGTCACATGGTTTTGTGATACCCATACATACAAAATAGGTATTTCTTTTTCATTGTAGACTGCGTTATAAATATAAAACGACTTGATAATAGAAAGAGGTCCTTTGACTGCCTCTCAAATGCAGGACAATATTGGATTGCTAAAACATGAAGGAATATGTCAAAAAATATTCTAAATAACTAATGTATTTTCAAATTTATATTGCACTTTACCATCTTGAATAGACTCTACGGAGCCTTTAAAGTCCCCTTAAATTCTTAATAAAAGATTATTGTGCACACACGAACAATATATATATATCTTTTTTAAGTTCTCCAGTATATATATATAGTATGTATATATACAGTATGTGTGTGTGTATATGTATACATGTGTGTATATGTATGCGTGTGTGTGTATATGTGTGTGTGTGTGTGTGTGTATAGATATATGTATGTGTATATATATGTATGTGTATATATATGTATATATATATGTTTGTGTGTGTGTGTATATATATATGTAATATATATGTATATGTGTGTGTAACTATATATATATATATATATATATACACACACACACACACACAAAATATATATAAAAATTCTCTGTGTTATTCTTGATGAAGAAGCTGACTCCGTCTGTGTGCGGCCTTCTCCTGTTGTTCAAAACTGACTTGGACACAACTCTGGGGCAAAACGACAAGCTGGTTTACTTAAAGCTAGAGCATGCACCTGCCTGGGCCCAGCAATCCACGCACCAGCTCCAGGAGTCTGTACAGTTACTTTCTATATTTTACTGTTTAGATTTTGGGCTCTCATAATAGTTGCTTGCTTTTCTTTTCCACAGAGATTTGCTGCTACGGGTGTTTTCAGCTTCTCAACTGGTGGTGTGCTACAAAGCCAAGAATGTGCTTCTGCAGATTTACAAAAGGGAGATCACAAGGAAACAAGGCATGACACGTAACATGCATTGAATACAACTACATGACAAATATGCACTTTTACTCTGAAATATAACAAAGATAATAATTATAATATATTTGTGGCATAATTTACAACCATTTTTCATGCTGCTGTATGATGCTAGAAAAGACCTGAGACCGCTGCTGCTAATAATTCTTTTATGTATTTGTAGTTGAAGGCTGTCAAATCCAGGATCCCCAGCTGTCAGGCTGGCTCTTGGACCCCACAGACCCAGCCACTTGCTTCCAAGATCTTCTCAATAAACACTGTAGAAATCCACACACAACACCAGCGCTGGGGGACAAGAAGGTACATCGTGACATCGACAGTCTGCACCTACATTAATGAAAAAAACAATGGACACCCTTATCTGAACTGTAGTCCTATGATTTTTTTTCCATCTCATTACCAGGTTTCGCAAATCATCACTTGTCTCTATTCTCTCTACAAGTTGAACAGAGAGTTATGTTCAAAACTTCAGGTAAAGGCAGAACACAGTAACAATAACATGATTGTGTGCATAGGTACGTGTGTCTGATGTGTTTGTGTATCTGTTGTGTGTGTGCCATCATTAATTCATATGTAGTAACCTGACTTATAATATAATTATTATAACAACAACAATGTTCAAAATCTTTGGCCAATAGTACTTTTAAATTAATTATAAAATAATTGTATTTAAATTCTAATTTAATCCCAGCGGAAATATCTCATTTACATTAGTGTCTTTTCGTGCTTAGAGTCAGGGGCTGTGGAGGCTTTACGTCGACATGGAGTTGAAAATGATCCCTGTGCTTGCAGGTAAGGAGTGTTGCTGTAGGATTTTTTGCATTACAAAATTATTCATATGCTCTTTGACTAATATGTAATTTTATCATTATTGCCACTTCCTGTTTCAGCTATGGAAGTTGGTCACATCAATGTTGACAAGGAAGCTCTTAGAAGAACATCTGACCTGCTGGGGGTGAGTAAAAATTGTTTAATTAAATTACTCAGTAAGAACTTAATCAAACCATTATGTTTAACACAAATATTTCAAACTGTAAACCTCTGCCATAGTAAAAAAAAAAAACCTTGTAACTATTGAAACTTATACATTTTCAAATTTCATCTTGCATAACATTAGTGATGGGGTTAGTGGTTGTCCTCAGGGGAGCTGTCCCATTTACATCCAAAGCAAATTAATTCTGTTGACTACATTAAAAACTCCACACTTGCTTTGGACACACCGCTGTAAGTTTTTGGGCCCTGATGGTAACAACTCAGCCTCAGAAGTGGCGCTAGTACCAGCAGAGGCTTGTTGTAGTCCCTGTGTGGAGTGTTTTTGAGGGCTGTAAAGAGCAAGGGGAGCCTGTCTTTTGTAGTTGATGTGCTGCTGCAGAAGAAAGGATCTGTGTCAACCTACAAATGTAAAGCCCACATTATATATAATACTGGCAATAAATTCATTTCATTATATTCTATTCATATTTTAACATTTTAACAACTTTTGTTATTTTCAACCAACTACCATTTGCAAAAGGCTTTAAGGGTAATATTTGCTGTGTATTTGTGTTCAGCAGTAAGTTCAATCATTCAGTATTGATGAAGCCGTCTGGAGCTAGCTTTGGGCTAAGAGCAAAATGAGAAACACGACAACATGTCTACTCACAGAGAACCTTCGCTGCTCTGACCTGAAGTGATTTAAGGTCACTTAGTACAGTCATGTTTTCAGCGACATTATAATCACCACATTAACAATTGTTTGTTTTTTGTCAACATCGACAATATTGTTTCTGTGAGGGACAAGTGTGACGAAAAAACAATACAGCTGACGTATTTAATGTTCTCCAAATTAAAGCACTTTTGATTAAAAGTGTGTAAATATTTTTCATGAATTACAAGAAGCAGCTTATGTTTGGACTGAATCTCTTCTTTCCTCCAATTCTTAATTTACATTCTCATCATTTGCTGTGCTGCTATGGGATTCTCTGCTTCTCAAACAGCTTCTTATGTATTAAGTGCTTTAGCCTTTACCTCTATAACCTCCTGCTCAGTGCCTTTTTAATTTCTCACTTCACATTCATTGTCATCTAGCTCAGTGTTTCACAACCTTTTATGTCTCGTACTCTTTAAGTGTTGGGTGCCAGTGTTTATTAATTAATTATAAATCTGAAAACTAGTATATGGCCTGTTAACCGATTTAATAGGCCCTGTTCCCCTGGTTGAAACACTGATCTAGCTCACAGGTTCTTCTACTCATGTCTTTTAAATCTTTCCCTCCTCTCCCTTTTGTACCTGTTACATGCTCTTTTGGAATGAGGCTGAAGGAGTTTTCTTGGTCTGAAGTACTAACTCTCCACTTGACTTGTGTCAGACAAAGATGAAACAGTTGGAGCAGGAGGCTCACAAAGCAGCTGGACAGATGTTCTTGCTCACCAGCAGCACTCAGCTACGTACTGTATGCATATTTCATATTTTTACGTGGCCTAGTATTTTTGTATAGATTAAATGTGGTGTCAATTTGTTGTTGTCATGCTGTCTGCCTACTGTATAGTGTTCTCAACAATCAACGTATCACGAACAACAATGATCTTATCTACCAAATTATTTTTCAAAATTGTATTATATTAGTGTTTGATGTCATTTTTGTTTGTTTATATTGCTTGCAGGTTCTTTTTGAGAAACTACGTCTGCATGAGCAATGTGAAAACAAGAAGCTTCCTAAGACCATCAACAAACAGCAGTCCACATCAGAAGCTGCAGTAGGATTTTACCTCAACTAAAATCTATGTTTCAAACACTTGCTTTGGCGTGCAACTGCTTGCACAGTAATACGATATACATACAGTGAATGGTGTTTAACTACTTTTATTATGTATTATTTATCAACAGTTGTTACAACTTCAGGATCTTCACCCTCTTCCAAAAATCATTTTGGAGTATCGACAGGTATCTTATGTTATCTTATGTGGTTGCTAGGTAGTGTCTTGAGAGTTGATGAGTTGAAGAGTTTGATGAAAATAAATCTCTATTGTGTTGTAGATCCACAAGATCAAATCCACCTTTGTTGATGGGATTCTTTCATGCATGATGACAAAGGTGATGCATTTGCTGATTTATAACTGACAATATTCAACAAGATTATTGACAGTTACCATGACAGTGGAGGATGATGCAAATGCGTGTTTTTGTTACTCTCTAACATGGATGTATTTATTGTGACGATAGGATATTCAGTATGAATGCTACCCAAGACTAACCTATTTCTTTTTTCTTGGCTACAAAGACATGAAAGACCTTATTATTGTTCATATGCTCAGATGCTTTGATGGCTCTGTATGTGAGGCAACTTTCACTCACTTTGTAGAAAATAAACTGTTTGTTTAGCGGCAGAGCATCCCTCCACATGGACATCCTCTCCCTGTCGACGACAGCAGCAGCAGCTTGTGTTTGTCTGGGCTCATTCATTGCTGCAAATGAGTCGGTCTGTCATCTGACCTTTGTGGTGGTCGCCAATCACTTGTCTTTGAGATCTCCAAACAGCATTATAACATATTACTATCATCGTTGTATGGATGAAACAAGCACTAAATTCTGCATTCAAATGGCTGCACTCTGGCAGGAATCTGGCAGTCCACAAAGCTGTCATAATGGCCACAAGCTTCTCAGCTGTTGTTTTTTGGTTGACTTTGACAACATCACCAAGTAATGCGAAAGTTGTATTCAGTCTACTGTTGTTTGGTTTCTTTTAGAACTACATTTCCTCCACATGGCACCAGACGAGTGTAGTGACGGGGAGAATCTCAGCTTCACATCCAGTAAGTAATAAGAAGTATGAGCTGTTTTGAAATCTATTCAAAAGGCCTTTCAGTTGTTTGTAGAGCTAGCCATGGTGCTGAATTACTTTAGAGAATCAGGACTTAAAATAGCCAGATGAGTACATAAATTATAACTTTTTAATTTCAAGTGTTTGTTTTTGTAGTTTATACATTGACACCATTATGACATGGCCTAAATATGGTTCTGTAAGTAGCTATACTTTGCCTTTAAACGGTGTATCAAGGCAGCCACGATGGCGGGGACATTGGACTTTTTTCATCTCACTCACTGACTTTTAGATTGTAATCGGCAAGCAGGATTTGTTTAAGGTCCGGTGAAAGCAAACCCATCTCCTGTCTAGTTTTATTTCTAATATTTTACATAGAGGAAACACATGTAAGTAATTATAGTGGAAATCTCATTAAAAAGTACTACATAATTTGTCTATTAGTAAGATCGCAAAAGTCCATCTGTAGTTTGTGGCTCAAGCTATGAAACATGGTTATAGGTAATAACCAGTTGAGTAAAATGTATGTTTTTAAGTTTCTTATAGTCAGTTTTCTTTTTTTCAAATGCTGTGAGGTTGTCAGTACCCTGGCAACCTCCCAAAAATAAGTTTATAATTATTGCATTACTCACACAGTCAATAGCTTGTGATGTTGCGTTTGTCTATTAGGATTGCGGCAGAAAGGATTTAACTTATAACTTATGCTCAGAGATGCCAAGCAGTGAGGAACCGTTTCAATGGAAGTGATGCTGTCATAAACTGGAGCAGATTTTAGGAGAGGCTTACTCTGCATAGAAAGGGGTACTGCTCGGTTCATTTTTATGGGCAAGAGTATCAGTGATCATTGTATAATGGGCTATTGACTAAAATAACTTTCAGTTTTATTTCTTTCTTTTTCGCAATTAGCAATAATCCAAAGGCCTGTAAGATTTATCAAGTGCTAGTTCAAGACTGCTTTGTATTCAGTCATTAATGTTTATCTAAGCACTTCATTGAAATGTTCTCTATTGACTGATGCACAAATGAGTTCACTCTGAAGAGGCCATTTAATTTTGCCTTGACTTTCCACATTGTAATGGTCTAGATTTAGACTTTTGCTCCTCTTTGCTGTATGCTCAACTCACTACACTACACCATTGAAATACATAAGGACTAGTCGAGTGGTAGGGTATAGTGCATGTGAAAAGGACCTGTTTGAGAAAGGAGTACTGTATTGAATGTACTCCTGAAGGCCTTTTCACCCAGCTCTGTATTCACACTGAGACTCTAAAATAAAAATGTCCTGTGATCTTAATCAGCGAATACCTGGTCTGATGTTCAGTAAACTTGTTAATTAATCTGGCAAAACCCCAATGAGAGTTTTATAAATAAACAAAAGGCAGTGCGGTTCTCTTCTTGTATCCAATGATTGCCATGATCACCAATGATTGCTATGGTTAAAATAAAATATATATTTTCTGGTTGACTAAAACTATTATAGATATTAACGAAATGAATGTGACATTTTTGATGACTAAAACTAAGAATAATTTTTGTCAAACAACTAAGACTAAAACTAAATACAGTTTTTACACTGGTTGCAATGGTCATATTAACAAACATTTAAATATATTAAAGCAGATATTATTTAAAATTCAAAATGGCAAATCGGCAAAGACTGCTATATTTTTTCAGTTGAATAATATATAGTTTTGGTGATTAGAAGAACCACTTGAAGTCAATAAGCCAGAGGAGATACCCAGGCTGTCTGTGTATGTGTGATTTCCATTGTACAACAGAGTGAAAACACTTTCTTTTATGTTAGCTTGACATAACACACACCAAGAGGTAATTAAAATAAGATCGTCCTTTATGGTTTAATGGAGCCTCCCCAATGGCATTCGCTGTCTAAATTTCTTTCTACACAATCTGTTCCTGTTCAGTTTATTACCACGGATTTGTGCCCTACCTGCAGTCTTTGAACTCCTGTGCTTGTTTTTATGTGGAAACGGATAGCTATGTTCACATGGAGTAAACAGATTGCAGGTGCAATTTGCAGTTTAGTGAATGCCTTGACAGAAACAAAACAAGATGTAGGTAGCTGCAGCCACACAGATTGAGGCTTAGTTTACAAACATTTGTGGTAACAGCTGCATATTGGTTGAATATTAGCTTAGCTGTTTAGCATGAAAAATATGCACTTAACTTTAGATAAATAAAAAATTTCTTCGATAATGTTATTGTCACTATTTATTTTCACTCAACATTACTGCAGTATGCTATGAAAGTAGAAAATGTTGTTTGTCCTGCAACAAAAAAATTTTGTGCTATCGTCACTACAGCCTGGTGCATTGTGGGAAAAGCTGAGCAGTCACATCTGACAGTGAATCACCAGCCAGTTGCCCACACTGTTGTTGGATTGCACCTTTCACACTGGCCCTGACACATGCTGCAGGCCACGTATTCTGTGCCCCCTCCTTCTGCATGCGCCCCATGGACTCTACTGTCCACGCCCTTCCTCTGCAGTCCCGCATTTATCCTCCCCTTGTGAATAATAAATGGACAGTGAAAGCAGCGAGTCGATTTCTCTCTGAGGCTGGCCATTTTACAGCTGTAGTCATAGCCCTGAGCAAATAAAGTACATACACTTTTTAATCACCGCTAGGACCCAGTTATGAACCTTAGATCATCTCATAACATAAAGTGTATTCTTATATATTGATTGATTGAATCAGCAATACTAAAACCAAGGGCATTTATTTATAATTCGTACCATAAAAGGGTTGGATTACTGTTTACATGGGTTTAAATATAATTTCTGATGCTTTCTTTCATGTTTCATCTGGGGGGGGCATCATAATTATGCTCTAAGGGTGATAACACATACAAAAGAATGCCTATTTCTGTTAATTTGTGAGAAGATGACAGTCTTGGGATGACTCACTTTAACAAAGCCAAATGAATGCACTGATTATTTCGTTCAGTAATGAAAAATAGCTGCAGAAATTGTTTCAATCCACCATACAGTACTCTGTTTAATAAAGGAATTTGGAGGACTGTGATTTATTTAGTGGCATTCCAAGAATTTACATCTGGTTAAAGCCTTGATTGTAACGTGTACTGTTTTTGTTTACCAGAACTTCCAAGCTCTTCCAAGACAGCCTCTTCAAGTGACCAGGAAGCTGTACATCTCAGGTAAAAAATTATTTAGTTAATTTTATGGTTTCGTCTATCTGATGATGTACCCTCATTAAACCTGCAGTGTTAAGTTTTACAACTGTTAATAATCCTGTATCTATGTCCATTGGTCCTACACAGTCCCTCTATTTTATCAACCAATAATACATTTTTTGAGTTGTAGGGTGTGGTTGTTTACAATGTTCCATCAGTCCCTAAACTTGACCCAAAAAAATTTATGAAACCACATTTGTTATGTGCTAACCTTTTAAAGTTAATTTCCAAGTCACTTCTTTGTCAAACACTATAAATACACGTGCCCTTTGCAGATTGCTTTACATTCTACACAAAGCATTGCAACAATTTTTAACAGCCACAAGTTATTTTGACCTTTTGTAGACAGAAATAAAATGGTCATCTCAGTCTTGAATGCTAAATCAACTCTGGATGGAAATAAAAGCTCATGGTTTGTGACACAGTTGCTGATTGCTTTTGCAAAGAAAGCTAGAAAATATTTTTGGGGAATTGAAAGAGCTGACAATTTTAGCTCTAAGTGAACAGAATTATTGCTCCACGTTTGAACAATATATAATGGTTAAAAAACAAAAAACAAATAAAGGATAGGTTTGTAACTATTTAATACCCTAACTCATTTTGTATTTTTTTCAATCACTTTAAGACAGCATTGGTGGCATTGGTGTCTGTTTCATCATCAAATCTCCCTCTCTAGTCTCTCCCTCTCTTCTTCTGCATCTTCCTCTCTTCCCCTGACCCCAGCCCCCATCACATATACAGTAGTCTGAGGTGTGAACTGCTCTCAATGACCATGGCCACAGTTCCCTTGTCAGCACGTATTTATTTGCCCGGTCTTCTGTAGTGAGTGGTATTTGCATCATGCTGACGACGGATGTGATGGTTCACTGTAACCAACCCCATTATTTCCTCTGCAGTTTAGTCAGCACTTCACAGCAGCAAAGATTGTCTGGATCTAATTGGATCTGCCTCTAAAATGAGTCCATAATGTTGAATATTGATATGTAATTGATTTAATTTAATTTAGTAGTTGTGTGTACTGTCTATATTGGGAATTTCTTGGGCCATAGTTGTCTGCTAATTTAGCCCTAATCACACATACAAACGCATAGTGAGTTGTCACCGTGAAAGGATGTGGAATGTTAAATAAGAATCTGTGCTAATAAAAGCTTAATGATTTATTTTGGCTTGTGTAAGCGTCAGAAAGCCCTTGTTTGAATACCGACAACACCCAATTAGAGTGGTGCATGGAAAACAAATCTATAAGTTGTAAAATGTTTTTGACATCTAGCCAGCCAAGGAAAAAAAGCCTTTATTTTAATCGAAACTTTTTTTTTCAGGAAAGGAGGAGGCGGTTGTGACGGTCCATCCTCGAGCCATGTTCATTCCTAAAGAGGGTTGGACATTCCTCTCTGCAGGTGCAGCTAGCAAAACTATGGCAATGCAGTGTTTCTTCTCACACAAATGTAATTCTGTTATTGTGGATTTAGTTGCCCTCAGGTGCTCAGGCATGCACCGCCTCCATGTTGACGCAGTCTTTAACTGAACCTAAGAGACTGGAACCATTGCTTTGATAAACATTAGTTCTGCTTGTATGCCTCTGAAGTGAACGTATGAGGCTGTGAACAGTAGCTTGTCCCATCAGCATGACTGTAAATTCTTTGAGAGCAGAAATATTGTGTATTTTTTTTGGCATGTATTTGAATCCTTAATTGGGCTCGCTTCATTTTACACTACACTTAATGTACTGTACAGTCAGTACATGTATTGCTCTGTGTACCAACCTGCCCCCAGAGGTTCCCATTGAGCATATTTGTACAAAGGTCAAGTCAAGAGTGTATCTGTGGTCCATGCTGTGCAGATAGAGCGGGACTATTGTGAGTTTTTTGTGGAAAATGGGTTGTGCTGCTCTTACATAAGAGGCTGCTTACACTGGGGTTAGCAGGAGGACAATGGTGGGATGAGAGCACAGCATGCCCACACCATCTTCATGTCCTCCCGTGTCTTTTCCAAAACCAGACCTACTGCTGTGGGTGTTCGACTACCACTTTTATCTTTAACAATAATGGCTGCCAGCCATATCCGAAAACTCAACATTTTGGATTATGGATTTGAAGGTCAAATTTGGGTCCATGAAGGAACTAATTCTACTAATTCCTATGACTATTACAAGAAACATCCTGTTTTACTATCTTGAGGTATTGTATTGTGCAATGCACCAACCCCTTCTCTCCACCTTTAGCTGCAATTCTTCTTGGCCACACAATTTGTCGATTCTTGCTTCCTGAATCACTAACCGCAGTCCCCAGGGTCATTTCATCTTCTCCAGGCACAGGTTTACGCTATGCTCTTAAGCTTTTGTCTATAACTTTCTGAAGCCGTACTGTCACGCAAATCGGCTGTGCAAGGGGCAAGTGAAATTAAAAAGAAATGAATCCGTTTTGTCCAGTCTGCTGTGGAAAAAACTACAACCTCTCTTTATACTTTAAACATATACAGTCAGCAATTTATATGTATTGCATTTGTAATAATACAATACATGCACCAAAAATTGTAATACAAACAAGCAATACTCCATTCCAAGCTATATTTCTGTATTAGGAAAAGTCGGTCCCTCCTTATAAACTAAACTTTTATAAGCTTTATACTAAATTCTAGACAAGTTACTTCAGGTTGAAAATAACTTCTCGATGGTATTCAAAACGGTGTCCAGATGACTTCCTTTCAAATCCTTTATACCTCAGCAAGCACTAAGGTTAGTGCTGCAGTCTTATTCATTATAATGGCATATAATGACTCACCCTTGCATATTATTTTAATTGGATTCAGAAATGTACACCCGGATCAAATATTGTTTATTTACATTTGTCATATTTGTCTTGTACGAACATATTTCACTCATGCATACGCTCTGTAGGTGGAGGAAATGTGATCTGGCTAATAAAACATTGATGGAGGATATTCTTAGAAAGTCTCTTATGTCATGTCCACTGCTGCTTGGTTTTAAACACATGGATATTTTTGTCTTCCTGGATTTTTATGATGTAAAATGGGTAATATTGAGTAAACATATGACATGATCTTTTGAAGTTGTACATCAGTGTTGCTATGTTACATTAACCCTTTGTGTTACATGATCTCAATTTAAAGTACACATTATTTCAATTGATTGTTTTCTTATTGAGCTACCGGTGTATATACACAAAGTGAGTATCTCTTTGAACAAGAAACGTAATCTGAAATCTATTTATCTATTATTACAGTAAAATGGTATGTAGGAAAGTACTACAGGTTCTGGGTCCTGACCTTGCCATATTACCATATACATTTGCATAGGATTGCAGTCCCAACTGTCAGGCGTCCTTCATCCTCTAAACTTCTGGACACCTCTTGCATGCTGTTGCTTCACACAGCCTGGGAGAAAGTTCACACTTGGGCCCCTTTGTGCTGCTGTCGTTGCATTTGCTGGCTTGTAATTTGATTTGGGAGCAGCCAAGCAGAGGCGTCTGGAGGGGAGCGTGGCTTAAATTTAACGCAGTGCGGTGGCTGTATATCTTGTTGTATCACCCTTTTTTGTCAGTCCAGATAGACATTTGGAAACGGAATAGTGTAGGGTCGGTCTCTCACTAAAAATACGGTATAAGTATACGTTTGAGTCATTTTTTGTATTACATCTGGGCCATTGCCTCTAACATTTTTACGAGTGGAATTTTATGTGGAGTAAATTGTATATTCATATTCCTAGTTTACAAAATAATGCAATGTGAAAAGAAACCTCTGAATCAAGTCTACCGTATTTGATGGTTAAGATATTGTGCCCAAATGCATATTTTCACGTAGTAGCCACACAATAATGCCATAATTTGACCTTTTAAGTTTGAATTAGGACAAACATGAAGGGTGATTAGCTTTTATCCAGTTCACAATTTCCAAAATAAAACCTGATTTGCATTCATTACATAGCAGTTTTGGAGCTCTAATTAAATACAAATTAAAGCCGCAAGCAGCATCGAACCCTGCTTTGTACTCTGCTAGCCCGCAATTCTCAATGGATGACGCTCACACCCCCTCAGCTGAGTGGTCTTTGCATTATTGGGGTTTTGTGGTGTATTTGAGCTGTGTCACAAGTCAGACGAGAGCACATTGGAAGCGCTTGTATGCTTCATGGTTGTGGCTAAACAGTGCACAATATGAGATGGCTCTCTTTGACATTTTGGAATGGGATGACATGAAGAGGAATTTACTAAACTAATGTATTATCTAATATTGTTGTCGCGAATAGGTATTGATAACATGGACGCTTCTGCACAGCGTCATGTCAAATTAATGATGTTTTTAGTCAAATTTGCTGCCCAGATTATTATTATTGCTGACCATAATTGCCTGGTGATTTTCACCGAACTTGAGCTCATCAGGAGTAATTGGTAAAAGTATGACGTGTAAAACAAAAAGCACCTGAATGAAGGTGTGTCAATGCAGCCCTCAGTGTGCAGCTTGATACACCATAGCTAATGGAGGGTGTATGTCATCTCTACGGCCACACCATAAGAGATAGGGATTAGGTCTCGTTGACTTTTTTGATCAGGAGGCCAAAGTAGAATTTGTTTCTATATTTCATACATTTTGGAAGAAGAAAATGTTTTCATACAAAATGCAAAATTTCAGAAATTATGAAAAAATGTTGCAGCACACAGACTGTAACACTTGTACTGAGAAATTAGATAATTTTGATGCCTCAGTCCTCAAGAAGATTTTCACCAAAAGTATGCTTTTGGAGGAGTTTGTAAATGTAACACTTATGAAAAAACATTTTTGGATAACTATTGACCCCCCTCATCAAGATTATTTTCAGCAAAAATAAAGCTGTGCTAAATCTCTGAGGTCATATGGTAATTTATTGAGATTGGACTCCAAAGGTTTGCTCCCGTATGTGAATGATTAGAGGCGTGATTGATGTGCGTCCTGTGTTTTCCCAGACTTCTGCCAGGTGGAGCTTCGTCTGTTGGCTCACCTCTCCTCTGACCCCGAGCTGCTCCGCATCTTTACCAACCCAGAGGCGGACGTATTCAGTATGCTCGCTTCCCAGTGGTACGCCTCACTCACACTCACACTCGCACACACTTACACATGCACCCAAACCATTACACACACTGATGTTATTGCTAAGGTGAGGGCTCCACAGGGTCTCGCCTGCCAGCTCCTTCGTCACTAGTAATCCTGTTGCCATAACTACTGCCAGCTTCTTCCATAGAGCTGTCAAATTTAGTTGGCTTTCTGTTATGGAAGTTTTATTTTATTTAAATACTTCAAATAGTCATTTGCACATGAGAGTGTAAATGGATAAAACGAAAATGGGAGACACATCTAGTATTAGTATTCTACTAGTAAAAATGTGAAGGGGGGCCCAAACTATTCTTTTCTTGGCAGGCCAAAATAAATCCACATTGCTTTTTCCATGTAAAAAGTTCATGCTAAATATTAATATAAATATAAATATGTCTTACTTCTTACAAGTCTTATTTTTATGCAGATATAATAATAATTATATATAAAAGGCTCTGAGCAGCTGGAAAACACAATCATTCACAACTGAAAAGAACCAGAAAGTTATTATATATAAAATAATTTTCTGGTTATTTTCAGTTGTGAATGATTATGTTTTTCAGCTGCACAGAGCTGTACCTTTCCTCTTGCAATCTGTCTCAGTGAAGCATGGAGCAAAGGGTGCCCAGTTCAACAGATTGTCCTGTCGCACAGAGCATTAACGCCTCCACAGAGGTTTAGACTCCCTTCATTATCTCATTTTCACCCTTAAACAAATTATTGAGTGCAATAGTAACCCTGCAGGGACTCTTCTCTTCTAACTTCCCTCTTTGATACTTTTTTCTATATTGTTAAATCTAGTTTATCTTGACCTTTCTAAAATGGAAATGTTATTCACTTAATGTGGAGTTTAAACCTTGTGTTTCAAGATTGGCTTCTTTTACAATCTGCTTTTCCTTACATTTAATATTTTGTGGATTATTTCAGTTTGTTTCCACATTTCATGTTCTAGTAGTAACTCATTTTAAACTCGACTTTGTGCTTATTTTGATGTATTGTCTGGGGTTTCAGTTGCTTTTCCAGCAGAGGGCAGTGAAAGTCAGGTCTACCTTGGCTTCCATTCTGTCAGAGGTAGAAGCAACACCACCCTCAATTATACCGCGTAAAAAATATTTCCTATTATATAGTTCACTATGTTGTTACTTAATCACAAAGTTAATCAAATATATATTACTCCCTAACTTGTGACCTGTTAGGGAGTGCTACTACATTTTTAGGTTATTTTTCACAAATAAATTGCCCATAATTTCTATAGTATAAGAAATATCTGGATGTTTTCTTTTGTTTGTTTTTTGTTTCAAACATTAGTTCGACCCATATTTTCAAAATTATTATTATAGGATTTACAATGTTGCTATTGATGTACTGTTGGCGCAATTTTACAACTATAAAAAATATAGTTGATTTATTTTTGAAAACGTAATTATCTTAATTCTGTTAATCCACTTAAGATCTGACTATAAATACTACATTTAAAAAAAATGCACAAGAATTTAATTTGGGATTTTTATATATATACATATATACATATATATATATATATAAAGAAATTGACTGATTTGTATCCGCTGTCCCACATTCATTCTCACAACACTGTCATTGTGTCCTCAATAATGTGGGATAACCCAACTCTCCCCCAATGTCTGCGAACATCTGATTTGTGAATGTGTGTCTGGTTCCTGGATGTAACATGCTTTGACAGTAGAAAAGCACGATATAAATGTGATCATTTACATTTACTACCCAGCGCCACTGTGGCACCTGGTATGCCAGTTGTCTTTCATCCAAGTACTGACCAGTCCATCCCTGCTTAGCTTCTGAGGTCTGATTGAGATCGGGCATTGACAAGTTAGTATTAGAGACTTGGACATGTCAAAGATTAGTTACAAGATTGTATAGTTTTGTTTTGTTTTTTTCTGGAGCAGGATTTAGTTTTTTAGCCACTTGTACTGTTGGAGCTCTTTTACTTTTGGCTTTAATGGTTTTTGTTTTTTAACTTGCTTGTACTGTTAGCATAATTTCCACCCCCATTGACTTCCCATTGACACCATTATATGCACACACAGAAAAATCAGATACCAAGGGCCATATTTTGTTCCTAGCGTTAACGTGAGCTTTTTCAAGGGGGCAGGGCCAGGGTGCTATTTTGCTACCTTGCCGACCTTAGCGCTGGGAGCATTGTTTCTCTATTTAATTCATCTTTATTTGTTTCAGCTGGTTCTTGACACACCAGCTGAGCAGAAGTTTGTTCAGCAGGGCTGTCCTGCAGCAGGCTCTGATTGGGTAAACCAATCCAAATTACAATTACACTTAAAACAATTTCTTATCCTCAAAACTGTTAATGCTGAAAGTCTTTTTTGAGTGATGAAACAAGCGACAGTGGTATGCGCATGCTCGCTCTTTTCACTCCCCCTCTCGCATGTCCGCGCTCCGCGCGTATTGCGGGTTTAATTTCAGTTCCTCATTTGGCCGTTTCTCTGTGAATGTGTGATTGAGTGTAATAAAACATGAAGCATTTTAAAGCTTAAAATACAGAGAACAATGCCTCCTTTTACCCACAGTCTGTGTGAGCTGGTTTATCTGCTTCCTTGCACATCTGACCAATTAGAAAAGGTGGACCAGTTTTACGCAGACTGGGCCAAGTGTTTCGGGTGAATGTGATGTGAATGTGTTTCGCAAATCGACTGGTCCAGTCTGGTCCAGACCGCGCCTGTACCAGGGGTCCAACGTTGGAGGTGGAGGTGTCCAACAAAGAGCTTTAAGAGCTGAGTGCGTAACGGCGCTGCACTGTTTAAGTGAGTGTGGAAATAAAATAAACATATAAAATGTGATTGTATTCATTATTCTAGAACTTATCATTTGTGTAATTTATGCCCATGAAGATTGTTTTATTATGACTATCTCATCCATATGGGGATAGTAACACGACTCCAGTGCACTCGTTTTGAAGTGTATTAGTTACGATTCTGGCCATTCACAGAATGTGCCACACCACGCCCTCAGTTTGCTTTACTCCACCTCATGGTTTGGCATAATCACGCCTCTTCTTTAGAATTCCATGCTCTGCGCTGTCATCGATTGCGCCGACTGCAAGGTGTGACGCAATGAGCTCTGCTGCGCCCACGTTAAATGCTTCCTCCAGGGTCAAAATATGGCCCCTGGTGCCCTCCACACACCTGCACCCAGCCCTAGGTGAGGAGAGGACATGCCCCCAAGACCTTCCTAAATACACATACACATACACACCCGTCAAATAAAATACACATACACCCCCGTCTAAAGGGAATGAATTGCTCTATTTACAGAGGCCTTTCGAAAATGGTAAATGGAATAATTTTAACTAACTATATAACTATAAAAATCACACGTTTGACCTCTTCTTCTTCTTGTAATGGACATTATGAATACTTTACTATCAAGTATACACAACTCAAAACTACCATCTATAGGTTGAAAATGAAAGGTTTGTATGCATATATGCATGCATGTATGTATATGGATGGGTATGTACATCCATGTACCCATACTGATTGTGATGTACGGACACCTATTGTGCTCCTACACAAAAACAAAAAACTCACAATCATACTTAAGTCTTGTATCTTTGACATACCTCTGAGAATGATAGAAAGAAAAAACATTTCAGCTCACACTCACTTTTTTATATGGAAAATGGGCCATCTATGAGTGTTGAGTTTTACAAACTGTTATATATAGGAATATTAAAATGACAAATTTTTTTATACCATGTATGTTTTTGGTCAGAAACTGTTGTGGATTCATTGATTTAAGGGAAATAAGGATGTTTTTTCTAACGTGTCAAATGGTTAATTGTTATAATAAATACATCTCAAAATATATTTTAACTTTAAGTACTTTAAGTATTACAGAAAAATGTCGGTGTAATCCCTCATTCGTCCAGGAGTGTTCCATTGTAGAAAAAGATTCAGTTGTAGTCATCTGGACTCTGTTTTAGAAAAAACTCTGTTTTTTCTAAAACAGAGTCCAGATGACTACAAACTGAATCTTTTTTTCTACTATTACAGAAAAAGACCAAATTTTTCCCTTAACACATTTCAAATGTTTTTTTTTTTTTTTTTTTAAATAAGTATTTTACTATGTTCAGTCTATTGGAAGACTGATAAATAATTTAATTTTAAAAATTAGTTGGAATTCAGCTGACTTGTTCTTGTGTCTGGTTAAGGGTGGTTGTGGGGCTGATCTGTTGTGGCAGACAGTCAGCACCTCCACAGTGTGGACATAAAGACATCTCAAACTGCACTGTCTGCATGTCACATTACATAACTCTGTCTATCTATCTGACCCTCTGGCTCTTTCCTCCTACTTCTTTATACTTCTTTATATGTTTAGAGAACTTTTAGGGTTTGTGAAGGACACCCATCCTGGAAAGATGCTAAAACTATTTATTAGAGATGTGCACCCAAAAAGTTATTACAATAGTGAATAAGCCTTAACTTTTCTAAAAAGTTATTCATGGATTGACATTATCCCGTGGTTATCAAACCAGGAGTCTTTGGGTCAGTGGACGACGGTTCTAATAACTGAGTGACTGCAACAAGAGAGGTCACATTTGTGGTCATCGTTAGTTATCACAGTTTTGTGTTAATGCCATGTAATTCTTACGCTGTTATTCTCCAGGAAAGGGGTAAGTAAGACAGAGGTGTCGTCGGAGGACCGCGAACACGCCAAACGTATTGTCTACTCTGTGGTGTATGGCGCAGGTGAGCCAACCTCTGCTCTGTTTGTGTTACTGTTGCTGTCCCATGGGTTGTACACTGGTTATGAATGTGTGATGTGTGTTATACTGATGGCCATACTGGAGCATAATGCGTATGCAGGGTTAGACTTCGACTATAGATCAACACAGAGCCACTCAAACGGGCAGCACTGTGAGCCATGTGAATGATACAGTGAAGAGAGTAGTTTCAGTTTGAACCAGCTGTGGCAAACAAACAGGAACATCTGCAGGTGCCACTATTCACTTACACTCTGTCTGTATGGGTCTGAAAGTCTTTTTTAAAAATAAGTATGTTCAGTAAATAAATAGCGATGAATTATTTCACACAGAAGGTAAAATTTAAAGGTTTTCTTCCATTATTACTTCGTTAATAAAGCCATGATTACTTCCTGAATAGGCGCTAGCGGCTCCCATCGTGTGACTACACACGATGGGATCAACACGAGGAGCGCAGCGCTCGAACGCTAGAGCAAAGCTTGGCTAAACTGTTACTTTGAGCATTTAAAAATTGAAAAGCTCAAGCAGTTTGGACAGTAATATATCTATATATATAGGTTTAAACACACCTGATTTAGACGTGAACTGGGGGCCGTTTCATAAAACTTGTTCAGTAAAGCCAGACTTGCTGTCCAACTTCTCTCTTGACTGAGCATAAACACAAGAGTTCAAGCCTAGTCTGATTCACTAGTCTTACTCAGCACTTTACCAGCTGCATTCATCCCAGTCTCACTTAATAAGTACAGCTTTGACAGCCCACGAGGCTGGAGCAAAGATAAGGCCCGACCTCTCAATACACTCCATACAAGACTATGAAGAGGACACGCTCCACCAAACCATTTTAAGACAAAAAACACCTGCCTTTGGAGAGATGCAGGGAAAGGGTAAAAGGGAAAAAAAAGGGAGAGAAGGAAGAGGAGAGGACTTAAATGTGTAAAGAGGCAAACTTTAGAGCAGTTGCTACTCTGGATTTGAGGATTATTTTGGCATCACAAAGCCACAGGCTCACAGTTAAAGCCAACTCTCACTAATGTGCTGCTCTTGTTCAGGCATTTATAAATGATCAATGTTCAAATTATCAAATTATGTTTAGCAGTTTAATTTATGAGTTTAATGTATAATAATGTGTAATGTACAGAATGTAGACTTAATAAAGAAAGATGCCAATATTGTTAATTCGACAAAATTTTGGATCAAAATGAACAAGTAGACTGTTAAATAAATCATAATTCTAACTTCAGATTTTGTAAATATCAAGTTTTCATGAGTAAAGTAATATCAATCTTATAAAAAACATGTTTTTTACTATATTGATCAAATATGTTTTCCTCTTGAAAAATGTTACAAAAGTGCAATGTTTACAGGGTTCCAACTCTTTACTGTAAGTCTGCTCCAGACCAGTCAAAGTTCCCTGTCGAAATTGCCTTAGCGACTGAGTGAGAGACTCGGAGTGAGCATGCTTTATGAAACCAAAATGACAACAAAGTCACTCACTCTTGGCCATTTAAGTCTATCTTAGAAAATAAACTAGTTTTATGAAACAGGCCTCTGGAAACCAAAATGAGAGACTCGTGTGAAGCTCATCCTGCTTTCTCACTGGAGAATCATCTTGAGAACAAAACACCAAATTAAAACATAAACAATATGGACATCATGTCTAATGTTTATGTAAATAAGAATAAATCAGCTTTAAAATTGTCACCAGCAAAATCTATATTTCATTGAACATGTTTATCTTTTATTTGGGACACAGATTGGTCAAGTTTATGAAAGTTGAAATCAAAATTGTGCATTCAGTTCCTTTAAGTGAAAGGACCAAAGTGGAGCCAGCTGCTTTGTTTACTGACACCTTGGAAAAGCTCTTTTATGAGAATTTACACAGGGCCGTTCCATTTCAATTAAACATTTGAAGATGCTTTTAGAAACTCCACACAAACCACTGCTATCATGCTGACAGCCGAGTGCTGAGCTGTGTTAGTTTCAGCAGGAGTTGTTGCAGCATGGTGAGATGAGGCAAATACAGCCGGCTTAAAATGACTGGGGAACTCAATAATCCGCAACAATAAATCTGAAAGACTTTTATTTGAGCTGGATACTTGAGGTGTCTGTGGAGATGCAGTGGAAAGGTTGCTTTCAAACCCTTCAGACGCTACAAACCACGGACATGAGAGTATATGGTGAATGTAGGTTAAGTGTGAAGAGGTGGAGACTGGACTAATGTAGGCTAAAGGGTACGAGGGCCGTGAAAGAAGAAACTGGCGGTGCTCCTTGTCGACACAGACAGGCAGCTCTTCATGGAGGCATGCGTTTCCATGGAGACTGAATACTAAAAGGAAGCTTTCTCCACAGACAATAATCAGGGCAGGGAGGAGGGGCACAGCGAGCTCACACACGTTTGTGTGTTCACAAGTGGGTCACTAAACAAGCAATGTTTAATTTCAATGTATATCTAATACTTTATGCTAAGTTGTTGTTTGGAATCATGTAAAGACCATTCCAATTCATTCCAATGAATTGAAAAGACCATTCCAATAAAAACAAAAATGGTTGTAAAGGGGCGGAAAATGTTCAGGAATGTAAAGAATAATAAAAAAAAATCTCCTATATATAATATATATAATATTTTTTGCAGATTCTTTAGCTTAAAGTCAGTCACTGCCCTTTCATAGAACCATTTCTTACTATTTAAACTTGTTTTTTGAAAATATAGGTTTGGAATGACTATCTGAGGTTCAAGGCCAGACATGCAAAGGGTCAATAATGAAGGTCAAAGGGCACCTGCTAAAGTGGTTCCAATGTGGTTGTTATGTTTACGTTAGCCTCACAACCATTTTCTTTCCAACGCCTCAAATCAAAGTATGACCCAGTAGAGCGAGGCATTGTAGATTTAGCCTTAACCCCCACATTACATTACATTACCATTACTCATATCATTATCTCACTAACAATGTTTAAGTATGTGTATATCACACGGTGAACAGGCTCAGTTCTGAGAATGTGACATCACACCTTTCCGAGCTAGCCCGGACCACTCTAGTTAGACCCTCAAATGCACTTGGAATTGAACCTTTGGTGCTCAAGGCAAGACACTCTGTATTCTGCAGTCTGAGAAGTAAAAAGATATGAAATGGTCTTTTTGCTAACAGTTGAGCTTGTATGTAATTCAGTGATTTTATTGTTATTTTGTGTAGGCCCCGAGCGCCTGTCAGGAATCCTTGGTGTGAGCACAGAGCAAGCTCGCAAATTCCAGGACAGCTTTCTCCAAACGTACATGGAAGTGCAGAACTTCATCCAGAAGACTGTTGCTGAATGTCAGAAAAAAGGTTTGTGAGTTATGCAAACATTAAAAAAAAAAACAATTCTAACCAGATTATAGTCATACATTCTGGATAGAATATTATTTTCACAAACAAAAATAAAATAAATGTTGAATCTCACTTTTGACCTGTGGAGTGTTGCAATAAATAATTGCAATTTTCAGTGTTGTGAATCGGGATATTGAATGATAATCTTCTTTGCTGCAGCGACATTTTAAAACAGAGCGGGAACTACACCGACCATAATCCTTAGCTCAATTTTAGAGCAGACAACATTGAGAAATGTTATTGGGAACTCAGGATTCCGAAATGAGAAGTTGAGGTTTAGACTTGTATTCTTGCACTTTTTATCTCAGATTTTGATGTGACTTGTAATAAAATCAGAGTCCACTTTTTAACAGCATTTAATAGAGCTAACCTGTAAGTTTTGTTCTTATCCTTGAAGTTAGGCAGCAGCTTTTGACCCAAGTTCCCGAGTTCTTTTCCTGATTTTTGCGTAAGCACTTTTATATCAATCAGTTTGTCCAGGTGACTACCTTTGAAACCCTGATTGATCAGTCTTAATGAAAGACAAATGAGGGATTACATGACTAACTTTCATATCTTAATTCTTTGGACTATGACAGTACTGATTCACACCAAAGGCATGCATTTTAAAAGAAAAAAGTATAATTTCTCATAGTTAGATTTGCATATTTGATATATCTAGTTGTGAAGCTTTTTTCAAACTATTTTTAGAAGTTATTTTCTTATTACTACTGCATCTGGGGGGAGGGGGTTGGAAATTCAGTTTGACACAGCAGCTCTGTGGCTTCCTCTGTGTTTGACTGTGAAAGAAGATGTGCTTGCATTGGCAGCAAAGAGACAAACTGCCTGCGGTCAATACTTGAGGGGAGTGTTGTGGATCAGAGGTTGGATGAGCAGGAGCTGATCAAATGGGACAATCTATTTATAGTTGCACCAAACTGCCAACACAGCACACCTGAGACTTACACCAATACTGTTCAGTCTGCACTTTAACCCTCACTGTTCTTGATTCTGGACTGAAGTAAGATGAGCTTACTTTAGATTCACTGCCTTTTCAAACCATTTCTTGAGACCTCTGGTTCACTGTCTAACCTTGACATCTTAACTAAGGCTTTCCATAATATTTTAGAAGCGCATTTGGTCATTTTCTTCCATTATCTGTATGCACAAAGACACCTTTGTCTTAGATATTGACCCATTATCACTCTCTGACAAGTGCTACATCACAGGCAACAAACAGTCACCGCCATCATGAACCTGCAGGTCCTGTTGACATGTCTAGACTCTGTGATCCATGAGGCCTAATGGACACACACCCCACAATAACTCGTCCTCTTTGGTCAATACTTTCCCTCAAACTGTTGCTTTATTTAATCTGATTCCCATCTTGATGCAAATATACTTATTATACTTCCTCTACATGACCTAATGTAATAAATGACTCAAAATAAAATACAACTATAGAATTAGTTTAAGAATGAATAGTAGTGGAATTTACAGTAACAATGCTTTTAAAACCACTAAAGGCAGGGTACAAGACATTTGTAATATCAGTGACGAGATCTGGCCTTTTTGAAAAGCTGCACACACTGTTTTGACACCCACTCTCTGATATTTAGATGAAACAAAACCACCTCTTACAAAGGGTGCCCCTCTTTTCGCTTTTATGTATGAAGTGAATGCCTGTCTTCAACTTGTGATAGCGGCTGCACATGAAACATTTTACTTCACCAGTGGAATCACAGTTCTGCTCCTTTTAGCATAGAATTGTAAACAATCTGCCTCCACACATTGGCATTGGCAGAGTTAAAAAAGCAAGATTCACTGGTACAGTATTTGCCAGGTGTATATTTGTGTCTCCTCTTATATTGTAATTGGGTTACTTGAATTTGTTCAACCAGCTTTGACTTCTTGTTTATCCCTCGTGACCTATTAGAAAAAACGTATTTACTCCACTGTTTTTGACTGCTATAAAAGGCAGCTGTAAAAAAAATCAGACCATTTCAGTTCTGACCAAAAATACAAAATTTTATTTTTAAAGATATGTGTAAATTTAGTATTTCTATAGCCCTAACTATAATCAAAAATGTACGAACATAAATGGCCCATCTTCCATTTGAAAAGTGAGTGTGAGCTGTAATGGTGGTTACGTTCTATTACCCTCATGGCTATGTCAAAGATTATTAACATCTATAATTGTGACTTTTTTTAAAAGTTTTTGTGTAGGAGCAGGTTTTCTCCCATTGATTCTCCATTATAACCAAATGACAGTATGAGGACAGCCCTTTCCGTAAGCCCCTTATTTAAGACAAGAACTGTCCCCATCAAATCAGTAGCCAATCACGTACGTGGACAATACACATTCACAATTAGACCCCTAAAATACCCACACTTTTAGAAACCATGTTACATCATATCATGTGTAGAATACATGAATAATAATTACATATTTTTTTAGTATCTTATGAAAATTTTAAAAATAACAATTACCCTTTAGTTTAGTCACATTTGTCAAAAGTATGAAATTATGCATAAATGTTTGAGCAAAAGTTTCAGAGGGAGGAGAATGATTGTACCACACTTTTCAGACATTACAACAATACATTAAATAACAGTTCATCATTTAAGCCTCTAGGGAGCGTTTGTAAAGTGAAAATCCAGTAGGCTTTGCGTCTTTTTCCTCCACAGTCGTGGTCACACCCTCTAGGTGGAGCATATACCTGTTCTATTCCACAGAAGCAAAGAGATGACACATCATGCTTAAGTTGGAGAGTCAGGATCTCTGCATCTTACAGCGCTTTTGTGTTTGAATGAGTGGAAACACATGTTATGATGCTTCTGATTGAAAGCTTTTTTTTAAGGTGGAAGAGTGACAGAAATGGAAAGTCTTGGTGGTGTTGTGGCACTTGGCGCAACTCCCACGTCTATAATTGCCATACGGACAGGGGCAAGAAGAGTTTAAATTGGACTTTTAAAAAAGCTTTGAAATAAAATATTTCACGGAAATCGTTAACTGCAAGATGGTGACAATGATTCTCGTAGGCGCAAGGGCTCAGTAAATTAACTAATTTTGACAGATCATATTTGCATTCTATCAAACTTGTCATTCTTCATGATGCAAGATGTAGCCATTGCCTACATCGGCAGAAGTCTGTGCAAATTCTTGCACGTTGAAATGAGAAGTTAAACATGTCTTATGATGGTGATTCTTAAAAAAAAAACCTGCATTATCTCTAGAGCTTCCTAGTGTGAGGAGAAGGAGACCCATTCTTTGGAATCATAGAACATGTTTGTGCGATGTGTAATCACCATGACAGAGCAAGGCCCACATTCCTCTTAATGAGCCCTAAAACAAAGGTCACATTCCAGCCCCAAAGGTCACATGCGTGCTTCATGGATCAATTCACTCTTGAGTTTTTGTGGGGCTTTTTTTTTTTTTAAATGCATTTTATGTGCTTGTGTTTGTTTTGGGCAGAGGTTCATTCAGATTTATGCCCTGTTTTGCTTTCCTCATAGTGAGAGGGATACACTGGGATTTAGCCTCGAAAGCCCCATCTATTGTCCAGCTACAGGAATGTACTGGTCTGCTGTATGTCAGTGTGTAGTGTGCATACCTGGCTATGACAATGCATTACATCATCACATGGGTTAGTAAAAAAAATAAAAAATAAAAAAAAAATAAAAAAACGTCCAAAGTCTTAATAAATAATATCAAAACAAATAAAAAGGATTCAATATGGCTGTTGTCTTCTCAGTTGTATCAATGTGTTTATTCTCTTGTGCAGGTTATGTTCTGTCCATCATGGGCCGACGGCGTACCCTTCACAATATTAACTCTCCTGATTGGGGTGCTCGCATGCAAGCTGAGAGACAAGCTGTCAACTTTGTGGTCCAAGGTATTTTCAATTTAAATCTCTAAAACTTTTACAAGATGTTTGACAATTTGTTTAATTTCTTTTTTTAATTGCCAAAGGCTCAGCTGCAGATCTTTGTAAGATGGCCATGATTAGAATCTTCAACCTACTCTCCACCTCCAACTCTCTCTCTGCCAGGTCTTGTTACACGATCACAGCCAGTTGCTTTTCACAATAGACTTGAGCTGACTTATTTCTATAAGCAATAATAATCACTGTTTCACAAAAGAGATGAGTCTCATCAATCCCCACTTCAGATATTGCTTTCCAAAGCAAGCCAGATTTTGCATAAATGATGTACTAGAGATTAGAGAGCTAACTTTATCATCATTGTCTTTGTTCCTTGGCCATATTTTATTAATATTCTCACTAGTACATATTGACATGCTGCGTTTAAGTAAGCTTAAGGTCAAGGCTGCATTAGTTTAATTTGAATATGTTTGTGTCTTGTTCCATTGTTTGTCCCTTGTTAGGCTGATTGCCCAACTCCATGATGAGCTTTTGTATGAAGTGGAAGACTCACAGGTACAACAATTTGCAGGTGAGCTCATTGACAACTTGTCTGTGACATGAGCATTAGACTGTAATAAACTGTGCAGTAATAAAACATTTCCTTGTGTATTTGTTGCAGCTGTGGTGAAAAGCACTATGGAGTCTCTTGAGTGCATAGATCAACTTAACGTCCATCTTAAAGTAAATAATTCCAAGAATTTTGTTTTGCTTACCCATGACAAGTACAAAATTCACAGCATAAATGGATGCGTTATTTTATGTTGTGATTTTGTTTAGTTAAAGTTTATGCGGCTATGCAGCCTACACAAAGAATCCCCTGTTTGCCTTAGTAGGTCACAGTCTATTAGATTAGTCTCACAAGATGTTATTTACTTCTACAGACAGTCTTGGATTTATTACCATTATCAATTTGATAAAGATGAATGTAGGTTAGCTAGTCACAATAACATACGAATTATGACATTTTTCTTCAATGCATGTGTGTTTCCCAGGTTCCCCTAAAGGTGGCGGTCTCCAGTGGGAAGTCTTGGGGATCCATGTCTGAGCTTAACGTAGCTCAGTCACACCCATCTTTTTAAATAGCACTTTTGCTCTGCTGCCACACCACAGCACTGGATCAGTTATCTTTTTGAGACATTGAGGCTTTTCTTATGTTCTGGCCTTGTCCATTTGTTTCATATAAATCTTCTCATCCTTTGTCCTGCATCCATGTCACTATGGAAACCGGGCACCTCCCTCAGCTCCATCTGTATCCGGGGGCAACGGCATGAGCCACAAACTGGATCTTGCCAGTTCTGGTTTTTTCTTTTTTTCTTTTTCTGATTCTTGAACCTTGTTTGATTTCACGTCTTGTTAAAGGTGGTGCTGTTTTCTTTTGCTCATTGCCAAGGTGAAGCTACGTACACACTAAAGAGTGTAATATTTTAAAAGTTCTCATGAATGTGTTTAGAAAAGTAAAGCATTGCACCTAATTAAGTTATACTTATTTGCTGTTCTTATATGCTGTTTTTGTTGGTTTAAATAATAAATATTTAGTCAAAATTCTTTTTAAATTTGTATACACTACACAACCTTTATATATTATATTACTCCAATAATCACGTTTTATAAATACATTTAATTGTTAAATATGAAGGTTAATCTAGGAGTTTCAGAATGATGAAACATTAAGGCTGTTGCCAAATCAATTATCAATACAAAAAAAAAATCTGTTGAATGCTGAAAAGTTCTCCAAATGTTGCCTATAATAGGGAGTTTAAACCCATAAATGGCCAAAAATACCTCTATAAGTGTATGGTGCCATGGTTACTATAAGAAAGGTGAGGTTTAAAGGTTATCGAGTTTTATGAGTAAGACATTATTGATGGTATTCTCCCAAAGATGTAATAAAATAACCTGATTTTGTTTTCATTCATTCAGAATTTGTATTATTATTGTGTATCATTTACAAACCTGGTTTCTCCATCTTTATCCATCCTTAGGTCAAAACCCATTTCCTTTGTGTAGCACCAATTCATCACAAATGTTCTCATATGGGCCACAGACACACTGACCAACTTTCTTTTCTTTGAAGTCACATAAGAGCCAGATTATTTGTTTGAGCAAACACTTTGTGAAACCGTATAAGATTAATATTCCCGTGTGTGGAAATGGTTATTGGCAGCACAAAAACTATGGTCTCGTTTCAGTCGCTTGGCGGTCACTCTGTTGAACTCGATGACAGGAATGCGTTCTCCGTGTGACTATGCTGATGTGAGGGAAAGCCTTTCTCCCCAGGTCAGTATGGACAGTGTTATGGAAATCTAGCACTCTATTCTTTCATTGTTGTGTGCTATAAGGGTGTGCGGCTCTCCCCCCTTTTTGAGAGGGGCGTGTGGGAATGCTCATAGAAACGGCAAGGGAACGTTATAGTAGCATTCATGTACAGATATGTATTTGCTCAAAGATACCAAGATATATATTTGAGCCAGGAACTTCTTTACCATACGATGCCCATACACACAGATGACATTTTAAACCTTTAACAAATATAAAATGTCAGTGACTTATCACTACTTGTGACCATTGATCATTTTTGACAATACATTTTTATTTAGTTTTAGTCTTAGTCCTTTCACTATAAATTTTTTTAGTTTTGTCAAATCATTATTTTTAGTTTTATTTTTAAGTGTCATGCTAATTTGGTCGTCTAAGTCTATAATATTTTTAGTCAACCAGATAAAATATTGTTTATAATAAATTTGATTGCATTATTTTTTTATTTTTTTTTTGACAAATTAGTTTTTTGGCATGATAGTGGGTTTGAGAAAATTGTAACTTTGATCTAGTCTCCAATTGTTCTTTTCATTCAATCATTTATGTTTAGTTTTTATTATTCAAGTGAAATATCTGTCATTTAAATCGACAAAAATATATGCTTCTCTATTTTCCGCTTTAGTC
Organism: Chaenogobius annularis; assembly: GCA_015082035.1. Lineage (NCBI taxonomy): Eukaryota > Metazoa > Chordata > Actinopteri > Gobiiformes > Gobiidae > Chaenogobius > Chaenogobius annularis. The sequence goes on from BJKM01000293.1 coordinate 520,450, forward strand.
AGCAAAAATATGAAGAAAAATATTTCAGATGACAAAATTGATTAATTACTGCCTGTGACGTGACCTGTGCTTCTACCAGGAACTGAGGGTGGCTCTGAAGATTTTAGTCGTCAATGGCAACAGCATGAGCTTCCACACAATGCCATGGCAACGACATGTATAAGTAGACGCAATGGGGCATATCGTTTCTTCATAGTTGTAGTAGTTAATCTAAAAGTCTTCTGAAGCAAGAATAAAACCAAAACCGAAAGCTTAATGCATTGTCTTTTTAATTTATATATATTTACATCCAATCATTATACAAGTCCCATCTTTACACCTATACAGTTTTCCTGTCTGTATAAAAAAAAAAAGTTAATCACAATGATATTAGCAAGTGTGGTAATACAGGAGTCAAAGGAATGGCAAAGAGAGGGATGTGGAAGCTAAAAAATGCATGACTCTTCCAAGGACAAACTGGTTAAACCTTTTCTTACACACAATATTTTGTTAATATTAGATTCCCTTTTTAGAGATATCTCTATTCATCTCCAAACTGGAATTCATATTGGACAAAACCTTTTTCATGAGAGCTTTACTCTGCCTTTCCTATTAATTACTTCTTCTGATTCTCTCTCCTTAAAAGGACCAGGTCTCACACTGTTACAGTCTTTACTCCAAGGCCTTGGTTTCTCACACTCTTTGACTGAGGTTTAACCTGAAACTCAAAGCCCGCAGCGCCCCGTCTGCTCCTGATGCCTGGGTGACCTGTCTGCCTCCCAACCACTCCCATGCTGTGCATTTTGCCTGTACATTTCCTGGCAACAGACAACAGCCATGACAGACAGATCCTGAAGGCAAGGCACATGTATAAGCTTCGAATCAAAGGCTAAACCCAACCATGCAGTTTGAGCCGACAGGAAGGCCTAAAATGACATGCAAAGTGACTGCTATTAGTCTGCTTCTGTATGAGATTGTTTTTCACAGCAAGGATGAAGACACCCTTGCTAGTTTGAAGTGATGTAAATATTTTTAAAATATATATGTATATATTTTAAATCATCACTTTCAGTTACAAAAGGGGTAAAAATGATCCCATATGCTATTTACAGTATTATACTTTACAACTTTACATTGCGTTAGATTAAAAAAATGTGTTGACTGACTTTGAACACTGCGTGTTTTATTGTGACAGTAGACTAATAGCACAGAATGCCACCTTCAAAGTTCTCTTCTGTTTTCTTGTTTGCATGTCCAGTATTTTGCATCCCTGCTCCCTCTCTTGTCATTTCTTTAATCTCCTGTATACATTTGTAGAGGTACACCTGTGTACTTCAACTTCAAGTTTTAAAAACACCTCTTGGGGGAAAACAAAAACAAAACAACAATCACCCCTTAAGACTTAAATCAGTGGTATTAGACAAATGATACATGTATGCAGCATTTGAACAAACGTTTTCATCATTAATTCCATGATTTGCTTGCATTTATTGCTTGTTTAAATGGCACACTGGCAGGATTTCCAAATAGAAGTAAAGATTGGGTTAAATAGCATAAATGATAAATACATTATTACTGAATGAATTACTAGAGTCACTTATGGCAGAATTTCACCTTGCCATGAGCCATTTGACAATTCTGGCATTATCTTCACAGTCCAGTCTGGAGGAGAAACTTGATTAAAGGTGAAAAATCTGTGATCATTGACTAGTAGCAAAAGAAGACACAGTTGTGCTACAAGTGCTTCCGAGTTCTTGGCACCAGTGGCCTCAGTCAGTCCAAGTGAGTCCTGGGATTGCCACTGTTGTAATCTTCATAGGGAGGTAGAAAGAGAGGGAGGGAGTCCAGGCTGTCCAAATGCTCCACCACAACCCCACTTCCACTGCCAATATGGCACATTCCTCCCTCACCCCTCGCCCTCCTCTTTAAGTGGAACAGTCCATCGACAGCCATCTTCAGAGACACTAATGAACTCCATTAGGGTTGATTTAAACCAGCAAACAAGACAGGTAGCAGTAAATAATACATTAACAATAGATAGAGAACCCACTATTTACAATCATACTTTATAAAAGAACCAACAGCTGCTTTTCCAGGAATTTGTCCATTGTTCCTCTCATTGACTAAGTGGTAGCAAGCAACCCAACAAAAACATAACATTTTCCTAAAACTTTAAATATTGGCAGTTTACATTCATGCCCAGGGGCGTTTGGCCTGGAGGCTGCTGAGCACTCGCAGCTTGTGTACAATTGTGCAGCATCTCTTCCCTCCTGATCCGAGACCATGAACCATGAACAATACTGACATTTCTACATTGGTACTATTTTTATAGTTTGAATTGAGATTAAAAAGTGTAAGCCTTTATGTCAGTGGCCTCAGCTTGTAACGCTTATGGTATAATTTTTATGTAAAGCACCCAGAACTAAAAGAGCCTCCTTCAACAGTACAGCATGTCTCAATCCAATAAAAATACACTCTTGTCTCTCATTAGCCAGAGGAGAACAGACAGCAACAGTGTGTTTCAGATTGTACATCAGCATGTGTGTATCACTACATTCTACAATTGTATTTTGAACATTTGGAGGGGAGATGCTACAAGGCATAGCATTCATGTGATATAAATGCATGAGTCAATGCACTTTTCTTCACAATTCAAATCCAGCCTTGGACTACCATTAGCCTAGCAGCCCAAGTGTTCAGTGCATAAGGCCTTGGCAAAGGCATGTTGAATATTAATGCCTGTGTTTTATGCATGTACCAGTGTGGATCCTGAAATACTGTCTATGAATGAGCTTTGCAATTTCATTCGGCAAAATAGAGAATGGCAGCAGCAGAAATGGCTCAGAATTGACAGACTTCACATTTGTCTAAAACATAAACGACAGCAAATGTACAGTTAACATTCAGTAATGGGTATTTCCTTCCTTCAAATTCTTATCAAGTATGTTACATAATGGGAGCAAAACAAGTTTATGATTTGACTGAAAATATATTAATGATGTTTTATGCCTTTTTGTACCAACAGATTTGTACAACTCATCAGAGGTGTTTCAAAACATGTTTCAGCTAAAGCACGCTTTGATTTATCTGAGAATTATGCCCCTTAAAAAACTAAAGAAAAAAATATATTTTAAGGGGTCAAAACGAATGTAGATTGTAATAAACTGATAATAATCAATTTGAAATACCTATGTCCACTGTAGACATAGGCTGTGCAAATGTGTGCTGTCTTGTGGCCACTAACTCATGTCTGAGTTTTTTTGTTTCTGATTTTTTTCTGATTTTTGTTTTTAAGTAAAGCAAAAAAAAAAAAAAAAGATATTCCATATGTCATTTGTTTCACTGTGTCCCCCATGTGCTGTGTTTCTTACCTAAAAGCTATTTTTTTCTGCATTTAGAAACACATTTCATGCAAGCAGTACAAGGTTTTGCTTCCAACAAAATTAACACATTTGTTTGTCTATACAAGAACTTTTTTTTTTCTTTTATCCATACAGTATATAGTATATATTAATATGTTTGTCTTCTTTTCCAAGGCAGGCACCGTACACACTGGGTACAGAGGCATGCCACACTTGCATTATTTTTGCATTCTACAGTTGGTTGATTGGCAGGCATCATGTCATTCAAGCAGGCTTCACTTGGTGAGTGGATTTTACATTTGTTTTTGACTCATTACAGATGACCCCTACAGTCTACATCTAATCCACACCATAGGAGCGCCATGCGTGGATGACATCTGATGGGGGTGGGGTCTGGGAGCTTCAAATGGAATAATAGAAGCAGTGCAGCAAGGCTCTGTGGCACATGCAGAGATGGCGGGGCGGGGGATGGGAAGGCCAAAGGTCAGTGTTGGGTGTTTGGGTGTTCAAGGTTCAGATGGGAGGTGTGGGGTCTTGCCCAGGGTTGCAGACAGATCCATGAATATGAGTTTTGTAAGGTTTCGAAGGAAAAGTCAGATGATGATTATATTGAATTTCTTTTTTTCTTTTTTAATTAATTATTTTTTATTTTTTTACTTTTATGAGTTTTCTTATAAAAAATGTTGTTCCTTTTTACATATGAATGATGTCACAGCTTAGGCTCAGAGTGATAAAAGTCTGAATCCACTGCTGGTTGAATGGGTGGAGCGTTGAGGATGGAAATGGAGAGAACAGATAAAGGAGAAATCAATTCTTGAATTTGAATATATTTGAAAATACAACTAAATGGACAAGGACTGATCAGTTTGGAATCATTTAAATAGTTTGTTTTGTGCTCATTATGTTCTGTATTGTGGTTTACAAGTATTGCTCACGTTGTACCCAGGCTGTTTAAAAAAAAAACTGAATTCATAAATTCTAAAAAATGTTGCCAGTGTAAAGGGCGACATTTGCATAATATTTGGTGTTAATACAAAATAAAAATGAGTCATTACTGGTCAAATAGTAAACATATTAAAGTGGTAGGATTAACCTTTCCTAAATAGGTAAACATTTTAATAAAAAGTAAGTATTGTTTGCTTGAGTAAAGAAAACATGGTCTGTATATACAAACTAAGAAGAAGATCTTCAAAACTGTGTTGTGGCTTGACAGTTGGCCAAGCTAAAGCACATACACAGTCTAGCTCCAACATGCAGCCACTGTATATTGTGTTTGTACAGAACACAACCAATCAAGACCCCCTCCACTGGCATAAGATCAGAATCAATCATCGGGAAAAGAGAGAAGATCTACGGAATGTTTCTCTGTCTTTTCCATCATCTTTCCCTCTTTTGGCCGTCAGCACTCCCTTGCTGGGCTCCAATATGGTGTCTTGAAGAGAGCAGCAAGAGGCCAGAAAGGTGTTTCCACAATGCAAATCAGCAAGTTAGACTAAAAGCTTCTCTGCTCCGCCATCTTTTATTCTTTAAGCCAATTTGAGTTAGATGAATGTGGATTAGACTTCTTCAGAACTAGACCAATTTTATTAATGAAATATCTTTGTTTTGTTTTCTACTGACCAAGTGCCTAGGAGAGGGTGCCTAACTGGTGTGTTAGACGTTTGTCTGGGCAATACAGCCTCTCACTTAAAAATGGAAGGAGGAGTCAAAACATAGCTTAACAAAATATAAAACTAACTCTTTAAAAAAATGCAAAAGAAGAAGAAACTGCAACAAAAGTATAACACAATGCTAGAGAATGAACTAGTTGAAATATTAAAGTTATCTGTAATGAAACAAAATAAATATGTTTTGAGGAGAGGATGTGGTTGGGCGCCTGTCTCCCTCTCTCCCCCTCTCTCTCCTGCGCTTCACCCCTCACTCCTCACGGATTTGTTTGCAGGCGGTATCGGCTGTAACGGATCTGGAAAAAGAGCCTCTCGAGCGGCGAGCGGCTCATGCCAGGCAGCCTGTAGTCTTCGCTCTGGCTGGTCTGGCGGAAACCCAAAGACTCGTACAGCTTGTGGGCGGCCAGCTTGACGGCCGTGGTGCCTAAGATCACTGCAGCATAGTTGTTACGGACGGCAAAACTCTAGTACCCTCCGACCAAGAGCTTTTGCAATGCCCTTGCCTCTGTACCGAGAGTCTACTGACATGCGCCGCAGCTCCACCGTGTTGTCGTCCTCTTTGCCCTGCGCTGCCACAATGCCCACAATGCGTCCATCCAGCACCGCCACCCCAGAAACAGGAACCTTGGAGGGACAAAAATACAACACTTGGTTTGAGTTTGTATTAAAGCTTTAACAGTGTATGTGTGTATATATATGTGTAAATAGAGTGCATATATAATGTGTATGTGTGTGTATACATACACACACACACACATACATACATACATACATACATACATACATACTAACCCTACATACTAGAGAAGAGCTCCTCTATCTAACTTTTATTGATGGTGGGGCCACCTACTTCTTAGTGTTCATGTTATTACTTTTGCTTGAAATGTTCCATATTATGGCATTAAGCTGATCTTTCTTGCATTTATTCATTCAGTTACAGTTGTTTTTGCTCACAAATACCTTTACTCATACTGTGAGCGGGCTCATCTCTCCACAGATCTGACTGCTAACTTGACCTTGTGACGCTTGTCTTCATCAAGATTAACAATTCAAGCTGGTAGCAGACCCTTCACCAGCAGAGTCACATAGTTCAATTCAATTCAATTTATTTTTGTAACACCCAAAATCACAACATCACAACAGTAGTTGCCTCGAGGGGCTACAGTGGAAAACAAAATAAACAGTGTTCATAAGGACTTGGTAATGTCCCAGCGTCCTGTGTCCTTAGACAGATGTCCCAAGCTCCCCTCCCTAGTACCTTTTTTACTTTTAACATGTGCAATTTTGTGGTGATTTATGTTCTCTAATTTCACATTTTAGATGTTAACTATACTATAACTATTATATCAGGCATTTTGCAGGACTACTTCTCGGTTCCAACAGCAGACACATATACACCAGTAAGATCTCCGAAACAGATGGTATTTTTTGCAAATACACATAACCAGTGGCAGCATATGTTGCAAACACTGGTTGAACTCTGTAATGTGATGAAAACAGGAGGTTGAGAAGGTCATATTCCTTGTAAGATAATGATCAGTAAAAGGAAGCTTGGAACTTCAGCAGCCTCTAGACAAGGATTTGACAAAAATAAGGAAGTAAATTTATCACAATTGTGACATTAAATAAAATGCAGCAACTAAGCACAAAAATAAGATTGTCTATAAATTGAAGGGGAATTACCCAATACTTCCCATACTATCACTGCCACTGCTAACTTTTTAATCTTAGCATGTTGAAAGTTTTAGGCCACCACACACATTAGCCTCAGCATGTATTTTTTGTCTCCAGAGAAGTGACACCAGGATACCGCAGGATACTAATAAGCTCAACCTCTGGCTAGCATTTAAATGACTACTGTGCAGCTCTCAACTGCTCTCAAATATTTAAACTCAAGGAGCATCACAAGTAGACAGTTTGAACCCAGAGTGAGACTTTTTGATGTCTAGGATTTTTTATTTTATTTTAAATCCTTGGAATAATTTTTCACCTATATATACAGAAAACCTATAACAAAAAAGTCTGAACAAAGTTTGTTTGTTTGTTTGTTTATGTATTGTTTGATAAGGACAGATACAACAAACGTAGATTAACAATAATCTGGTGAATGCATCAGTGTTTATAGCAATGGTTTATTCTCAACACTTTTAACAGTGTTGTGAGTTCGAATCCCTGCTCCGGCAGTTACTGCATAAAGCGCTTTGGGTGCCTTGAAGGGGGAAAAGTACTATATAAATACACTATAATAATGATGATAATAATAATAATAATAATAATAATAATAATAATAATAATAATGATAATAATAATAGTATTTTTTTACTATGTATTACATAGTTTAAGATTATTTTTTTTTTCATATTTAAAGTTTTGATTCAATTTAACAGTGGTGAATTTTGATAGGCTTTTTATCTAGAATTTTCTAAGCATGGTTGTAGAGGCGCTGGAGAGGCTTTAGAGAGGTTGGGTTTGTCTGAGACCAGTCAGTGGTGCAGTATGACAGCTGAGATGGATTAATTTGGCGCCAATGATATTTTGGCTGGACTCATAAACTAGTGTGTCATCAGCGTACATCTGAAGGCCCACTTCAGAACACACTTCAGGTAGATCATTCACACAAAAGCCAAAGAGAATTGGTCCCAGGATTGTTGCCTGCGGGAGGCCTGTCTTTAGTTCACATGGAGCAAATTTTACATGATCAATTATTAGTAGCTTCCAGGAATTACAGTCGCAATTTTCCGCAAATCAAAATCCTTTTAGCTTTTGGCTGGCATTTACAGATGTGTAAAGTTGATTATGTGCTGCTCATGTCTGATTAGTAAAGTAGCTTGTCCTGTTGAATGAGGAAGGATGCCTAAACTGCACTGTCAAACTAGTGTTATTATGGTCATGCATGTGTTTTTCTGTTTGTATGTTACAGGCTTACAAATGGGATGAGACCTCCTGTCTCTGTAATGCAGATGGAAGCAAGGAGTGGGCTGACCTCTAAACTTCCCGACATGTATGGCTCGAGGTTCAGTACATCTGCTGACTCTCTACATGTGTTTAAAGGAAATGTGCTTTAAATGTGTAAATAATCTTGTGCGGCCTAGTATTTTTATTGATAAATAAATACCAGATAAAAAAATAAACAATTGCTCTTGTTTTATGTTTTTTAGGTTTTTTTTTACATAAATTAATTGTGATAATACTTCAATACTGAAACCAAGTTGGGGTCCATCCAGCAAATATCTCATGTTGGTATGTGTAACTAAAAGCATAAAGTGGCATGAATGGGCTTAATCAATCGTTAAAGAATGGAAATAGTTGACCATGACAGTAAGTGAGACTCAATTCCTCTGCTCTGTGAAAATATATTAAAGTCATGGCCTCCAAAAGAGCCATTATTACAGCTTGGGCATACGAATCCAAAGGGGGAGGGAAACTTGAGTCTACCATTATCTTAGTCAGGGGAGGGGAGCTGAGGTGTGCACATGATCTCAAGACGAGGAATAAACCTTTGCACACACTAAAGTGAGAAATGCGGAAATAGCCAGGAGCCTTTCAGATCATTTGCAACGATCCACACATGCTCAGAAATCTAATCACATTTTTCTCCTCAAAGAAACTATCAAATTTCTCAAAGTACTTTACAAGGATATTAATATGTCTCGCTGCATGTACTGTATCTGCAATAGGATACAAACTGATGGGAAATATACAATGGTCAAGACTAGAGCAGCACAGACAAATACAGGAATAATGTTTAATAAAGCTACATGTTTGCAATCTAGAGGAGAGATGTACATAACATCTGAATTGATGAATATTTACCATTGCCATATTACTTAAGGCGTTTTGCCTGTTACTATACTAGTACCAATTTGGATTACAGCATTTTTTAGCTATTTTACAAACAAATCTTTTTGTGTAACATTTTATTATTAATGTCGTTACATTTAAAAAATGCATATTGTTTTATATATAGTTCGAGTAAAGAAATGATGCGTTAAGTCTGTAAATGTATACAGTATACTATCTCCAGATCTCCTACTTCTTTCACCATCTACATGATTAAAATGAGTCAATCTCTTTAAGTATAGGAACAAGAAAAATATAGACGTATAGAAACAAGAAAATACAACTTCCTCCATAGTAAGAGAGATGATCTTGTTACCAGTGTTTTCTGGAGGTGTTTTGTGTCCTGTCCTTGTGATACAGCTGCTCCTTGGGTTGTGGCTCATGTGGAGCATAGATTAACCTGTCACATGAAGCCCCAACATCAGCACTTTTCCCCCTCTGTCGTGGATTAATGGGGCTAAAGGGATAAAGGACACTTAAAGGATGTGTACATGGACCCACAACAGCAAATGAATAATTCATTTTAATTTCTCTCTGCTTTTACAGTAGACGATGCCCTCACTGCCACAATCAACTTGGCCTTTGAGCTAAGCATATGGTCCAGCTATCCTGTGTTGTCACTCGGGTAGGACATGCACTTCCATTAACTATGAGAGAGTTATAGTTTTGTGTCCATTTAAAGTCAGGTTTACTGCCTCAGCACGTGACAGTGTTTGTTTTCGTGCAGCTTGAATGAACAAGGCCCCATTATACACACGTTACTGTTGACATGCCACTGTTCTCATAGCTGCCAATACTACAACCTACTTCATTCTGTCTGGTCTGTTTGGCCATCGGCTCCAAAACCCTTTATGTCTTGCTTTTTCTACAATGAAAAACAAATCGTCAAATCATTTACAAGATTTAAATGTGTTCAATTTTGCCAGCTGTGATTGGTCACAGTAAAATATTCAAATAATGGAGCAGCTCTTGACACTTTTGTACTCTCTCCAATAAGAGCCTTTGTTGTCTATTGATTTGAGCAGAATGTGAAACCAAGGCTGTTAGCAAGACTACAATGCATTATTAATGATTGGCTTGACTTCCATAAAACACTGCTGTTTCTTAAAACCTCCTGCTTATTGTATTTGATCTAAAATGCCTAGGTATTTTAACAATATTTCTTAACCATATTTTTCTAATTCTTTAACTTAATTGCATGCATTCAAGTTGTCCATTTGAAATGTCATATTTTCTAGACTTGTACATCTCAGCTCATAATTATGTGTGTGCAGGATGATAGATGCCACAGCAGCGCCTCCTCTGCACCATCAGCCGACATGAAAAATTGTCAGGAAGCGCTGTACACAGGTGGGAGGCAATGCTTGCTCCGACCATATGGATCTCCTTTTATTGATGACGGATATAGCCATTATTCCTCCTTAGATTATAAATTATACTGCTAATGGTGACATTTTTGCAACAGGCCTTTTTTAGCACTCATCTGGCACTTGGGAGTGTGAGTAGGTTTTGTGTTGAATCCCTCCTTTACCTCCATTAGCCTACTTCAGACATGAGATCATTTTAATCTATCTCAGTTGCTTTCTTAAGAGCTAAAAGAGATAAAAGAGATTTGCCGGCGGGTGTTATGACGTCGTCCTGTCTTGTTAAGCCCCTGTGGCAGCCATAATTCCTCATTAAACTGCTTATGATACAGTGGCATCAATTTCACTGAATGACCATATTCTCATATTCAGTTCACATTTAGGCAGTCAGGCGGTGCTTTATTTTACCTAACAAACAGATTTTTTGGTGTCCGGTGGGATAGAAAAGAAATATGTGAGTCTAGGATGAAGAGGTGGAATTTTCTGGGTATTTTGCTCTTACAGTAACAACTCTAATCGACTACAGGCATGTGCTCATATTAGTAGTGCTACAGACTGTACAATAATAATAATTCTTTATTTACTATATAATCATGTCTGTAGGAATAGTGGCCTTAAATGATCCATGAAAACAAAGACTTTTGATATGCACTCAAGCCAATGTGTGCTGTGACTGAAGTATTATTACAAGCCAATATGAAGTGAGCTATTTTGAGAGTCATCCATAGTGATGCATTGCATTTCCAAATGTAATTTCGAAGTTTTGTAAAGTTCATAGAACCATATTTGATTGGCTTATGGGGTGTAAAAACTTATAAGAGAAATATAAGCTAATTTTGAATTTCAAATGACAGCTACACATTCGAGCTTTAATGGCACACCAATATTGAATTTGGCATTCCTCTACGTGAAGTTGATTTTCTACATGCCAATAATAAAAAAAAACAGTGGTCCCCAGGTGTCTGATGCGATGGGTCAATTCTGTTTGCATAGACAGAACCATTCTCATTGTCTTTAGGCAGTTGTGCCTGACCACCCTCTGAACCACAGGCCAAAAATCGGACCGCTAAATAGCAACTGCTTTTGCCATGGATTAACAAGGCAAAGGGTACAGTGTCACAGAGCATGACACAATGGCTGGCCATAACTAACACCTGCATTTTATATAAACCACATGAGTTTAGTTGGTCGTAGATAATGAGCAGAGGAATGTGTGAAGTGTCATATGCTTGCAGTTAGTTCTTGTGCCTCAGGAAACTGAAGGTGGGTAGATTTCCCTATCAGAGAAGGAAATGAGCTGTTGATGGCCAGTGTAGTGCAGAAAGTGTATCAGCGTTTTCTTCTTTGCAATCAATAGGCCTGAGATGCTCCCCCTCCTCTTCTGCCTCCCTCAGTCTCCTTCATAGAAGAGAGGAAGCAAGTGGGGGAAGGAGCCCGGAGCCACAGGGAGGAGGGGTGTCACAAGAAGACTACATTAAATGGGCTGCTTCTGTGCTGCCTCTCAAGACTAGAGGTTGGCAATATATCAAAGTATGAATAATATTTACATTAATCATATTGGATAATATGTATATTAATCATATTGTTCTGACGATATGCAAATGTTCAATATCAAGTTGGCCTGTGTTGTCTATAGTGAAAGGCTATCTCAAAATGCTGAGCTGATTAAAACTAAAATGGAACAAATGTATAAAGTAATATCTCTGAAAGTGTTCAGGAATTTTCCAGTCCTCACATTTGCTTGATACTATTACATTTAATGACAATATTTTGAATTGCCATTTCCGTTGTCATTTGGACTCTCCCCCAAATATTTATTTTTGCAGATATCGCCCACTCCTATCTCTTTTATAACATGAATATTTTTTTATGTTTTGGGTTAAAAAGCAAGCCATTGACTTTGACAGAATGAATAAGAAAATGATAATTGTGTTACCTTTTTGTTACGCTTGAGTGCTGCACGATGTCCATAATGCACTCCACCCAATGCCCATAGTTGCTGAGATAAACTTTAAGCCCATACACCCTCCACAATGAATTAATCAATGAACATGTTGGAAAATTTGGAACCCAGTTTGTTGTTATAGAAAATAGTGATAGAACCTTGCTGACTGACAGTTAAGTAGACATTAGCCCCTGATAGTGAAAGTGAGTTTGACTCCAGTCTTACCTGCAGGCTTCATGTAGTACGCCTCTATGTCGGCCATGTCCGTGTGCAGAGCATAGTCCAGATAGTTGTGTATAACTTTGCTGCTGTAGTAGTATCGTGCGCCCATCAGAATGAAGGGTGCACAGCAGGTCAGCGTGACAGATTTGGTAACGACAAAGCACATTACTATGGAAAAATGGAAGAAAAATAAACGAAACCTGTCAGAAAAGAGAACCAGATGTTTGATTTTTGGTAGATTTGGAATCATGCACAAGTATTAAACATTTGAAATGTTTCATGATAGAAGTAGTAAGAGCAGAGCAGAGAAGAGTAATTAGTAAAAGATGCCATAGTGCAAAGAAGTCATTAGTTGAACCCGGCAAAGTGAAAAACTACCAAGCCAGTTGTTGGTGATACACTCTTGTTACTCCACTAATGTGTGCATACTCTGTATGCATCTAGTGTATACTTTTATTTATCAGACTGATGCTGACTTTGTGGAAGACTTTGTGGTCAGCTTTATAATCTTGTTTACACTGGACACTGAAACAAAACAAATTATTTTAACATTTCATGTGCATAATGTATAACAAAGAAAATACTTTGGAGAGAAGAAAAGCTGCAGGGAGCGCCCCCACCATGCACTGTGCACGCCCACTAATTTTTGAATGTGTATGTGCGTGAGCAGTGGACGTGCGCGCACCCCGTGAGCCAATCCTCAAAGCCATAGAGCCATCCATTCACGGCACCGGCATGTCACTACATCCTCTCGAGTCAGTTTGAACGCACATGCACCGCGCTCAGGCATGCCTTTTGTTGTGTGATGGTAACATGCCGGTGTTTCCCGTTCCAAAGAGCGTGAGGCCGCAGCAGTGTTTTTTTTCTTCTTTTCGTGCATAGAAAGCTGCTTGAGCTTACTATTTTAACGGCATTGAAATAAAGCTGGCTGTTTTACACTAGAAAACACAACAAAAAATAGAACCGCACTCACCTGTCAGCATAGCGTATATCAACTGGGTTTTGGGCTGCTGCCGGAGCCCCCTGAATGCACTATTGGGTATCCTCTCCATGATTCCCTCGTAAAAGATGCGGCGCACCTCCTCTCGGTCCTCGCGCTCGAACTCACGGATAAAAACTGCGTCTTTCCTTGCGAGCTTGGCCTCAGCGGGGCTCAGAGCCGCGGCAGAGGAAGAAGAGGGGGTGCTCCACAAAATAGACTCTTTTTTGGTCCCTGGTATAGCATCATGTTCGTCCGCAACAATTTTTGTCTCGCAAACCATTTTGGGAGAAAAATGCATGCAACTGGCCGCGAAACGCAGTTAAGAAAAGAGAAGGCAGGATGGGTGGAAATGGATGAGGTTGTTGCGTTGGAAACTAGATGGAGGGGAAGAGACGAAAGGGGGATGTTTCTGCTGCAACCCTGAGCGTATCTGACGACCAAGACTCGCCTGTGAGACTCGAGCGCTATTTATGCGCGCGCACTGGGCGGTAGGATTCAGGTTCAGGGGCCAGGGTAGTCCTCCGGCTGCGCAGATTGGTGGAGGCGTTGAGGTGCTCGTGGAGAGATGAGGGGTGGAGGAACACCACACATTGAGCAGGCCAGTGCGAACCGGTTAAGACGTGGTTGGTTTAAGTTAAAACACCAGAGCAATATGAATGTGAGGATGTAATGCGCAAAGGTGAGAACGGATGTCAAAATGGGATTTTAACAAGTTTAACTGCAGTGCGTCAAGTTAGAGGCTACAAGACATTTCTGACATGTCTTTTATCATTTAATAATTGGTCATGAAAAGTCATATTACTCTGAACAGTTACTGATTATTGCGGACTGAAGTGCGCGTGCTCATGTGTGCACCGCCACAGCGGGCTGAGTGCAGCCGGTCTGACTGACAGCTTTGCTGCAGTGCAGTGATTACACTGCATGGATGCTTATTTGCTTTTGTCAGCCCGCTCCGGTCTCGACATGGACACGAGATACAAAAGTTGACTCAATCCGTGCCCTGCCGTTCATCTGGGCTTTACGCACGAGGGTTGTGGCAAGTGTAGTGATCGAGTTGGTTTTGTTGCTCCACGACACTCCCTGATGCTCCCATCACTGCTGCGCGGTCTAGAGCCAGACGCACGTCGGTGGTCCTTGTCCTTACCTTCTAATCTTAATTAATATTTGGAGGTACCTTTTAAAATGCATTTCTATTTAAACAAGCAACATAGTGGGTGGCTAAGAATTGCCAAATTATGTTAAGTATTAATTTTCCCTTAGTTTCCACCCAACAAGTGAAATTTGTGTTTGTTTGTTTGTTGTTGTTTTTATCTTGAGCTGCTGCTTTTCGTTTATGTTGGCTTTAACACTCATAAGAATGTCTCTGGACCATCATAGGCTGGCATACTACTATTGATAAGGCTGCATCTACCCCCACTGGTCTCCTCCTTCCTTAAGGTAATCCCCTCCCCCTTTAGAGAGAGGAGCGCCGCAAGACATTCATCATCCACTGTCACACGCCAGCACTGCCTCTGTCTTGTGGAGGTGCTTTCGTTTTTCAATGATGCAATAGCAAATATTGACCAAAGGAAATGATGTAAACTTGGAACCACCTCTTTCAGTAATTTACAATCGGCATTCAAATCACTGTTGGTTTTTCCAGAGGCTGCTATGAAAGTCTGCTATCGAGACTATCAAACGTCAGAGTTTATTCAATAGTGATCATCTCCAGGATAATGAGATAATTTGTATTGAAGTATTAGCTACTTAAATGCTGTAAAATACATGTGTATTGATCTATGTATTTCTTGTTATACATTATATCGCAATGCCTTCGGTACAAATCAACAATTGTGCTAAATGTAGCCTACCTGTACGACCAAGTAGGCCTATTTGAAGTAACTAATTTGACCAATTACACAAAAATGCATCCATAATCTGTTGTCTATTTATTGTACATTTATTAGGCACTCCACATCAAGCTTAAATGACACAAGTGCAAGTGCACAGCGACTGCGTGAATCTAACTGTCCATGTCTCAGTTTGATTAGATTCCTAATCCACATCCATTTGAGACTCAAACTATCCATTGATTTCAGAATGAGAAAAATGTGGGACCGCTGTTATTGCATTTAACAATTTAAAACGAAATATTATGAGTAAAGGTCATCGAAATGTTGCAGATAACACTAGGAGTAAAATAATACTGGTGAGTCTTGGCATCGCCATGGTAACTGCAGTTGTCTGTCCTGTTCTCCTTGTCCCACTGATCTGTTTCATTTTCTTCTGCTGTAATCCCCCCCAAATAATAAAAATCATTCATCACGGTTTAATATTCTTCTGCAAATCCATTCTAGCTTGTATTTGTGTCTTTGCATCTGGATGACTCCCACTGTCACAACAAAAATTGTGAAGTTAAACTTTACGATGGGACCATGAATTCAGCAGAGGAGGTCTTCAACTAACCTATAGTGACATTTTATTAAGTGTTTCTTTTTTTTTAACCTTCTGACAATATTTATAGCAAAAGCTAATATTGGCTAATATTGGCTAATATATTGTCTTTCTTACCACATTTATTATCTTTAAATCACGTTCCCATTGTTGGTAGTGAGGTGTGATATGGAATTACTGTATGTGACCAAATATGCACACCAAAGTATGTTTCCAATTTGTGTAAAATTTAGTGACCTCTAGTGGCAGTATTGTAGATTGTAAGTAAAAGCGCACGTAAGACGCTAAATTACCTCAAGTATTTTCACCTGGCTTATATCTTGATCTTGTTTATGACTGTTAGCCATAATAAGTAGTTAATTTTATTCCAGGCATGCTGTGAGGACAGCAAAAGTCTATCAGAAGACTATCTGATATTAAAAAGAATCCATAAGAATTATGAATTTATGCAACAATTCATAGAGGAAAAAGAACAATTAAGGCAACCTTGGGAAACAGGCCTGATTGAGTTGAAGGGAAGATAAATCGTGTTGGCTGCTAATATCGTGATTTTTTTTGTAGGTGATTCAGCTTGTTCTTGAGTGTAATCAGAGCTTCCAATAGTAATCAGAGAATACTCAAAGCTGCCTCGTCCACACATTTGGGGCTGTTCGCTTTGTAGCACCGTAAAACGAGATTTCCGCCCAAACATGCTGGCAACTAAAACAGACGGTTGCCAGTGCACTGCAGACACTTTGTTGGATAAATTTAGCAGCAGTTTATGTGCTGTATCCGTTTCCAGTTAGTTTTAGCTTATCTGCATTTCCAGGGGTGCTGCGTTCAGGGAAGAGTGCTGCAATGCTGCGACACAACGGCCTATGTGCCTTTACCTGGAGCCCCCCCTGCTGGTGGGAACAGGGATCACAGTGCCTCATCTAAAAACTGACGTAAATAAAAATGTTAAATTTGTGATAGGGGATAAGGTCAGCGGAATCACCAAGACCTGCTAACGTTGCCACTGGGGACAACAGATTCTTACTGTCCTGTTGCAGCTTAAGTGTCATCAAATCACTGCTGCTTTAGAATTCCTCATACAATCCTGCTCCATCACTTACTCCTATTTTCCTGAGCTATTTGGGCTTAAATAAGAGTGACAAAAGACAAGTCTGCCTGTCATGGACTGGTATGAAGCTGGTTGTACCATGAGAGAACTTGGACAAAACTGTATCAGTGCACACAATTGCTGGGTTTCAGATGATTTCACAACTTTCATGGTGTGCAGCTAAAACGATATTTTTTTTGTTGTAGTTTAAAAAGAAGTTAATAGGTCTAGTCACAAATAGAAATGATCAGATTAAACATTTGTCAATTTACCCTTTAGATAATTAATGGCAAAGTACAACGTAATCAATAGGAAAATCTGGCTCTTGCCCCCCATGTGGGAGTATGACGTCATCACATTCTAGAACAAAATCACAGAGACAACCATGCACTGTCATGTGTATTAATTGGGAACAATTAAATTCACCATGTCACGCAAGCCTTTGAACTGTGGTGTGAAGAGTACAATGACTGGGCTGGCTCAAGTCTCACTGAGCACTGGCAAGTGGATAGATTATAAAGCCAGTGTCAATGTTTGTTATTTTTTATAATTTAGGAAGAACCAAAGAATGAAGAGATGTTGTAAGGACTGTAAGTTGTTTTTATTTTACAATAACAAGACAGAAACAGACACTTTGGACACCGAGTACCTCATTCTGTACCGACGCAGCAGGAGGGTCTCTGCTCTTTTGAATTCATATTTATATATGCCACATTCCTATTCTTGCATACACGTTTCAGACACGTAAGACAAACAATACCCGTGTACATATGTAAACATACAATCTATTTGAACAAAAAGTGCTGTATCTTCATGCTACACTTTGCTAAATCAAGACTTTTGTGCCGAAAAACATCACATTTCATTGCTGACTATGGTGACATTTCTTTACAAATTTAAAACTAGTAAAATAACTAGTTTATTCACTATTTAGATTAAATAAATGGTAAATGATAACAATACAAACTATATTTTGTTTCATAACTTAAAATAGATGCTACAGTTGGTGTATAACAATCGTAAACATCTCTTATCTTCAACTAATCTATCTACATTATCAGTTAAATAAGACAAAGTAGAAAAAATTATTTCATTCAACACAGATGAGTCGTGATCTAATTTTTACAGCTATACAAAATAGTGTTTTGTAGGCGTGTTTCACATTCTAATTTATCAGTTGTATAAAAGACATCCCGAATAAGGCATGGTACGAACTGAAAGCTCTACTTGACAGTAAAACAAAATAAAGTGCCTATTGCGTGAATAAGTGAAGTTGCAGGTCTGTGTACATAGCAGAGGTTTTGAGGAGAGTGAGATGGCAGGTGGACTCCTCAGCCCAGTGAAACAGTGGCCATACAGTCACATAAGGCTCTCCTCTCGGCCCGTAACACCAGATTTTCTGTCTGCAAAAACAAATATTTTCAACAGCATAAGATCAGACACATTTATAGTTGTCCCTCTACCATACTTTTCAGTAGCATGGTTCACACAGTTGATATTGCCCTTCATGAAGAAATCCTCTCATATTATGACTGAAATTCAGATATAACCGTATTACCGGTTACACTGTTACTGGTTAATCAGAGATATTTTTCTAATAACCTTATTTAGAAGTTTTTTATATTGTAGTGTAATGTTCTAGTTGTGTATGCCAAGTCGAATAATCGACCAGACGTACCCTGGCGTCAAGGTTGAACGCCGTCTTTTTCAAATCCAGCAGGGCCCTCTGCATGAATTCAAAAGCATGGCAGTCCACACATGGGCGACCTGGGAAAAGAAGTATAAATCAAATACATACAGAGTGTATAACACATTTGTCCTGAAACTGAAGTATGAGTAGTTATTACTTTGAAGAAACAAACTTGTTTTATTATGCTTTGGAATTATACTTTGAGGCCTTCAGTTTAGAGCTACACCATGGCATTGCCCAGCATTACAGTGCTTACAGTGTCATCTGTGGCACTCCAAAGGCATGTGAATATGTATTCTATACAAATATTCAACTACTGGGCTATACACACAATGGAAGTCATGAGTGACCCAAATGACATTAATAAAGCAGCAGATCAGAGGACAAATGCGCTCACTTTCAGCAGGGATCACGGTGCCTGTGTCCTGGTCCGCTTCAGCTGCTCCTAAACACAGGAGCACCGCGAAAAGGAGCACTGCTGCCTGCATATATCCGCTCAATGCCATGGCGACGAGACCAATTAAGACCCTACAACACAGGGACTAAAATTAGCCCAGGGGTACGGACTACCAGAAAGAAGAAGGTCCTCCGAGCGTCAGAGGAGGATCAAAGCGGGCTTTGTAAAGAACCAGGGAAAATGCAATTACAAGATCAATTGAAACATGTACGTACGTTCATCTTACAAATAGTGTTCATTTATCCAAAGAGAACCTACCTACAATCAGCCGACGTGAAGAACCAGCACAGCGCAAGATGCCAAGGGGGACTGTTTTATGTAGGACTCGTGATTGCGCATGCGCGCTGCTCATTTTCATATACCATATACTCCATATGAGAATTCATAAAATGCTTCAAAATAAAGATGTTGCTCTTTATAACACGTGCATACAATGTGCACTAATTGTCCACGTTTAGTATACGGCATATTAGAGAAAAATTAACAGCAATTAACAGTTTATCTTGTGAAACTTTGATGATGGTGTAGGTGTTTTAGTAGAAAGTAGAAAGCAGCAGTAACGAGGACAACATGCAACGCTCGATATTTTAATAGCTCCATGGCAACGCCCCACAAAAAGGGAGGAAAGGTATGTTATATCCAGACTTTAACTTGGACTTTGTCTACCAGGTCTCAACCCTTTGTCTTTATCAACTTTTCATTTGATTTCGTACTTCATGCACGTTAATAAAGCGTGCAATAAGCACATGAACACAGTTCTGTGCCAAAGGTGTGTTTGTTGACAGCAGTGGCTCCTGTGGGCGGGTCCTTGCCGCTGTTTTCTTAGGTAGCCAGTTAAAATGCCCGAACTCAAAACACTTCTTTTTCCAAGATGGCGTCGATGAAGGACAGCGACACCGGCCTGTGGCTTCACAACAAATTGGGATCTACAGACGAGCTTTGGACGCCCCCGAGCATCGCCTCTCTCCTCACTGTGTCTGTAATCGACAACATACGGCTGTGCTTTTCAAGTTTGTCGCCGCCAGTGAAGCTAAAACTCCTCCTCGGGATGCTGCATCTTCCTCGGCGCACCGTGGATGAGGTGGGTCGCTGTGTGTTAGCCCCGAGTGTTTAGCTTAGCGCGAGTACCATGTTAACTCTGCTACAGACGAGCCAAAGTCAGTAGAGTAGTTTTGTCCGTGGCGCGGGTGTTGTATCAGTCAGATGCCACCGGTCTGTTGGCTAATGCTGCTTTTGGTGTTAAGATAGAGTACTAACAATACGTTATCGTAGCTGATGTAATTTTTTGGATCTAACCGTTAGTCTTCAAGTTTGTCCCTGAATCCTCACAATACTAGTGGCAATGTTTTTGTCTAACGCGAATAGTTGCTACTTAACATGTAGTAAGTACGCGTCCTAAGTAGTGGTTTCTGAGCTGCAGTGGGGTGCCTTAGCCTAGCAGGGCTTTTGCAGACATTATGGTGGGACGGACTCAGCACAGCGGAGTGACTACACTGTGGGCGGGACTACTGTCAGTCAGAAATCACCTGTAGACCATGGAAGTATATTAAGACCATAGTATAGAGCTGTTTTTAAAAATACATTTACGTAATAGATGGCACTTTTATTAATTACAAACATAGACATTTGCCACCCATTTTCATGTAAGTTTAATGTTCCTACTCATTTAGTCTGTTTTTCTGTCTTCCAGATGAAGGAAGCTCTGTCAGAGATAATCCAGCTAGCCACCGTGGATTCAGAGCCCTGGGTGCTGATGGTTGCAGACATCCTCAAATCCTTCCCAGAGACAGGCTCGTTAAATTTGGACTTGGAAGAGCAAAACCCAAATGTTCAGGATATCCTTGGAGAGCTCAGGGAAAAAGGTAGACATTCACACAACTCCACAACTCGAAGTTTTTTTTGGAAATCAGGAAGCAGTGAGTTGGATTTAAATGGAGTGTTTCTTATTTGCAGTAAGTGAGTGCGAGGCATCCTCTATGCTTCCTCTTGAATGTCAATACCTGAACAAGAGCGCCTTAACCACATTGGTGGGACCTCTGACACCCCCTGTCAAACATTTCCAACTCAAAAGAAAACCCAAAAGTGCAACGCTGAGAGCCGAACTGCTACAAAAATGTAAGTCTCAAGATAGAATGACATACAGTAGCTTTCAATACACTTTAAATTCAAGGGATTTAATTTGCTTTCACTTGTTACAGCCACAGAGACAGCTCAGCAGTTAAAAAAGACAGCCGGTGTGCCTTTTCATGCCAAAGGAAGGGGTTTGGTTAAGAAGATTGACAATACCAGTAAGTCAACTCTTCTAGCACAACAATTTTGTATCTTGTTTTAAAATAATATACTGTTCATTCTAGCGCCTCTTAAGGGGATTCCCAAAGCTCCATTTCGAAGTCCTACAGCCCCCAGTATGTTCAGTCCGCCCAGCAATCGCACACCCATTGCTCCTGCACGTACGCCTCTCCGCAAAGAGAGAGGAGTCAAGGTAAAATTGACTGGTTAAAAAGTAATCGGAGCAAGATTATCTTTCTAACTGTTTTGTTCTTTGTTAGCTTCTGGACATTTCTGAACTGGACATGGTGGGAGCTGGACGAGAAGCTAAAAGAAGAAGAAAAACTTTGGGTACCTTACCACTTTTAACAGTTTGATATTTAACACTTGATATTGGTTTCATCAACTTGCTCTTCATGATTTGGTGTGGATAGAAACAGAGACTGGGGAGAAAGCAGCCAAAGAAGAAGCTGTGGTTGAAAACACAACTCCAGACTACGCTGCTGGACTCGTTTCGGCACAGGTGTGTGGACAATTACTTGCCTGCCTTTGTATTGATGAATCTTTCGAACATTATTTTACTTGATATGCATTTCTTGTTTTGTTTCAGAAACTGGGGGCATTGAACGAGAACCCACTGCCATCAACCAGTTACTTACCAGCTACTCCCAGCATGGTGCCTTCCTCCTCTTATATCCCCAGCTCTGAGGCACAGCCAGGTGAGAGATCAGAAATGACAAATGGTGCACATTTATTGAAGGCACAAAAGGAAACTCTGAGAATATAACGATTATATATATTTACTATTTTATTTCCATATAGATGTACAGGTATAGGTTAGAATGTAAATTCTGACAAAATTGCATGTATTAAGTTAACTCAATTTCAGAGTTATCTCCCACATTTAGGTTTGTTCTGGATTCTTTGTAAAATAAAGCCAAATGACAGGTAATGTTTTTATAATTATGACTTACCGGTAAGTTTGGTGAGATGGTCCCTGTGGTGAATATTTATCATGGTTTTACATCAGTCAAGTGGCAGTTTGTGAAGGATAATTGAAAAATAAAAGTCGAAAATGACAGGAAGAAGTGTTTTTAAAAGGAATCCATCTGCTTATGTCATCAATAAGTGACATTCCATTAAAAAATGCAAGAACAATTCACACACAACTTACAAAAGGTTTGGACTATTTAAACAATTTAACAAAAATATATATATATTAGGTAGTATTATTTGTCAATAACGTTTCAGTTCTAGGCACTGATTTAGAAGCTGTACAGATGTGTACAGCCTCTGAGGGCAGGTCGCCATACTGAGTGATGGACATGGGACAGGTCAGCCACTGTCTGAGCACTGACTCCTTGTACAGAGAGCTCACAGGTTGATGTTCCCATGATTTTCATAGCGTTGTTTATCTGGCACAAGAGTCTTGTTTTCGGCTGCACAGAAATGTTCCTGTATATATGTAGGAGACCTGCTCAATGACTGTCATGAATGACCACCGGGCTATGATCACCACCAAACTTAGGATCTAGAACCATCTCTTTTGTCTTATGAACATTTAAGACCAAGTGATGGGTGTCGCACCGCTCCGCAAAGGGTTCTACTTCCGAGAAGTAAACAGATGAACCCATGTCTTTGTGCAGTAGGCTCAATATGGCTATCATCTGAGTGTAAACAAAACGGGAGAACTGACACATCCTTGAGGTGAACCAGTGTTGCTGTGCTCACTATAGATTTTAAGACTTGGTCTGAGTGACACCAACTTGCTGTTGCTGATTAGTTACAAAGGTACCATTTGATTTAAAAAAGTATTCACATTCAACTTTTGGAGTGGCTAGCACTCTTGCCTTACAGCTGGAAGGTCGTAGGTTGGACAGACCAGGCCTTTCTTTGTGAAGTTTGCATGTTTCTCCCCGTGTCTGGGTGGTTTTCCTCCAGGTGCTCCGGTTTCCCTCACCAACTCAAAACATGCACAAAAGGTCAAATCCTCCAGTTAAAGTAGTCCTGACCAAGAAAATCTCAAGATCTGCAGCGACCATTGCTCCCGATAAGATGCCCCAGCGGCATTAAAGCATGGGTCAAATGCAGAGGACAAATTTCCCTACGGTGATGATAAAGGCTAATCTAATCAAAGCAAAAATGGCGTGTGTTAAAGCAGAACTAAAGTCGAGACATAAAATCGGTGCATATGCTTTAGGGTAGGCATGTCCAAACTGCGGCCTTCAGACAAATTTTTGTTTGCCCTGTGGCTTCCTGCTAAGTTGGTCCAAATAACAAAAAGTTGTACTTCTTACTGTAAAGTTGGGAAAAGTCAAGCATTTTGATGTTATACCAACCTAATATTTATGTTCCAAGTCTTATTAAAGGTGTGGAGGCTCATCAAAACAATGTCAAATGCAAGAATTCTAATGATTCACTTCATTGTCGGGTTGTCTGTGGCCGTCTGCTCCGTATAAATTTCAAAATGCGGCCCTCGGTGAAAAAAGTTTAGACCCCCCCTATGTAAGGAAATTAATTGCACAGTCTAGCCTGTCATATGGATTAAATCTTACTTGCTGAATGTATTCTGTGCAAAAAGTTGCAAATGTCTCTCTGTTGGACTCCATAGCAAACGCAGGCGGTTCCGGGCGGGAAACCCTGCAGTCGGCTCGCCAACCGGAGGAGTCGGCCGCAGCAGGCACTGGGGCCAATGCCACACTTCCGGGCCAGTACAAACAGAGGACCCCCATGTACAACGCAGGGACCACAGCCAACCCCGCCACGCCCACCTCTCCAAGCACCCCCACCTCCTTGTGTATTCGGACAGTATTTCTGATACCACCACCACAGTATTTCTGAATCACCCACAAGTAATTCTGAATCCACAGCACATAGTAATTTCTGATCAACACACACAGTATTTCTGATCACCACACAGTAATTTCTGATACACAACCACATATTCTGATCACATCACACAGTATTTCTGACCACACACACAGTATTTCTGATCACACACAGTATTTCTGATCACACACAGTATTTCTGATCAACACAGTATTCTGAACACACACACACGTATTTCTGATCACACACACAGTATTTCTGTATCACACACCGCAGTATTTCTGGAGCGACTCAAACGGACACGGATGTGCATTGGAAGATAATAAAGAAGTACAACTAATCATGATGTATATAAATAATGATATGTATTGATTAAATGTATTAGGTCAGCGACTCGGAGGACGCAGGGGCCGAGACCCTCTCCTTTGGTCTGGAGGACGCTCCGTTTCTTCTCCATTTCCCCCTTGAACAGATCGGACTTCCTCCAGGACAAACAGACATTCCTCTTTATTTATAGACGTCGGTACAGTTTCCCCTTCGTAAACACGGGGGGCTCCACAGCGACAGGTCAAACATTACACAGGAAGTACAGGAAACGGAGGCAGGGAAGTGAGGGACGAGGAAGGGCGGGGCGCACCAGGGCGGGCGCGCCAGGCGGTGGCAGACTGGAATGCGCGTCAGGGCGGGGCAGAACGGGAAACATGTCCACCACTTTTAAAGTTCTGGAAAATGTCTCAGAACAAATGATTTAGTTCAGAAAATGTACTTTTGGGTGAAACGCTGAGCTGAATTTTGTTTATTTACATATTTCATGAATGTGATTATTTAATTGTGTTTGTTCATTATGTTTTTTATAGCATTTACATTTGATAGGAAACATCTGAACATCTCAAGGTTTCAGTTTAAGTGAGCCCCCTCTCCATGCGTCCAGTCAACACAGTGGTCTCAATGATAAACGGTTCAGGAACGATCTTGTACCAAACCCTAACGTGTACGAGTATTCTGAGAACAGCCCTCATGGAGACACGGCCCCCCGAGAACAACGTGTATGAGTTATTCTGAGAACAGCCCTCATGGAGACACGGCCCCCCGAGAACAACGTGTACGAGTATTCTGAGAACAGCCCTCATGGAGACACGGCCCCCCGAGAACAACGTGTACGAGTATTCTGAGAACAGCCCTCATGGAGACACGGCCCCCCGAGAACAACAAACCTGCAGCCTGTGAGGTGTGTGCGATGTGCGTTTTGTTTTGTGATGTGTGATGTGTGTGATGTGTGTGATGTGTGTGATGTGTGTGATGTGTGTGATGTGTGTGATGTGTGTTTTGTGTGATGGATTTGTGATGCGTGATGGATTTGTTGTGATGTGTGATGGATTGTTGTGATGTGATGGCTTTGTTGTGATGTGTGATGGATTTGTGATGCGTGATGGATTTGTTGTGATGTGTGATGGATTGTTGTGATGCGTGATGGATTGTTGTGATGCGTGATGGATTTGTTGTGATGTGTGATGGATTTGGTTGTGATGTTGTGAATGGATTTGTGATGCGTGATGGATTTGTGATGTGTGATGCGATTTGTTGATGTGTGATGGATTTGTGATGTGTGATAGATTTGTGATGCGTGATGGATTTGTTGTGATGTGTGATGGATTTGTTGTGATGCGTGATGGATTTGTTGTGATGTGATGGATTGTTGTGATGTTGTGATGGATTTGTTGTTGACATGTGTGATGGATTTGTTGGTGATGTGATGGACTTTGTTGTGATGTGATGGATTTGGTTGTGGGATGCGTGATGGATTTGTTGTGATGTGATGGGATTTGGATTTTGTTGTGAGTGTGGATTTGTTGTGATGTGTGATGGATTTGTGATGTGTGATGGATTGATGTGGATGTCTGGATGTAGATTGTGATGTGATGATTGTGATGTGTGATGGATTTGTGATGTTGTTGATGGATTTTGTTGTGATGTGATGGATTTGTGATGGATTTGTTGTGATGGATTTGATGTTGATTTGTGATGGATTTGTTGTGATGGTTGATGGTTTGTGATGTGTCATGGATTTGTTGTGATGTGATGGATTTGTGATGTGATTGTTGTGATGTGATGGAATTTGTGATGTGTGATGGATTTGTGATGTGTGATTGGATTTGTTGTGATCGAGATGGATTCTGTGATGTGTGATGGATTTTTGTGATGCTGATGGATTGTTGATGTGTGGATGGATTTGTGATGTGTAATTGGATTTGTTGTGATGCCGTGATGGATTTGTTGTGATGTGATGGATTTGTTGATGCCGTGATGGATTTGTGATGTGTGATGGATTTGTGATGTGTGATGGCATTTGTTGATGTGTGATGGATTTGTGATGTGTGAATAGCTTTGTGATGCGTAGATGGATTTGTTGTGATGTGTGATGGATTCTGTTGTATGCGTGATGGATTTGTTGTGATTGGACTGGATTTGTTGTGATTGTGATGGATTGTTGTGCATGTTGATGGATTTGTTGTGATTGTGATGGATTTGTTGTGATGTGATGGATGGATTGTTGTGATGTGATGGATTTGTTGTGATGCGTGATGGATTTGTTGTGATGCGTGATGGATTTGTTGTGATGTGATGGATTTGTTGTGATGTGATGGATTTGTTGTGATGTGATGGATTTGTTGTGATGTGATGGATTTGTTGTGATGTGATGATGGATTTGTGATGTGTGATGGATTTGTGATGTGTGATGGATTTGTGATGTGTGATGGATTTGTTGTGATGTGATGGATTTGTGATGGATTTGTTGTGATGTGATGGATTTGTGATGTGTGATGGATTTGTGATGTGTGATGGATTTGTTGTGATGTGATGGATTTGTGATGTGTGATGGATTTGTTGTGATGCGTGATGGATTTGTGATGTGTGATGGATTTGTGATGTGTGATGGATTTGTTGTGATGTGATGGATTTGTGATGTGTGATGGATTTGTGATGCGTGATGGATTTGTGATTGATCTGTGATGGATTTGTGATTTGACATGTGTGATTCGACAGGACAGGCGGACTCACCCCGCTCGTGTCGTCTTGTACTCCACCTTCAGGATGGGTCGGCACGGCTCCGGCTTCTTACTGTCTTTGGGCTGTTTTCCTACAACAGAAAAAGACACTTTATCACATTTCTGAACCTGGCCAACATTTCAACCAAACAAACATCATTCACAGAGATGACGTCGTTCAAAGTGGACATATTGAGCTTTCAACCGGGTCGTTGGTTTGTTTCCTCGTCAAAAAACATACCAAAAACATACAATAATGACCATCAACAGTATTTTTAGGGTTCAGTATTAAACGTTTGTTCTTTTTGTTGCACTAGTGGGGATTTCTTTGTTATTTTTGGGTAAATTTGAGCTGTCGAGTGCTTTGTTCTGCTTTATGTAATGATTTTGTATGATAATGTACATTCAAAAAAGGGTTAATCGGGACTAAAAAAGGTTATTGTGGCATGCAGTAGTTTCAATGTTATTCTTTATCGTGCCAGTTTCTGCAGTCCAATATATGTCCACTTTAAAATACTCTTAAATACTCTAGGAAAGTACACAAATCTCAAGGTACAAAACACATCTACTGAAGTACAAAACGGTGAAAGGAGAGTTTGTGTTACCGTGTGGAAGGACAACTTGGGTATGGAAAATAAAAATAAAAAATGCTGATTATTTGTGTCAAAACTTAGATTGTGATTATTTGAAAGACTGTAGTGTTTGAGTTTATCCCGTAGAGGAAGATCCGACTCGTGCGTTTGAGCCGCTGCAGATCAGAAGAGTGGCTTTGCCCCAGGGTTTGTGGGTCCGAAGTAACGGATGTTCTTCTGTTCAACACTCCGTACCGTGTGGGGTGATGATCTGCAGAGGTTTGGCCGGAGCGCGCACGTTCCACGTGGTCAGCGTCCCGTCCGAGTGACTGCAGACGAACTGTTTCCCCTCGTGATGCCAGGCCACCGAGTGAATGGCCTGCCGACAACCGCGTGGGAACAATGTCATTTACAGACGATTAAAACGCACATTTGTCGTATTCAGCTCCTGTTACACATTTGAGGACTTTTGCCCCATTCCAATCATACTTTTTATTCATTTTTTACTATGGCAACGGCCCACATTTCTCTGAAACCCCGGCATAATTGACAATATGAAAGCAGAGCCAATATCATTTCATCCAGTAGGTGGAGCTCTGTCGCTGCACCATCTACAGGATCAGTTTTAACCTTGTGTTTTAACCAACTTTGATCAAATTTACACTAATATTATACATGTATTTACTGTTACATAAGTGGAGTTACGTTCTAAAGTGGGAAGTGTCTCCCTCTCCAGCTCCTACATTTTCTGAGGCTGCAAGAAACTAAACGATATAAAACACATCTACTCAAGTTTAATAAACCTTCATTATCATTAGAAATCATATAAAATTCCTAAATAATTGTTGTAAATTGTAATGTAAATAATAATGTACATTTTGATAAAGTCCTGCACAGATCGTGAAGCCACACCCCCAACTCATGACTTCAGCTTCCCGTTTCTAGACAACATTTTGAGAACATTTTGTTTTTAATTTGCTTTTATAACACTAAATGACCCATGGATGATAAAAGCCTTTATTATTGAGCCTTAGAAGAATTGAAAATGCAAAAGAAAACGTCCTTACCTCGTCGTAAGTGTAGCGATAGTCAGCTTTTTTACACTTGAGATCCCACAGAACCACAACCCCACATTCGAATCCAATCAGCAGCTGCCGCGACGACAGGAAACAAACACAACAGTCAGTATTCTGTGCGATTAGAGGCGCGCCGGGCCGAGCGACGGGTCAGGTCTGTGGAGAGGCGACACGTTACCTTTCCCTCGTCCATGGGGTTGTCACTGATGTGCACCACGGGCCCCGGATGAGTCTTGGACGATCTGGACACGTTTAGGAAGGAAGACCATTTATTAGTTTATGAAATCATTATTTTAAAAAGAATAAATGATGAATAAAATTAAGAAACTGCAAATTAATTGCCTATTTTTATGCATTTTTTTCAGCACAAAATAATCCTTAAGTCTTTTAATAGTTCTAATAAAACTCAAGATCTTTCTAAAACTGCTCAGGAAATGTCAAAATACGCATTTTTTTAATTTATTTTTTAATCGATGCGAGTTTATATTAGCATTTATAACTTCAGTACTTTTAACACATTTTTCAACCAAATAAAGATTGAAATATGGTGATCGAAGTATATTTACAAATAAAGTGATTAGGAATTATTGTCATTTTATTTATTATTATTTATTTTATTATTTATTTTATTATGTATTTATTTTAGTATGTATTTATTATTTATTATTATTTATTATTATTATTATTATTATTATTTTATTATTTATTTTTTTTATTTTTTTTATTTTTTTAATTCATTACTATTTATAATTTATCTTTGCTATAAAAGTCTTTGCCATGTGCTTTAGCGTCTGTAATTACGATGACGACAATAACTCCAATAGTCACGTTCATCCCACTAAATTAAAGCCCTAATACGGTGCATTGGCCTGAAGCGACCGCTGAAGCTTCCGGCGCCACTCACAGTTCGATGGCTTTGTTCCACATGATGACGTAGCCCGACAGCGTAAACGACTCCACGTTCACGATGTGGATGTTGCCGCGCTCGGTGCCGATGTACAGCCACTTGCTCTGGAACGGCAGGGTGGCAGTACGTGATTCTGGAGAGCAAAAAGTCACACACAGACACAGACACACACACACACACACACACACACCACAAACCATAACGTCAAACTATCAAAAGACGAACAAATATTTCATGTTATTGCCCTTTTTCTCCTTTAAAACGCAGAGCTTTACTTTTACAACTCCATCAGTCTGGCGTTCCTTCAACCAGATTGGCGTTAGCGCTCCATCTACTGGCAGCAGAGGGAATTACCATGGGGGGAATACGCAAACGCTAGCTCGCCCCGACATGTTAATGTAAACGCACGGCTGTGATGAAGGTGATTCGAGTCTGAAATGTGTCTGGAGAGGATTTATGGACTTAATGGAGGCCCGTTATGGGAAAAATCGACTTTTCGGAGCTGTTAACTATATTCTAATTGCTTTCGCTTCTCATTAAACCACTGGAAGTTGTGTTCAGAGTGATTCGTGCATATGCGAGCGATCCTTACTCTCCACAGCTCCCCAGAGTGTAGGATTTCTTCAGCGTCGCAGTCATTTAGGCACGAAAGAAAACAAAAACGCCACTGTTCGCTTCACGCAGGGCGACGTATCATAAAGCAGCAACATAAAATCAGCGCCATGGCAACTCTGTCCAAACGACAACATAAAGATCCACCTGTGTTGTGGATTCGAACTGCGTAGCGGACAAAAGCACAATCGGGCTGGTTTAAAAACGCCGCGGACGTTCTTGGAAACTTTGGAAACGGAGTGTTTTTTGAGGCTCATAGGGAGAGAACAACAGAATTGACCAAACGATGAAGCTAAAAAAAAAACACACGAGCTCCAGGTACGTTTCTGATGCGGTTTTAACGCTCAAAAACTGAATTTGGCATCGTTTTGAGCCCTTTAAACCCGCCCATATTTGTTTGTTTTTTTGACGCACTCGATTAGAGAGGAAAACGACGAGGAGGAGATGATTGAGGAAGAGGCATTTCATTGAGGACCCTGGACACAGACACGGATTTAATTACAAAGAGGCCTGGTTTTTGTCACGCTAACGAACCAGGGACGGATATAGATCTGCAGCGGGGAAGAGACGGAGAACGGGGAAAGAAAGAAGGAGGAGGCGGCGCTTGGGGGCGGAGACTAACCATCACATCAGGAGTCGACGAGATTATTTCTACCGTACATCGAATACATTTTCAAACCAACTAAAAAAGGTTAAAATACAGCGATGAAGGCTTCTACAGAGAGAAATTTACAAATAAAGTGTCTTACTAGTTATTATTTTTTATTCCTTCTTTAACCAGATCCAGCCACGCCACAAAACTGGACCCGGATCGAATTTAAAAAAAAAAATTAATTGAAATCACATTATGAGTCAGAACCGTGGGAAAAAGTGGAAGAAGTGTCGAACGGGTATTTCTATTTTAAACTATTTTTTTGGCTAATAAAGGTTGAAAAATAAACAAAGAACGAGCTAAATGTGGTGACTAAAGGAGATTATTCATGAATTCAGTGTAATATCGATTAAAATTTCAAATAGTTTCTTCTTTTTTGACATTTTGATTTATTAATGTCTCTATTTCTGTTATTTAAAATTAAAAACGGTGTTTGTTTAGTCCAGTCAACGATTACGATGATCAAAATACAAACGTAATTCGATTAACTGTCAAGCGGAAGGTAGAGAGAGAAGCAGAGCGAGAGAAAGAGGAAAGGTGAAGAGGGGAGTTAATGAAAGAAAGAAGAGGAAGAAATGGAATTGGTGTGAGAAAGGCAGAGAGAGAGAAAGAAAGAAGAAGTGACAGAGAAAACGGCGGTGAATAGTTTCCCATCGAGAGAGAGAGAGCGGCCGGACTCTAGAGAAAAAGCTCGTTTATCTCTTTAAATCTGAACCGCGCTGATGATACGGCTCCGTCGCGTCCGCCACACTTTATCTGGGTCACGTTAAACCCAAACGGCCGTGCAACTCATGCCTTTTTCTTTCTTTTTTATTTTTTATTTTTTTTCCTGATCGAAATCGTCTGCTGTTATGAGCCCAGTTCAACATTTGGAGGAAGAATTATGGCCGTTTTCCCCCGTTGTCAAATCGCAAATGTGTAGTCCGTTTATGTTTTTACCTCCTACTGAACGATCACGAGATTCGATTCGATTCAAATAGAAATGGCTTTCAATATAAATATAAGGAAACAAAACAATACAGACGTTTAAGACTTTTAATCTGTGCCGTTTAACTCCGAACCACGAGAGAGGGGGGTGTGGCCGGTGGCGTCGGCGCTGACCAGAGGAAAGCCGAGCGGAGACTCTGCAACCACCCCGCTGCGATGACGTCCCGGGTTTAGTTTTTGTCTTTTCGCCAGAACTCGGTGGAGATAGAAGGACTCGCTTGACAAAATGACCAAGGCTTGACCACCTTGACTGTTGCTCAACTTCATACCAACCATTAAAACTAATATACATGCATAGCCAAACTGAGGTACGGCCCCCCCGAACACCGTACCTTTCTCTGCTGAACTTGAGCGAGTGGAGGACGGCGGGGATCTTCTGCCTCAGGTTCCACAGGTGGAGACTGTCATCGGCTAAGGCACTCACCAGCGCCCCCTGTTGGACCGGAGACGGGACATTTCAGGAGCGCGTTCCGTGTCGTTTGGGTCGGAGCCGTGAGCAAAAGGAGGTCGAAATCTGACGGCGCTTTGGTGATGGGCCGGTCTAAATCTCTACAAACTACACGCAAAATAACTCAGAATAACAGATTAGTGCAAATAACTAGTAAAGTGTAGCGTTGTAGTCCTTTAAATCGATTAAGGACGTGCAAAGAAACACTAAACGTCGACTTGGACGCGATTAATCGACTAAACGAAGACAAATTAAGCCGTTTTAATTCAATTTATGGTCAAAATAAATAAATACATCTACATATGAAGTGTCGTTTTTGTCACATTTAAGTTATTTTCTCATTCAGACGGTTCAATTTCAAAAAGCCGGTCACAAACTTGAGAAATAGTTACGTGTTAAGGCGCGATTTCACACACTTTTAGTAATAATCGTGAACAAACGTTAAATCGTGATGTTTTTCCGCGCAATAAATCGTGCAATTTGACATCGTGACATCCATATTTAGCAGTTTCTCCTTATGATATTTATGACTGAATAAGGAAGTCAACAAAACCGAATCTCAACTGCTGTCAAACAAAACGTCAGAACTGTACGCTCATACGTTCCTCTCGCCTGCGACAAGCTAAAGCTGAAGTTACCGCGACGTTCGAAGAGTCGTACCTCGTTGATGAGGAACTGCAGCTGGATGACGGCGGCTCCGCCCTCGTGCTGACAGTAGCACTCGACTCCAGCTCGGCCGAAGCTGCGGAGAGACGGTCAAGGAGAAAGCACGACGCGACAGCACGGCATGTTAACACAGATATCATCATTACGCAGAGTAAAACAAAGTACAGATAAATGAGTTTTACGCCAATCGAGCAGGTATTTGTGGAGAAAACGTTGAGAAATCGGAAGAAAAAAAAACACAGGAAGTGACATCATTCCAGGGACAATCATTCCAGTCAAAGTTAATGCAGAATTTACACAAAGAAACAACTTTTTTGACATTAATTCAACAAAATAAAGTCGCTCTCATATATTTGTATTTGTCAAATAAAATAAATTCTCACATTCGTTTTGCCCCAGTGGTTGCTGGGTAATTTCCTTGCGTGATGTCATCAATTACAAACAGGAAGTGCAGTTACAAACCTAAAAAAATGTGCAATTCTGTGATGACATTTTTAGCATTTTTAGCAAAATTCAAAATGTATTTATCTTAACTGCGTTTTAGTTCAGCGAGTCGTCCGACCTGTAGGGGGCGCTTTAAGCATCTCTTCGATTTGACCATGAGATCACACACTTTTGCATACAGTGTGTCCTTTAAATTCTGAACCAGGGCTGAAACCAGGGCTGAAACCAGGATTAAACCAGGGCTGAACCAGGTCTGAACCAGTATTAAACCAGGGCTGAAACCAGGATTAAACCAGGGCTGAACCAGGATTAAACCAGGGTTGAACCAGGATTAAACCGGGGCTAAACCAGGATTAAACCAGGATTAAACCAGGCCTGAACCAGGATTAAACCAGGCCTGAACCCAGGATTAAACCAGGCCTGAACCCAGGATTAAACCAGGCCTGAACCCAGGTCTGAACCCAGGTCTGAACCCAGGTCTGAACCCACGCCAGGTTTGAACCCAGGGTCTGAACCCAGGATCTGAACACCAGGTCTGAACCCAGGATTAAACCAGGTCTGAAACCCAGGATTAAACCAGGTCTGAACCCAGGATTAAACCAGGTCTGAACCCAGGATTTAACCAGAGCTGAAACCAGGATTTAACCAGGGTTAAACCAGGGATTAAACCAGGATTAAACCAGGATTAAACCTAGGATTAAACATGATTGAACCAGGATTAAACCATGATTGAACCAGGATTAAACCATGATTGAACCAGGATTAAACCAGGTCTGAAAAAGGATTAAACCAGGTCTGAACCAGGATTAAACCAGGATTAAACCAGGGTTAAACCAGGATTAAACCAGGGTTAAACCAGGATTAAACCAGGGTTAAACCAGGATTAAACCAGGATTAAACCAGGTCTGAACCAGGATTAAACCAGGTCTGAACCAGGATTAAACCAGGATTAACCAGGGTTAAACCAGGGTTAAACCAGGGTTGAACCAGGTTTGAACCAGGTTTGAACCAGGTTTGAACCAGGGTTGAACCAGGGTTGAACCAGGTTGAACCAGGTTGAACCAGGGTTGAACCAGGGTTGAACCAGGGTTGAACCAGGATTAAACCAGGGTTGAACCAGGGTTGAACCAGGGTTGAACCAGGGTTAAACCAGGGTTGAACCAGGGCTGAACCCAGGATTAAACCAGGGTTAAACCAGGGTTAAACCAGGGTTAAACCGGGATTAAACCAGGATTAAACCAGGATTAAACCAGGCTTTAAGGATTCATCGGGCTGAAGAAATGCAAACGCAGGTGTCATCCGAGTCCGTTCCGAACTGACGGAGCATAAAACTCACCAGGATCAACTCTGGTCAACAATCCGCCAGGGCTAAACAAACTAAGGCGGCGCCAGACTAAATAAAGCCGGCGTTTGCGGTGGTATGGAGGACATATTTCACCCCAGAAGCCCCTAGCGCAGACGGGGGAGGAGGGCCGAGGCAGACTGAAGCTGGCACCGCCGCTCCTCGGCCCGGCTCTAAACTCGGAGTCGCCCCTGACCTTTCCCGGGCCGTTCGGAGGCAGCGGAACATTCGTCACGGTCATTAAAAGGGAATAAAACTGGAGCAGGTTTATGGCAGAGGGGTCAGGCCGTGGCGAGGAATTACAATATATATCAGGCGTATTTTTCCAATCAAGTAATACGACTGGGTGAGAGTCGTAATCAATATTGCAATATCGAGATGATTAGTTTAAATCGATAATTGCGATTATTTAGGTAAAAAAATAATCATAAAGACCAAAAAAATGTATAAATTGTGACATTTTTAGAAGACAACTTAATTATAAAAAATATCATCTTACAGAAAAGTGACAATTTTTGAAATAAATAAGGCCTTTTTTTGTTCAATAAAAAGAAATACGTTGACTTTAGAAGCAAAATGAAGAGCCTTTCCACACAAAAATAAACCTAAATGTAGAATTGCTCATTCAGAAAGTTTGATTTCATGAAGCAGGTCACAGACTGAGCTTTAATGTGTTCAGAAAACAGGAAGGAAAGAAAATGTCGGATCTTTTAGGTTTTAGATTGTTTTGGTCATGATGTCAATAATCGCGAATAATCGTAAAAATCGTGGGGAATGATTTCGATCATTGCGAACCTTTTCACACAAACATTTCAGTTATTTCCAAACAAATATGCTCGTACTTTTATGCATTTGCCAAACTCTGTCGTGATAAAAAACACAATGAGAAAAATCGTGACTAAAATCTTGTTTTTTTTCACTGTTTTTGTTTTAAAAAAAAAAAAAAAAAGGACATTTCGATCAGATGTTGTAATTGTGGCACATTTAGATTGTGACAAAATCGATTATTGTGTTAGCCAATACTGCGATATCGATACTTTTGCAATATATCGTGCCACCTCAGAAAATATTATGCCTTCCAAGTGCCACCAGATCCAAACCAGGTCCATAACCGGACTATACTAGGTCTAAACTAGTGGCAAACCAGGTCTAAAATAGGACTACACGACAGGGCTGCAACGACTCACAATAATAAAAAAAAATAATCAGTTGTAGTTTGATCATTGTAATCATTCTGGACTCTAAAACACACATGAAAAGACCTTTTTTATGACAAAAACACTGGCATTGTTACATCAAAATGTCAAAAAAAACAGTCAACAATTTCATTTCTTCATAAATAATACACTTTATTTGTAACTATTGTCTATATAAAAGGCTTTAGTCACAATTAATTCATTATTTATTTGGTTAAAAAGTAAAAGTCGACTACTAAAACAATGGTTAGTTTGAGTCCTACTTTACTGCACAACTGCAATACTAATTCTAAACGAGCATTAAACTAAACAAAATTTGGATTAAACGTGCTCTAGATATTTGAACTAAAGAGAAATGTAGATGTAGCTTCATAGTCTCGTAATAAGTACAAGTATTTCGAGTCTGAACTACGCGGACGGCTTTTATATGGATTACGACTGTACTTAATGTTTTCAAGTAATAAAGTAAAACCTGTTTGGGCCCCCTGGTGCAGATGTGTTGGAAAAGCAGCTCTTAAGTGTCAGAATCAGACCGCTGTGTGCCGTCTGCATCTAATCAGGACGCTCGGGACGCAGTAGGAAAGTGAGGAACACGTTCGGACCACCGCAAACAGTTTGAAATGAACCGGGTGGCATGGTTTTCAAGCAGTAAACATCAGGTACTTCACACGACTCTCTCCGGCGTCAGACCAAGTGCGCTCCGATGAGCCTTCGAGTCGTCTCAACGCAATAAAACGGGAGATTTGCCGCGTGCGCCTTTGCAAAAATCAACAACGCAGGGTTTGACGCGCGGACGGAACGCTTCGCCGAGAGGAACTTTACTACTGCGAAATGTTGATTTAAGGTCGCCCTTCCTTCGCCTCCTTCGGTCCACACAACCCGAGCCAACATGTCCGCGGCGTCCTGCAGACGGAGGCTCGCGCCACTCTCCGGGAGATCGGCCGACTTGTACGTTTTTAAAAAAGGAATAACCCAACGGAAAACCTTGATATGTTCAATCTCGGTGCGCAAATTTACCCGATATTTTGACGTAGAAGCGTCTGTTCGGGTGGAAACGGGACCGCGGCGCTTTCTCTGCATCCAATTATAGAGCGCTGTTGTCGTGCTAATGTGCGTTAGCGTTACCGCCACGGCAAAACCCGAAATGGGCTCAGAGACCAAAAAGTCTTTCGCCTTTGATCGTGCGGCTAAAAAAAAAAAAAAGGTCGTAAAGGCTTAGAATTCAGATCACGGTTAAAGCGGCACTGTGGAACATTCCCGGCGGACGATACGCCGCAAACGCAGTTCCAAGCGCAGTAAGAACGCATTTTGTTATCGAATAATTGAAATATCGAGACGTTTACCAGTTCAGGGAAAGCAACAACATCTCACTCATTAACATTAATTTAACCTAACGCTAACCCTAATCCCTAATCCCTAATCCCTAATCCTTACCCTAGTAAATGATTATTAAACGATTAGTTTGTTGGTCAATGATTAACACGTATTTATGTGTCTTATTCTAAAGCGATACCAAAACATGTTCTTGTACCTTTGTTTTAGAAATGAAAATAATGTTTGTTCTGAAAAACCGTTACTTTCAGTCAGGCGTTCCCTCGTCCGGATTTGGCGTTATCACTCCATCTACTGGCAGCAGAAGGGAAATGAACAAAAGCTAGCGCGCTCCGACATGCTAATGTAAGCGCGCCGTTGTAATGAGCGTGGTTTGAAACTGGCAAAAGCTCTCAAAAGGTTCCAGTATCTCTAAGATCGGACACTAGTTTACACAAAAACATTACCGTTTACATGTAAAAACACAGATTAAACACATAATTAAGCCCCAGATCTTCAGCTAATTCCCTCCATGTCTTCGTCTTTGTGCTGCTGTTCCATAAAAACCCTTCAAAATAAGATAATTAGAAACTATGGGCACATTTTAAAGTGACGTACCGAAACCTATTCAACCGCATCTGCTCAAAGACTTTACTTTTCTCCACTGAGCAAACAGAAAATACCAACACGACCCACAAGACTAGACTTTATGGCCAAATAAAACTTGGCTGGTCCAACACGGTCCAAAAACGAGTAACAAAGAGTCGCTTCTGATTTGATGCCACGTTGGCGGGCAGCCTCATTAGGACAGCTCTGGACCGCAGCTCTGACTGTGACGGGCATGCGACGGGGGGAAACGAGGAGGAGGAACGAACAGTTGGACATTCGAGAACTAAAGAAAGACTTTTTCTAAAAACAAGTAACGGGCTGTGGCTTAGTTGTCTTTCACGATTGCACGTTATGATTTGAGAATAGGGAAAAAAAACACAAAATGGTAGTGTCCAACATCTAAAAATTGTACTGTATCAATGGGCGTTTCAGGCAACTGGAACTAGGGTTTTTCCCACCTCCGACTGGAAAAAAAGCCCTGGCTCCATGACCTGCTACCTGTGACCTGTTACCGCTGACCAATGACCTGTTACGCTGACCCAATGACCTGCTACCGGCTGACCCAATGACCTGCTACCGCTGACCCAATGACCTGTTACGTGACCCAATGACCTGTTACGCTGACCATGACCTGTACGCCTGACCCACCGTTACCGCTGACCCAATGACCTGTTACCCGCTGACCCTACGACCGCTACCGCTGACCCAACTGACCGTTTACCGCTGACCAACGGACCTGCTACGCTGACCCAACGACCCTACCGCTGACCCAACGACCCTGCTACCGCTGACCCACTGACCCGGTTACCGCTGACCCAAACCCGTTACCGCTACCCAATTGACCCAACGACCCGTTACCGCTGACCCAACGACCCGTTACCGCTGACCCAATGACCTGTTACCGCTGACCCGATGACCTGTTACCGCTGACCTGTTAACAGGTCATTGGGTCAGCGATACGTTACCGCTGACCCAATGACCTGTTACAACATATCTATTAGGACAGACCTGTTACAAATGACCCAACGACCCGTCACGACCGACCCCGTCACGACCGACCCCGTCACGACCGACCCCGTCACGACCGACCCCGTCACGACCGACCCCGTCACGACCGTGGATTGGATCATAACCACAAATAGAAGTTTTGAGTGCTTCACTGTCGCATAAACAATGTGAATGTTAGTTACAAGTCAAATCCGATCATATTCTGATCTTTAACATGTCGATTCATTTGTTTACGTTTTGTTAGCCTCCAGTTTAGCATTAGCCAAACCGTTTACTTACACGTTAGTTCAGTTGGAACGCTCTGAAGTCGGAACTCGTAACGATCGCGTGGGAAATAACCGCCCTGGAACGCAGCATGAGCTCATACCAGTCGGTAAAAGTTTGCTGCTGAAGATTTACCATCATTGAATTGTAATTTGAACGGTTTAAAATGGTAAATCGTCACATTTATACAGCGCTTTTCTACCTTCAAGTCATTCAAAGTGCTTTACATGAAGGACCTACTCACCCGCTGACACACACACTCACACAACAGTATACGCACACACTGCGGGGTTAAGTGCCTTTCACAGTATTGATCTGCAGGCGCTCGGATTGGATAAAGTATAGAAAATCAGATACTAATCAATACTCGAATTAGTACCTAAACTAGATACTCATTTGAGCGAGAATTGACACTTTGTAAAATCACAGAAACAGGACAAAATGTTCTGAAGCTTGAACTTTATCAGAACTTGTTTAAAGCCACATCAATAAAGTTGAAAATGACATTCTTTTGTCATTAAAAGAGCATTTTTTATTATTGTTGTTGTTTCAATGACGTGACAGTTTAGAGTCGTTCACAAACAGGATCCGAAACAGGTTTAATTCTAGTCAAAGCATTCAAACCGTTCTAACGCGCAACGATAAGAAAAGAAAAAGCTCTCAACTCGTGACTTTTGTTTACTTTTTTTGGAGAAGTGAAACGTCTTGTGTTCACTTCTTCCCAGGTCATGACACACACTGCACAATTGCACTCGAACGCACAAAAGAAGAAACCGATAAAATGTTTGAAAACACCAAGCTAAAATGGCAATGAGTCAAAAATAATGTTCGGACGACTAAATATCCTTCACCATCTGGACTTTCCCGATGTCTAAAAGCTGCTAACCGCGCAGCTTACGCGCCCGCTAACATGTTCCAGCATTTAGGAGTCCAGTCTTCTCTCAAATGTTGAAAGGGAAATCTGTTTTGCCCAGGCACGGGTCAAAATGAAGCCGCTGTGTGCTGCGTGCGTCTCGTGGCACAGCGTCATAGAAGCAGGAAGTGTGCGGCGTTAGCATTCAAACGTTTGCTAGCTTAGTCCGCTGAACATTGTGAAAACCGATCATAAACTCATTGCAGCAACAACAATAATAATAATAATAATAATAATAATAGATAATGATAATGATAATATATAATGATAATAATAATGATAATGATATAAAAATAATAATAGATTAAAAAAATAATAATAAAAAAAATAAAAGTATAAATTATTAAAAATAATAGATAAAATAAAAATTAAAATAATAATAAATGATTAAAAGAAAGAAAAAAATAGTAATAAATGATTAAAAATAATAATAATAAATGATTAAAAAAATTATAATAATAATAATAATAATAATAACAACGAGGACTATTCTAATTAACTAGTTCTAATTGTTATGTTTTTGACGGATTACAGCACCTTTTAATGCTCCTTTTACCAACACTAAACCTTCTCAAACCAGTGTCACATTTTCGCACATTCACGTCACGTAGAAACACTAAGTAACGTGTGACCCGCGTGCGACGGACGCCACTTCCTCCTCGATCAGCGAACCGCAACGCGAGGTTCGCCGCAACGTTTCGCAATCGCGCCCGATAGTCATCTGCAGAGGAAACGAGAGCCGAGTGTCGAGCAAAAGCACCCGAGGCTTTACAAACCAGGAACGGATGAACATGAGGCGGAAATGACTCGGCGGAAATGACTCGGCAGACTTTCTGTGTGCAAAAGGCAACACGGCAAATACTGAAACACGATACAAATATAAGTAGTAGTAGTGGTGGTATTGTGTTCGAAATAAGAAAGAAAGAAGCAGTAGTTTTTCACTATTCACAGGGAAATATTAGCCATTTCAGAGCCATGTATTTGGGCCTCAAAAACTCCTGCCATGGACTCTGAATGGATACCTTTGGATCTTGCTTTTGGCAGCAGGGAAAGGGAAGGCACTTCTTCTCGCACAGGTTCGCGGCCCTTCTTCTCGCACAGGTTCGCGGCCCCTTCTTCTCGCACAGGTTCGCGGC
Source organism: Chaenogobius annularis (assembly GCA_015082035.1). NCBI lineage: Eukaryota > Metazoa > Chordata > Actinopteri > Gobiiformes > Gobiidae > Chaenogobius > Chaenogobius annularis. The sequence continues at coordinate 561,759 of BJKM01000293.1, forward strand.
TCTTCTTCTCGCACAGGTTCGCGGCTCTTCTTCTCGCACAGCTTCGCGGCTCTTCTTCTCGCACAGCTTCGCGGCTCTTCTTCTCGCACAGGTTCGCGGCCCTTCTTCTCGCACAGCTTCGCGGCCTTCGTCTCGCACAGCTTGCGGCCCTTTTCTCGCACAGGTTCGCGGCTCCTCTTCTCTCGCACAGCTTCGCGGCTCCTCTTCTCGCACAGCTTCGCGGCTTCCTCTTCTCGCACAGCTTCGCGGCCCTTCTTCTCGCACAGCTTCGCGGCTCCTCTTCTCGCACAGGTTCGCGGCTCTCTTCTCGCACAGGTTCGCGGCCCTTCTTCTCGCACAGGTTCGCGGCCCTTCTCGCACAGGTTCGCGCCTTCTTTCTCGCACAGGTTCGGGCTCTTCTTCTCGCACAGGTTCGCGGCTCTTCTTCTCGCACAGGTTCGCGGCTCTTCTTCTCGCACAGGTTCGCGGCTCTCTTCTCGCACAGGTTCGCGGCTCTTTCTTCTTCTCGCACAGGTTCGCGGCTCTTCTTCTCGCACAGGTTCGCGGCTCCTTTTCTCGCACAGGTTCGCGGCTCCTTTCTCGCACAGGTTCGCGGCTCTTCTTCTCGGTTCGCGGCTCTCTTCTCTCGCACAGGTTCGCGGCTTCTTCTTCTCGCACAGGTTCGCGGCTCTTCTTCTCGCACAGGTTCGCGGCTCTTCTTCTCGACAGGTTCGCGGCTCTTCTTCTCGCACAGGTTCGCGGCTCTTCTTCTCGCACAGGTTCGCGGCTCTTCTTCTCGCACAGGTTCTCTTCTCGCACAGGTTTCTTTCTTCTCGCACAGGTCGCGGCTCTTCTTCGCCTTTTCTCGCACAGGTTCGCGGCTCTTCTTCTCGCACAGGTTCGCGGCTCTTCTTCTCGCACAGGTTCGCGGCTCTTCTTTCTCGCACAGGTTCGCGGCTCTCTTCTCGCACAGGTTCGGGCTCTTCTTCTCGCACAGGTTCGCGCTCTTCTTCTCGCACAGGTTCGCCGGCTCTTCTTCTCGCACAGGTCGGCTCTTCTTTCGCACAGGTTCGCGGCTCTTCTTCTCACACAGGTTCGCGGCTCTTCTTCTCACACAGGTTCGCGGCTCTTCTTCTCGCACAGGTTCGCGGCTCTTCTCGCACAGTCGCGGCTCTTCTTCTCGCACAGGTTCGCGGCTCTTCGTCTCACAGGTTTACTCAGTCCAGTGCACATTTGGAGTATTTAAATGGTCTGGCTGTGTCCGGCGCAGGTTAACGACCTGATTAAAACCCTGTAGCAGCTTCTCTCTCGCCGACACATTTACGGCGGTGAACAGCTTATTCGACGCCTCTCCAGGGTTTGTGAACTCTGGGCCAGCGAGCCGATCGATAACGGGCCGCGTGATAAATGGACCAATTGGCTCAATGAGGGAGTGCGACTGTTACTGCTCAACCCGTTTGGGCCAGAGCTTTTCCTGAATTAACTTCACTGAGAAGAACGTATCTACTTTTAGAGCTGAGATTTGAATATTTTATGTTAATTTAAAAAGGTCAACATCGGGGGTTTTGAGCAGTCATTTATTTGACTAATGCAGAGCTGTAACAATTATTCATGACTAGTCGACTGTGAAATCTGGACGATACAGACTGTAAAATACACTTATTATTAGACCTATTACAACAAAAACAGTGGCAATTAAATAAAAATGACAAATATAATAAACAATTTGTAACGATCATCAATAATACACTTTATTTGTGAATATTCTCAATCTAGACACCTTAATTCAACATTTATTTGGTTAAAAATGTACCAATTAATTACCTGAAACAATAAAAATAATCGTTTGACAGTCGACTACTGAAATAATTGTTCATTGCCGCCCGTTTCAACTATTCAATGTCAATTTAATGTAAAACACATTAAGAACAATCATTTAAAATGATTTCCATCCATAAAGCAGAATTAGAATAAAAATTATTATAAAACATTGAATCTGGTAAATGTATAGAAAAGTTTAATATCTCCAATATAAATATATTTCTAAAAACACTATTGAGTCATTTAGACACTTTCCCCCCCTCTCTCTCCCCTCTCCCTCCTCCCTCTCTCGCTCTTCCTCCCTCCCTCGCTCTTCCTCCCTCCCTCGCTCTTCCTCCCTCCCTCGCTCTTCCTTCCTCTCTCCCTCTCTCTTCTTCCTTCCTCTCTTCCCCTCTTCTTCCTTCCTCTCTCCCCCTCCTCCTCCACCTCCTCCCTCCCTCCCTCCCCTCGCTCTTCCTTCCTCCCTCGCTCTTCCTCCCTCCCTCCCTCCCTCGCTCTTCCTCCCTCCCTCCCTCCCTCCCTCCCTCGCTCTTCCTCCCTCCCTCGCTCTTCCTCCCTCGCTCCTCGCTCTTCCTCCCTCCCTCGCTCTTCCACCCTCCCTCCCTCGCTCTTCCTCCCTCTCTCCCTCTTCCTCCCTCTCTCCCTCTCCCCCTCCTCTCTCCCTTCTCTTCCTCCCTCCAATCCTCCTCCTCCTCCTCCTCCTCCTCCTCCACCTCCTCCTCCTCCTCCCTCCCCTCTCTCCCTCCCTGTGATAACTCGGGCATGAACAACCCGCTCCCCGCTGCACCTGAGCCGCTCCGTCCTCTGGGGGGCAAAAGCTCAAACCCTGGTCTGGTTTGTCGCTGCTGGTTTGGACTCGACAAAATCAGATCCGGTGAAAACAAAAACACGAGTGACACCGGACCCAGCCGGCGGCACCACCAGACCGCTCTCAAACCTGCGCTCCAAAAATAAGTACATAAATGACGGGACGCGTTCAACTGCACAGACCGGACCGGTCACGGGGAGTTAACGGTAAAAAACAAGCCTTACCGGCGCCTTGGTGCCCGGTGCTACTCACGGACACTTCCCGGTTAAAGGATACAGTCGCAGCGCTCCGGTTTGGGTTCCCACGGCGAGGATCTTCTGCACCGGGTCAAAGGCCATCGAGGCCGGCTGGTTCGGGAACCCGTGACGCACCGTCTGCAGCAGAGGGGCGGAGTTAGGGCCGTTTGGAGGGCTGAATTTGACCGTTTTCTGTTTTTAAAACCGGAGATTCAATGTGGTTTTTTTCTTTTTAAGTTCAGGAAATTAATATTGACAGCATTTTTATTAAACATCCATTTGTTTATAAAATTGAAAAAAAAAAATAATAATAATAATAATAATAATTTTAAAATATGCAGTGATTTTGTTTGTTTTTTATGTTTATTCAAATTAAAAGATGTGTTTTTATTTTATTTTTCACTCTCTGGTCGTTGTGTGTCTTGTTCCATTTGTTTCTCCTTTGGTCCATTTGTTTATCAAATTTTCAAAAAAGAAATTAGAAATTTAGAATATATATATATTGAATTTGTATTTAGCCTTTTCTTTTTGTCCCATGTTAATTATGACATGTTCAGATTTATAATCATTTAAGAACATCTGATTAGGGATGGTTCAATGATCTTTTTTATCCGATATTTGTCCTGCCGATAACCGATCTTTGCCGATACTAGCACAAAGTTTTGGTTACAGTGAAGTTCACAAATTCACTTTTGTACAAAAAAACCAAATGCATTCATCTGGGACACAAAGCCATGAGCCGCTGCTCTTCTGGTTCAAAAAGGCAAACGTGACGCTCGGGCGGAAAACACGTGCGGGCCAAATATCGGCCACTTTTCGATTATCGGGCCGATACCGATACGTCGACGCGTTAACTCTGTGGCGACATTCTCCATGTCTGTCCTGCTTTTCACGTCCTGAAAGTCAAATTCAAGCATCTACAACCCGTTTCATGCACGCTGAAGAAAAGAGACGAACGACGGCGAAACGTGAAGGAAGAGGAAGAAGAGCGGGATGAAGAAAGAGAAGACAGAAAAGAACCATAATTTCTGTTCTGTTCCATTCTAGACTTTTTTAACTACACTTTTGACCCAATAAAAAAGGTGAAAACCGCGGCGACTGAAGAAGTTCAGACGGAGAACTTTTACGAATAAACGGTATTTTGGACGAGAATTAGAAACGCTTTTGATTCGCTAACGTCGCCGTCTTTGTCCTAAAAACGTCTTTGTCCTAAAAACGTCTTTGTCCTAAAAACGTCTTTTGGCGCGCGTTTTTGGAGTCTGCGCTGCAACGATGACGAGAATGACGGAACGGGTGAGAACGGGTGAGAACGGGTGAGAACGGGTGAGAACGGGTGAGAACGGGTGAGAAAGAAGGAAAGAACTGCGAGGAGAGAGTTTAGAAAGAGACAGGATTACGTAAGAGTTGCTACGGCCGTTTGACCTTTGAGGACTTGACCTTTGAGGACCTGACCTTCGGCTGATCCTGGAGCAGATTTACTGCACTTTCGCCCCACACGTTTCTCCGTGAACAGGGACAGGAAAGGGGAGGAATGGAACGCCAACACGCTCGTATCACTTCAAAAGCACTTTTCCATGGCGTTTCTTCCCTTGGTTTGGGCGCTGCTCCAGCGCGTGTCGACATGAACTGAGCGCACTGAACGGCACCACTTCAGACTTAATGAAACACTATTCTATATTCTCAAAGGAACGTCAAGAAAAAAGGGAAAAGAGAGTGTTTAAGGCAGCGTTTGAATTGGAGAAAGTCTCGTCTTGGTTGGACGAAAAAGCTCGAATGACATAATTACAGTGCTGAATGTGAAACGCCTCAAACTGCTGCGACACCAAGGGGAATGAATAAAGTTCTGACGAAAACCTGATCTGACGAAGGCTCGGCTTTTCCTCGCGTGAGACTCTGTCAGAGCTCGGAACAAACCCGAAAAGAAAAGAATTAATCGATAATCGAATCGCAAACTGCTGCAAATATTGAGAAAACGCAAAGAAATGATCCCGTTTCAAAAGACGTTCTGAAAGTCGTGCGATTGGTTTAAATGAAGCTCCGCCCCAGTCTATTAGCATAAACACCAATAACACGCGCTCCAACGCTCCGACGGCACACGCGCTCCGACGGCACGGCGCTCCGACGGCACGCGCGCTCCGGCGGCACGCGCGCGCTCCGGCGGCACGCGCGCTCGGCGGCACGGCCGCTCGCGCGGCACCGCGCTCCGCGGCACGCGCGCGCCGCGGCACGCGCGCTCCGCGGCACGCGCGCTCGGCGCACGCGCGCTCCGCGGCCGCCGCTCCGACGGCCAACGCGCGCTCCGCGCACGCGCCTCCGACGCACGCGCTCCGACGGCACACGCGCTCCGACGGCACACGCCCTCCGCGGCACGCGCTCCGACGGCACACGCGCTCCGACGCACGCGCTCCGGCGCACACGCGCTCACGCGCTCCGGCACACGGCTCCGGCGGCACACGCGCTCCGGCGGCACACGCGCTCCGGCGGCACACGCGCTCCGGCGGCACACGCGCTCCGCGGCACACGCGCTCCGGCGGGCGCGTACCGGACTGCACGCGTACCGGACTGCACGCGTACCGGACTGCACGCGTACCGGACTGCACGCGTACCGGACTGCACGCGCTCCGGCGGCACACGCCCTCCGACGGCACACGCCCTCCGACGGCACGCGCGCTCCGACGGCACGCGCGCTCCGCGCCGCTCCGACGGCAACGCGCGCTCCGAGCGCACGCGCGCTCCGACTGCACGCGCTCCGGACTGCACACGCTCCGACTGCACGCGCTCCGACTGCACGCGCTCCGACTGCACGCGCTCCGACGGCACGAGCTCCGACGGCACGCACGCTCCAACGGCACACGCTCGGGGCAAAGATTCAGAACAAACACAGAAAAAGGTTTAAATACTTTTACCTCGAGACACAGAATCTGACAAAGAAACACTTTGTTTTAGATTTAACGAAGTTTGAAGCTCCAGGGAAACAGAATGGAAGGAAGTCCTGCGTTAGTCCTACTTCAGCCCTGCGTTAGACCTGCGTTAGTCCTGCGTTAGACCTGCTTTAGACCTGCTTTAGACCTGCTTTAGACCTGCTTTAGACCTGCTTTAGACCTGCTTTAGACCTGCTTTAGACCTGCTTAGTCCTGCTTTAGTCCTGCTTTAGTCCTGCTTTAGTCCTGCTTTAGTCCTGCTTTAGTCCTGCTTTAGACCTGCGTTAGACCTGCGTTAGACCTGCTTAGTAGTCCTGCTTTAGACCTGCTGCTTTAGACCTGCTTTAGTCCTGCTTTAGTCCTGCGTTAACCTGCGTTAGACCTGCGTTAGCCCTGGTTTAGTCCTGCTTTAGACCTGCTTTAGACCTGCTTTAGTCCTGCGTTAGACCTGCTTTAGACCTGCTTTAGACCCTGCTTTAGTCCTGCGTTAACCTGCTTTAGTCCTGCTTTAGTCCTGCGTTAGACCTGCGTTAGACCTGCGTTAGCCCTGGTTTAGTCCTGCTTTAGACCTGCTTTAGACCTGCTTTAGTCCTGCGTTAGACCTGCGTTAGACCTGCGTTAGCCCTGGTTTAGTCAAGTTTACTCTAATTTTAATAACAGGACTAAAGCAGGACTAAAGCATTAAAAGAAGCAGGTAAAGCAGGACTAAATTGGGATCTATTGGGAACTAAAGTCAAAACCACTAAACCAGAAACGCATGGATCAAATAAACAAAGCCCTTCTCTAAACCAGGATTTGGTCAGGTCTATAATAGGACTAAACCAGGATCTGAACAAACCCAAACCAGGTCTAAACCAGGTCTAAACCTCTTCCTGGACCTCAGTATCTCCAGAGCAGTTTTAATCTTGTTAAAAGGATCAGAGCAGCGGCTGACGGTCACGCCGCTGTCACATGACCGAGCTGAGACTCTATAAACCGGGTCTAAACCAGGTCTGAACCGGGTCTGAACCAGGTCTGAACCGGGTCTGAACCGGGTCTAAACCAGGTCTAAACCGGGGCTGAACCGGGTCTGAACCGGGGCTGAATTGGGTCTGAACCGGGTCTGAACCGGCTAAACCGGGTCTAAACCGGGTCTAAACCGGGTCTAAACCGGGTCTAAACCGGGGCTGAACCGGGGCTGAACCGGGCTGAATTGGGTGTGAACCGGGGTTGAACCGGGTCTAAACCGGAGCTAAACCGGGTCTGAACCGGGCTAAACTGGGTCTGAACCAGGGATAAACCGGGTCTGAACCAGGGATAAACCGGGTCTGAACCGGGTCTGAACCGGGGCTAAACTGGGTCTGAACCGGGGCTAAACTGGGTCTGAACCAGGGATAAACCGGGTCTGAACCGGGGTTGAAACGGGTCTGAACTGGGTCTGAACTGGGTCTGAACCAAGCTAAACAAGGTTTGGACCAGAGCAAAACCAGCTAGAAAGTGAAACTGGTTTAGATCTGCACAAAACCAGGACTAAAACATTCAATATTTAAAGAGGGAATTATTATAAAAATCCCAGTCAAGAACTCCTCGACCCAAAACCAGGTCTACTCCAGGACCAGGATCTGAACCAGACTAAATCAGGTCTACTTTATCTATTAGCCTTTATTTAAGCAGGTGAGAACCCACTGAGCTCGACCTGGAGCGGGTCTGGAGCGGGTCTGGAGCGGGTCTGGAGCGGTCTGGAGCTGGAGCGGGTCCGGAGCGGGTCTGGAGCGGGTCTGGAGCGGGTCTGGAGCGGGTCCAGACCGGGTCCAGACCGGGTCCAGACCGGTCCAGACCGGGTCCAGACCGGGTCCAGACCGGGTCCGGACCACCGTACGCACCTTGCACAGCTGAAAATGCTCGGACTGAAGCGTCTCGTGGACCACGTCGTTGTCGCGGTGCGTCCCGGGCTGCGCGGCGGACGCGGCGGACGCGGAGGACGAGGACGCGGCTGTCAGTCCGTCCAGGACCTTCCGGATGTTAAACTTCTTCATTTTCCGTTCCTTCTCGACGCTTCAGACGCTGGAGACGCTTTCAGAACCGGGAGTAGCCGCAGCTAGCGTCTTAGCCCAAATTACGCACAGCCAAAATGTTCCTTTGCAGCGCTCGCATGTTCCGGAGCCTTTACCGAGCTCTCTCCCGGTGCAGCCGCGTCACGGACAGGGAACAGCCTCCTCCGGCCCCGGTTCAGCGGGGATTCTCCATGTATGTGCTCCGGTTTGCGCGTTATTCGGTCGGGATCAATGATCCGTGCGAGAGCCGTTCGCACCAGCAGCAGAGGCTACGGAAACCGTGTGTGCGCATGCGCAGTGGAGCAGGACACCCGGATGCACGAGCCGCGACGCAGCGGATTTGTTTCGTGCCTTTAATATTGTAATATGCAAATAATGTGCTTTCTTCAGTGTGTGGCTCCTGCAACAGTCACTCCATGTCCAAACTTGAACTGATCTGGAGACGATTGGAATGAAAATGGATAAATAATAATAATAATAATAATAATAATAATAATAATAATAATAATAATAACCCAGTCAATAAGAAATTAAAGGGGACATACTGTTGCCATAAACGAAAGCCTGGGCCGACGTAGAGCGTGAGTTTACAGGTTGTTCACGGTGAGCCGGAATATTGATCCATGAAACTGATTAGCCCCGCCTCTTCATAGTGATAAGCCCCTCCTCTTTCTCTCTCTCTTTCTCCTTTTTTTTTTTTTTTTAAATACGTAAAACACAGACTTTGAAGACATACAACTCCAGTAGGTGGCGGTAAATGCACCTTTCCACTAAAAGCAACACGACGACAACAACAACAACAACAATAACAACAACAACATAGTGACATTTCCCCTGTAGCAATAGATTGTCATTTATGTCTTTATTCTTGAAAAGTGTCACTCGGAATCTTCGTTGTTCAAACACTCTCGACTAAGTACCTGTGGGCGTGGCCACAGGACGGCCTCAAACACAGACCAATGAGGGAAGCACACAGAAGCGCGCTAAAGAATGTGCATGAACGTGCTGAGAAAGACCCTCAGTTCAACATGAGCAGAAAGTACAGATGTAGCTGAGTAAAACAAAAAAGTATCCACAGAAAAAGTACAGATACCTCCAGTTTTGACTTGAGTACAGTACTTTTACTCTTGTACTTTGTTACTTTCCGCCACCTTTAACTGAACTGCGGGGCCCGGTCTTCGTCGTCTGGTGTCGTCTTCGTTCTGCTTTCTCCTGAAGAAACTCGAGCTGTTCTTTTGTTCAAAGTCCGAACCTTTTGTGTGCGTTCGGGATCCAGGCCGCTCCTCCGGTTCTCCTGATCCCCCCGGAGCAGAAACCAGGTCCAAACCCCACGAGGACGTGCACCCGTGACGCCGCGCTCGTGTGTCACTGTGGGCTGGCCTACATTTCCCGCCGACGTGCCTTCTAATAATGACGAGACGACGCGCGGATGAGAAGAACGACGCGCACTTATGAAGGACTCGCAGATGTTAATGAAGTGTTTGTTTGTGCTGGGATCAGGGGCGTTGCTGCGGCGACCCGGAGTACGAGGCTCAGTGGAAACGTGCCGAGCTGGAGGAGGTCCCGCCGGAGTCAAGTCTGTGCGTGCGACATGGAAAAGACTCGTCACAACAGATTTAAGACAAACTGCACCGACCTTTGACCTGAGCTTTGGACCACCAGAGGCAGAAGAAAGAGCAGACATTTTATATGGTGACGTTTGCCCGACCAACCTCAAATTTGGCGAGGCTCGTCTTCAGGAGCGGACCACCAACAGTTATGCAATATCTCATTGTAGTGTTCTGGTTTGTGCCGCACATTTTGTGAAGAATTCCACAAAAATGGCCTTTTGACTGGAGACCACCAACAGGGGTGGGCCATCAAAAGTGATTCAACTTTTTCTTTAAAAAAATGACATACACAATAAAGCCCCTATTTGTAAAGAAGAGGGGAGAGAGCGCGGCAGTAGGTGTCATAAAAGGAGAAACAATCGGGGCGCGTGAGCCTGTTGTTATGGTTACTCTGTGCCGCTCTTTTGGCCCGGCCTGAAAACAGATCTCAATGGGACGTTCCTGGTTAAACAAAAGTATGAATATAAAAATGTAGACACGCCGGTGTAGTTACAGGTCAGGTCTATGGAAAGGCGAGCCTGCTCACAGAATGCATGTGATTCAGGATTCGGTTTTTTCGGCAACAGGAACTGGATAAATGCTGGAACATTTCAGGCAAAGCAAGAACATGGACTGGAGACAAACGCAAAGGCCTCGAGCAGCTCCACCTCGTGCACAGCCAATAACAAGCCACTTCTGCGACTCTTCTTCCATGATGAAGCTCTTCAATCCTTCGATGTGATGATGAAGCTCTTCAAATCCTTCGATGATGATGATGAAGCTCTTCTGATCCTTCGATGTGATGATGAAGCTGAATGCTCTTCAAATCCTCGAATGATGAAGCTCTCAAATTCGATGTGATGATGAAGCTCTTCTGATCTCTTCTGATGTGATGATGAAGCTCTTCTGTGTCTGATTTAAAGTCTAATCCTTCGAGTGAATCTTCTAGGTGATTTAATTTGAAGTCTAATCTTCGATGATGACATGCCGATATTGAAGCTCTGATGTGATGATGAAGCTGCTGAGTCTGTGCCATCGGTGTCACTTTTCTGTGATGCTCTTCAAGTGCAGCCATTGATCTGTGTGATGATGACATACGCCATGTGTCCACTATGAGGGCAGTGTCCGATGCCACGCGTCAGGCTGTGTGGCTTGTTTAGGTCATTGTTTTCCTTTTCAGACGTGTATTTTTAGGATCCGCTCGCTCTGAGGGTCATTCTTGGTCCGTTCGATGAAAGGTGCGCTCTGCTCTGGGGTTTCGTGTTGTGTCGGGAGGGTTTGTCTGACTTACATTCAGTTCATTTCAGGTGCTACGAAAAAAAACAACAAAAAACATGAAAAACATGAAGACAGGCGTTACTGTGAGTGACTTCTCCTTTCCACATCAGAAGTTACACAGTGCACCTTTAACTGTATTAGCCCATCAGACCAACACTTTCATATCCTATTATTAAATCAAATGTTGAATCAGGTGTTTCCTTCCCTGTGACACCGATGTTAGACCAGGACTTTCAGATATATTTGGCGTTTCTGTTCCTGTCATAAACATAATCACTAAAATACTAAACATCTTGGACAAAATGTTGCTCATGTTCTTTGGACTTTGTCCCTCTGGTTTTATACAATGTGTAAATATACTTGATCCACTAGAGGGCCCCGTCTTTCCACTTACTCAACTTGTTTGGTGAAAAGGGTGAGGGTTCAGCACCATGGAGAGCAACCACAGGAAGTCTGCTCATGTCAGTCATTTGTCCAACCTTCATCCCTCAGAACTTAAGAACGGGGCACAAACGAGACGATTATGTTTCATAAACGTACTAAAGGAAAAGATGTGGTTTTGTTTTCATTCAGTTCAATTTATTCAATTTGTCTCGCCCCTGTTTGGGCAAGACAAAAGTTAAACAAAAACAGTGGGAAAAAGAAAGAGATCCTAACGGAAATCCAGGCTTTACATGTGGCTGGACCTGACGGGCCCCATTTGACCATTTATGTGGTCCATTTATGTGGTCCATTTATGTGGTCAAATGTCTTCGACTGAGAGAAGACGCCCTCATCAAGAAGGTCCAGCAGAGGATGTACTACCTGCGGCTGAGGAAAGCCAAGCTCCAGTATAGATGATGGTGCAGTTCTACACGGCCATCAGAGCGCCCCCTGCTGGAGCCACAGCCAGGGACAAACAGAGACTACAGCGCCCTCTGCTGGAGCCACAGCCAGGGACAAACAGAGACTACAGCGCCCTCTGCTGGAGCCACAGCCAGGGACAAACAGAGACTACAGCGCCCTCTGCCACAGCCAGGACAAACAGAGCCCTCTGCTGGAGCCACAGCCAGGGACACAGAGACTACAGCGCCCCTGCTGGAGCCACAGCCAGGGACTAACTACGCGCCTCTGCTGGAGCCACAGCCAAAGAGACTACAGCCCCTCTGCTGAGCCACAGCCAGGGACAAACAGAGACTACAGCGCCCTGCTGGGCCACAGCCAGGGACAAACAGAGACTACAACGCCTCTGCTGGAGCCACAGCCAGGGACAAACAGAGACTACAGCGCCCTCTGCTGGAGCCACAGCAGGGACAAACAGAGACTACAGCGCCCTCTGCTGGAGCCACAGCCAGGGACAAACAGAGACTACAGCACCCTCTGCTGGAGCCACAGCCAGGGACAAACAGAGACTACAGCGCCTCTGCTGGAGCCACAGCCAGGGACAAAACAGAGACTACAGCACCCTCTGCTGGAGCCACAGCCAGGGACAAACAGAGACTACAGCGCCCTGCTGGAGCCACAGCCAGGGACAAACAGAGACTACAGCGCCCTCTGCTGGAGCCACAGCAGGGACAAACAGAGACACAGCGCCCTCTGCTGGAGCACCAGGACCCTACAGCGCCCTCTGCTGGAGCCACAGCCAGGACAAACAGAGACTACAGCGCCCTCTGCTGGAGCACAGCCAGGGACAAACAGAGACTACAGCACCACTCTCTGCTGGAGCCACAGCCAGTACAGCGCCCTCTGCTGGAGCCACAGCCAGGGACAAACAGAGACTACAGCGCCCTCTGCTGGAGCCACAGCCAGGGACTAACAGAGACTACAGCGCATTGTGCGTTCTGCTGAGAAGGTGATCGGGTGCATCCTTCCATCTCTGCAGGACCTGTACGTCTCCAGGGCTCTGGGACGAGCAGGTCGGATCACAGCTGACCCTTCTCACCCTGGACATGAACTATTTGAACCACTCCCCTCAGGCAGGAGGCCACTCCCCTCAGGCAGGAGGCTACGGTCCATCCGGAACCAGAAACCTCCCGCCACAAGAATAGTTTCTTTCCCTCTGCCGTTGGACTCATGAACACTTCTTAAACTCCTCCCACTTTAACTGCAACTCTTCATCACTCACTGTCACTTTCTGCACTACAACTGCAAACTTAACTGTAATTCTCGTACATAGTAATGCCCTTTGGAGTGAATATATGATGTTTTTATGATTGTTCATTGTAGTATGTCGCACCTTAATGCTGAAAAAGTTCCTATGTTTGAGAATTTTGTTCATTGACGATGGCAATAAACCTTTTCTGATTCTGATTCTGAAACATGACCTGCTAAACCAATAAGAACGCGAAAGAGGAAGTGCAATTTCTTTACAAAGTGACGGGCGTCGACGTACCCCGGCACTGCCCACGTCTGAGCATCGATCGCTCGTACTTTGGTGTTGATGTTTTGCCCGACACGAACACTGACCTCCTTTTCGTCCGACACAGAGTGGGACAGGAGGATTATGGGTAAGAGAGGAAACGGTGTCAGCCAAACTCCAGACAAACCCTCGATCACATGACTCAGGTGGCTTCGTCCAGCGGTGAAAAAGGCCAAACGAATCCTGACCAAATGAACCACAAAAATACAACGACGAAGAATCTGGCCACACGTTATAATAACCACGCCGTGATTGGCCTTCATGACGCAAGGACAAAGAATGAGTCAGGCTTAGTTTACGTGACTAAACCTGACTCATTCTTAATAAACGGTTTGTTCTTACTTAAGCCTTTGTTTATGCTTTATTAAGGCTAATTAAGGCGTCATTATTATCAACTTTCACAGGTCGATTATCAGCTCGTTTATAGTTACTCCAGACCTCCGAATTGTAATATTATCCAGTTTTCATCGCCTCAGAATCCATCAGAAGATCACGAGCCTGAGAGTCTTTGGTTCGACCCCGCCCCGCCCCCCCCGTCCCCCCGCCCCCGCTCCCGCTGTTGTGTCCCGGTGCAACGGCACGCTTCATGACTGCGTTGGCGGAATTGAGCCTGCGGTGAATATTTGTCGTCGTTTTTTACCCCAGTCTTTTCACATATGCGCCAGGCTCCGTGGGCAGCCGTGGGCAGCCGTGGGCAGCCGTGGCCGCAGCGTCGTGAGTTTTGCTGCGTGTCCTCCATTCTCTCGCCCCAGAGTCAGGACTAAACACACACACAAGTTTAAAGCTGTTTTTCGTTGTGATTTTAATGCATGTCTTCTGCGTTGTGAAGCACTTTGACTTACTTTGTGTTCGAATTGTTCTCCATAAACAAACTTGTCTCGCTGTGTGAAGCTTGATTTCTAACGGTTCTGGAATTGCCCCAGAGTGATGTGACGTCACCATGAAATCAGAACATTTTAAACCCCAAAAATGGCCAAGCTGCAAACAAAAATCTGGAAAAAAAAACATTTGATAAAGTATCAGAGAGATTTAAACCTGCTTTGGTCTGTTTAGGTGCAATGAAACCTACAAAGAAAATATTTATTGTAGTTTCTCATTTATAAAGTTGCAGTTCATGAAGAAAAGTATAAACTTCAGCAAAGGTCAAAATGTTTAAATATAATCTAAATATAATTGTGTTTTCGTGAAGTTAAACTTGTCAAAATCACTGCTGACTCCTTCCTCGTGTCCGCTGCTCTTAATCCTTAATGAATTAAGAACTGCTCCGGTGAACGTCCCGTAATACCACCCGCCTCACCCCGCCTCACCTCGCCCAGCCCGGGCTAATCCAATCCGGCGTGGAGCCCAGAACGGTAAGATAAAACCTCCAAAGGTTAAACTTTTAATCAGGGGCCTCCTCAGTCCGTTTACCTGGAATGACGCGCTCCTGACACCTCGAACGGGACGAGGGCGAACGGTCGAACGGGACGAGGGCGAACGATCATCTCTGAGGCAAAACGACGACTCAAAGTATGTTCACAGGAAAGAGTTGGACCGAAAACAAACCCTCGGGAAAAGTCAGACGGAGTCGGAGTTTTGAAAAGAGTCTTGAGTCTGGAGGAACGCTGTCCGTGAGCCGATTGTGATCCGGACTGATTAAATCCGGAATGAACGTCGGAGAGGTGTCGATCCGTAACGCTCAGAGAAGAGAAAACCATTGATCCAAATTCAATTAAGTCTAAAGCAAAAACAGAAACGCGCAATGCCAAGAACGACAAATACAGCAACGAATAACCCCAGTTTTATCTTTGAATAATAAATCAAATAAGTGTATCATTTCTTATAACATTGTTATATATAATAACTACACTTGATTATAGCCTTAATGAAAGACAAAAACAGATTTATAATGAACAAATGGTTTATTAAGAATGATTCAAGCTTAACTAACTTCTAACCCTAATTAAGTATTAATGAGCCTGATGATTCTTCTTGTTCTTCTTTGTTCATCATGAGTGAAGTCATTGTTCATGCTTCATAAAGGCTAAAAAATAATAACAATGTACTTATTATAAAGTGGTACCATTATCTAAACTCTTTCAATTCAGTTGTTTTATGTTTATCCAAAGCATTCCTTCATTTAACACTCGCGAATCAAACAGTCGATCGATCAAACGAGCTCCAGATTTGACAATAATCCACAGAAATCCAGGTCTGAGGTTAGTACACACTTAAAGGTGAACTGTGTCACTTTTCTGGAGGGGGTTCACCACTTGCTCGTCTCCATGAACACTTTAAAACACCGGCCACTTTAAGCACTCATGTCAACAACTCTCATCCATTTGCGCTGCTAGTTTTTTTTTGTTGTTTTATTTTTCACACACTTTTATCTGATTCATAGTTTGTATTTGTTATTTTTCACTGACTCTGATATAAGTCGCTTCTCATTCCACTCTTCCTTCGCTCCTCACACCGGCGCAGATGGAAAGGTGATCGTGACCTCTCCGATCAGCACCACAAACTGACCCCTCGCGCACGACATTCGGGCAACGCGGGTCAAACGCTTCGCTCGAGGACACGACAAGACACTCCACTCAGTCCTGACCTTTTAATCCTAGATCGGGCCAGAGCTCCGAGGTCGAGGTGCTCCACAAGGACGTCACTGGACAAAGGGGACCAACCGGGGCAGTGCAGAGGTGAGGAGGGTGAGGGAGGGAGGGCGGTGCGGAGGTGACGGAGGAGGGCGAGGAGGAGGGCGGTGCGGAGGTGAGGAGGGCTAGGAGAGGGCGGTGCGGAGGTGAGGAGGGCGAGGAGACGAGGGCGGTGCGGTAGGGTGCAGGAGCGGCGAGTGACGGAGGGCGTGCGGGTAGGCGAGGAGGCGGTGCGGAGGTGAGGAGGGCGAGGAGAGGGGCGGGTGCGGAGGTGAGGAGGCCGAGGAGCAGGGCGGTGCGAGGTGAGGAGGCGCGAGGACGTAGGCGGTTGCGGGTGCGGGCGGTGTGAGGAGGCGAGAGCATGAGGGCGGTGCGGAGGTGAGGAGGGCGAGGAGAGGGCGGTGCGCAGGTGAGGAGGGCGGGAGAGGGCGGTGTCGGAGGTGAGCGAGGGCGAGGAGAGGGCGGGTGCGGAGGAGAGGCGGTAGGAGAGAGGCGGTGCAGGATGTGAGAGAGGCGCGAGGAAGAGGTGAAGAGGAGCGAACGGAAAAGGGCGGTTGGCGGAGGTGGAGGAGGGAGAGGAGAGGGCAGTCACTGGTCTCCTTCACACAGCGAGGATGAGCATTTTAGAAGAAGATAAATAATATATCAATAATTCACAATATTCTCCAAAAACGTGCTTTTTGACCTGTCCTTTTATGTCATGTTTCCGATACTTTTAACATTTATCTTAAAATTTGAGTTCATAAAAAGACTCAAAGAAAAGTGAATGTGGAACTGTGGCTAAAGTTGCACAGATGATAAAGCTGTAAGAAATTATGAATAATACCGCGCATGATTCTATGGTCATTGTAAACTTTTGTACCGTTTTCAACCGCCATAAAACCAAAACAAAAATACATCTGTTTATGTCAAATGCAATGCCCTCGTCAAATAAATGCAATGTTTGGCGTGGGTTAGTAATAATCATTGTAATTTTATATTACATTTAACATAGCATTTACTTCCATACTCTGAAGTCTTCATACTACTCAAAGAAAAAGATGTTAACATTTATATTTTTTATTTATTACTATTTCTAACTATTTATTATTGTATATTTTTATTCATTGTCATTTATTATTATGTATTATCATTTATTATTATGTACTATTATGTATTATTATTTATTATTATTCATATTATGTATTATTATGTATTATTAATTGTTATTTATATTGTGTATTATTGTTCATTATTGTTTTATTATTATTATGTATTGTCTATTGCCATTTATTATTATTTATTGTTATGTGTTAGTTATTATCTATAGTATGTATTATTGTTTATTATTTATTATTATTATTATTATTATTATTATTATTATTATTATTATTATTATTATTATTATTATTATATTATTTAATTGGTATTGATTATTTATTTATTATTATTAATTATCATTTCATTCACATAACTTCTCTGTGTTGAAATATTCTGGCGGTCTCGCTGGTGTTTTGGCCTTTTTTAAATGGACTCATTATTGCAAGCTTGATCCGGACCCAGGTCTGACGAGGTCTAAGTCCCTGATCCGGACCGACTCTCACGCCCAGGTCTGACGAGGCTGAGGGTTCAAGTCCCTGATCCGGACCGACTCTCACGCCCAGGTCTGACGAGGCTGAAGGCTTAAGCCCCTGATCCGGATTTGGACCTGACCGAGTCCTGAGCCTGGATCCGAAACCGACTGGGCACGAGATGAAACAGCGGCTTACGAGCGAGACAGTGACACAGCGAGTTGAACGCCCCTCTGTGAAACAGCCCCCAGCAAAGCAGCAACATCTCCATGGAGACGAGCTGACGGCATCTTCAGGTGTTTTATCATGACACCACAGAGAAGAGGAGCAAAAGTGTAGTCAACAGACGGACTTTAACAGGAGAACGAGACATTCTAAAGAGCTGTTCACATTATTTATTCATGATTAAAAACACTGTGAATGAGTGAATTTTGTTGTCTGCATTTGACCCATTCTCCATTAACAACGGAATATTCTGTCTGATTCTACTTTGGACAGTACGGAACAGAATGTGTGACATGTGCTGTGATGGTGGAGAGACGCCGACGAGCTCCAGCTTCCCTCTGGGTTATCGAAGTTCATGTATCCATCGATTTATCTACCCATCGATTTATCCATCCATCTACAGTATCTATCCCATCCGCTAAGGAATCTGCGTTTCAGTTTTATGCAGCTAAAGTCTGGAACAGTCTTCGTGAAGATGTGAAACAGGTTCTACTCTGACAATGTTTAGTTTATGTGTGCACGAGACTGAAATGATCTTCTTTGCACGCTTCTCTTTTCTGTCTTGAACCGTTTTGTGATTTCTGCCGTGTCTTTTGTGATTTGAACGCACTTTCCTCCTGTCGTGTGAAGCACTTTGTATTTCTGAACGGTTTTAGAACGGCCTTGATCCGGAACTATTCATTCATTCATTTTTTTTCCACCGCATGTTCCTGTTTAACTCACACATTCATGTGTTTGGACGGTGAAGCCAGAGAGAACCCGGGGAGAACCTGGAGAGAACCAGAGAGAGGAGAGCTGGAGAGAACCCAGAGGAGGAGAGAACTGGAGAGAACCCAGAGAGAACCAGAGAGATGAAGAACCTGGAGAGAACCCAGAGAGAGAGAGAACTGGAGAGAACCCAGAGAGAGGAGAGAACCTGGAGAGAACCCAGAGAGAGGAGAGAACCTGGAGAGAACCCAGAGAGAAGAGAGAACCTGGAGAGACCCCAGAGAGAGGAGAGAACTGGAGAGACCGCAGAGAGAACCAGAGAGAGGAGAGAACCTGGAGAGACCCCAGAGAGAACCGCAGAGAGAGGAGAGAACCCGGAGAGAACCAGAGAGAGGAGAGAACCTGGAGAGAACCCAGAGAGATGAGAGAACCTGGAGAGAACCCAGAGAGAGGAGAGAACCTGGAGAGAACCTGGAGAGAACCCAGAGAGCCGAGAGAACCTGGAGAGAACCAGAGAGAGAGAGAACCTGGAGAGAACCCAGAGAGAGAGGAACCTGGAGAGAAGAACCTGGAGAGAACCCAGAGAGACGAGAGAACCTGGAGAGAACCCAGAGAGAGGAGAGAACCTGGAGAGAACCCAGAGAGAGGAGAAGAACCTGGAGAGACCCCGAGAGAGACCCAGAGAGAGGAGAGAACCTGGAGAGAACCCAGAGAGACGAGAGAACCTGGAGAGAACCAGAGAGAGGAGAGAACCGGAGAGAACCCAGAGAGAGGGAAGAACCTGGAGAGAACCAGAGAGATGAGAGAACCTGGAGAGAACCCAGAGAGAGGAGAGAACCTGGAGAGAACCTGGAGAGAACCCAGAGAGACGAGAGAACCTGGAGAGAACCCAGAGAGAGGAGAGAACCTGGAGAGAACCCAGAGAGAGGAGAGAAACCTGGAGAGACGAGAGACCTGGAGAGAACCCAGAGAGACGAGAGAACCTGGAGAGAACCCAGAGAGAGGAGAGAACCTGG
This sequence comes from Chaenogobius annularis, assembly GCA_015082035.1. Lineage (NCBI taxonomy): Eukaryota > Metazoa > Chordata > Actinopteri > Gobiiformes > Gobiidae > Chaenogobius > Chaenogobius annularis. Next base: position 580,951 of record BJKM01000293.1, read on the forward strand.
AGAGAACCCAGAGAGAGGAGAGAACCTGGAGAGACCCCAGAGAGAACCCAGAGAGAGGAGAGAACCTGGAGAGAACCCAGAGAGACGAGAGAACCTGGAGAGAACCCAGAGAGAGGAGAGAACCTGGAGAGAACCCAGAGAGAGGAGAGAACCTGGAGAGAACCCGGAGAGAGAGGAGAGAACCTGAGAGAGACTGGAGAGAACCCAGAGAGAGAGGAAGAACCTGGAGAGAACCCAGAGAGAGGAGAACCTGAAGAACCCAGAGAGAGAGAGAACCTGGAGAGAACCCAGAGAGAGGAGAGAACCTGGAGAGAACCCAGAGAGAGGAGAGAACCTGGAGAGAACCCAGAGAGAGGAGAGAAACCTGGAGAGAACGGCAGAGAGAACCCAGAGAGAAGAGAACCTGGAGAGAACCCAGAGAGAGAGAGAGAACCTGGAGAGACCCCAGAGGAGAGAAGAGGAGAGAACCTGGAGAGAACCCAGAGAGAGACGAACTGAGAGAACCAGAGGAAGAGATGGAGAGAACCCAGAGAGAGGAGAGAACGCTGGAGAGAAAACCCAGAGGAGGAGAGAACCTGAGAGACCAGAGAGAACGCAGAGAGAGGAGAGAACTGGAGGAACCCAGAGAGAGACCTGGAGAGAACCTGGAGAGAACCAGAGAGAGGAGAGAACCTGAAGAACCCAGAGAGAACCGGGAGAAAGAGACCTGGAGAGAACCGGAGAGACCCGGAGAGAGGAGAGAACCTGGAGAGAACCCAGAGAGAGGAGAGAACCTGGAGAGAACCCAGAGAGAACCCAGGGAGATAAGAGAACCTGGAGAGAACCCGGAGAGAACCCAGGGAGATAAGAGAACCTGGAGAGAACCCGGAGAGAACCCGGAGAGAGGAGAGAAACCTGGAGAGGAGGGGAGACTCCACCCAGAGCGTGGCGAGAGCTCTAACCACTGTGCCACCGTGCACCCGTGTGTTGAAATAAGGACATTAACCACTCATAAATATTTTGTTCTTTATTGATTTTTTTGATTTTTCTTTTTGCCAGAAACTATTTACTAAAAAAACAAAAAGCAACAGTGTGATTTTTTTTTTAATTTTTTTTCTTTTGCCGTGAACTAAAAAAAACAAAACGGGATTCTGTACAAAGGGGAGGTCCTGAGCTGGGGGTCAAAGGGGTCAAAGGGTCTTAAGGTCATGTGATTTAAGCCGGCGCCACTGAAGATACTTCTGTCTTTGAGGTGGAAACTTCTGAGCCGTCGTCCACCTCTTTCCCAAACATCTGCATGATGCACGAGCGGAACTGCAAGAGCACAGAGAACTCTTAAACCGGAGAGTCAAATGTAGTAGTAGTAGTAGTAGTAGTAGTAGTAGTAGTAGTAGTAGTAGTAGTAGTAGTAGTAGTAGTAGTAGTAGGTTGGCTGAATAGCACCTGTGGTAAATGTTTATCGTACTTTTAGAAAAAAATAACAAAAATAAATGCTGAAATTTACTGGACATAAATTCTAGAATGTAATCCCTCTGTGATGTCATCATTGAGCGATTGAACGCAGGGACAACGCAGGGACAGTTTACGCGCGCGCAACTTGTCATCGCCCGATTTGGAGTGGATCAATCTTCTTCTTTTTTCCCCTCTCTTTCGCTCGCTCCTTTTTAACAGTAGAGCGTAAAACACATACTTTGAAGACGTACAACTACAGTAGGTGGCGGTAATGTAACACTTTATTCATACTAACCGCCATTAAACACCGAAGAAGAAGAAGAAGAAGAAGAAGAAGAAAAAGAAAAAGAAGAAAAAGAAAAAGAAGAAGAAGAAGAAGAAGAAGAAGAAGAAGAAGAAGAAGAAGAAGAAGAAGAAGAAGAAGAAGAAGAAGAAACCAGACCGATTTTGACCGTTGTTTACAGTGTGGTTGCTAAGTAACCGTTCTCGACGATAAAGAGAAGATAAGCGAACCTTGATTTATCGCACAGATTTTACATAAATTACACTCACACAGTTTGACACACTGCTAAACGAGTCGTAGCAGTATTTCTCGTAGTAGCAGCGGTAGAAGTAGTAGTAATAGTAGTAGTAATATTAGTAGTAGGAGCAGTAGTAGTAGTAACAGTAGTAGTAATAGTAATAGTAGTAGTAGGAGCAGTAGCAGTGGTTTTACCTGTCTGTTCATGAAGACGTAGATGACGGGGTTGTAGATGGTGGCGCTCTTGGCAAAGTACGCGGGCAGCGCGGCGGCGAGCGGGTGGAAGGCGTAACCCGGGTTGGCCGCCGAGAAGCAGGCGAACGCCGTGTACGGGCCCCAGCACAAGCAGAACGCCATGATCATCACCACCACCATCCTCGACACGTCCCGCTCGGCCTTCTGCGTCGACTCGGACTCCTTCTGCTGCATGGCCACCTACCACGGCACAGGGGGGCGCCAGAGGGTGAGACGGGAGCGCCGCGGGGTGAGGGAGACTTCTCTTATATACGACTCTGTGCGCTGCAGCACGTCGGCTAGCTAATGCTAACTTGCAAACAACTCATGGAAATTTAAAGTCAAAACTACCTGAATGTTTTTATTTACACATCAATTTGTTTTATGTATATTTATTATGATATTTATTATGTCTCGGGTGAACTTTAAAACTGGGACACACCCGGTTTGGGATGTGGGGTGATAATAAAATAAAGTAAAAAGCAATGCACTCGGTCCATTCTAAAGCCAGACTTTCTCTATTTTGGCTCAAGAAACAACATATCCCCCTCTTTACCGTTGGTGGGTCTCAAACCATGACAACTTGTATAAAACTGGGACAAATCCATGGTTTTGGACACATCTGCCGGGACATGGGACACAGCGCTCAAAACTGGGACTGTCCCGGGTACAAGGGGACGTCTGGTCACCTTAATTATTCCTCAAGATTAGCATTAGCGTCAGCATTGGCACACAAACCCTGGTTACGGCCAGGGTTTGTGTGCCAATGCTGACTGTGGAAAAAATATACGTATTGTGAAAATTAGCATTAGCACTAGCAAGCATCGCCAGCAAAATGCAAAGTGGCGTCTGTGTGGCAGAACTGGGTTTAGAAGGGCATTTGAGCCACACAAACACCTCTTTCTAAACCCGGGAGTGTCTTTAACGTGTCGTCAGCAAAGAAAGTACAACACACGTATTTCATATCGAATGTATTCTTTTCAACCTCAAGTAAAAAGTTGAGTATTTTGAGACAGTAACGGTTTTAATTTGTTGAATATCGTGTATTATTAGCTGTGTCACTCGTAGCATGAATAGTGTTTTATCAGTCACAATAGCGGCAGAATTAGTGGTGGTTTTGCCTCGGTGAATTCAGAAAGGAACATCCACCGTAAGAAGTATTTTTGAAGCCGATATTCGCCCATATTTTCTGCGGATGAAAAGCCAAACTTGCGCTTACCGAGTGAATGGCCCACCACACGAAGATGTAGCAGATAATGATGACGGCGAGGGGAAAGAAGCAGCACGTGACCATCAGCACCACCATGTAGGACCAGACCCCGGGGTCCTCACTGCCGCTGAACACGTCCGGCCCACACGAGGTCTTCAGTCCGTGGGGCCAGTACCTGCGGGAGAGACCGGGGGCCAGGAGTGAGACCGACGCAGTCACCGTTAAAGGACAAACATCGGGCGGCCGTCGTCGTCGTTGTTTGTCCTTTGAACGCGCTCTTGACGTGCGTTTACGCTGCCGTTTCGCAGTCTACTCAGCTGGCAGCAGAGGGAATTACACAGTTGAAGCAGACAACGGCAAATGTGCTTCCGACATGCTAATGCTAATGAAGCCACGCTGTTGTAACGGAGGCGATTTGTCGGCGGTAACGCTCAAAACGATTTATGGACTTAAAAACAGCTCATGCCAGGGAGGTTCAGAGTGTTTTTGATGCTCAGAGAGGTCTTTTCCAAACAGGATTCATCAAACAAGCGTGAAAGAAGCCGAATGAAACTGTTTTTAATGAGGGAACGATATTAGAACCATGTCAAGTTTGCGTAATATGTGTCCTTTAACATTTAGCGTAGGGCACCGGTCTCAGGTTTTAGCGCAACTTGTAAAGCTTATCACCACAACAAATCGGGACTAAACCTGGACCAAACCAGCTCTGAACTAATCAGGTCTAAACAAGGATTAGAACAGGACCAAACCAAGGCCAAATCAGGACTGAAATGGGTTCAATTTGTGACCAAAATGTTTGTAATAACAAATAAAATGAGTTATTTCTTCCTATTTAGGTTGGTAATAGTAGCAGTGACACTAGCAGTAGCAGTAGTAGTATTATAATAGTAGTAGTAGTAGTAGTAGTAGTAGTAGTAGTAGGACCTGCTCCATCCGAAAATGGGGGGCGCACACCAGCAGGCGGACCAGATCCAGGAGAAGATGATTCCGGCCGAGGCCCATTTCTCGTCGAACTTCACGTTTCCGAACGGTTTGCACACGACCACCCAGCGCTCCCACGAGATGATGGCGAGCGACCACAGAGCCGTGATACCTGCAGCGGGGACAACAAAGTACTTCAGGGTCTCGGGGTCGCCGCAGCGGGGGGGCACGGGAACGTCGAGCCGCTCGTTCAAGCCGCTCGTGCCGTGTTCAGGTACGTTTGGCCAACTGCGTTTACTTTTTCTGATACTTTTACTCCTACTTGAGTAATACATTGTCCTCTTGAGTAAATCTGCACGCGACAGAAGCTTTATGTTGACGATATTAAATGATTTGAACATTTAATTTTCTCATTTCTGTGTCAATCCTTTATTTAATTCAAAGTTTTTCCCTTCAAATGATCACGTTTTCGATCAAATGTTACGCCAAGACTTGAGTAATTTCTTGGACCACGACTTAGTACTTCTACTTGAGTACACATTTCGGCCGCTCTACCCGCATCTCGCGCTTTGGTGACGAAACGGCAGAAATGTCCGGTCAGATTTGAGATTTCTTGCCCTGTTTATGGTTGATATCTCCGTAGTGACGTTGTAGGCTCTCGACTGCTGCTGAAAGGATAATAATCGGTGACTTCAATGTGGCAACGCATCAACATTTGTTTGACTGTTTCCTTCAAAAGCCTCGCCTTGCGCCGCATTCATTCATTCATTCTGTTTCATGTACTTCCGCTGCATTATGAGTGTTTCCAATGTGCCGAAATGACCCCGTACTCACCGCAAACGGAGACGGTGTAGCCTTCGAAGACGCACATGGGGTGCCCGAGGATGAAGTACCCGAAGAACTGGTTGCAGACGGAGATGGTGCTGGCGAAGACCGTCTCCCCCAGGTCGGCGATGGCCAGATTCACCAGGATCCAGTTCAGGGGGTGACGCAGCTTCTTGAACTTGGCAGTGGCGACCAGCACCAGGCCGTTGGTGAAGACGGACATCACCACCACGAAGAACATCCAACACGTGGACAGGTTGTACACCCATCGCGGGGCAATGTGGTAGTTTGGGCCCTCGAAGGGGTCTGGGCAGAGGACAAGAGGGAAAGAGCTGAATGATTCACGAGAAACGTCAAATTGCAATAGTTCTGGTGGGATTTGCGATTGCGATTTGTGTTTTAAGTATCGGATTCTGTTTAAAGTTGATATTTTACTTGCGTCCAGGAGAACTGGAGTATTTCCGAAGACGTTTGCACCGATCTAAACTATAGATTGAACAGGATATGATGTCGTTGGTGGAGGAATAGATACTTCAAGAGCGATTTGTAAATTGCGATTTCGATTGGATTAAGTGGGACAATGACGCGAGACAAACAAGTTTGATTCTTTGTATTTTAAAAAACACGCACTTCTATTTTATTGTTTACAATCCATTTTATATGGATTAATTGAGGTGCAGAATGAAAACAATAAAAAAAGGTTTTATTGATATGAAATGTGACTTATTATTATATAAAAGTGTAAGCATTTTCAGCCTGCAAAAAGAACAAAAAAACACTGTGCTTAAAGTACCAACTTGTGTGCGTAATATTTCTGATATTTTCTTTCTCTGATGTAAAATAGAAATATAGCGCTTTTAAAAAATGTGTTACATTAAAGACTTTAATTTTAAAAAAAACAAAAAAAAAAACAAAGAAGCAGAAAATGTCCCGAAAAAAATCCCAAATTCATCCTTTAAATTATTATTCTTTTTTTGTTTTTGTAATTATTATTCTTTTTTTTTTTTTTTTTTTTTTTACATTAATTAGAATTGAGATTAGCTGGATGAAGATGGGTTCAAATGACCTGAGGTGAAGCGCATTGCGTTGACTCTACAGCGGATCATCATGTCAATCATGTCAGAAATGGTCCATCACGACCAAAGCACGGACAAAACTACTTCACGCGACACGTTGAAGTTCCCCGCGCCAAATAACCGGTGGGACTGAGCGTTCCGTTACCTTTGGTGTTGTTGGAGTTCGTGTACGTGAACGCGGAGCCCCGGGTCGTGTCCTCGTTGTACCGCCGTGCCGCGAACACCTGTTTGCCCCACTCCTCTGCCATCGCCGCCGCCTTTTGGTTTTCGCGTCTGGACCCCGGGAGTTCAAGAGCCGCCGCTTGGAGGTCGACCACTGCCCTTGCCTCCGCGCGCCTCCCCCTTTTATACGCCCCACACCTCCGCGCGCCCTGATCCGATCCAACCGCGACTTAATGCCCGCGTAATCTCGTTCCGTGCGGTAATTAAATCCCCGCCAATTAGGTCCACAGAATGATAGATTACTCTAATTTAACCGAAGCGGATTTCCGTCCTCTTAATTCACGATTTCGGATTACGCCGTGGGCCGGTCTCTGCATCCTCTCTAACCCGCGGAAAGCGACACATTCGGCGGCGTAAATTCATTATTGTGCGGCTATTGGTTTAATCACTTGGAATGTTTAAAACCAGCTTTTATTTTTTAAAAAAACAAAAAAACACACATATTCTGTTTTTATGATCTGCTGCTTTGATATTTGTAGTTTTAAATCACAATGAGCAACTGTGCCCCAAAAATATAAAGACAATGTGGCCGGGTTTTTACGCACAAAATGACCCATGAAAACGTGAAATCTTGCACAAAACAAATACAAACGTAGGCAGGAACTCAACACGCACACGGATATAAATCAATGTTACGAAATCGTTGCAGAAACACGCGTTCTTGTTTTCTTTTTACACTTTTACACTCTTGGAACAGGCATCCATCCTTTTACGCACGGAACTGTGACTTGAAATAATCATAATAATAATCATAATAATATCTAAATTGCTAACCTGGGCAGCTACTCCGCTAAATACAGCAAAAACAAATGGGAAAGAGAAGGTCGCCTTGCTCTGGCAGACGTGGAGTGTGAAGGCGTTTGTGCGTCTCAGTGGAGGAGCTCAAAGTCTCATGTTTGGAGAGAATTGCGCGGGAAAAATGTGCCACGTTTCTTCCTAACGACACGTCAAAGCGCTCATGATTCACAAGGAAATGCAGACAGTTGGAGGAAAGCGTGGCACCAGGACTTCCACTTCCATCCCGCTGAACTTTACAACTGTGTATTTGGGCCTCAAAACGCCTGCCGTGGACACAGTAAATGGATACTTTTGGCGGCAGGAGAAAAAGGCCATCACAAAAAGAAATGCTCAAAGACTGGACATAATAACAAACAGGAATCAGACAAACGGAAACGTAAAACGGACACATTTGACAGACTTTTGGACCAAAAGAAAAACACTCTGATTTGAATTGAAATGTGCCGTGATTTTGTTTGTATTTATGACGAGTTTGTGTCCATTTGTGTCCATTTGTGTCCATTTGTGTCCATTTGTGTGCATTTGTGTCCATTTGTGTCCATTTGTGTCCATTTGTGTCCATTTGTGTGCATTTGTGTCCATTTGTGTTATTATCTTGGATTCACACTCTCTGGCCGTTTTGTGTTCCGTGTTTATCTGTTTATATATTTAAAACCAGTCTTTCCAGAACACAAACCACCGCAGCAATCACGAAACACCGGTCCAGACCTGTCCAGACCTGTCCAGAACTGTCCAGAACTGTCCAGAACTGTCCAGAACTGTCCAGACCTGTCCAGACCTGTCCAGACCTGACCAGACCTGACCAGAACTGTCCAGAACTGTCCAGACCTGTCCAGAACTGTCCAGACCTGACCAGACCTGACCAGAACTGTCCAGACCTGTCCAGACCTGTCCAGAACTGTCCAGAACTTGAGTACTATTACTCATTCGGATCATTTTGATGACGCGGCTCGGTTCCCTTTCACGCGGCAGCGTTAATCTTTCCTCCGGACCAAAAGCGGCCTCTCGCGCGCGCGTGGACGGGAGCACAGCACGCGCGCGCACACCTCGCTCGCTCTGACGTCACCGCCGGGTCGAGCTCGTCAGGAGCCGCGCCTTTGAGGCGTTAATGAATCTGCTTTGGATTATAATGTGACGGAGCGCAAGGGTCGATCCCGGGGCAGTTTGACAGGCAAATAAATAATAATAATATAATAATGTTCTGTAATTTGTTGTAAAGACTTGAGACTTGAACTCACCAGGGACTCAAAGTGCAGGACTTGCGTGAGACTTGCAGAACAAACCGCTTTAATCTACACTTGAAAGTCAAATTGGAAGAAGAATCCTAAAATGCAGTGGCACGTGGAGGGACGGACTCAGATCAAAGACAATCCAAGTTAAGTTTTGTTTTGTTCAGTCGAGTTCGCGGGATGGAAACATATGACAGCACTTTGATACAAACGACATCAGGGAAAAGGTGTGAGCTTCTCTAAATGAGCGGGACGAGGGACAGAGGCAGGGCCAACAAAAGAGGGATGATGGTTTCAGCACTGGTTTGTGGACAGCTCCCAGCGCAAAGTCAGGAACATCGTCAGGAGCTGCAAAGAGCAAAGAACACAATAACACAAAGTCAATATGCCAGAACGTGCATGTAATCCGCGACCAAGAGGAGCACGTGACCAGAGCGGCCAACGTGAAAGCATTTATGCAGCAAGGTCTCCCCCTGCTGGAAAAACAAAGAACTACTCCTCTCTTTTAACACTTTTGGTTGTCACTTATTTACAGAATATATATATAAATATGGTGCTATAAATGTAAAGTTGTTTTTCTACGTCATGTGCGTACACTGTCATAACGTAATGTAAAAGTATTAAAACTATAAACTAAGTTGAAAAATACTTTCTAATCTAGGTCTTCAATATTCTGTAATCTAATGCATTTGAGTTTTCTTCCCAACACTGAACACTGTGGCCTATTGTAACACTCCAGTCAACTTAGTTAACTATTGAAGAGCAGTGCCAAGTATGAGGAAAAACTAGCCCTGTTGCCATAGCAATCAACTGAATGGGATGAAGTCCTTAAAATATCACCTATAAGCAGGAAAGCCATGAATAACCTGCTGTTTCTTAACTTTTCAGAATACAAAATATATTCAAATAACGCAAGCAGGATTTCAGCACCACAGACAGCGCTCCAGTCCTGGTGACAGGGGATTTAAGTCTGATCAGTTCAAATGTCCTATTCTTTTGGGTTATTATACATTTTGTATCTTCTGTGTATTTGTTTGTATGTTCATTTTTGTTTGTATTTGTTGATCTGCTGAACGTCACCCCTGGAGACGAGGAAGCGAACGAGATTATTGAAGAAAACTGGGATTTAAGCACAGTTTGTTAATATGTCATTGTATTTGTTAAAATGGTACAAAAAACACATTTTAATTCAACAATACAAGGCACAAGACCCACATTTGCACATGTCGGATTTGGAGGAATTCTACATATTACGTTTTGATTGATCACATGCCTAAAATTATCGTGGTAGATGTTCAGATGTTCAGATGTTCAGATGTTTAGATGTTTAGATGTTTAGATGCCAAATTGTCAAATGTTCATGTTTCAGGCTTCTAACAGTTTCCTGTCTAAGGCTGCAGCTTAAGTTTGATGTGTTTGGCAGAGACTTCGCTCTCTCTCTCGACTGTAGGTAAAGCCTCATGTTCATGTTGTCTCCAAAAACACACACTGACAACCAAGCACCAGCAGAGGGCGCACCTCATCAGCAACACGAATCACTGAATATTTACCATTCACGTTCTTCCTACAGACCCCAGATCACATGACGACAAGGCTCACTTTGTCTTCTGTCCAGACGTGGAAGACCCTCAAGTTCTGAGGGTCCAGACGTCTGCCTCGTCGCACCATCTCACGAAGAGTCTAGGGGGCGCCAGGTTGTGAAAACACATGCGAAACGCTAGACTAATATTTCTTGACCGTATATATTTCTTGACCGGAGGTGGTTGAGTGGACCGCAGTTGTTCTCAAGTAGGAGTAAAGTTACTTCAAAAATACTACTGATGAACAGTACAAAGTAAATCCAAGAAGTAACCAGAGTAAAAAAGTATTTGGGGAAACTATTACTCAAGTAAGCGTGGACCGTCTGGACGTAAAGGTTCATTTAAAACAAAACATTAAATCGTGAACCGAATCTGGTATTTTCAAAGGAGAAACACAAACGACACAAACTCAACTCAAATATTCATATTGTCAACATATATTTATAGTTATATTTATCTTTAAAGCAGATCCATTGTGTACTTCGCTTCTTAAAACATGATCCTCTTCTCATTGGTCCAGGGCGGGGCAACGGTTTCAAAGCTTGGTTAAAGAATGTCGGTTCTGAGTGAGAGAAAGGAAGAGCTCGGGGCAGAAACCGGGAAGCTGCTCGTTGTAAGTCAACTTCAAATGTCTTAAAGTGTTGGACTTCATCTGGTGTATTTGCACCTGTCGGACATGGAAATGATAGTTTCACACCAGTCGAGCAGGTATTTGAGCAGAGAAGGTGGAAAAATCTGTAGAAAAATGACAGGAAGTGACGTCACAGCAGGGACAGGAAGTGACATCACAGCAGGGACACTCATTCCAGTCAAAGTTTATGCAGAATTTACACAAAAGAAACAACTTTTTCGACTCTTTAAACATTAATTACACAAAATAAAGTCGCTCTCGTATATTTGTATTTGCCAAATTAAAAAAACTGTGACATTAGATGAGTTTTGGCCCAGTGGTTGCTGGGTAACTTCCTACTGTGATGTCATCAATTACAAACAGGAAGTGACATTATAAACCTAAAAAATGAGCTATTCTGCGATCACATTTGTATAATTTTTTAGCAAAATTCTAAATCTATTTATCGTAACTGCGTTTTAGTTCAAAACACTAAAACAAACGATTAAGAGAAACGATTTGGAGCTTTTGTTTTGTGTAAATTGAATTCGTTTTTTAAATAAAAACGTACCGTATTCTGGACACAGGAAGAGAGCGAAACGTCAGCTCGCTCTGTCTGAAAACCAGGACCAGAAGCGACGCTTGTAAACGCTGAGATTCGGCGTGTCCAGACCCCAAAAAGACCCCATCGGGGCCAGCGAATTGAGGTCTCGATATCTGGGACACGCTATATTATTATTAGAACTTGTTGTGATCCTTCTCCTCCGTTTCGCTTTCCCTCCGGCTGAATCCGCGGCGACAGTGAACGCGACCAATCAGCGTTTAGCTTGATAAACGGATTCAAGTTCGAACCGTTTCATTGGGATTGAGTTTGTTTGTTTGTTTGTTTGTTTTTAATATCTGACGGTCGATTTTGTCTGAAAAAATAAGAGTTTACGCTTCGCCTGGTTTCGCTCGAGTTTAGTCCTGATGCAGGCGTTGTTCGGTCCTCTTCCAGACCCGGTTTAGTCCTGGTTTGGCACAGGTTTAGTCCCGATTCTGACGTCTGAACACGCCCTCACACACGGCAGGTCTTTGTGTCCAGCGCTTTTTCCGTTTTTAAAAGCAAAAACGAACAAAACAAAACACTGGTAGACGTGCAACTCGTGACAGTTCAAATATCGACCAGTAGGGGGCATTGTTTTTCGCGATGTGGCGCAGATCCCTGGACGACGGGCCGGACACCGGACCGGACTGTAAACTGACCTGGTTTGGAGCACAGAATATGCACTAAAACGAGCGTTGACATCCACTTAACTCCAGACTTATTGTCGTACTTAACGTCTGCCATTTTTATACCACTTTTATAACGGAGGGTTTGGTTACAGCGCCCCCTACAGGTCGGACGACTCATTGAAGTAAAACGCAGTCAAAGATGAATACATTTTGAATTTTGCTAAAAATGCTAATAATGTTATCACAGACGAGCTCATGTTTTCGGTTTATAATTCCACTTCCTGTTTGTGATTGATGACATCACAGTAGGAAATTACCCAGCAAATCTTAGGCCCTTTAACGGTTTTGGTGTGGATTAATGATGTCATCCCTCAGGAGTGGTCCAGATGATTACCAGATCTGAGCCCGACGTCGCAGGGGTCGTGCGCGGGATCCAAAAGGTATTTCCGACCCGGTTCTAAAAAAAAGGTGCACTCTGTGACTTTTCCACGGCGACGCTATCCCGTTTGGGTGGCTTTCCTCCATTTTCCTCCATTTTTAGATTGATATTGCAGCTTAACTTCGTCGTCTTTGGTGCTCAGGACGTTCACATGCACTAAAGCGACCGGACTCAGTTCAGACCGGTCTTAGTCCCAGTTGACGTGCAGTTAAAAGGTCCGAACAGGTGCGAGCGGGACTGAGGGCCGTTTAGGCTCCACTAGTAACTTAGCATTAGCACCGATAATTTAGCATTAGCGCCAAAAGCAGCGCTACTGTTCATAAAAACGGAGCTCCCGCTGTTCACTTTGGAGTGTCCGACTTTCAGACGTGTCAGGAACTGTTATTTGTTCTCCCCTAGTCTCCTGGACGAGGACAGAAGTACACGTGCTAGTCTGCGGTGAGGGGGGCAGGGGGGGGGCCGCTGGGGGCGGGGGGGCCGCTGATCGAAAACGGGGAGTTCACTTCAAAACACACGTCTAATATTCCATCGGCTGATTCTTCCTGTCTTCTGCCTGTCTGCTCCTGTCTGCTCCTGTCTGCTCCTGTCTGCTCCTGTCTGCTCCTGTCGGCTCCTGTCGGCTCCTGTCGGCTCCTGTCTGCTCCTGTCTGCTCCTGTCTGCTCCTGTCGGCTCCTGTCGGCTCCTGTCTACTCCTGCCTGCTCCTGTCTGCTGCTCCTGTCTGCTCCTGCCGCCTGTCTGCTCCTGTCTCCTGCTCCTCCTGCTGCTCCTGCTGCTGCTCCTGCTCCTGTCTGCTCCTGCTGCTCCTGTCTGCTCCTGCCTGCTCCTGTCTGCTCCTGTCCGCTCCTGCCTGCTCCTGCCTGCTCCTGCCCGCTCCTGCCCGCTCCTGCCTGCTCCTGTCCGCTCCTGCCCGCTCCTGTCCGCTCCTGCCTGCCTCCTGTCTGCTCCTGTCTGCTCCCGCCCGCTCCTGTCTGCCCCCGCCTGCTCCTGTCTGCTCCTGTCTGCTCCTGCCTGCTCCTGTCCGCTCCTGTCTGCTCCTGCCGCTCCTGCCCGCTCCTGTCTGCCCTTGTCTGCTCCTGCCCGCTCTTAACTGCTCCTGCCTGCTCCTGCCCGCTCCTGCCTGCCTGCCCGCTCGCCCGCTCCTGCCTGCTCCTGCCCGCTCCTGCCCGCTCCTGCTGCTCTGCCTGCCCGCTCCTGCCTGCTCTGCCCGCTCCTGCCTGCTCCTGTCCGCTCCTGCCTGCTCCTGTCTGCTCCTGTCTGCTCCCGCCCGCTCCTGTCCGCTCCTGCCTGCTCCTGTCTGCTCCTGTCTGCTCCTGCCTGCTCTTGTCTGCTCTCTGTCTGCTCCTGTCTGCTCCCCTGCCCGCTCCTGTCTGCCCTTGTCTGCTCCTGTCTGCTCCCGCCCGCTCCTGTCTGCCCCCGCCTGCTCCTGTCTGCTCCTGCCCGCTCCTGCCCGCTCCTGCCTGCTCCTGTCCGCTCCTGCCTGCTCCTGTCTGCTCCTGTCTGCTCCCGCCCGCTCCTGTCCGCTCCTGCCTGCTCCTGTCTGCTCCTGTCTGCTCCTGCCTGCTCTTGTCTGCTCCTGTCTGCTCCTGTCTGCTCCTGCCCGCTCCTGTCTGCCCTTGTCTGCTCCTGTCTGCTCCCGCCGCTCTCCTGTCTGCCCCCGCCTGCTCCTGTCTGCTCCTGCCTGCTCCTGTCCGCTCCTGTCTGCTCCTGCCCGCTCCTGTCTGCCCTTGTCTGCTCCTGCCCGCTCTTGACTGCTCCTGCCTGCTCCCGCCCGCTCCTGTCTGCCCCCGCCCGCTCCTGTCTGCTCCTGCCCGCTCCTGTCTGCCCTTGTCTGCCCTTGACTGCTCCTGTCTGCCCCCGCCCGCTCCTGTCTGCTCCTGCCCGCTCCTGTCTGCCCTTGTCTGCCCTTGACTGCTCCTGTCTGCCCCCGCCCGCTCCTGTCTGCCTCCTGCCCGCTCCTGTCTGCTCCTGCCCCGCTCCTGTCTGCCCGCCGCCCGCTCCTGTCTGCTCCTGCCCGCTCCTGTCTGCCCTTGTCTGCTACTGTCTGCTCCTGCCTGCTCCTGCCTGCTCCTGCCCGCTCCTGCCCGCTCCTGCCCGCTCCTGTCTGCTCCCGCCTGCTCCGCCCGCTCCTGCCTGCTCCTGCCTGCTCTGCCCGCTCTGCCCGCTCCTGTCTGCTCCCGCCGCTCCCGCCCCTCCTGCCTGCTCCTGCCTGCCTCCTGCCCGCTCCTGCCCGCTCCTGTCTGCTCCTGTCTGCTCCTGCCCGCTCCCGCCTGGTGGTTTTGGGAGAGTCGACCCACGGCACCTCAGTCGGTTTCTTTTGGACGATCCGGTTTCCGTGGCGTGCATGTAAACGTCCTGACCTGGTTCAGTCTCTCGGAGTGTGTTCTTGGGCCTGAACGGCTCTACTTTCTCATTTTTCGGCCCTTTTACGCTTGTTCCTTTGCCCGTTCTCCTTTTACGAGCGCTCTGCGGCGACCGGCGACGTCGTAAACAGCACTCACTCGTTCCTCCTCAGCAGCAGGGGGCGGCGATGCCCAGACCCGATCTTTGCCCCGGTTTTATCACGTCTTTATTTTGTTGGGGGCCGTCCGAGCCGTCTGTCCTCATCATCTGATCGACCAGGAAAGCCCCCGCCTCCTCGATGTTTATGTTCTCCTGTGGACGAGTCCAAGCGTTAATATTTGAACGGGTTTCATGAGTCTGAAGGTTCGGCCGTAAAAAACAAACATGTGATGACACGACCGCTCTGCTCGGTCACATGTTCAGACTTTCTCAGGACAAATATAGCGTGACATCTTTGGTTTTCAACATTTCAGGAGCTCGAACACTGATATTTACACGATTGAGACGCGACGTGTGTTTTTGAATCTGTCTTTAGGAAAGAAACAAGAAACAAGAAAGACATAAATATAGTTTCACCCAAATCACGATTGCTTTTGTAGTCGACTAGTTTTATTAAGTGAATGTTTATTTAAATATTGATTTAACCTTTAATTGAAGATGAATACAGTGACTGAAGGCTTCAGAAATCAAATCAATCAGTTTTATTTGCCATTTGTAGTTAAAAACCACATTGGAAAAACATGTGCCAAAAAGCCCGAGATGCACAACAAGAGACATCAGAAACAAACAAACAAACAAACAAACAATGGACATAAGTCTAGAAAACACTAAAAGTCCCGTGCACAATTTGACACTGTGAAAGTGAATTCTAATAATGATTTAAGAGATAATAAAACCAAGTGAAGTGCGAGAAGAAAAAGACATCTTCTTCAGACGTGTTCAACGCTTTCCTCTCTTTGGATGTAAGATCACCGGCCCACTCAGCGATACCGCCGACAAGAAGACCTTCCATGGTGATGAAGAGCACGATCACGATGGAAGAGCTCTCCAAGCCATTGAACGGATTCAGACTCTTTCACCGTCTTCACTTCAGAGTCAGCGATTTCAATCCGAAGACGACAATCGATACCACTCAGAACGTGTGCGAATCGAAACTTTGTCAAATGAAAGTAAAACTAAAATATTAAAACTGAAGATTGCTTCTTTTAAACAGGGCTCAGCACGTCGCCCGTGAACCAGAAGCTGCCGCTGCGGTTCCGCCGCTGAAGCCAAACTCACCTTCGCAGACGTCTCAAACCAGCCGCTGAAGTGGTGGTGTTTACAGAACTCATCCAGAGAGGGCGCCATGCTGTCCCTGTCCCTCTGCTGCATCAGGTCGCACTTGTTGGCCAATAGGAGCGCGGGGATTGGCTGTCCATCGTCCAGGGACACTTTACTGTCCAGATCGCGCTTCCACTGCGCGGCCGACTCCAGCGTGGTCCAGTCGGAGGCGTCGAACACCACCAGCGCTCCTCGGGCCTCTTTGTAGAACACTCGGGACATGTTCCTCGTCTGCTCCTGGCCTAAGAACACCAGCAAAACATCCAAATGTGCACTTCCTCTTTGTTCATCAACCCTCAGCCAATCACAGTTAGCGACCTCTCAACCAATCCCCTCAAGTCATTCATAAAATACACCCCGGGGGGCGTCCTCGACACGTCTTAATCTCGATCCCTCAACACTCCACAGGTGAAGAAGTCCCAGGAGAGAGGAGATACAGCAAGGAGAGAGGAGACAAGGGGAGAGGAGAGAGGAGATACAGCGAGGAGAGAGGAGACAGTGAGAGAGGAGAGAGGAGATACAGCGAGGAGAGAGGAGACAAGGAGAGAGGAGAGAGGAGATACAGCGAGGAGAGAGGAGACAGGGAGAGAGGAGATACAGCAAGGAGAGAGACAAGGAGAGAGGAGACAAGGAGAGAGGGAGAGAGGAGAGAGGAGATACAGCAGGAGGAGAGAGGAGAGAGGAGATACAGCGAGGAGAGAGGAGACAGGGAGGAGAGATACAGCAAGGAGAGAGGAGACAAGGGGAGAGGAGATACAGCGAGGAGGAGAGGAGATACAGCGAGGAGAGAGGAGACAAGGAGAGAGGAGAGAGGAGATACAGCGAGGAGAGAGGAGACAGGGAGAGAGGAGAGATACAGCAAGGAGAGAGGAGACAGGGAGAGGAGATACAGCAAGGAGAGAGACAAGAGACAGCGAGGAGAGAGGAGATACAGCGAGGAGAGAGGAGACAAGGAGAGAGGAGAGAGGAGATACAGCGAGGAGAGAGGAGACAGGGAGAGAGGAGATACAGCAAGGAGAGAGGAGACAGGGAGAGAGGAGATACAGCAAGGAGAGAGGAGACAAGGGAGAGGAGATACAGCGAGGAGAGAGGAGAGATACAGCGAGGAGAGAGGAGACAAGGAGAGAGAAGACAAGGAGAGAGGAGAGAGGAGATACAGCGAGGAGAGAGGAGACAAGGAGAGAGAAGACAAAGGAAGAGGAGAGAGAGATACAGCGAGGAGAGAGGAGGAGACAAGGAGAGAGGAGAGAGGAGATACAGCGAGGAGAGAGGAGACAAGGAGGAGAGAGGAGATACAGCGAGGAGAGAGGAGACAAGGGAGAGGAGAGAGGAGATACAGCGAGGAGAGAGGAGACAAAGGAGAGAGGAGAGAGAGGAGATACAGCGAGGAGAGAGGAGACAAGAGAGAGAGATACAGCGAGGAGAGAGGAGACAAGGAGAGAGAGATACAGAGAGAGAGGAGATACAGCGAGGAGAGAGGAGACAAGGAGAGAGGAGATACAGCGGAGAGAGAGAGCGAGATACAGCGAGGAGAGAGGAGACAAGGAGAGAGGAGACACAGCGAGGAGAGAGGAGAGAGGAGAGAGATACAGCGAGGAGAGGAGAACAAGAGAGAGGAGATACAGCAAGGAGAGAGGAGACAAGGAGAGAGGAGAGGAGATACAGCGAGGAGAGAGGAGACAAGGGAGAGGAATCAGAGGAGAGAGAGAAAGGAGAGAGGGAGATACAGGAAGGAGAGAGAGACAAGGAGAGAGGAAAGAGGAGATACAGCGAGAGAGAGGAGACAAAGGAGAGAGGAGAGATACAGCGAGGAGAGAGGAGACAAGGAGAGAGGAGAGAGGAATACAGCAGGAGAGAGGAGACAAGGAGAGAGGAGAGACAGCAGGAAGAGAGAGAACAAGGGAGAGAGGAGAGAGGACATACAGCGAGGAGAGAGGAGACGAGGAGAGAGAGAGAGACACAGCGAGAGGAGAGAGGAGACAAGGAGAGAGGAGATACAGCGAGGAGAAAGGAGACAAGGAGAGAGGAGAGAGGAGATACAGCGAGGAGAGAGGAGACAAGAGAGAGGAGACAAGGAGAGAGGAGGGAGAGAAGAGGAGCGAGGAGAGAGGAGACAAGGAGAGAGAGATACAGCGAGGAGAGAGGAGGACAGGAGAGAGGAGATACAGCGAGGAGAGAGGAGACAAGAGAGAGATACAGCGAGGAGGAGGAGACAAGGAGAGAGGAGATACAGCAAGGAGAGAGGAGACAAGGAGAGAGGAGAGAGGAGATGGGGAGAGTGGGGCGGTAAAAGGGGCAGAGTGGGAGAGGTGGGGGAGAGTGGGGGGAGGAATGGGGGGTAAAGGGGAGAGTGGGGGAGAGTGGGGGTTAAAGGGGAGAGTGGGGGAGAGTGGGGGGTTAAAGGGGAGAGTGGGGGAAAGGGGAGAGTGGGGGGAAAGTGGGGGGTTAAAGGGGAAGAGTGGGGGGTTAAAGGGGAGAGTGGGGGGTTTAAGGGGGAGAGTGGGGAGAGTGGGAGGGGTTAAAGGGGAGAGGGGGGAGAGTGGGGGGTTAAGGTTGAGGAGTGGGGGGAGTGGGGGGAAAGGGGAGAGTGGGGGTTTTAAAGGGGGAGTGGGGGAGAGTGGGGGGGTTAAAGGGGGAGAGTGGGGGGAGAGTGGGGGGTAAAGGGGGAGAGTGGGGGAGAGTGGGGGGATAAAAGGGGGAGAGGGGGGAAGGGGGAGATGGGGGAGAATGGGGGAGGGGGGGGGTTAAAGGGGAGAGTAACATTATTCCAAGCATGTCGTTGAGGAACTCTGATTCATTGAGAGCTCAATCACAAACCCGTTTCTTCTCACAATAACCGTGACCTTTGACCTCGCTGACCCCGTGACATTGACCTGACCCTGTTGCGTCTTCCCTTTCATCTGCCCGCGGCGCTTTTATCCCGGAGTCAAGCCCAAATACTGGCTTCAAACCACGTAACCGCGGCGCACGCACGTTCCTCCGCGCGCACCGGTCCAAACCCGGTAAAAACAGAACTCACCCGCGATGTCCCAGAGCTGCAGCCGGACCACCGTCTTCGGGTCGCGCTGGACCGTCTTCAGCGCAAAGTCCACACCGATCGTGGTTTTGTAGTTGTCGCTGAAGGTTTTCCGCACGGTCCGGAGCACGACGCTGGTCTTACCCACGCGCACGTCCCCGATCACCAGGACCTTGAACAGGTGGTCGGTGCAGACGTCCATTCTGCTGCGGGAGGCGGACGGTAGTCAACGAGAGACGGCGCGAGGGGGGAGCGGGGAGGAAAGAAGGGCGCGCGGCTCATTCCCGGTCCCGGTTCTGGTCTTTAGTTTCACTTTCAGCTCGTAAATTGTGCAGTGGGCGTGGCTTTGTGATTGGCGGTTAACCCTTAAGTGCATTTACTTGAGTAACTTGATCAAATTGTTCTGTTTTTTTTTTTAAATCTTTTTTTTAAATAAGATTTTACTTTTATTTATTTCTTTATATATATGTATGTATTTATCTATCTATGTATTTATTTATTTATGTATTTATTTATTTATTTATTCATGTATTAATGTATGTATTTATGTATCTATGTATTTATTTATGTTATTTATATAGATCTATGTATTTATCTATACATCTATCTCTGTATTTATTTATGTATTTATTTATTTATTTATTTATTCATGTATTCATTTATGTATTTATATATCTATGAATTTATATATGTATTTATGTATGTATATATTTATTTATATATATGCATGTATTTATCTATCTATGTATTTATTTATGTATTTATTTATTTTCCTTTCCCTTTTACTTTGTTTAAACACACAGCAGCAACAAAAACGTACATTAAAACAAACTGACCTATGTAAATAAAAATATGTAATGATAATAATAATAATAATAATAATAATAATAATAATAATAATAATATGATAATAATAATAATAATATAAATAATAATAATAATAATAATAATAATAATATAATAATAATAATAATAATGATAATATAATAATAATAATAATATAATAATAATAATATAATAATAATAATAATAATAATAATAATAATAATATAATAATAATAATAATAATAATAATAATAATAATAATAATAATAATAATAATAATAATAGTGAACGCGAGATTAACCTCAATCGAATGAAAACCGCGATTTAAATGGACTCGAATCACAAAGGCGGCCATTTTGAAAGCTCCACAAACAACGAAATACCTTCTTTTCTGCTTAAAACACGTTCCGAAGCGTTCATTCTTCGCACTTCCATAATACTTTACGATACAGACAGACATACGTCATTCCGGACTCTCCCGGACGACGAATGAGTAACTTTTATGGATGATTATGGCTTTATTCTGCCGCTTTACTGGGGCTATTCTGCTTCACGGCGATCGCGTCGGTGGCACAAAGTCATATCAGTATTTACCGGGACATTCTCTGTGGCGGCGTTAATCCAAAAAACGCCTCGTCGTGGCAGATATTCGCCGTCCTTTTCCCTCAACGCGCTGCGTTCGATTGGGCCGAACGCACACGCATTCTGTTGCAATGCATTCATTTATTACACAGAGGCTTAAACGGCAGAAAAAGACAGGAGACAAAAGCATAAAAATGTTTACTAGACTCCGATAAAAGGGTCTTAAAAGTCTATCGTTTACAACAGCAGACGTACAGTACATTTTTATTGCATTCACCACGTTGTATTCAGCTTATTCCGACATTATTATCATTATTATTATTATTATTATTATTATTACAGCAGCTCTTATCTAACGTTGTTGATGGCATGTGCTTGAATACAGAATACAACCGAACCTTTGAGCTCTTTCCAGCTAATCCAGGTAAAAATGTTAGCGCGACCAATAACGACCGCGGATCTTTCTGCCAAACGCCGTTAAAGAGCGGGAAATATCACAACCGGCGACATCGGGAAAAAAATCCAGACTTTTCCCGAGATTGAGTGTGCATGACCGCGGGTTCTCGTCTCTGAAACCCGGAGCCAGCGAGGACCACGTGGACGCAGCGGTGTGACGTAACGGATTTGGTAGCGCGTCGTACCGGTAAGAGGTTCCCAACGCGCGGCCCGGGGTCGACGGAACAAGCGGACGCCATTTTAAGCGGTAAATGTTCAACGGCGCTGGTTTGGTCCTGGACAACGCCACGTGAGATATGATGATGATAGTGCTGACTACTTTAACTTGAACACAAAAGTTACCGTTAAAATCAGTCGTTCATAAATAGTTTAGCCTCACAAATTCACATTTTTATACAGATCTAAAGCTCAAAGATGCGTTTAAGAAATACGTCACATTTGTATTAACCCATAGCACACAGTGGCAGTAAGCTGGCAAAAGTAAACGTACACAAAAGGAACTGTAAACTCAGAAATAAAATAGAATAAATAAAATAAATAAAATAAATGAAATAAATGAAATAAATGAAATAAATGAAATAAATGAAATACATGAAATACATGAAATAAATGAAATAAAATAAAATAAAATAAAATAAATAAAAATAAATAAAATAAATAAAATAAATAAAAAAAATAAAAAAAATAAATAAATAAATAAAATAAATAAAATAAATAAAATAAATAAAATAAAATAAAAAAAAATAAATAAAAAAAATAAAATAAATAAATAAAATAAAATAAATAAAATAAAATAAAAATAAAAAATAAAATAAAATAAAATAAAATAAAATTAAATAAAATTAAATAAAAATAAATAAAATAAATAAAATAAATAAAATAAATAAAATAAATAAATAAATATAAATAAAATAAAATAAATAAATAATAAAATAAATAATAATTAAAAAAATATAAATAAACAAAATGAATAAAATCAAAATGAACAAAATGAAAAAATATAAATAATAATAAAAATAAATAAAATAAATAAAATAAATAAAATAAATAAAATAAAATAAAAAAAATAAAATAAATAAAAATAAATAAAATGAAATAAATGAAATAAATAAATGAATAAAATCAAATGAACAAAATGAACAAAAATAAAAAAATAAAATTAATTAAAATAATAAAATAAAATAAATAAATAACGTAAAAAATTAAAATTAAAAAATAAAACAATAAATACCAATAAATACAATCAAATAAAATGAATAAAATGAATAAAATGAATAAAAAATGAATAAAATGAATAAAATGAATAAAATTATTTAATTAATTTCTAATTATATTTAATAAGGAAATTTGTCCTCTGCATTTGACCCATTATTCTCCAGATTTAAGCCAGGCTCGTTTGATGGGGAAACCATTAGGTAACTCAACATAAAAACAATCCAAGCAAATTTTTAGGGCCACAACCATTTTGGGGGGGGCACATGCTCTGGTGGGGGCTGTATCCGGACCAGAAAGAGACTATAAATGCAGAAGTTAAAATGTAAAATGAATATCTATGTACAAATATGCCCCACTAAACCGGCGTTCATTCAAAAGTATTCTGACTCTGTGAACAGTCCCGCCCACTTTGAAGCCGTAAGTAAATTTAATCTTCACTTTTCCCATTGTCCTTGATTGAAATGAAATTATAAAGAGTTTGAAGGCACGTCAGAGGCTAAAAAGCTATGTGGCAACTAATGTTTATCGGGTTGTTTCAAAGGTTTCATTTGGTCAGATTTGTACAGTCTGTGGTGTTGCAGTGTGTGCCACGAAATAGTTTCAACCTCAAAAAAATACATTAAAAAAAAGATTGAAAAACCGGTATCCTGAACAAGCCTCGCTCAAGCTCTGGAGATGGTACCTCTGTCGCCCGCCGCTCGGTTTTGAGTCAGCGACGTTGAAGGACGCGTCAAACACAGAGGACCAGTTTCACCACAGCAACAACAAAGTCTACGTTAAACCGAACCTGACCAGACCACGGTCCTCTACTGCCTGTATTTACAATCACATTATAACGACGCACTTTCTGCTCTCATGAAATGCTAGTCCCTTCTGCCGCCGTCCCGCGCGCGCCCCCTCACAGCGTCGACGAGCTTTGCCTGTAGTCCTCAAACACCACCGAGGCGTACGTCGCCTCTTCGGGCCCGACCAGGAGCGACTCGGACATCGGCGAATTCGCGAACGGATTCGTGTTCGCCGCCCCCGCGAAGTCTCGAAACGGCGACGGGGGAGGCATCAGCGGCACCAGCGTCTCCTCCGCCGCCGCCGCCGCCGCTCTGACGCCCGCGTAGCTCTCCTCGTGGTGGATCTGGGCGCTGTTGTAGAGAAAGCCCTCGAGCAAACCGAAGCACTCGTTGTCCATGTCGTCGCCGTCCTCCGGGGGCTGCCCTCGCTCGAATTGGTGGAACTGAATCGGCAACATTGCGTCGTTTTGTAGGAAATTAGCTTGGCGGTAAACTGGCATCGCTACGCCGCTATTGTTGCTAGCTTCTGGCAGCAAAATCAGATCTTTGGGGCTGTTCGTGCTTTTAAACGTTGACATTTCTGGCTGGTGGTTGAGGATAGCGCTTTGTGAGATTGCGTTGTTGTTCTGATGCGTCGAAATGATCTGGATTTCCTCTTTGACTCTGTTCGCGGCGGTCGTAGCGTTCGCAGTAGCAGCATGTGCAGCCGCAGGTGCTTGTTCACGGCGCACCACTGAAGGAGGCGTCTCGGGTGGATTGTATCTCAGCGGCTCGGGCTCGTCGTCCTCCTCTTCCTCGACGTTGTAAAGCGTTTTGGTGCTCAGGTCCGAGAACTCCAGCGCGGATCCCTGGAACGTGTTAGCGGTTAGCGGTTTGATGACGGCGGTTTGGTTGGCGTCCTGCCGCTTCACGTGCACGGACAGCCTATGCCACATGTGCTCGCCTTTGGGTGGGGCTCGCGCACCTGGTTCAGACCATGATACAGACTTTCCATTAGAACTACAAACAGAAAATACAAAAGAAAATACAAAATAAAATGTTAATGTGAGGGACCCGGGACGTGGAGAGGAAAGAAAAGTACGTGTGCCGGCATGCAAAACAATGCTGCTAACGTTCATAATATTAACACTCGTAAGCGTTTAAAAATAACAATAATGGAGTATTTTAAATGAAGACGGTTGAGACGTTCAGACGTGTTTTTTGTTGAATTCTTTTTAGATCTAATGGATTATATTGAAATCCCGGTTTCTCACACACAAAAAAACACAATTAGTTCTCTTCTCACAGGCCTTTCCGTAGCCAGAGCTGCCCTGAGGCAAGCTGAGATGAAAGGCAAGGAGGGTAAAGTGTCTGCGTTTGCAACTTAAAATACTTGTCACTTTTAAATGGGTGAATTTAGTTTTTAATTTCGTTCTTCACCCGTAAATTGTGCCTCGTGACTCACTTCATGATACTTTGGGATGCGAGCTGATTGGTTGTGAATAATAACGACGCGCCAAAGGGTTTGTGAGCTCCAGGAAACACGTTTTAAACACCGTGACGGTCGCAGTTACCAAATGGTAGGACGAAACGCGATGCCAAATGGGTATTTTCGCCAACGCTCTGCACGTAATGACCCACTTCACGATGAGCGTTATTGAACCCACCAGGTGTGAGTCATTTGTGGTGCTTAGAGCTGCACAGTGAAACAGCCCGGGTTTCCTCAGGGCGGCTGTCGTTAACACAGATTTATTTACGTTTTAATTGCAATTGGCCAACCTTTGCCACATTATAATATGTATGAGTGACTTTAAAATGCTCTCAGAATGTTCCAAATTACAGAATGGAGGCAAAATGTAGGAAATGACAGCACATTTTCAATAATAAACTGATATCGAATCAAAATACTATTGGTTTTGTGTGTCTTTATAACAAAAAATACACAACATTTTTGAATTTCCAGTGCAGAAATGTCCGTTAGTCTGCTTCTCTATTGTAAAGAATGTAAACAAAGAACATTTTCTAGCCTTAAAATTGTGTTTGACCATATCATTTGTGGTAAAGTCTGTGATAGATCTGGGGACAGAATGAAAACCTAATCTGGGCTCAGCATTTCTGTAAGTATTTGTCCAGTAAAAAGTCATAATCTCCTATTAAATAAACAAATAATGCAAAATACAAAAGTAAACGTGTTTAAACCGGGCTCTGATGTCACTCACATGTCTCTGAGGGGTTTCATTTTTCCTGTGTTGTGATGTTCTGAGGTTAATCCCACTTTCTCCACTGAAATCACCTCATGTTCCACTTTTGCCTCTATTCTGGAATTTAGACTGGATTTGTTTGGGCAAATTCAAAGGATCTATACTCCAGATATTATGAACTGTTACCAGCCTGCGCTCTCATGCCTTAAAGTGCATTTCCAACATGCGTTAGTTAAAAGTCTCGTGCACGATCCCTGGACACTGACGAGCTTGTGTTAATTGGAGCGAGAGCCAGAGGTCAGAGTCACGTGACCCACTTCTGTCGCTCTGGTTCAGCTCTGACAGTGACTACAGCGGAGACAGACAGGGACGGGGGAGGGACAAGCATGAGGACGGGGTAGGGCACGAGCGATGAGGACGGGGGAGGACAAGCATGGAGGGACGGGGAGGGACAAGCATGAGGGACGGGGGAGGGACGAAGCATGAGGGACGGGGAGGGACGAGCATGAGGGACGGGGAGGGACGAGCTGAGGGACGGGGGAGGGACAAGCATGAGGGACGGGTGAAGGGACGAGCATGGGACGGAGGGAGGGACAAGCATGAGGACGGGTGAGGGACAAGCATGAGGGACGGGGGAAGATGGGGGAGGGACAAGCATGAGGGACGGGGAGGGACAAGCATGAGACGGGAGCGAGGAGGGGGAGGGACGAGCATGAGGGACGGGGAGGACAAGCATGAGGGACGGGGAGGACAAGCATGGAGGGAGACGGGCGGAGGGACGGGGGAGGGACAAGCATGAGGGACGGGGGGAAGGGACAAGAGAGGGACGGGGAGGGACAAGCATGAGGGACGGGCGGGAGGGACAAGCATGAGGACAGGGAGGGACAAGCATGAGGACGGGGGAGGGACAAGCATGAGGGACGGCGAGTAGGGACGAGCATGAGGGACGGGGAGGGACAAGCATGAGGGACGGGGGAGGGACAAGCATGAGGGACGGCGGGAGGGACAAGCAGAGGACGGGAGGGACAAGCATGAGGGACGGGAGGGACGAGCATGAGGGACGGGGAGGGACGAAGCATGAGGGACGGGGGAGGGATGGAGGAGGACAAGCATGAGGGACGGGGAGGGACAAGCATGAGGGACGGGGGAGGGACAAGCATGAGGGACGGGGGAGGACAAGCATGAGGGACGGGAGGGACAAGCATGAGGGACTGGCGTGAGGACGAGCATGAGGGACAAGCACATGAGGGACGGGCGGGAGGGACAAGCATGAGGGACGGGGGAGGGACAAGCATGGGACGGGGGAGGGACGAGCATGAGGGACAGGGGAGGGACAAGCATGAGGGACGGGGAGGGACAAGCATGAGGGACGGGGAGGACAAGCATGAGGGACGGGGGAGGGACGAAGCATAGGGACGGGGAGGGACAAGCATGAGGACGGGGGAGGGACGAGCATGAGGGACGGGGGAGGACAAGCATGAGGACGGGGGAGGGACAAGCATGAGGGACGGGGGAGGGACGGGCAGGAGGGACAAGCATGAGGGACGGGGGAGGGACAAGCATGAGGGACGGGGGAGGGACAAGCATAGGACGGGGGAGGACGCGGACAAGCATGAGGGACGGGGGAGGGACAAGCATGAGGGACGGGGAGGGACAAGCATGAGGGACGGGGGAGAGGCAAGGACGGGAGGACAAGCATGAGGGACGGGGGAGGGACAGCATGAGGGACGAAGCATAGAGGGACGGGCGGGAGGGACAAGCATGAGGGACGGCCGGGAGGACGAGCATGAGGACGAGCCTGAGGGACGAGCATGAGGGACGGAGCGGAGGACGAGCATGAGGGACGAGCCTGAAGGGACGAGCATGAGGGACGGGCGGGAGGCGAGCATGAGGGACGGGCGGGAGGGACGAGCATGAGGGACGGGCGGGAGGGACGGGCGGGAGGGACGGGCGGAAGGGACGAGCGGGAGGACGGGGGAGGGACGGGGAAGGGATGAGCGGGAGGGTACGAGCATGAGGGACGAGCATGAGGGACGGGCAGGTGGCCCAAACAAGCGTCCCACTGAGCCCACTCAGGTGGAGGCAGGGCAGAGCTTCGTGGTCGGACAAATAATGCTTTGTCTTCGGTCAATAATCTCTATGTCCAAACTGTCATTATTGTGTCACAAAGTCTTTATTGTGTCAGAACCTTGTTCCTACGGCTCATTTTGACACTCTTCTGAAAGACAAATGGAACCACTGACCAGTCACTGTTTCCACTTTCATATCGAGCCACAGATTTAGGTTCTTTTTGGAGGTGTTTTTACCTGACACGTTCGGGCCGCTTAAAGGGCCCATGACAGGTTTTTACGCTCTTCTATTTTTGACTGTATTTATACCTGTCGTACATATAAATGATAGTTTAACACTGATCGAGCGCGTTTTTGTGGAGAAAACGTTGAAAAAGCTGTAGAAAACGACAGGAAGTGACATCACAGCAGGAACACTCATTCCAGTCGAAGTTTGTGCAGAATTTACACAAAGAAACAACTTTTTTGACTCTCGAAACATTAATTCAATAAAGTCGCTCTCATATATTTTTATTTGTCAAATAAAAAAGCTGTGACATTAGATGAGTTTTGGCCCAGTGGTTCCTTGTGTGATGTCATCAATTTCAAACAGGAAGTGAAATTATAAACCTAAAAAATTTGCTATTCTGCGATAAAATTTTTATGATTTTTAGCTAAATTCTAAATATATTTATCTTAACTGCATTTTAGTTCAATGACTGGTCCAACCTGTAGGGGGCGCTTTACCTGCGAGCCATCTTCAGGCGTTGGTCGGCCGATGTTACGCCCTCTGCTCTCTGGAGGAGCGTGTCCCATGTGTGCGATAAGAGGAAGGCCCCGTCGTCCCGGTCGATCAGTCAGTGACTCGCTTTCTGACGTCGATCGCCTCCTGGATCAAGCGTTTGACCCAACGACCCGTGGCCCGTCCCAGTCCATGACGTGGGGGTCCTTCCTTGCACATGGGACACGCTACTCCAGAGACTAGTCGACCACTAACATGATCTTAAGTTTCTGCCGAATTGTCGCAAATAGAAATGTATTGACCACATGAAACAGGACTATTTGCTCCTGCCCCCCATCTGAGAGTAACGTCAGCATATTCTACCGTCTAAAACCCACTGCGGTAGCACCCACCTTCCATTGCTCGTGTTCTTCTTCCTCTTGAACATATTGAGGAGGCTGTTGCTTCTGCAGGCGATCTTCCCATCCCCGACGTGCATCCGAATGGCGTCCGAAGTGGTGAACGCGCTTCGGACATTTCTCTCCGGCTTGGCGATGATGATGTACATTTTGGGCGTGAACATACAGCCCAGCGCCACCGTCACGCTCAAGCTAACCGAGAACGACGTCGTGATGATCTTGTAGTTGCTGCCGAAATAGATGGGCACGAACGCGAGCCAGATAATGCAGGTCGTGTACATCGTGAACGCGATGTACTTCGCCTCGTTGAAATTGGCCGGAACGTTGCGTGTTTTGAAGGCGTAATAGGTGCAGCTCAAAATCAGCAGTCCGTTGTAGCCGAGCGGCGCCACGACGACCAAATTGCTGGTGTTGCAAATGAGGAAAACTTCTCGAATGCTTGGGTAGGACTTGACGGGTTCGGGCGGTTCCATAACAATAAGTGTGATCTCCAAACTCAGCTGGACGCTTATGAGGACCGACGCGATCACGACCTGGGCCCACGCGCTCATGAACCGAGGTTTCCGCGTGCAGATTTTCTTCTTGCTGCCGGCCAGAATGCGCGCAATCCGGTTGGTTTTCGTCACCAGCGCCGAGTAGCACATCGACGCCGACAGCCCGACCAGAATGCGCTGGAGGTAGCAGGAGAAAACGGTGGGGCGAGCGATGAGCGTGAACGGGCAGATGTAGCCCAGGAAAATGCCGGCGAGGATGATGTAGCAGAGTTCGCGGCTGGAGGACTTGACGACGGGCGTGTCCCGGTAGACGACGAAGACCAAGGCGACGAAGGAGGTGACTAAAATGCCGAAGCAGCTGAAGACGACCTGGATGACGGACTCGGGGTTGCTCCACTCCAGGTAACGCAGCGGGATCGGTTCACAGCCTGAGAAAGAGAGACAAGGAGTGGGGAGGCGGTTTTATATGCGCGCATCTCATGTATTTAGTATTTAAAGCAGGTCTAAGTCACACGAGAGCGCCCCCTGCAGCTCCCTCGTGAAAATACACTGTAATTTAAATTGTTATTCTTTCTTTCTTTCTCATTATAAGACGGTAGAATCACATTCAAAAACATTTAACGTTTTCAAACACTAAAAAAGAGCCAGGGTTTCTCAGGAGAGTTGTCGGCAAATGCTACAAGGCTGTTTTTTTCCGCCCAGAGACAGCAGGGGGCGACGACGGACACTTCAAGCGCCCCCAAAAACACATATTTAACCATTACGAAGATGTTTAATACGGGGGGAAATATCACTTAGATCTGTTTTAATAGCGGATAAAACAATTAAAGGTCCAAGGTTCGATTCACGGTTAAAAAACGCTTCGAAGTTTCTTTCGCATTTCGACAGTTGGAAGCGATTTCCCACTTTCACTGAGAGGACAAAATATTCGGATACCTCTGAGCCTGTAAGTCTCAAAGTAGGTTTTTAGATCAACTATAAATAACTTTTCTGAGTTGTGGCCGCAGCCAGAGGAGCGGGCACTGCGGAGGGAGCAAGTAATGCACGTTTACGGACATTTAAGAAGACATAGTGGGCAACGTGGACTTTTAAGAGCTTTGAAACCATGTTATAATGGTTTTCCTTTCTCATTTAGTCATGTATATCATATGTATTCTGCTTCCAAAGTTCCTGTTTTCCCTCAGACACATGCACTGATCTAAACGCACGTCGTTCTCATCCTGTCATGTCGAAATTGTGATTTAAAATGTCCGAAATGCACCATAAAGATCCACGAGTGACACGGATTATAACTGTATTGCAGAAATTGGCACTGTATTGGCAAAGATCTGCGGGCGACATCAGGCAAAGACAGCAAAGTTCTCATCTTTGTACGAAAATAAGTTTGTCCCCCCCCCAAAAAAAAAGACCACAATACGCAGATGACTGATGACCACATGAAAATATTTAAAAAACGACTATTATTTTGTTTTGATAATTACGATATATTTCCAGAAAGCAGAGTTTGATGGTGAAGGTTCTGAGGCACCCGGGTCCAGACGATATCAAAAACAGTGGGAGGTGATTCCAATGACGGTTACCTAGCAACCAGATTGTGACGCAAATGAGCTCGAATCAGCGTTTACGTTGTTTGATGTCGATTCGCGTGCAATGTCCCTTTTCAAACATTTAAACCGTCAGAAAAAAGTACGTTGAGCCGCAAATTGTCTCTGTATCTGTGGCGGGACGGCGCTTTTTGATGACATCACAGAGGGGGAGGTATTCTCAGCGCTTACTATTTGTCAAATTCTCTTCGCGAAGTGCAACTTGACCGACGAAAAAACTGTGACGATTATTGACCACAGGGTCGAACTCGCCAAAGACCGTCGCGGTCGGAGAAACCCGCCACGTGGGCTTTAACCGCGGGGACAATCGTCAACCAGCGAATCGGGGTCTCGTAAAGCAAAGTGTTTGTCTTTGAAGCGGCGGCGGAGAGCCCTTTTAAAATAGGCCAGAGTCGAGACGAGCTGAAGATGATGAATGGAGCCGAGGGGCCGCGGGAGAGGGAAGAAAGTAGGACGAAGAGAGCAACACCGGGAAAAACTAACAGGTGTGAGAAGGAGGAGGGCGGGCTTTCAACAGGGCGGACGAGAGCTCAGATTCGGGAGAACGCGGTGTGAGTAGTCTGATTTCTCTCACACTGAATTATGCATAAAAGGACAAGGGCAAAATTCCCTGAAAATCCGCTCCCGTCTTTGCGTTTCGGATGATCACGTTTCTCTCGATTCTTCTGGTTATCGGACTGTTTTCCGGTCGTATAAATGCACGCACTCTTGCCCTTCCTCACGATTTATTGCCGACATTTAAAAGAGCTGCGACCGACGATCATTTTAGAACTCGACAAGTCCGTGATGCTTTTTTTTGCGATTAGTCGACTGGTCAAACGGTCATTTAACGGTCTTTAACTTGCGCTTGTTTGACTTGGTTTAATTCTGTCGTAGACTTGATTTGGTCATGTTTTAGTCCCGGTTTAGCCCTGGTTTTGTCTACATTTCGTTCCAGGTCCTTTTAAATACAATATCGGCCAAATAAATGTTGAATAATGGTGAATGACGGCTTCTAGAGTGACAATCTCTACGAATACAGTGTAAAATTAAGGAAAATCACAAACTGTTCCTTCTTTTTTTGACATTATGATTCAACAACGCCACTGTCTTGATTATAAAACGGTCTTTCCGTCCGTGCGGTCGTGACGTTACAGACCTTCCAGCAGTTCGTTGGGCCACCAGCCGAGCTCGCAGGCTTTGCACGTGAACTCGTCCTGGACAAACTCGTTGTCTTTGCAGGGCGTGCAGATCCAGCAGCAGCTCACCTCGCCCTTCCTGATCACCTGCAGCGGAACCGGGGGGGGGGCAGCAAAACACGGAGCAACACGTTCAGTAAAAGTGCTCGATCCTTTGGAAACACCAGATTTTGTGCATCGATTGTGTATCGTTTTGTCCCAGCAATTTAATTAACTTCAAATTACAAACCAGAATATACTCTTACTTCCCCCAAAACAGACCTCGAAACCTTCTCCAAATTCAACAACATTTTGCGAAACATACATCACTGTCCCAATATTTACGGATCAACTAAACTAATCTGCGCTACCAGGCCAGAAAAGTATACAAATATATACTAACCGTGATTCATTATTGATCGGGGGAGCGTCACTAAACCCATTTTCCATTATTGAAGCCGAAGTAGGGGCTTTTCCCGATCTTTTCTGCCGCTCTTGAATTATTGAGCGTTTTAGTGCAGAGAACGTACACGAGTGAAGATATACAGTATATATATATATTATGATGCTGTTGTGGGGCTGAAGCCTTTATGTGTGTGTATGTATTTTTAGTATTTCAGACTGTAGTAGAACTGTTTTTTTCCCAACGTGAAATGATACAGAAATGTGTGTTGAGAATATGTCGAAAAATCACATTGTACTTTTGTTCAAACTGCTCAGACATTCGCAGCAGCATTTAGACTTGGAATGTCACGATCATTTGTTATTAATCAATAATTGTGATCAATCAGGTCAAAATATATGAGTAAGAACTGAAAGGTTATAATTCATAATGACGATTTTAAAAGCAAAGTTAAGGCCTTTTATTTGAATCTATGGTCCAAAAAAGTATATGTGATATTTGTCTGTTTGTGTCACATTTTGTTTTCTCATTTCTCTGTGTTTTTTGGTCCGTTTTCTTTCTCAGCGTAAAAGCTTTAACCTGGAAACAACAACAACATCCAATTTAACTTGCCTCCAACTCCAAAAAAGGAGGCAAAATTATGTACGTATTTTTAACACCAAGTTTCAGTCAGATCTAGTTTACTCAAAAAACTGAAAAAATATGTATTAATCTAATGAAGCGTCTAAATTAAACCTGGCTTTTTCCATTTTTCAGATCTATGAGTCCCAAATATGTGAACTCTTGACCATTTCACACCGAAAACGCCTATTTATGTACGAAAAACGGTGAAAAACTTGTGATTCATACATTTTCCTCACATTTAAGAAGTAAACTACATTAAAAGTTCCAAATCGATGCATCTAAATCCAGTGACTTTACTGTGTCCTTCATAACGCCGGCGTGTGGTCAACGTGACTGAAAGTGAAGGCGCGTTGGACCTTGATCTCGCCTCTGGAGCACGGGTCGCTGCACACGGACAGCACCAGCTCACTGCGGTTGATCACGGTGTCGTCGTCCAGGCTCAGCGCGCCCTCGTGCCACGACCCGATGTTTATGTAGTCGTACACGCCCGACTCCAGCTGCTGGAAGTTCATGATCTCGTATCTGAGGGGGGGAAAAAGCGGGGGAAAGAGTTACGGGACAACGGAGACGGCGCTCATTCTGGGCGCTTCATTGGGCTGCGACTGACCGTTTTCAGTAGGCCACGCAAACGATTGTTTCTCTTGCACTTTCGGACTTTTTAAACGCATGGTCAACCAAAGAAAAGCTGAAATGCGCAACTGAAGGCTTCGAGTTAGAGAATCTTTTACAACATTAAGCGAGTTACTGAGCGCGTCTTCTCTCTTTCCGTATGTGTTTTGGAGTCTGTAAAGTCCGGAGAACGATTGCCGCATCAAGACGCGGACTAAACCCGGACCGAATCTGGACCAGAACAGGACCAAACCAAGTCTACATAAGGAATAAACTGTTAGTGAGATGTTATTGCCCTGCCTGAGATGTTCAGAAAGATAGTGGCATTAAACAGTCGCTATAAAACCCTCCACCGGAAATAAAAATATGTAACTGTATGTAGCTTTTAACCGTGTTCTGGCATTTTTCCCTCCTCAAAAACATTCCCGTGGTTGTGTTTTGCTTCATTCGTCCTTGTTTAATCCTGTTTTGTGACTCCTCTCTCCTCTTTGAGCCTTAGAAAAACACGAATTTAAGTCCACGAATCAACTGTACATTTCCTTTGACGGCAATCCCATCCGCTGCCAGTAGATGGAACGCTAGCACATATTCCGGATGAGGGAACGCCTGAATGGTAGAAAGTACAGGCATTATTTCAACGTCTAAAACATGAGATGCCAAAGTAAAAGTTCAAGAGCGAGTTTAAAGGTCAGACAGTAAAAAAAAAATAATAACCACATTAGACGTTTGTGTCCTTTAAAGGTCACGATAAATCCACAATTTGGAGCTTCTAAACATTGTTATTGTTGTTTTAAGTCGTTTCCTCAACACAAATGCACTTGAAGCTGATTTTCTCCATGTCTTTGCGATACCCAGAAGCTCCTCTGGGTTTCTAAAGCCCATACGCCGGACGTCTGATCCTTTTAAAGCTGAAAGTTACACTACGGGGAGTACATTGTGAAGAGTGAATAATGCATTAAGGAGCACGTGTTTCAGACTCACTGCCGGAGTCGTTTTAATGTGCGCTCACCTTCAGATGTTATTTGTATTCCCTGCTGGTGAAAAGACATAAAAACAACCTGTCAACGGTGAAGGTCGACGCGGGACGTGCCCAACTCCGCGCGGCATCTTCACGGGGGCCGGGGCGAAATCCCAAAAATGATGGAACGAGCTCAGAATGCGAATCAGGCGTCGCGCGGGAAACGGACGCGCTCGAGGTCTCAAGTCGAGGGTCTCAAATCGTGCAATACCGCCAACGAGGCCTACGGCGACGCGCAATTGAACGGGGACAAAGAATCGCAAGGGCGTTCACGGTGAGCGGCGTTCCTTTGCGTTCAACAACCTTTTGCTTGCCTTTCCGTAAAAGGTCGACGCCTAGTATCTCGCTCTCTTGTACTTTGAAAGGAAAGTGGAATTGAATTGGATTGAAAAGGGTTATTTGCATCTTTTTTGGGATGATTTAAGACTTTCATATCATTAAAACTCAAAGATATAAGGGTGATAAGTGTATTTTTTTCCCTCATTTATTGTTTTTTTGAAAGGGACAGATACATGTAGTCATCCGATGCAGGCACAACAGATCATGTGCAGCACCAGAGCCTAGAAAACAGATTTATTTGTCTAAAACTGGGGTAAGAGGGTGCTTGGACCAAAAGAGCTGTGACCCCCTGCTGTAACTACATATACTTCCCACATTTATGACCTAAAAAAGTGCAGTTTTGCTCTCATGCTGCCCAAGCTGCCCTTCTCCACAGAAAAGACCTCTAAAAAGTGCGCTCGTTGTGTCCTGTACCTTCCCGGCGTGTCCCCGTTGTCGTCGAACCACACGTCTTCCCCGGACACGCCCCTGAAAGAGGTCCGGAGGATGTAGTCGAGGAGCAGGCTGCCGTCGACGGGCGCCATGGCCTCGCACAGCCCCGTCTGCCCCGGGCACAGCTCCTCGTGCATGTCCTGCAGGCCGTGCGCCATGGCGTAGATGGCGTTTATCACGAAGCCCATTTTACTGTCCTGAACGTAGTTGTCCAGCAGACTCTCGTAACCTGTGCACAGACGAGGCGTGGTCAGCGGAGGCGGAAAGAGCCAGGGAAACACAACTTCATCCATTCATCTTCTACATTGAAGTGGAGACACTGCAGCAAAAACTGTTTTATTGGATGGTTTTGTTTGTTTTGCTAAGCTTTCATCTGAAAACAGCATTGTCCAATCAGCACCTGAGGATTCTGTGTTATTTCATTCAATCCACGACATGCGTAGAGTTATAAAGGACATTGTAATTCACAATAAAGATCAGGCTTTCAAATATCACCTACACACACCAGGCTTTACAAACACTGACTTTTGACGGATCGTACAGAAGGATTTGTTAATATCCAATTCTCTAATATCTAAACTCAAATAAAGATAAAATGTAATCCTCTCTTTAGTTTTGTGTAACTAATATGCCAACAAAATAAGATATTTAAAACCTGGCTCTATCAATGTTTTCAGATTTGTGCCGTTTTGGCCATTTTGTCACATAAAACGTCTAATTTATGTATGAAAACATTACATGAGGAAAAACAGATGATGTTTCAAACTGGACTCTAAATGTAAGATTTCCCCTGCAGTGTTTCGCCTAAAAGAATGTAAAAGTAAACATTCTGTCATGAACTGTCACGTGTGTAAATCCTGATTTCACATTTGTTCATTATAAACCGCGCTATTGACCTAAAACAGCGTCATTTTACAGTCAGAGAGCTGAAGGTCACGTGGCGTTTATTCTACGGACTGACTGGGGACGCGAGCCTTCTGTTATGCTGCTCCTGCAGCTTGGAACTCTCTTCAATCGGACCCGAGGGTGTGTGAACTGGTCTCGATTAGGGCTTTTCACTCAATTACAAAAAACGAAGTGAAAGAATGTTACGAATGTGCTGTTAAGTGTAGTTCTGTTTAATCTTTTTCTTAAATGTCTCTTTTAAATGTAAATGTTTTTTTTATTTGAGCTGCTGCGTTTTCACTTTTTCGCCCTGGAACAA
Source organism: Chaenogobius annularis (assembly GCA_015082035.1). Lineage (NCBI taxonomy): Eukaryota > Metazoa > Chordata > Actinopteri > Gobiiformes > Gobiidae > Chaenogobius > Chaenogobius annularis. The sequence continues at coordinate 617,054 of BJKM01000293.1, forward strand.
GAGGTGTCGATCTAATTTGACCTGGTAAAATAAAGGTTGATAAAGAAATAAATAAAGAAACAGGTCCATTGAATGAGAAGCAATCAGTTATGTTTGTCTACACATCATCATTTAACCCGGAGCTGGGCGTTCCCCAGGGGCCAGAACAGGCCCTCGCACTGTTCTAAGCTTGCCCCCCTCAAGTTTTAAAAATAATTCTTACTCTTTGCATTTGTTTCATTGTTTTTGTGTCTCTACATAAACCTACATAGCCCTGTACATAAACATTACATGAAATGAATGAAATAATTGCTCAAATGGCTTATATTTTACAGAAAAGTAATGGTCGCCCACACACCTGGATTCAAACATGGCCCTTGGGGGAAAATAATTGCCCACCCCTGATTTAACCCTGTGTTTTCTTTAATCAGAAAGTGGATGAAGAGATATTGGGAAGGAGAACAATAAAATCAGAGCAGTCAAATCCCAAATGCAGGACAATAGAGCGCTGAGTGAGCTAACGACGGAACAGTCATTAAAGTTCATAAAAGCTCATAAACAAATGAGTACAGTATATCTTTTTAGATTTATACAAATGAAACCATTAGGCAACGTGACTGCTTCGTTAGAGCCATGCACTGTTCATGAAAACAGAAATGCTCAGAAGTTTGGTGATGGTTTATGGACTTATATATAACGTACTTTCACTCACTCCTCTTCAAACATGTATTTATTTATTATGCATAAGTATTATTCATTTATAATGTTGGTGGATTTCTTCAAGTGCCAAATGTCCCAGGAAAAGACCACCTGCTCATTGGTTTTGACTTCTTACCTAGGTTTGTTTATGTTGTGTGTGGATTTCTACCAGTGATGCAACCAAATCGCCAACACTCAGCGAAGACGACCTCACGAACAGTGTTAATGACATAGTTATGACATAGTTATAAATAATAGTTATATACAGTACATTTATGTGTTTCCTCTTTTCGGTGCAATATTTAAAGTAAAATAACAACAACAAGCAAAAATGGTTATTTCATATTCACCCCTGACACCGTGGTTTGGTAAATAAATAATAAATAAATAAAATAAGCCTCTGTTTTTCCGTTGCCTGAAAAAGCTGCAGCCTGTTTAATATTTAATGCGGTTTAAGTGGAGTGTGGTGTAGATAAACTCATAATTTATCACATAATAGAAGAGCAAACAAGATCTTAGGTCTTTCCAGGAGATTTACTTGTTTAAAAAATAATGATGATGATTTATATATAAGATGATTTATATATAAGGCTCGTCTAAACTTATCCTACTGACATAAAATATAATATGATATAAAAGTAAAGTAATACATTCAGACAGTTTTAATAATTAAAGGCCCACTATGTAACTTTTCTTGACACCTGATTGTCTCCATGGAGCTGTTATTGCTTTATCTGCAACACGGTGATAATTGTTTATCCCCATATCCAAATTACAGGTCAGATCTATGGAGAAGTGAAGCTGTAAGTAAGACGTTTTCAGTGTATTTTTGCCATATTTTTGGACCAGAAAAGTGACATAGTGCGCCTTTAATTCAACATTAACGTTCCTTCATTCATCGACTTAACTTAAACTGAACCAAACAGGACTTAAATGGGACTTAACCAGGACTAATCCAGGGTTGAATCAGGACTAAACAAAGGCGGAAATTCAAGATTCAAGTGGGTTAAAATCCGGTCTAACACCAGTCTATGGCCGGTTCTTGAATATGGAACTCGAAAAGTTCTTAACTAGCTCTATTTGTGGATCAGAACAGGGTTTAACCTGGACTAAGCAGGAGTACACCAGAACTCTATGTAAAAGTACGCGGCTTCATGCAGGTCAATGTAAATCTGCTATTATTATTATTATCTCACTTAAATGTTATTGGGCTGTTTTTAAGTAGAGGATTAAAACACCGTGAATGTCATTTATTCATTTTAGGAAACACCCCAATAGCTTCATATATTAGACGTTGACTGATATTAAGTCTGTAAAGAAATAGAAGAAATATAAAACTATGCTCCCGGTTAATTGAATAGATGAACTTTGAAGGGACAGAAACAAAGCTTGAGGGACACCTAGATTATTCTTTTTTTGACTGGTCAAACAATAATTTCTACTGGACATTTAGACTTTTTTAATATGTTTTTCGTTCTCCGTAGAGAACATTTACAACAACAAAAAACAATACAATTATTTTCAGTTTTATTTTTGATATTTTTCTTTAATAATGCCACTGTCTTTGTTGTCAAAAATCTGTTTTAGTGTATTTAAGAGTCTGTATCGTCTAAAAAAAATACAATTATGATTATTTAAACTGTTGCCTAGTCACGATCATGCTGAATCTTTGGAGAGGCAAAGGTGGCAGGCTGTGATTGGTTGACAGTGGCGAGCAAGCTAGATTCCTCAGATCAAAAAGAGCCAGTTGACCTGCGCTGTAAGATTAGAGTAAAGTTGTATTAATATCAGTCGACTTCTACTTATATTGCCAAAGTGAGGAGCGTTACGATTTCATTCAAGAGAAGCCACTCACCGTCCCGGAGTTCTATTCACAAAACAGAAATATAAAAATGAAATCATTACCAAAATGTAATAATTGGATCAAATAATATATGTATAATTATGCTTATAGAATCCACAAATGATGGTAAAACTAAGCATGAGACTAAAGCTGTAAACTGCAAAGGGAAAACAAATGTGCTAAAATTATAAAAAATGCTGGTCATGTGATATAAAATAAAAATGTGTGCGATGATTCTTACTTTTTTAAATGCTGAGAAGGAAAAAAGGAAAAAAAAACGGAAAAGATTGCTGACTAAACTATAAAAGGTCTTACAATCAAGCGAAGAAATCCAAAATAAAAACATGCTTCGTGGAAAAATTAAATAGCCAGTAATTTACTTCACAGCACAGTAATAACATGGTAATAGGATGATAACTACAAGTTTAATTATGTTGGTAATCCCGGCATGGCAACAGGCCACATCTACCAGTTATTTCATTTTAATAATACATAATTATTACAGCAAAATGTATTTCCTCCTTTGATATCCTCGTTCTGGTTCTTTCTCCACCCTTTACACGATGCTCTCACAGCGCTGTAAAGTAAAGCCGTGTGATTGGATGCATGTGGCGCCTGAGAACAGGAAGGCTTTCATTTACCTAGTTTAGGGTCCACTGATGGTCCAGAGTCAGAAATGGACGATATGAGACAAACGTTACCGCACTGAGTTCAGCCTGTGGCGGCTCATTCAAAATTTAACTCCTGCTCCACTTTTAGGAGCGTTTGGTGTCTGCCCCAGGGCTCGGTCCGACTCACTGCTGAAGCTGTGTCACTTTACCTTCTTAACCTTGCTGTATTATTGGATCGATGTTTGAAGATGAACCACTAACCAAAACATCAACATTTACAAAAAAAAAACCCTAAAGAACGTGAAGGGCGTGAGCGCTGCACTGGGGCAAAGGATGTAGTAACACCAGTAACACCAGTAACACCAGTAACACCAGTAACACCAGGAACACCAGTAACACCAGTAACACCAGAACACCAGTAACACCAGTAACACCAGTAACACCAGGAACACCAGTCACACCAGGAACACCAGTAACACCAGGAACACCAGTAACACCAGTAACACCAGTAACACCAGTCACACCAGTAACACCAGTAACACCAGTAACAACACCAGTCACACCAGTCACACCAGTAACACCAGTAACACCAGAACACCAGTAACACCAGGAACACCAGTCACACCAGTAACACCAGGAACACCAGAACACCAGTCACCACCAGTCACACCCAGTCACACCAGTCACACCAGTAACACCAGTAACACCAGTAACACCAGGAACACCAGGAACACCAGTCACACCAGTCACACCAGTAACACCAGTCACACCAGTAACACCAGTAACACCCAGTAACACCAGGAACACCAGTAACACCAGTAACACCAGTAACACCAGTAACACCGGACTTTTCATTCATTCTAAACTGCTTTTTGTTAAGATTTAGTGTCCACCGACAGAATCGCTCACCACTGATTAAGGATTCACTTTTGGAAAATATGAAATCATTTGTGTTTTACAGTTTGAATATGTAGTTTTGAGCAATGCATTTAAAGCAGGAATAATCGTTTTTCTTTTCATTGAAATAAGTCAGTGTAACCACATACAAAAACCTTTAACTTTGCAAATATGTAAAATAGAGCCAGGGTTTCTCAGGAGAGTTCGCTTCAGGTTGCAAGGCTGGTTTTCCATCCAGAGACAGCAGGGGGCGACGAAGGACGCTTCCAACACCCCTAAAAATACATATCTAGCCATCACAAGGATTTAAAATGATGTGTAATAAGGTATAGCTCTCCCTTAATGTTTTAAAAATGTCTTATCTGAGAAATGCACCAAAATGACAATGTGTTAAAAACAAAACAGAATGGCGGCGTGTCAGTCAGATCAGGAGTCTGAAGCGGTACCTGAGCAGTTCCTCCTGTAGTGCGAGTTCTCCAGGGCGTGTCCGGGCAGCCGGCACTGGAACCGGTGCTGCCAGAACTCAGGGAACCATGGGTTCCTCTGGTTGGTGCTCAGCTTCAGCTTTAGGAAGTATTGGTCGAAGGAGGAGACTTCTTCAGAGTGCAGCTTCACCGTGATCCCGCCCAGAGCCTCAAACTCGTAACCTTCCACCACCTCCACGCGGTCCGCCCAGCCGTCACTGTCGCCGAGAAAAGAAAGAATAGGTTTCATGTGTAGTGAATTAACCACCAACAGCAGACGAATGAGCACATGAGCCCAACAGGTGGCAGTAAAGAGGAGTAACACAAAGAAACACTACTTTTCATGCACAGAATAATATAAAAACACCATCAAACACATTTATATAAAGCATAATAAATAAAAGTCCTCATTTGGACCAGGGCATGCATCTAATTTATGAATCCAGAAGGCTTTTGTTTTTGTAATGTATGAGAGATTGTAGAGTCCTAATCTAAATGTATCTCATCAAATGGTTCATCACAAATGTACAGATGACAAGAACATCCAGGTCATAATTTTTAGAAGCGTTTTAGAAGCGCTCGAGCCCAAATGTGGCGCCAGCTCGTTAGCGGCACATAAATATGGCCTTGATGAAAGCCTAAACGAGAGGCCGCCTCACGTTTGGCTCAGGATCATGTTCTTAATGAGGACTGTGTTGGTGTCCAGCACCTGACCATCTGCCTCTCGGCTCCTGCTCGCTCCTGCTCGCTCCTGCTCGCTCCACGGCCCAGGGAGAACATGATTCAAATGATTAAACTGCTTAAAATAGGGCTGGAAAATATGGAGAACAATGTATCATGGCTTTTTGGTTTGGAGAATGTTTTTCTTTTATATGAAATGTTCGTTTTCCCCCATGTTCTTTATCATAAAAGAAGCAGAGATGTATTTTATCGATCGCAAACCCATAAAAAAACAATTTGATCTCAATTTGATTAACTGCACAGCCCAGTTTTAAAGGTTCTCAACACTTGCTTGTCTCCACGGAGATGTTATGTTTTGTATAATGTCTTTTATTGTACAGTTTTATATTGTATATAATCTAATATTGATGCATTGTTTTTTTAGGGACTGTTTAAGGTCTTCAGGGACAGAAGATGAGATAAAGCCAGGATGTTTATGATTGTCCCTGAAAAAGAAACGTATGAATAGAAATCAACCGATATTAAACATTTTGAGGAAAAAAAAAAAAAAAAAATATCATTATCATAATCAATAAACATAATAATATTTTTAAAATTTTTTTTTTTTTAATGAAAAAATTATAATTAAAAAGAAATTCTTAATTAAAAAGAAAATACAGAAATCAACCGATATTGTTTTTTTTCCATGCCTGATGCTGATTGATCAAAATCCAGGGCCGATATTCTGCGATGGATTTCAACAAAACGTGTCTTCTAAATGTACTACAAACTTGCCCTCTTTGACCACGATAAGATTCAGCCCGAGTCAAAGTGGCCGGAGTCGGGTCGGCGGCGGCAGAAGCGAGCGCGAGTTCAAAGGACCTCCAGGAGCGAGCGGTACGATGAAGAAATGATGCAAATCCAGAGGTAATGCATAATTGAAGGCCATTTCCCGGCCGCACGGGTCCAGAGCAGAGCTGTGCGGCGCCATTTGTCAAACGCAGCGTGATCAAAAGCGTCAAACACAGAAGAGACCAAGAGCACAAAGAACATCTCCATTGACAACCACGTCAGACAGAAAACCTGTTAGTTTGACCCTGTCCTGGTTTAGTCCGGGTTTAATCCAGGTCTAGTCCAGGTTTAGTCCAGGTCTAGGCCAGGTTTAGTCCAGGTCTTGGCCCGGTATAGTCCAGGTTTTGTCCGGGTTTAATCCAGGTCTAGTCCAGGTTTGGGCCAGGTTTAGTCCAGGTCTAGTAAAGGTCTAGTCCAGGTCTTGTCCAGGTCTAGTGCAGGTTTAGTCCAGGTCTAGTCCAGGTCTAGTCCAGGTTTAGTCCAGGTCTTGTCCAGGTCTAGTACAGGTCTAGCACAGGTCTAGTCCAGGTCTAGTCCAGGTCTAGTATAGGTCTATGTCCAGGTCTAGACCAGGTTCTAGTCTAGGTCTGGTCCAGGTTTAGTCCAGATTGGTCCAGGTCTAGTCCCGAGCTAGTCCAGGTCTAGGCCAGGTCTAGTCCAGGTTTTGTCCAGGTTTAGTCCAGGTCTTGTCCAGGTCTAGTACAGGTCTAGCACAGGTCTAGTCCAGGTCTAGTCCAGGTCTTAGTATAGGTCTAGTCCAGGTCTAGACCAGGTCTAGTCTAGGTTTCTGGTCCAGGTTTAGTCCAGATTGGTCCAGGTCTAGTCCCGAGCTAGTCCAGGTCTAGGCCAGGTCTAGTCCAGGTTTTTGTCCAGGTTTAGTCCAGGTTTAGTCCAGGTTTAGTCCAGGTCTAGTCCAGGTCTAGTCCAGGTCTAGTCCAGGTTTAGTCCAGATTTAGTGCAGGTTTAGTCCAAATTGGTCCAGGTCTAGTCCCGAGCGAGTCCAGGTCTAGGCCAGGTCTAGTCCAGGTTTTGTCCAGGTTTAGTCCAGGTTAGTCCAGGTCTAGTCCAGGTCTAGTACAGGTCTAGTCAGGTCTAGTACAGGTATAGTCCTGGTCTAGTCTAGGTCTAGTACCGGTCTAGTCCAGGTCTAATTCAGGTCTAGCCCACGTCTAATCCAGGTCTAGTACAGGTTTAGTCCAGGTCTAATCCAGGTTTAGTCCAGTCTAGTCTAGTCCAGGTCTAGTCCCAGGTCTAGTCCAGGTTTAGTCCAGGTCTGATCCGGTCTGTCCAGGTCTAGTCCAGGTCTGGTCCAGGTCTGGTCCAGGTCTGGTCCAGGTCAAGTCCCGGTCTAGTCCAGGTTTAGTCCAGATCTAGTCCAGGTCTAGCCAGGTCTAGTTCTAGGTTTAGTCCGTTTTGAGTCCCAGTTTTGAGTCTAAGTTGCACTGTATTGTTGTTGCTATGCCTGAACGTAAACTTGTCTATCTCCATTGAGACAACCCAGTGATGCACCCAGGCCAAATTACAGGTCAGATCTGTGGAGAGGAGACAAGAATGCATGTTTTTTGAGGCGATTAAAAACACTTCATTCTTTGGAGTGGAATATTCTTTCTACAAACTATAAATAGATCCCGTTTAAAGAGCCACGAGTATTTTCAAACCAATTCTTCGGTCCTTCCACCAAACTGTTTGATAATTTTCCACTTGGAAGTTGAAAAGAAACACCCAAAGATATTCAGTCTCTCGTTTCAAACCTGGTTCTGTCATCTCTGCACAGAACCACGGGGCTCTGAAGGTCTACACAGTTCTCCGTTCTCCGCTCCTCGTCCTCGGCTCCTCACGCTCGAGGTGCTGTTTCCACATTAGCTCGTCCCGTCGTGATCTGACAGAGGAGTCCGTGCATTATTCATGAGCCGGGCCTGAACCGGCTTCTCCTCCTCTGATTCAGGATGAACCGCCAGCGTTTCAACTTCAGGGGAGCTTCGAGGAGGAGCGGAGAGCGATGAGAGCAGGGTGTTGTGTCTGCGTGTGTCTCTCCCTCCTCGCTGTGCAATTCACACGGAGAAGAAGAACGCCTTTTATTTTTGGAATCTTGTTTGTCGCCTGTTCTTGTTTTCATGCGGCAAACCGGATTTCAACGCCGGCTTTCTCCAGATCCCGAATAATGACACAAATAAAAAAAATAAAAAAAACTGTACTAGTGTTGCTACAAGGGATGACACGATACCACATTAAAGAGTAACAATTATTGCGTGGAAAAAACGTCTTTATTCATGGGTAATTGTTTGCAGAAATTCCACAACAATTTGGCGTCACGAACAGGATTCTTCATCCGGCTGTCAGTCTTCCATGGGTCATGTGACACAGCGTTTGGCCAGCCTCGTTCCTCCACTGTTTGAGACGTGAGGGCTGCTTCAGGGTCTGGGTGTACGACACCGGTGCTCGGACTCGAAACGAACACGTTGCGGGTGAGTTGTCTTTTTCAATTGTGTCGCTAGATATGGATTTCCAGTTCCTTTTTTTTTTAAATTCTTTTCTTTTTTTTACAATTAATTTTTTAAACATAAAACAACAAAAAAACATACATAAAACAAACTGGCCTATGCAAAGAAATAAAAAAAATAAATAACTGGGTCAGGACCATCAAGAACTCACGATAGATAAAGAATAACATTAGAAAGTATTAGGATGGTATCCAACGGAAGGGGGGGTTAAAGCATACTATGGCAAAAAAATTAAAAATGGTCCAATTTTGCCTATTGTTTATTAAATTTATCTATTTTCAAATTGAGTCCATGGTGTGCGTATGTCAGTTATGATGTCCGTCCAGTCCTTAATCATCATAGCATTTTTTGTGTCATTGCCTTTCGGATTTGCACTTCCGTTGTGTTGGCACGTACGGTTTTGGGCGGGAAACAGTTTGCTGCTAAAATATGACACAAAGTCAATAGATCTGTGTAAAATGTTCAATAAGATGAATATCCTCCAAACCCTAAACCCTCCCCTTTAGTCCTCCAGGCACTTCCCATCTCGTCAGCTCTATTACAAATGTGGGCGGAGTTCAGGCGTCTTGGTCAGTAAACAGAGACAGAGCGGGTACAGTACAACGCACCTCCCGATGAGCAGAAACTCCCCCGCGATGCCGAGCCTGCGCATGGCCATGAGCAGCCCGCGCACCGTCATTGCCCTCGCAGAAAGCACACCACCACTCGGGCTTTGGGGCAGGCGCTCTCGCCAGCTTCCTCAGCAGCCGGTCCGAAGTGCTTCTCCCCGGCGTTGGAGTAGATTTTTGTCGGAGTGGGGCAATGCAGAGGCCGTCCTGCGCTGCCAGCTCCTTGAAAACCTCCATCCCACTCTCGCCGTAGTTACCTAGAGAAAAAGGTGGGGAAAAATCATGCAAACGGGACAACATTTGACCTTTCCTGAACGGTGAAAGAAGGTAGGACAAAAACACACATGATAAAGTGATAAATAAGTGGCATTTTTAATTTGTGGTATCAAAAACAAAGTGCCATTTCAGTGCTGTGACAATACATAGTTATAGTGCTCAAAAATACCTGGAAAAAACATTGTATTTTAGCTGTGAGTGTGATCGCCTCTGCACAGATCTGACCTGTAACATGCTCGTCTCCACTGATAGTTTAATGCCATACTGTGGGATGTTCCAGGCAAATATAAGTTATAGTCATGGTGGTTATAGTGCACCTTTTCAATGCTATTTTCTAGTATTTCGCAAAAAACTATCACATCCATGGATTATAATTTAACGTTGTGTTCATTGTAGACTATAAAATAAATCTGAAGCGCAGACGGAGCAGTTTCAGGCTGTAACTCGTCCCTTAGGGCACTATTTTTGTTCACATTCCAACAGAAACATAAAAACAAAGACAGCTAGAAAAATTTAAAACATCGATTTAGTTAAAAAGTTTTAATAAATCCAAATCACTACTTTTTATGTTTTTATAGTTCTCAAAAAATCTGTCATTAATACTTTAAATTTTTACTCTAAAGGTACATTTTTAAACGGGCACTCTATATAAGTAGATTTTTGTTGAGTCATACTTTTACTTGTGTTTTTTGCTCTCTTTACACTCCAGATGACCATCCACCATTTGTGTACGACAATCCCAAACAAAGTACATAGGGGGAAGGTGAAAACATAAGATTTCCGAGCACTCAAGTCTCAGTTACAGTTACAGTGGGGATTACTCAAACCGACAGGACAACTCTGAGCAGGTTTATGATGAAGGAAAGCGCTTATAACATAGTTAAACACGCTTAAAATACAGCTGCACAATTATGAAAAAATTATAATCGTGATTTTTTAAAATAAATGTTGAAATCAGTGTTGTTTTTTCTTTGAATTAGGACAAACATTCTGATCAACCTGTCAGCAGCCGCTTCAACAGAACTATGTTGGAGAAAAAATAACTTCTGTAATAAAATACGTTAAAAAGTGCTGGAAATAAGTAGTATTTATCTTCTTTTGAGTATATTCTTTGCAGTTTTTAAATAAGATTGCCAATGCAAACAAGCATAGCAATATACTGTTTGATTTAAAATAAGAAAAAGACAAAGCAACAAAAATGCTACTGCACTCGAAATAAGAACTTACTTAAAACTTAAAACTTACTTGTTCTATTGGCAAATCTTGTTTTAAGAAAGTCAAATTCGATGCAGAGTCCTACTGAAAGGTTATATTTTGCAGATTATGTCAGCTGTATTAGAGGTCTGACTCCTAAGACCACAGTGTGTTCGGACCACTGAGAGCACAGCTGAGGTGGCGATGCGAACCTCCACTCTGGTGAAGCTTTGTGCTGCTCTGAATCCAAATGAAACAATCCCACCGCAAACATTTTCTATTGGCTGTGTCAAGGACAAACTTTGGGAAGGCATTAGGGAGGTCAAGTGTGAGTGTCGTAGTCGTTGTCATGGTAGTAAATGTTTAAAGCCGCACTACAAGTAACTTTTTGGTGGCGTCGTCTGCTTGTTGCAATGGAAATTGATGAAAAACAACAAGATCTCCATGACTCACCCACTGAAATCCTACTTAAAGATACAAAAATGTGTGTATTTTAGGGACGGACCTATAGGTGTGAGCAATACCGACAAAAATTAATAGCTCAGTATTTTATTATTCAGATTAAATGTGCTCATTCCCAATTTGTTCTCCGTGAATCAGATTTGTCTTTTTAAATAACGACTAATGCGTAAAAACAGGAAGAAACAGAAGAAAAATTAAGCTCAAGAAATTGCTGTATGTTAACAAAATCTTCATAATACTAACTAATTATATTGAGAAATGCGGTTTAATTTGTGAATTTAAACTACGTTATATTAGTCGTGTAGTACGGGATGAGCACGCCTGTTTTTAGAATAACAATACTTTTGATTGAAAATAGTGGTAATGAGTTAGGCCGCGTCCAAATATCCGCACTATGACCTACAGAGGGCACTATTTAGGGCTCACGCCAATTTGTACTGGACACAACACGACTAAATGAAGCTGAAGAGCTTTTTAAACGCACTGTTGACGCGAGAATAAGAACAAAAACACTCTTAAATAAACCGTTAGCTGCAATGTTTCTAGCGTTAGCCGCTAACCTTAGCTTGAGCCACCATCACACGCAAAAAGGTGAATAATCCAGTCTGTTAGTTGTTGAACGTGAGATCCATGACTTGCACAGTGATTATTTGTCTATATTTATTACAAAGATCTGTTTTGCAGACTTTTTTTCACTGGAACGTGTCTGAATCCCTCTTGGATTGAGGACACTTTATAGTCTGCTAAATAGTGCAGGACTGTGGAGCGAAAGTGTGTTTTTATCTGTGGATTATTTTGCATTCTTGCCTCTTGACCAGGTCGTTGTTGTAAATGAGAACTTCTAAATAATAAATAAAATGTAAAAACCTGTTTAAACTTGCATTTCTCTCATTCTTACACCTTGAAGCTCAATCTCACGTTTGGTTATTTTATCATTCCTATGTAAAAGCAACAAGAATAAACCTGATTAGTGGTCTTACTTTGTGTCTATTGTCTTTGTTCTCCTCTGGACTCAGTGAAGGTGAAGATTAGATTTGAGACGAGTCGATTCCGGACCGAGGGAGACGGAGAGAATAGAAAGTCACCAATGACAAACTCACAGACTCATTGATTTACTATCGGTTTGCATTGAAGAGGCAGAACGAGGCGCTTAGTGCTCGGATCAGACCACAGAGCGATGTTCTGGGGGGGCAATACTGAGATTTATAGAATACTTTTACAGACTTATTTCACAACTCAAGACGAAAGCTGGAGTAAAAAGGATTCCACGCCCTGAGGCACTTTTACTTGCATACATGTACTGTATGTGATACCAATGATGAGGGGTCCAAAAGCAGATTAGGCCAATTTATAGGTCAGGTCTGTGGAGAGGTGGCCTCGCTCTCGGTAAGATTACATGTGTGAATGTATTTGACTTTAGGAAAAATGGAATCAAGTTCAAGATAGAAACGTTTGATCCCAAACTGTGGAATGTTCAAAGCATTTACATCTCTGGGGCAACAAGCAGGTGGCAAACCCCCCACAAAAGTTACATAGTGGAGCTTTAAACAAGAAAAAAACCAGTAATATTGTGTACTTAAAATAAGACGTATTTATTTTTCCTCAGCTTGATTTCTGTGCAGGCAAAATGTGGGGTAAAAGGGCTCGTGTGCTGGATCACAGGGGAAGGAAGCACTTGAAATGCTCCTGAAGTGCTCCTGATGTGCTCCTGAAATGCTCCTGATATGTCCCAGAAATGCTCCTGAAATGCTCCTGATTTGCTCCTGATGTGCTCCTGAAATGCTCCTGAAAAGCTCCTGAATGCTCCTGATGCTCCTGATATGCTCCTGAGAATGCTCCTGATATGCTCCTGATATCTCCTGAGATGCTCCTGAAATGCTCCTGAAATGCTCCTGAAGATGCTCCTGAAGTGCTCCTGAAATGCTCCTGAAATGCTCCTGATATGCTCCTGATATGCTCCTGATATGCTTCCTGAAATGCTCCTGATATGCTCCTGATGTGCTGTTCCTGAAATGTTCCTGATATGCTCCTGAATGTGCTCCTGAAATGCTCCTTGAAATGCTCCTGAAATGCTCCTGAAATGCTCCTGAAATTCTCCTGAAAATGCTCCTGAAATGCCTCCTGAAATGCTCCCTGAAAAGCTCCTGAAATGCTCCTGAAAGTGCTCCTGAAATGCTCCTGAAGTGCTCCTGATGTGCTCCTGAAATGCTCCTGAAATTCTCCTGAAATGCTCCTGAAATGCTCCTGAATGTCTCCTGAAATGGCTCCTGAATGTCTCCTGAAATGCTCCTGAAATGCTCCTGATTGCTCCTGAAATGCTCCTGAAATGCTCCTGAAATGCTCCTGATATGCTCCTGAAGTGCTCCTGAAATGCTCCTGAAATGCTCCCTGAATGTGCTCCTGATATGCTCCTGAATGCTCCTGAAATGCTCCTGAAATACTCCTGAAGTGCTCCTGAAATGCTCCTGAAATGCTCCTGATATGCTCCTGAATATGCTCCTGAAATGCTCCCTGATATGCTCCTGAAGTGCTCCTGATATGCTCCTGAAAGCTCCTGAATGCTCCTGAAATGCTCCTGAAATGCTCCTGAGAGTGCTCCTGATATGCTCCTGAAGTGCTCCTGAAATGCTCCTGAAATACTCCTGAAGTGCTCCTGAAATGTCGCTCCTGAAATGCTCCTGATATGCTCCTGATATGCTCCTGAAATGCTCCTGATATGCTCCTTGAAGTGCTCCTGATATGCTCCTGAAATTCTCTGAAGCTCTCTGAAATGCTTCCTGAATGCCTTCCTGAAATGCTCCTGAAATGCTCCTGAAATGCTCCTGAAATGCTCCTGAAAATCCTGAAATGCTCCTGAATGCTCCTGAAATGCTCCTGAAATGCTCCTGAAATGCTCCTGATAATGCTCCTGAAGTGCTCCTGATATGCTCCTGAAATTCTCCTGAAATGCTCCTGACATGCTCCTGATATGCTCCTGAAATGCTCCTGAAGTGCTCCTGAAATGCTCCTGAAGTGCTCCTGAAGTGCTCCTGAAATGCTCCTGAAATGCTCCTGATATGCTCCTGATATGCTCCTGAAATGCTCCTGAAATGCTCCTGAAGTGCTCCTGAAATGCTCCTGAAATGCTCCTGAAATGCTTCTGAAATGCTCCTGAAATGTTCCTGATATGCTCCTGAAATGCTCCTGAAGTGCTCCTGAAATTATCCTGAAATGCTCCTGAAATGCTTCTGAAATGCTCCTGAAATGTTCCTGATATGCTCCTGAAATGCTCCTGAAGTGCTCCTGAAATTATCCTGAAATGCTCCTGAAGTGCTCCTGAAATGCTCCTGAAGTGCTCCTGAAGTGCTCCTGAAATGCTCCTGAAATGCTCCTGATATGCTCCTGATATGCTCCTGAAATGCTCCTGATATGCACCTGAAGTGCTCCTGATATGCTCCTGAAATGCTCCTGATGTGCTCCTGATGTAAAGTCAGTCAGTCAAAGAGTACTCAGGTACTCAGAGCAGTGTCAGGTTAAAACTCCTCCCTTTAGGGCAGGACTAAAGAACTCTAGCTTCTCAGACCGACTCCTTCCAACTGAAAATGAGGTTGGAAACGGTTCAAGTTCAAAAGTGTCCACGATTTTCTTGGCTCAAAACGGTTTCTTCTGGCTGCGACTGAAGGGTTTTATCTGATCGGTTTACTTTGTGTTCTGTTTACTTTGTGTACTAATCGTGCCTCACAAATAAACTTCCAACATGTGTGAAACCAAACATCTCCAGGCGCTGTACGTTTGGAAGAGGAATCGACATTATTACGAGACTATAATAACGCAACAAACGCAACAAAAGCAGTGGTGGAAAGTAAAAGTAGAAACGTAAAAGTGCTGTACTTAAGTAAACATTTCAGGTATCTGTACTTTACTAAATGTCAGTGGATTTGAGAGTATGTATCTGTACTCTGAAGTGAAGAACCTTTTATCCATGGTTAAAGACCACCTGAAAATGGCTGCCAGGTTCTTTATTTTCAGCACGTTCACGGTGGAAGAAGGTCGACTTTGAGTTTTTTCAGTTTTTTTGCTCCACTCTGTACTTTTATTTAAGTAAAAGTATCACATGAAAAATCTGCTAAGTTAAAAAGTATTGAAATATCTGTTTAAATGTACCTTTAGAGTATTTCCGACAGATTTTG
Organism: Chaenogobius annularis; assembly: GCA_015082035.1. Lineage (NCBI taxonomy): Eukaryota > Metazoa > Chordata > Actinopteri > Gobiiformes > Gobiidae > Chaenogobius > Chaenogobius annularis. The sequence continues at coordinate 632,269 of BJKM01000293.1, forward strand.
AGAACTATTAAAGAGTCCTATCAAACTCATTTTTGGTCAACAAAAGTCCATTCTATTTACATGTTTGTCTTTACTCAAAGCCGGGACATGAACTAAAACCCTGAAGCAGATTGTAACCGTGCGCGTGCCAAAAACCCCACCACTCAGCCATGAAAGCCGCGCTCCAACTTTCCTACTTCGTTACTTTCCACCTGTTCCCATCGAGACGCTGCCTGACCCTCGGCGAGCGGCTCTTACCCTCGGTGTGCACGGCCGACACGTACGTCCAGTTGTGGCTCTTGACGATGTCCAGCAGGGCTCTGGCCTGGAGCGTATCCGACGGCACGACCCGCAGGAAGTACTTGAACAGCGTCTTGTCGCTCAGGTCGATACTCGTCGCCGAATACGCGATCTGCGGGATGTTGAAGAGCTGGAGAAGGTTCTGAACTTGGATGGCGACCGAGCTGGAGCCGGGCCCGATCACGCCGACGATGGGCTTCTTGGTCGGCGGCGGCTGGCTCGAGGGGTCGCCGTCGACGCACCACCTCGCGCCGTCTTTGTCGTCCCGAATCGAGATGAGCGAGTCTCGGATGAACTCGATGCTCTGTTCCAACGCGACGGACGAGTGCCAGCAAGAATCTCGAATCTCGCAGCCGAGCGTTATGTTCGGGAGCAGGTTGGGGTCGGCGTTTATCCTGTCCAACGTGTGGAACATGGCCTCCACTCTTTGAATGCCGTACTGCTCGCGGACCTCTCCGCATTTTCGCTCCGCGACCTTTTCCGCCGACGGCTGGTGGTGGACGGAGAACAGCGCTCCGATGATGACGTCGCCGTCCATGCGCGCGACCAGGCGCGAGGCAGAGCTGGGGACTAAAGAGCGCTCATAGTTGGGTTTGCACAGAACCAGCGCCTGGAAGAGAACCAGAGGAAGGCACAGGAGGCGGGCGGCGGTCAGGACGGTCATGCTGGAGGTTGAGCCGGAAGTGCAGGCAAAGAGACGAGAAACATGTCCGAGATCGGGTTGTCCATCAACGCTCTTCAGTGGTCCTGTAAAGACAAGGAGAAAAAGAACCTCTTAGAAATAGAATACGTTTGTAGCACAGCAAAGGACGTGTTCTTGTCTGGGGCAACGAAACAGTCCAACATTTAAAGTCAGTCAAAAGTTAGTCTGTTTTGCAAGCTGTTCATTGCTGTTGGCATCTTCTCCTCCTTCTTCTTCTTCTTCTTCTTCTTCTTCTTCTTCTTCTTCTTTTTCTTCTTCTTCTTCTTCTTCTTCTTCGTCCGCTTCCCCCTGGGGAGTGGAACAGGCACAAGGATGATCTGTGGATCCGGCTGCTCCTCGATTGCCTGGAGAAAAGGGTCTCCACTCCAGATGACCGGTTCCTTCATCCGCCTCGAAGAGCTGGTTTCCGCTCCTGTCGCTCTTCGAGACAACTGCTGCCGCGATCTCGGGCGTTACAAAGACAAACGGACTTGAATTTCGCCCTGAATGTTGCCCTGTGCAAATCGCCCGCTCGTGTTTCAAAGGAAGCCCAAGACTGCAGGATGCTGAGTTAATAATAACACGATTACATGCACCAGAATGCAGGACGTGGGGAGGGGAGAACCTGTCATAAGAGATGGTTTTGGCGTTATACTAGATAAACCGATTTATAATGATGAAAAAAACCAATAATATGGTGCTCAGAGTGGGAGACAACACGCTGGACAAGACCCCAAATCTACAGTGTTCGTGCTTATTGTGCATCAGTTTGTTTGAAAATCACTTCTCGCGTCTCGAACATTTGCCTGTCGCGTAAAAGGAGAAGATATAAACCAGTGTGACAAGTTTACTCCACAAAGCCATCCCAAGCTGTAAATGTAAAATAACTGTAAATGTGTTCTAATCAATAAAAACGGCAAAAGACTAGTAAAAACATAAAATTGTGTGAAAACGAAACAAAAAAGTCAGTTTCAGCACCAGAGACAGTTTCAGCACCAGAGACAGTTTCAGCACCAGAGACAGTTACCAGCGCTTAAAAAACACAGAAAAACGATACAAGAGTTCAAAAGAGAGTTCTTAAGAAGCGATATTTGACAAATGAATTCATATAGAACCAAATTTGACGTTTAAATACGATAAGAGCAAGAAACTTCACTCTGAGCGCATCTTTTTCATGTGTCAAAGGGAAAAACGATGCAAATCAGGTCAAAAAATCCGCTCAAATCAGCTCAAATCAGCTCAAATCAGCTCAGATCAGCTCAAATCAGCTCAAATCAGCTCAAATCAGCTACAGCTCAAATCAGCTCAAATCAGCTCAAATCAGCAAACTTGGGCACATTTTACATTGTCTGATGTTGATTAAGGTGCAATGTCCCTTTTCAAATGAACAAACAAACCTTACGTTCCATCGAGAAGAAATCAGACTGGACTTGACGAGGCTGCGATTAACGATCATTTCAGTGGTCGATGAGTGAAAGGATTATTTCTATTGCACATGTTGCTTTGCAAAACACTTTCTAATCAAATGAAGTTGGGAATATGGCGACTGACGGCTTCTAGAACAATCGCAAATAAAATAACCCCAAAGCTGTTCTAATACGGCTTTTCTGTGTGTGTTTTAGAGTCTGAGTAGTCCAGGCAACGAGGAGCAAAATACAGTTATTACTTAACATAGAGTATTCAAACAGATCGTTGCAGCCCTGAACTTACAACAAAAAAAGATCAAATTCCTATAGCAGAGAAACAAAACAACAACACATCTTATCCATGGGTTTCAGAGTGATCAAACTGCATTATTGCCCCAGAAATAAACCATTTTGAACTTAAACGTCACGTCTTCTGAACGGGCTGAAGTCTTCGCGAGATCGGCTGCGGTACGAACGCGGAACCACCACGCCGCCCTTCACTTACCTGTGGAAACGTGCCGACGCGGGCTCTTTCTCCCGGATCTCTCGGTCTCCTGGAGCCGAGGTGGCGAGCTCTGAGCGGCGCTGGCTCTCTCTCTCTCGTCTCCTCTCGTCTCCTCTCGTCCCTGCCCTTTTTCCTCCTCCTCCTCCTCCTCTTCCTCCTCCTCCTTTTCCCCCCCGTCGCTGCATCTCAAAAGCGGGTCACACTCACCGCAGTGCCCCTGATTATAGCACCACCGCCGCACTGCCGAAGCGCCCCGAACACCGACAAGATGAAGTCAGGGAATAAACCGTTAGAAGACCACTTCATATCAAGACTAAAGAGAAGACATTATGAAACGATTGGTCGAGCTGCCGCAAGAGCTTACAAGTCAAATGATTATTTCTCTTGAATTGAGACTTTTTAAATACATTATCAACAGAATAAATGTTGAAATATGGCAGCTGAAGGCTTTTAAATAGAGAATATTGACAAAAAAAGTGTATTAATGACACAAATGCAAAATGTTCTATTCTTTTGTGACATTTTTATTTAATATTGTTGCTGCCTTGGTCTTATATAGGTCTTTTTTTTGCATTTGTTTTAGAGTCTGTGAAGTCCAGATGAAAATATATTGCCAATTTATCTATTTTTTATTTATTTTTTCAAACTGTAAGAAAAGAGAGACGAAAAAAAAATCTAAATTAACAAAACACAAGACAAAAAAACATGAAGAAATAAAGGGCGGGGCCAGAGAAAACAGATTTTTAACTATTTTAAAAATAGGGCATCCCATTTATTCATTTGTACGTCAACTATAGAAGCGGGCAGAGTAGCCGAAACGTGAACTCGAGTAAGAGTAACGTTACTTTAAGATACACAAAAGTACAAAGTGGTGGTCCAAGAAATGGCTTGAGTAAAAGTATAACAGCATTTATAACTTAATGTAATCTGACAGACCAAACAAGAATAAAACAGACCAAACAATACATTTAAATAAAGAATAATAATCATAAAAAAACCCTCAAAACTCAATCATATTTGATGTTATTACACTGAACAATGTATTACTGGAGTAACAGGAAAAGGATGGAGTCTGAAAACTGCCCAGAGAGAAGTAAAGTACAATGTCTTCAAAAAGTTACTTAAGTAAATGTAACTGAGTATTTACCCACCTCTGAGTGAAGAAAATGAGTGAGATAAAGTTAGAACAGATATAATTTACGTGATGCGTTGGAGAGTGAACGGCGCGGGCGAGTCTTCCCCCTCGCGGTGAAACGAACGCACTGCGCCTTTGCTAAAGTTCGCCCAAATCTGGCGCCGTTTTTAAAATTTCAGTTTTTTATTTATTTTTATTTTATATTCAATCGATTCAAGAACGCGTTCATTCACGTGTGTCTGGCTCCAGTTAATCCGACATTAAACTAGTGAAGCATTATGTCATTTGTTGGCAAGATATTTCAGAAAATGTTAACAGGCCAAAACAATTATTCAAACTTTAATTATTAGTGTGTATATGTGTATATATATGTGTTATGTTTGAATTCTGAAGTTGTATTTTAATGTTTTACAAGTATTTTTATGTTTAATACAACCCCCGGAAGTGCCCACTGAACTTCAACTACGTCACTTCCGTCATTTAAACATGGCGGATTACTCAGAGCGCTGAACCGCAATGTTTTGATTGTTTTCTGACACGAAAACACGCTAAACTGCCACATGAAACGGCCTGTGACAAACAAAGGTAAATGTGCTGTTTTTGCGCCTAAAGTTTAGCGTCAAATCCGCCGTTCCGCGTGGTTTACATTGTGCAATGCAGCCGTAGATCCCGTGTCTCCTTTTAACAACAAAGTCCAAGTAGGTTTTGGCAGGTTAATGAAGTTGTAATTAGCCTACGCACACAACTCATGTATAGTTTATAAATGGCTGATGTTCATATTTCTAAATTAGCTTCATTATGTTCTCACATCGCAAAGAATTCTACTGATATTGTTGATCAAGCTTTTGATTATAGCCTTTTATTCATTTATTCTTGACATGTCCTCTTACTTTTTATGATATTACAAAAAGTGAAAAAGTCATTATGTCAATAAAAAACAGAACAGTGTGAAAACATGTGTTATAAATGTTTAAATTGGGACTTCACAATTGTTTTATTTTGACTCTGTTTGCGGCTAACTCTATATTCAAAGTATTCACACCCTCTAATGTGGAGTTTGTTCTAAGAACATGTGTTGACCTTGCTAAATAGTCTTATTCAGTGGAATACAATTATGGAACAGTTTTCCAGTGGAATCTAGAGAAAGTGTCCCCTTTGGGGGACATTCATTTACTAGGGGGTAACTCATGCAGACTCCACCCAGAGAGATCATGTTGGTCTGACCGGGAATCGAACCCATGATCTCCTTATTGGGAGGCGACTGCCCTAATTGCCTTCTCTGTAATTCTCTGTAAATGTCGAATGACGCAAGGAATATAATGATATTTTACTAATAGTGTATTGAACTGACTGCGACTTCTAGTTATAAATAATAAATTAAAAAACATTGATTGTTAACATATTTATTTGTTGTTTTTTTTAATCAAATGATAAGGAAACGGAAGGTATAAATAAGCATAAAAATATGATTTATTGAACAATGAGGAATAAAGGGTGGGACTAAGCCAGTTTCTACTTTCACCCGCTCCTTTTCGACCATGCATTTACTACTGGTTACTGAACATCAGGACATTCACAGTGTCATTGGTCGTTCCAGGACAGCGCCATGAGCAGCAAACGGAAGCGCGCGCCGCCGCCGGTGAAGGTGGACGACGAGGCCAAGAAGAGGCTGGAGTGGAACATGCTGGAGGACCGAAAGAACGAGGTCATTTTGGAAGACGGGCCGGACCAGACCCCGACCTGCTCCAGCTTCATCGAACCCACTCCAAGCCGCGAAGACGAAACCGCTGCTCTTCAGCCGAGTACGTCCGCGGACACCCCCGCCGCCCCCGCCTCCTCGGTCACGGTAAACCCGCTGGCTCTGCTCGGCCCGACGTGGAGAGCTCTGATCGGGGAGTTCGCCGTTCAACCGAAGTGGCTCCCGTCAGACTTTGAGCGGAGGACGTTCTCGCTCCGAGGGAAAGAGCGTCAGTTCAGTTTGAGTTACGGGAGACGCGCCGATCCTGAGGAGGACTCGGGGGCTCAGAGTGGAGGGGACGAAGAGGACGCGTCGCACGGAGCTGAGTGCGGTCTGAGCAGGGTTTCTCTGGGAGATCTGGACTGGCTTCTGCAGAGGAGAGTGGTCCAGCTCGGCCACCAGGCAAAAGACCACGGCTACAAGGTGAAATCTGATCTGTATACTATGATAAATATTAGTTTGGTCTTTTTTAGAAACATATTTTCAGAAATCGGTTTGGATTTTGTTATGGAAGAGAACTTTTTTATTTTTTCCAGATTTTGAGTTTTAAATGCAGGTGAATTCTGAATTATTATTATTATTTATTTATTTTTATTATTAAATGTTTTATTCTGAATCTGAATATTTAAAAGGTGAATTTATTTTATTTTATTTCAAACCAAAACGGATTAAAAATGTAAGCGCCAGAATTCAGCTACTAAAATTCCAAACAAATCATTTAAAGCATTTAAAATTCCAAATCTGATGAAAACAAATTACCTTCCATGTTTTTATTCAAAGATGATCTTGGAAATGATCTACAAACATTTCTTAAATTCAGCTGGAATGTGTTGTGTTCAAGACCGGTCTAAAAAAGCCGGTGAAACGTGTGTGTTTTTCTCGTATTTCTTGTAAAAAGATTCTGAATCTCTGCTGCTTTTTCAAAACCCTCGTTGTGCCCTCTCTGCGCTCCTCAGGTGGGCATTTACCTGCTGGAGGCCGGACTCGGGAAGCCTGAGTTCCTGAGCGAAGGCGCGACCCGTTTGAAGAAGGCGAACCAAATCCTGCAGAAGATCATGGAACACTTCTACGACTTCATCGTTCCTGGTGAGACGTCCACGTCTGTTTGTGGAACACGACGTTCAAAAGTGCTTTGCCCAAAGTGGCATTCGAATTACAATAAAAACAAAGAAAAAACATAAATAATCAATATCAAATGTACTTCAGGAGGATCAGACCTGGTTTAGTCCTGGGTAAATTCTGGTTTTGAAGTGTTTTCTTGGTCGTGTCCTTGTCCTGGTTCAGTCCTTTTAGTTTAGTCCTTGTATAGGCTTGGTTTGATCCTGTTCAAGACCTGGTTTAGTTCCGGGTTTAGTCCTAGTCCTTCCTTTTGTTCGAGGAGGAAGTATAAAGTTGAAGTATTTAGTCCTGGTTTGTTTTGGGCTTTCCTTCGAGGGGGTCCGTCACCCGCTTTTGTCTTCATCCAGATTTAGAAGAGTTATTGCACTATATATGACATGAAACCTATCGCCACGGAGACGGTCAGAGGTCAGCTCTGCACTGTGCTTTCTGCAGAAGTGGTCGATAACGAGGAGGAGGCGTGCGACACGGAGCTGGAGCGGCAGAACATCGAGGAGCTGTACGACTACGTCCGGCGCGTCCACCAGCGAGGAGGGGGAGGAGGGGGAGGAGGAGGAGCAGGGGGAGGAGGAGGAGCAAGGGGGAGGAGGAGAGGGAGGAGGAGGAGGAGAAGGAGAGGAGGAGGAGGAGAAGAAGGAGAGGGAGGAGGAAGGAGGAGGAGAGGGAGGAGGAGGGGGAGGAGAGGGGAGGAGGAGGAGAGGGAGGAGGAGGAGAAGAAAGAGAGGGAGGGAAGGGAGGAGAAGGAGGGGAAGGAGGATGGAAGAGAGGAGAGGAGGAGGAGGAGGAGGAGGAGGAGACGGAGACGGAGACGGAGACTACGTCAACGGGCCGAACGTCGAGGTCCAGCACAAGGCCCTGGTCCCGGTGCTCCGGCCGTACCAGCGCCAGGCCGTCACCTGGATGTTAACGAGGGAGAAGGTCAGGAACGCGTCGCCGCCAAAAGGTAACGAGAGCGAAGACGGTTTGAATTGAGATGAACACGGAAACAAGATGCTTTCTGAGACTGTTTCTTTGTGCAGAGCCAGGTTTGCACCACCTTTGGCACGAGGTGGCCACTCTGTGTGGAAAGAAGCTGTTTTACAACCCGTACACCGGCTGGTGAGACCTTTAACACGTTTGGAAACACTTCATCGTGTTCATCATCGTGTTCATCATCGTGTTCATCATCGCGTTCATCATCGTGTTCATCATCGTGTTCATCATCGTGTTCATCATCGTGTTCATCATCGTGTTCATCATCGTGTTCATCATCGTGTTCATCATCGTGTTCATTATCGTGTTCATATCCTTTTATTAGTTCTAGTTTCTTCCCAGTTTGTTTCTGATTCAGGTCCTACTTTGGGGCTTTTCCTCAAACTCCACAAACTTTAGTTTCCAGTCTTAAGATAATAAATGTATAAATGTAAAATGAATATAAACTGACTGGACCTGGTTTAGTCCTGATTCAGGGGCTCGTTTGGTCCTGGTTTGCACCTCGCGTTCACATTAAAGTTCCTCTGACAGGGTTTTACAATTTTATAATGTTGACTTTATCTGGTGTGTTTATACCTGTCGTACATATAAATGATAGTTTCACACCGATCGAGCAGGTATTTGTGGAGAGAAGGTTGAAAAAGGGGTAGAAAATGACAGGAAGTGACATCACAGCAGGGACACTCATTCAGCCAAAGTTTATGTAGAATTTACACAAAGAAACAACTTTTTTAACTCTCTAAACACAAATTCAACAAAATAAAGTTGCTCTTGTATATTGTATTTGTCAAATAAAATAACTGTGACATGAGATGAGTTTTGGCCCAGTGGTTGCTGGGTAATTTCCAAGTGTGATGTCATCAATTACAAACAGGAAGTGAAATTAGAAACCTAAAAAATGAGCTGTTCTGTGTTTAGCAAAAGTCAAAATATATTTATTTTAACTGGATTTTAGTTCAATGAGTCGTCCGACCTGTAGGGGGCGCTTTAAACTAAAACTTTGAGCTTTGAGTTGACCTTTGAGTTGACCTCTCACCTTTGTAAAATGCCGGTCTTTTCCCCCAGCCTGATCCGTGAGTTCCCTCTGGCCGGGGTGGAGTGGCCCGGGGGGATTCTGGCCGACGAGATGGGGCTCGGGAAAACGGTGGAGGTCTTAGCGCTGATCCTGTGCAACCCCCGACTCAACCTGCAGCAGGAGGCCTACACCCTGCCCGAGGTGAGGGGGACGCGCCCGCGGCATCGCGCCCGCGGCATCGCGCCCGCGGCATCAAGGGTTCACGTCATCGTTTTGATTTTCAGGGGCAGTCGGTGAACTACTTTGTACCTCCTCCGCCAGAGAAGAAGAAGAACGCGCCCCCTCGAAAGTCAGGGGTCTCGCAGCCAAAAGCAAGAGTGAACTTCCCACGTAAGGATGAAATAAAGACATAAATGTGAATGAGTGATACATGAGTGAAGATGTGTCAAGTACACCTCATCTCACATGGCAATGGTGTGATCAGCATGTTATTTATGGAGAAACAAATCACTTTTTGAAATAAAAAAATATGTTTTACTATTAAAATAAGCAAAACAAAACTCTTAAAAAAAAAAAAAAAATTCAAACAAGCATTTACTTAAATCTAAAGTCTAAATATTGTCCGCACTTTTGTGATATGAAATATATATTTGGTGGGATGAGATCTTGTGAATATAAATGATAGTTTTACACGAGAGATTTGAGAAGAAAATATATTGTGAAAAAAAATAAGCTTTATTTCTTAACAAAAACAAAAAAACAGTTCTTTGTGTGATGTCATCATTTACAATCAGGAAGTAAATTATGAAGCTAAAATAATTGCCAAACGGATGAAATTAGTTCATAATTTAAATATAATGACATAGTTTTAGTCAAATGAGTCCAATCTGTCAGAAAATGAACATACATTAAACACAACATATATATTATATGTATATATGTATATATATATATAATTAAGGGTCCTGATATATGTTCTGAATAGAGACGTCACGATTATCAAATGTTCGTGTTTCGATTATTGCGACGATTTAACGATTATTCCCAATTATGACTGACCAAACATCATCTTTCATTTTCGTTCGTTCTCGTGGTCATGTGACTGTTCCTCAAGTTTGGGAGCGAATTCTCTGAAAGGCAAAATAAAGTTAAAACATGACGGAAACAGACGGATAAAATAAAGTTCTATTTTGGGGGCTTTATATTGAACAAAAAGAACAGAAATTGTCACGATTATAATGTTTTTCCCTCACAATTATATTGTGATCTGAATAATCACAATTATTGATTAGCCTAATAATCTTGACATCAGAAATTATGTGTGTGAAGGGAATGAATTATAAAAAAAAAATATTTGATTTATTTAATTATATATATATATATATATATATATATATATATATATATATATATATATACATATACATACAAAAAAACTATATATTTTTTTACTTTATTTATTTATTTTTTCTTTAGACAGGATTGCAGTATTATGTCTAAAAGTGTTGCCTTCTTTCCCCCCTTTCCCCTCTTTCCCCTCTCTGCCCTCTTCGCCCACTTTGTCCTCTTCGCCCACTTTGCCCACTTCGCTCTCCTCGTCCTCTTTCCCCTCTTTCCCCTCTTCGCCCTCTTTCCCCTCTTTCCCCTCCTCGCCCTCTTCACCCTCCCTACCCTTTCTACCCTTTACGCCCTTTTTATCCTCTCTGCCCTCTCTGCCCTCTCCGCCCTCGTCGCCCTCTTTCCCCTCCTCGCCCTCTTTCCCCTCCTCGCCCTCTTTCCCCTCCTCGCCCTCCGCGCCCTCCTCGCCCCCCTCACCCTCAGCGGTGCGCTCGATGCTGCTGACGGCGATGGCGGAGACCGACAAAGGCAAAGGCGTGTCCCTTCCCTCCATCGTCTCGTACGTGCGCGCCGCCTACGGCTACGACCCCGTGAAGAACCGCAACCACATCAAGAGGACCATGAAGAAGCTGCTCGGGGAGAAGAAGGTCAAGCAGGTCAAAGGTCGCGGCATGATGGGCTCCTTCAAGCTCGCGGCCCACTTCAGCGGAACGCCAGAGAAGCTGCTCGCGCCGTCAAAGGTCCGTTTTCCTGTTCTTTGTGCGATTCCGTGTGAGCGAAGACGCCGTTAAACTGAGTCCATGTTTGAGTTGAAAAGAGTCACTTTCTGGAGCTGGTGAATCACCTGCGTCGCCATGGAAATACAGAGTTCAAGCCATATTTCATTTTTAATACATATAAATACGTTTTATGCCTTACTGTGGAATATTATCGCTAAAGGAACAACATTTCCTTTTTTTTTCTATTTATATATATATTTTTTTAAACATACAGCAACAAAAATGTACATAAAACAAACTGACCTACGTAAAGAAAAATATATAATAATAATAATAATGATAATAATAATAATGATAATAATAATAATAATGATGATAATAATAATGATGATAATAATAATAATAATAATGCTTATAATAATAATAATGATAATAATGATAATAATAATAATAATGATATAATAATGATGATAATAATAATGATGATAATAATAATAATAATAATGATAATAATGATGATAATAATAAAAATAATAATAAAAATAAATAATTATAATATATATATATATATTTTTTAAAAGGAACAACATTTCTATGGAAACAAGCGGGAGAAAGTTTCTCCAGGCCTAGTACGAGTCAGGTTTGTGGAGACGCAATCCCGCTCACAGCCAGGACACAGGTTTTTCACTGACATTTTAAGTGCAATCAATAAAACGCTTTTTATTTTGTTCGTTTAGTTTTGGGCTAAAAAGTTACGTCCGGACCGGATTTATTAACTTATTGTGACAATTCAACAATAGAAATAATAATCATAGTTGTATTTTTTTTATCTGTCTAACCTGGACTATACAGACTCGAAAAACACAGTCAAAACAAGTCAAAACAATCAATAATATACTTCATTTGGTGAATATCCTCCAGAAGCCTTCAGTCTGCAGAGTTTAACCTTTATTATTTGGTTTCGTTTTTCTCTCCCGCAGCTTCCAAAAAGCCCCGAGAGCTCGCCGCGGAAGTCGTTTCAGAGACGAGCCAAGGACAAAGCCGAGGTGGCTCTGCAGAGCGCTCTGACGGACGACGACGACCCCGAGACGCCGCCGTCCGCCCCCCCGACCGAGGCGAAGCGAGCGCGCGACCAGAGCGTCTCTGAGACTCTGGACGACTCGAATGACACGCTCGACGTCTCGACGTGCTCCCGAGCGACGCGAGAACGGCGCGAGTTCGAACCCAAAGACGAAACCGATCGAACGCCAAAAGAAGAAACGGCGGAAAACGCTCCGAACGTTCCGCGGGAGGAGGCGGAGCCGCCCAAGCGCGCGTCGCTCTTGCCGTTCAACACGTCGGATTACCGCTTCGAGTGCATCTGCGGCGAGCTGGGCGTCGTCGACTACAAGCCGCGGGTGCAGTGCATGAACTGCGACCTCTGGCAGCACGCCGCCTGCGTCAACTACAAGGAGGAGAGCCTGGGGACCACGCCGTTCTTCTGCCCGCACTGCCTGGTCGCCATGACGCCCGTGCCCACCGGCGCCACCCTCATCGTCTCGCCCAGCTCCATCTGCCACCAGTGGGTCGAGGAGATCAACAAGCACATCCGCTCTTCCTCGCTCCGGGTCCTGGTCAGTGCGTCTCCAAAAGTCCAGTTCTAGTTTGTGTTTTCAAGTCAGAAGTCTCTTTAAATCTCTCTTAAATCTCTCTTTAAATCTCTCGTTCTCTGGTGTTTATCTCTCGTTCTCTGGTGTTTATCTCTCGTTCTCTGGTGTTTATCTCTCGTTCTCGGGTGTTTATCTCTCGTTCTCGTGTTTATCTCTCGTTCTCAGGTGTTTATCTTCTCGTTCTCGGGTGTTTATCTCTCGTTCTCGGTGTTATCTGTCCTGTTGTATCTCTCGTTCCGTGTTTCTCCATTTCGGTGTTACTCTCGTTGCTCAGGTGTCTTTATCTCTCGTTCTCGGGTCTTTACTGTTCGTATCTTCTCGTTCTCAGGTCTTAATCTCTCGTTCTCGGGTTGTTTATCTCTGATCTCGGGGTTTATCTCTCGTCTTCAGGTGTTATCTCTCGTTCTCAGGTCTTAATCTGCTCGTTCTCAGGTGTTTAGTCTCTCGTTCTCGGGTGTTATCTCTCGTTCTCGGTGTTTATCTCTCGTTCTCGAGGTGTTTATCTCTCGTTCTCAGGTGTTATTCTCTCGTTCTGCAGGTGTTTATCTCTCGTTTCTCATGGGTGTTTTATCTCTCGTATCTCGGGTGTTTATCTTCGTTCTCGGGGTTTATCTCTCGTTCTCAGGTGTTTATCTCTCGTTCTCGGGGTTTATCTCTCTCTCTCTGTCTTAATCTCTCGTTCTCCCGGGTGTTTATCGTCGTTTCGGTCTTTATCTCCGTTCTCGGTTTATCTCTCGTTCTCGGGTGTTTATCTCTCGTTCTCAGGTGTTTATTTTCGTTCTCGGTGTTTATCTCTCGTTCTCGGGTGTTATCTCTCGTTCTCGGTGTTTATCTCTCGTTCTCAGGATTGTGTTATCTCTCGTTCTCGGGTGTTTATCTCTCGTTCTCAGGTGTTATCTCTCGTTCTCGAGGTGTTTATCTCTCGTTCTCGGGTGTTTTATCTCTCGTTCTCGTGTTTATCTTCTTCTCAGGTCTTATCTCTCGTTCTCGGTTCTTAATCTCTCGTTCTCAGGTGTTTATCTCTCGTTCTCGAGGTGTTAGCTCTCGTTCTCAGGGTGTTTATCTCTCGTTCCTCGGGGGTTTATCTCTCGTTCTCAGGTCTTAATCTCTCGTTCTCAGGTCTTTATCTCTCGTTCTCGGGGGTTTATCTCTGCGTTCTCGGATATTCTCGTTCCGGTGTTTAATCTCGCTCGGTTCTCGGGTGTTTATCTCTTCGTCTCGTGGTGTTTATCTCTCGTTCATCGGGTGTTTATCTCTCGTTCTCAGGTGTTTATCTTCTCGTTCTCGGTTCTTTATCTACGTTCCTCGCGTGTTTATCTCTCGTCTCGGGTGTTTAATCTCTCGTTCCGTGTTTATCTCTGTTTCGTTTTATCTCGTTCTCAGGTGTTTATCTCTCGTTTGCAGGTGTTTATTCTCTCGTTTCTCAGGTGTTTATCTCTCGTTCTGCGGGTGTTTATCTCTCGTTCTCAGGTGTTTATCTCTCGTTCTCGGTGTTTATTCCTCTCGTTCTCAGGGTGTTTATCTCTCGTTCTCGGGTGTTTATCTCTCGTTTCTCAGGTGTTTATATCTCTCGTTTCGCGTGTTTATCTCCTGTTCTCAATGGGTCTTTATCTCTCGTTCTCTGTGGTGTTTTATCTCTCGTTGCTCAGGTGTTTATCTCTCGTTCTCTTGGTGTTTATCTCTCGTTCTCAGGGGTGTTTATCTCTCGTTCTCGGTGGTTTATCTCTCGTTCTCCGGTGTTTATCTCTCGTTCTCAGGTGTTTATCTCTCGTTCTCAGGTTTATCTCTCGTTCTCAGGTGTTTATCTCTCGTTCTCAGGGTGTTTATCTCTCGTTCTCGGGTGTTTATCTCTCGTTCTCGGGTGTTTATCTCTCGTTCTCTGGTGTTTATCTCTCGTTCTCGGGTGTTTATCTCTCGATCTCGGGTGTTTATCTCTCGATCTCAGGTCTTTATCTCTCGTTCTCAGGTGTTTATCTCTCGTTCTCAGGTGTACCAGGGCGTGAAGCGTCACGGCTTCCTTCAGCCTCAGATGCTGGCGGAGCAGGACGTTGTCATGACCACGTACGACGTGCTGCGCTCAGAGCTGAACTACGTGGACCTGCCCCACAGCAACAGCGAGGACGGACGCCGCTTCAGGAGCCAGAAGCGCTACATGGCCGTGCCCAGCCCCCTGGTGGCCGTCGAGTGGTGGCGCGTCTGCCTGGACGAGGCGCAGATGGTGGAGTGTGTCACGGCCAAAGTAAAAACATATTCAGAAATAAGAGTGGGTCAGGAGAAGGCAGGAGGGTATAAGAATGGTAATAGGGGTGTGGTCTAAAGACCGGTGGAGGCGTGGTCCTGCTCGCTAACCGCAGTTAACATATGAACTACATTCATCAGTCATTGCACAATACCAATTTAAGCACTTTATTTCTGTGTCTTCGTCAGGCCGCCGAAATGGCTCTGCGCTTGGCGTCCGTGAACCGATGGTGCGTCAGTGGTACTCCAGTTCAGAGGGGCTTAGAAGGTGAGAAAAAAAGGTCTTCTCCTGTTTTCAGAATGTATATTAATAGTGAATAACCATTAAACACTCCAAATGTTTATCAGAACAGTGGCAGAGCAGGAGTTCATTTTTACTAAAGTGACTAAACAAGTGTCCCAGCCCTTTGATTAACTAACCACATTTTATGGACTTATTCTTCCAAAGCTCATAAACATAAGTATTTGAGCCTCGTTACAGTCTGTGTCATCATTTCTTCTTTACTGACACAATCAGGAATACAGCAATATAACATTATAGGGGCTTTTCTTTATCGGTTTCAAAGTATTAGACAGTTTATTGAAAGTAACGAGGACAGATCTTCTTCACAAACTGTTAAATGGCAGCCCACGTTAACCCCGGCGTTTCTGTCTCGGCTCAGATCTGTACGGGCTGGTGCTGTTCCTCAGAGTCGACCCGTTCTGGGTGAAGCGCTGGTGGGAGCAGCTGCTGTACCGCCCCTATCGCCGCGGCGACACCGCCCCTCTGTACAGCGTGATCAGCCAGGTCCTGTGGAGGTCGGCCAAGAAGGACGTGATAGACCAGGTACCAGGGCTCAAAAAGGGCCAGTCTGAAGTACCCATCTTAAATCACCTTCTCAAAGCATTAAGACTCAATTAATAATGGTTCAGTAATTGCTTAATTAAGGGATTAGGATCAGGGTATTTAAGTAGTAGCAGTAGCAGTATTGAAGTAATAAGTAGTCACAAAGCCTGAATCCTTCTTTATCTTTATGAACTATTTGTTTTTTATGAATTGTCTTTCTTCAAGCTTCATATTCTAAAGTGTTGCCGTATTTCCTCCTAAACAAAATCTAGACCAAGAAAAATGCTACAAAATCTCCTACTGAATCTAGTGCCAGAAGTAGATCTAGCATTTAGATAAAATTAATAAATTAATTAATAAAAAGGTAATTTAAAGGTGTTGAGCCGCTTTATTTTATACATTGTAGGGTATGAGTTGTACATTCTTACATTTCATTTGGTATTATTTTATTAATGTATTTTTAATTTATTGTTTATTCTATTGTATTTTATTTTATTTATTATATATTTTTTATGTATTCATTTTATTTTATTTTATTTTAATTGTATTCACTTTACTGTATATTACCTGCTTGCTTAGGCAAGGCAAGTTTATTTGTCGAGCACAATTCGTACACAAAGGCAATTCACAAGTGCTTCACACAACAGGAAAAAATGCATTAAAATCACAAAGACAAGACAGAATAGTTTAAGAAATCAAAAGAGAAGAGTGCAAATAAAATTGTTTCAGTCATGATGCACAGCCAAACAAAACAGATTTTTAGCTTAGATTTGAACATTGCCAGTGTAGAACCTGTCTCACATCCTCAGGAAGACTGTTCCAGATTTTAGCTGCATAAAACTGAAACACAGATTCCCCATGTTTAATCCTGACTCTGGGCACCAGCAGGAGGCCGGTCCCTGAGGTCCTTAGAGTCCGAGATGGTTCATATGGCACTAACATGTCCAAGATGTACTTTGGTGCTAGGCCATGGAGAGACTTGTATACAAGCAGAGCTGCTTTGAAGTCTATTCTCTGAGCCACAGGGGGCCAGTGCAGAGACCTGAGCACAGGACTAATGTGATCGTACTTCCTGGTTCTAGTCAGGACCCGAGCAGCAGCGTTCTGGATGTACTGCAGCTGTTTTACAGCTCGTTTGGAGAGGCCAGTGAGCAGGCCGTTACAGTAGTCTAATCTACTAGAGACAAACGCATGGATAAGTCTCTCCAGGTCTGGTTTAGACACTAGACTTTTGATTTTGGCAATGTTTTTTAGATGGTAAAAAGCTGCTGATGTGATTGATCTGACGTGGCTGTTAAAGTTCAAATCTGAGTCCATTATTACCCCCAGATTTCTAACTTGATGTGTAGGTTTTTAGAGCGAGACTCTGGAGGTGACTGCTTAACACTTTCTCTTTGTTTCTGTGGCCAAAGACCATGATTTCAGTCTTGTCTGAGTTCAGCTGGAGAAAGTTGTTTTGCATCCACACACTGATCTGTTGGATGCAGTGACAGAGTGAATCCACTGGTCCATATTCATCTGTCGTCATGGAAACATAGATATGCGTGTCGTCTGCATAATTGTGATAGGACACATTCTCGCTGCGTATCAACTGACCTAACGGCAGCATGTAGAGGTTGAATAGAAGGGGTCCCAGGTTTGACCCTCGGGGCACCCCACAGGTCAGGGGCATCTGGTCTGAGACTCAGTTACCAACTTAGCGCACTTTAATTATCCTTGCACGTTTTGCGATGCAGCGTCATGTGAAATTGACACCTCGATCATTCAAAATCTCTCCCTTTGCAAATGTAAAATACTGATTTGTTGGAAAAGTACTGCCACGCTGTCATTGCAGTGTATTTTCCACTTCCTGTTGTAGTCATGGATGGAACTGTACCAAAACGACAGTTAAACTTTACTTTTTCTATTTATTGTGCTTGCTTAAGGTGTTTTTAGAATCATTCAGTCTTTAAAGCGCCTTCCACCAAACTTAATACTGATGTACCGACTCTTTGCTGCTGCTGAAACTATAAAACATAATGTCTGATGAACGTGTCGCTGAGCTTCACTGACCCGTTTCCCGTCTTCGACCAGATCCAGATCCCCGCGCAGACGGAGGAGGTCCACTGGCTGCGCTTCTCTCCGGTCGAGGGGCACTTCTACCACCGGCAGCATGAGGTCTGCTCCCAGGATGCGCTGCTGCGGCTCAGGAAGATCTCGGACTGGAGCCTGAAACTGGGGGCGCTGGACCGACGCACGGTTCACACCATCCTGGGACCCCTGCTGCGGCTCCGGCAGGCTTGCTGCCACCCACAGGCCGTGAGGGGGGAGTTCCTGCCCCTGCAGAAGAGGTGAGTGCGAGGAAGAGGAGGAGGAGTGTGTGTGCGTTTGTGTTTAGACCTCGTAATGTGTTCTAAAATATCAGCGTAAAGTTGAAAAAGGGCCGATTCTTTCTGCTCCTGTATCTGTGTGTCACTGATCATGTATTATATGTTATGATATAAATAATACATTAATAAATAAATAATAATACATTAGCACATTAATAATAATAAAAATAAATACATAATAATACATTAATAAATAATAATACATTAGTACATTAATAATAATAATAATAATACAAATAAATACATAATAATAATAATAATAATAATACATAAATAATAATACATAAATAATAATAAATAAACAATAGATAAATAATACATAAATAAAAATAATACAAAATATCACAACAAACAATAATATTGAAACTTTGAGATCTAAATAAATATCATGAGGAAACACTTAAAGACACTGTACATGTCGAGTTTTGGCGTCGCTGTAAAGATGACATGAAAATAATCACGTTATTTATTCAAACCTGTCCAGCAAAAAAAATTTAAACTAAGATTGATACACTGGTCCAAAAATATGTAATTGTTCTATCATGTATTGAACGATAACTCCATATTGTAATTGACAGATTTATGTTTGTGTTATAAAAAGTGACTACAAATCAAATAAACAACATTTTCATTTTACTTTTTTCCAAACTACATTGATCTCAAATCTGTCGTCCGAGCCTCCATGTTTGTTTTTCTTACTGTCTTTGAGCGCCTTCTAGTGGTTATTTAACAGAACACCTTCTTGACAGTAGAAATGCACTATTTTCTAACCTTGAAATTGTGTTTGAGCGTCACAAAAAGTAGGATTTGTAGTAAAGTGTGAAACATATCTGTAAATAAAATGAAGAAGTATCGTACAGCGCCGTTCTGTGTATTTGTTTAGTAAAACTGAGATTTAAGCAGCTATTATTACAATCTCCTAGGTCATAAAAAATAATGTAAAATACAATAGTAAAAGTGTTTAAACCAGGCTCTGAAATCACTTGTATCTAAGTGGTTTTAATTTGTTTTTCCCTATTTTTGTGATTTATTCTGCGCTTAATCCCAGTTTCTCCACTCCAATGCTGAATTTAGAATGTGTTTTGGGGTCTATAGATTTACATTGAGGCTCCACAAACCTGTCCAACCCAGTAATCCCTCCACACACACACACGCACACACACACACCTCAAAGACCCTCTGCGTTTCGTTTTCAAGTGTCCTTTCGCCTTTTCTCCCACAGCTGCCGCTCCCGTTCATTCAAAACACATGTATATTTATTGCCTTTAATAGACTCCTTTTCGCTTTTGTCGCCGTCGCCGGTTTATTTATCTAAAGCGGGCCCCCTCGACGCCGTTAATGAGCTGTGTGCGTGTCTTTCTTTCAGCACGATGACGATGGAGGAGCTGCTCAAGTCCCTGCAGAAGAAATGCCGCTCCGAATGCGAGGAGGCCCACCGACAATTGGTGTGCGCTCTCAACGGCTTGGCGGGCATCCACATCATCAGAGGTATCGACGCGCCGCTCGGCCCTCTGGGTACTTTATATACGTACGTGTTGGTAACTCTCCCCCGCGCGTAATCTGACTTCACGGGAGAACGCGGGATTGAAGTCGCAATGTCGCCAAATATGAAACGTCACGGCGGTTTTTGCCAAATGAAACGATGTCAGCGCCTGGTTTAAACACTTTTACTCAGGTTTTATTTGACATTTTTTGTTTATTAAGTGTGAGATTATAATGTACGACGCTTTTGATTTACGCCAAAATCCGGATTATTAAAATTTTACTGGAGAAATACTTACAGAAATGGTGATTTATCTACAGACATATTATACATTTCACCGTAAATTCTACATTTTGTGAAGCTCAAATACAATGTTGAGGCCAGAAAAGTGTGAGAAGCAAACCAACATTTCTGCCCTGTCTGGAATGTTCCACAGTATGGCATTGAACCAATCTATTTTACATTTCGACAATTAAATAAAAAAAGCATTCTTACTGTCTCCTTTCCACAGTTCTGACCTGTAAGCTGTAGATAAGTTTAATGACATACTGTGGAACATTCCAGGCCAAGCAATAACATCTCCATGGAGACAGAGAGACGGCACCGCCTCCACCAAAGTTCCATAGTGGGCCGTTAACGAAAAAGGTCCCGTTTTATATGCTTCAGTTTCTGGTATTTCATGATTATTTGTCACACATTTCTATCATTCATTCACAGTATTTTATTATATTGACGATCTAAAACGAACAACAAACAATAAAACCAGCAGAATACAGGACATGGGATCTAAAATGTTCTGGCGGACCCCCAGAGCGGCCTTTCACAAGTTCTCATTATAGCATAAGCTGCTGTCTGTACGTGCCATTAAGATCAGGCCTAGTTCCTTAAAAACGTAATGTTCCGTAATGTTCTTTTCTACTCCTGTGGTATAATGACATCCCTTTTGGTCATATTTACCTAACTGTGCAGTGATATTTAGATTTATTCTCTCCCAAAGGCCCCTCTATAACAGATAAAAACGCACCAAAATGCAGGAAACTTGCCCTTCTCTTTTAAAAGTGTTTTGGGTAGAGGACCCCCAGACCCCCCCTTTCAGGAGTACCTTCTTGTGTTTTAAAACGCTGCATTTATTTTGTCGATGAAAAGATCTCTGTGAAACGTTAACCCTTGAGCCAATGTTGAGGGGAAACCATTATAATACGGTTAAAAGATCGTAAAAGTTGATTCTGCTTAAAATGTCTTAAAAAGTGATGCGTTTCTATTTGTGTGTGTTTTTTCAGGCGAGTTTGCAGCCGGCGCGGAGATGTACAGAGAAGTGCTGCGCTCGTCCGAGGAACACAAAGGGAAACTGAAAACCGACTCTCTGCAGGTAAATGAGCTGTTATTATTCACGCGTTTGCATTTGTATAGGATTAACACATGAAAAGGCTCATTCAAAAGCACTGGCAAACGCATCTGTTACGCTCTCCTGTTTGTCCTCTTTACGGCCGGGAAACAACTCTAAAAACATTTTAAAAGACATTACAATAGCCTAGTATTCAGGTGTCTCCCAGCTAACTCTTTTAGTCAATACAAATGTGTAAAGTTTAATATTTAACACGACACAAGATGAGAATGTTCCAAGTATAAAGCGTTTAAAGGAATGTTTGCAAAATAATGACCATAACTCACAAATATTATCTTTTTTTAAATGGCATTTGACAAAAATGACAAAAAAAAATGATAAACAGCACTTACTTAACATAAAAGGCAACACTACCAGCAAACAGACATCACTTTTGACATGAACAAACATTGCTTCTAATTATTATTGACAGATGAAATTGGTAGTAAAGAGAAAAGAAAAGAAAAAAAGAGACAGGCAAGGTGAGTTTTGAGAGATCAGATACATCAGGCAATTATATACAATTTAATAATAATACAGCAGAAGAAATAGATTTTATTGTTCTAGATTAGTCCCCGTGAAGCACTTAAACACATGCACACGCTTTTGTTTCAACCCAGAGACTTCATGCCACGCACAATCTGATGGAGCTGCTGAGCGCCAAACACCCCGGGATCCCGCCGACTCTGAGGGACGACAAGCTCAGTGAAGAGGTGAGGGGAAAACACAACAACGACACACGAGATTTGATAAGAAAAAAAACATGCCTTTGTTGTTTCTGTGTCGGGTCAGGCCGAGCAGCTCCGGCAGCACTACATGACCAAGTACGACTCGGAGGTGGCCGACGCCCTCAACGCTCTGCGCCCGGTCCTGCAAAACATCAAGGAACTCAAAAGAAAAGTGAGAAACGCTGTGATTTTATTGATTTATTTATCTATTTTTATTGAATTTTTATTTAATTTTTTAAAATATGTATATATATATATATATATATATATATATATATATATATATATTTTTTTTTTTTTTAAATATATATATATTTTTGTATTATTTATTTTTTTATTATTATTTATTACATTTAAAAAATTGTTATTTTATTTTAAATTATTCTTAATTTTTTTTATTTCTTTATTTTATTTTATTTATTGTGTTGTTCTGTTGTTTTTGTTCTATGTTCTACTAAAAGGTGGTGATTTTCTTTTCTGTGACTATTTCCACCGACTAACGAATAAGAATATCCAAAAAGAAAGGAATCTGATCGTTTGCATTACTGACAACTATATTTATCCAACAACATCTGCAGAACATCTAGAGACGTTTTATCTGGCTCCAATTTCAACAAATTAAACAGAACTTAAAACCGTTCTAAAACCATCAAGAACCAGCACGATTACAACGCACTTCCTCTGCTAAATCGACTTTTTTGAGCTTTGTTCCTCATCGAAAACGCAGCAGCAGTTGTATTTAGCTTCATTCACGCTTGTTTCGGTCATCCTGTTTACGAGCTTGTCTTGTTTACGAGCCTCACAAAAACACTCCGCTTCAAATTTCCCAGAGATCTGATGCAAAGTCAGGGATCCGGAGGTTTCCCGTGCCGTTTTTGAATCCATAAATCATCTCCAGACTCGTTCTGAGCATTTCTGACTCAAAAAAATCCCCTTCATTACAGGCACGCCCTTTCATCAGCAAGCTAGCTTTTGTTTATTTCCCCTCTGCTGCCAGTAGATGGAGTCTTGTGTCATTTTTTAATGTAATTCCTGCTTTGAACGAGTTATAAAACGTCTTCTCTTTCACACGTGGCACGTTTTGGAGTCAGTTTATAGTCCAGATGATGATTATTCAGTGACTAAATGTAGCTGAATATTACCCCAATAATCGATTAATTGCGATTAATCGATTGTTGCAGCCGTAGTTGAAGCATTTGCAAACCGGATTCTCGTTTCTGCACTTTGATCCCTTGCTTTCCCACAATGCACTGCGACACTTTGTGAACGCATTCTGATCGTCCACGATGGCGCAATCTTTCGTCGTGTTGCTTTCAAGGTGAAGCTGAACTCCCCCTGGTGGTTGGACGTGGTGCAGAAATCCGTCCGCAGCGGCTGTGAAGAGGAGCTGGTGACGCGGGTCAAGAACGAGCTGACCACCAACTACAAACAGCCGGTCAACAAGCTCTCCATGGCCGACAAGTAAGAACACGTCTGCGGGGGAATGTCCTGGTTCGGACCTGGTTTCGGACCTGGTTTCGGACCTGGTTTCGGACCTGGTTTCGGACCTGGTTTCGGACCTGGTTTAGGCCCTGGTTTCGGACCTGAATAATCCTAGCTTAGACCAGGCCCGAACCTACTTTAAGTCCCGCAAAGGGTGTTTTCCAGGGAGTTGCCACAAATGTAACTCGAGGAACATTACTTCAAAATGATATTACTCAAGTTGAAGTAGAAAGTATTTATGGGAACGACTGCACAAGTCATTGTACGAGTAACATATAGTTTAGTTTAATTAGAAGAACAAAACAATAAACGATGCTCAAACCATCTTTGACCTTATTTAATGCATTTATGATGTGCATCGTCTTTTGTGTTGCATTGTGTTGTTTATGACTTTTTATGTAAAAGCCCAAAGCCCCTCGAATGTTGCAGTGTGTGACTTGAGCTCAGGAAACACACTTCAACCTGAAAAAACAACAACAAAACAAAACAAAAAACAAAGAATAAATACATTAATAAATTCAATTCAATTCGTTTTTGTAACGGCCAAAATCACAACAGGAGTTGCCTCGAGGGGCAACAGTGGGAAAAACAGAAGAAGTAATAATAATAATAATAATAATAATAATAATAATAATAATAATAATGATGATAATAATATTATTATTATGAACAACAACAACAACAACAACAACAACAACAATAATAATAATATTTTTTAAATACTCAAACTCAAAAACGCACGAATCACTTCAAATTGAATACAACTTGGAGCGAGTAAACGGGACCAGAAACGGTCCCGAGGCGGCGAAACGCTCTTCGCAGTCGCCAGTCGCGTTAGAATCCGGCTCCGTTAAGTTTGGGTGTGGTCGCGCAGGTTCCGAGACGCCAGCGGTCTGCAGTTCATCCTGACCACCAAGCTCCAGGAGTTACTCAAGTCTCAGAAGACGGTTCAGGACGCGGTCAAGCGGCTCGAAGGACCGGCCTCTCGAGAGGTCATCGACGAAGCCACGCTCTGCCACCTGCGGCCCACCAGGCTGCCCCTCAACAAGTACGACACGCTCCCCCGTCTGTGTGTCTGTGGAACGGTCAGTGCTCGTGTGTGTCTGTGGAGCGGTCAGTGCTCGTGTTTGTGTGTTTGTGGAGCAGTGTGTGTTTGTGGAGCGGTCAGTGCTCGTGTGTGTGTTTGTGGAGCGGTCAGTGCTGGTGTGTGTGTTTGGACGACAGTGCTGGGTGTGTTGTGGAGCGGTCAGTGCTGGTGTGTGTGTTTGTGGAGCGGTCAGTGCTGGTGTGTGTGTTTGTGGAGTGGTCACATTTTAACACATTTCTGCTGGATTGACATAATAAGATACTGCATTTTTATATGTTTCGCTTTCAAATGTCATTGTTGGCATAAAGTGTCATGTTAAACGTTAAAATACTTTTCTTTTTTCTTTTCTAGTTGTGTTTTTTGCAAAGCTGATGAACTTTTCAACGATTATGAGTCCAAGCTGTTTTCTCACACGTAAGTAATAATGATGATATGATAATGTAGTAAATAATAATCATAATGATAATGATAATAACAATAATAATGTTGGACTAAATGGGACAATTATGTGCCTTCATTTTTATTTTCTTAAGATGTCTTCTCTATTTATTTATTATTTATTTATTTTGTTATTTTGATCCAATTTTTGTTTTGTTTTTCTAATGTTTAAAATTTCTAAAATAAATGACCAAAAAACAACAATAATAAATAAATTGATAATAATAAAAACATAAATACATTCATTCATAATAAATAAATAATAATAATAATAAATAATAATACATAATAATACATAATAATAAATTATATGTGATTTTCGAGTAACAGTTGTTTAATCCAGCGTAAACATGAGACTTTAGTTCTGGCTAACATCCCTCGTACTCACATAAACGTGTTGCAGAGTGAAAGGTCAGACGGCCATTTTCGAGGAGATGATCGAGGAGGAGGAGGGGCTGGTGGACGACCGGCTGCCCACGACGAGCCGAGGCCTGTGGGCCGCCAGCGAGACCGAGCGCGCCCTCAAAGCCATACTGGCCTTCGCCAAGTCCAGACGCCTCGACCCGGAGCTGGCGGAGGAGGGCAGCACCTTCATGGAGCTCTTTGAGAACTGGAAGAAAGAGTATAAGGTACACGGTTTCTGATCCACGCAATACCTCCATTATTATTTAGAGTATAGATGTATACGGCATTGAAAAGAGGGCAAACTGTGACGCATGTCTACTTTGAAGTCAAACTGCTGTGACGGGTCGGTCAGAAGAAAGAGGAAATCCATCTCGTATTTATTTATGTATTGTTTTATTTGATTGGGACAGATACAGAAGACATAGATTAACATGTGGTAATCTGACGCAGGTATCACAGTGTGTAAGAAAATATAAAAAAATCAGGTTCAGATCGATTCTAAAACTAGTATCTGAACTAAATCTGAACTCATTTAAACTCGGAGCAACGAGACAAATTTGAAAAAACAATGGACAAAATGGGACTTTTATTCTATTTAATGCAGAATCATTTAACCCTCTTTTCTTTGGATGCCCTTTTTTTCTAATTGTTGTTTTTTTATATTCTCTGTTTTAGTGTTTGTTATGTTTGTTTTTGTGGTTTTATGTAAAAAGAAAAAAAATATTGATTTAATTTGATTTGATCTGATTTGATTTGATTTATACAGGAAAAACCCAATGACAAACTTCTTTTTCGTGGGTTCCCTGTTAAAAACAAAATACAGATCAGTTTTTTAAAGCTTTTCTATGTTGAAAGAATCTGGAGAAACTGGACAATTAAATTTTTTTGTCGTTCATTTGATGTCTACTTGTGTTCTTATTCTGATTCCTCTCTCTGGTCGTGTTCTCTATTGCTCCGTGTGCTTTACGTTTATTCTTTTGGGACCGACTTCCCGCAGGTGCTCCACGAGTACTTGGGGCGTGCTGAGGAACCACGTGTCGGCGATCGACGAGCTGGGCATGGCCACGGAGCGACTGAGGGTGCGGCTGCCCGATGAGCCCAAACCCAAACTCCTGCACATCATCGAGCCGCACGAGGTCAGCGGGGTCGCCGACACCGAGCCGCTTTAACCGGTGATGGCCGTAGCTCCAAACCGTTTAACACTTTCCCCCCTTTCCCGCGTTCAGGTGGAGCAAAACCGGGCGAAGCTGCTGAACGATCAGGCCGTGGCAAAGTCTCAGCTGCAGAAGAAACTGGGGCAGCAGCTTTACCTCAACAACCTCGAGAAGGTAACGTACGAACCTGCTGCAAACCGTCTTTTAAATGACTAAATTAATGGGTCAAAGTCTGTATATATCAGTCAAAATGAGGCAAACAAATCATGATTCGTTATTTCGTCCTATTAAATCTGCTCTATAAATACAATAAAGCAGTTTTTTTTAGTAGTTGATGTGTCAAACCAACTAAATAAAAGTTAAAATATGTCAACTGAAGGCTTAAAGCTATTGAATATTTACAAATAAAGTGTATTATTGATGGAAAATCAGAACTAGTTTATTTTGGTTTAAACATGCCACTGTCTCTGTTATAAAAATGTCTTTTCCTGTGAGTTTTAGAGTCCAGACTAAGATTCTAATGATCAAAAAATACGACTTTGGTTATTTTTTTTTGTCACAATTAGTCAGTTAATCATTGCAGCCCTTAAATACACCTGCTTCATCTCCTTTTATACGACCGTAGTCTCAGGACAAGTCGACGGGAGGCCTCAACCCAGAGCCGTGCCCGATCTGCGCCCGGCCGCTCGGACAAGAGGTGAGCCGCGTTCAGACCGCCGACTTTCCCTCCGCCTTTGGCCGCTCGCACTGACCCACCGCTGTTCTGTCCCCGCCTCCCTCTCGCCAGTGGGCCGTCCTCACCTGCGGACACTGCTTCTGCAACGAGTGCATCGCCATCATGATCGAGCAGTACAGCGTCGGCGCCAGGAACCGAGCCATCAAGTGTGCCATCTGCCGCCAGCCGACCTGCCACGCCGAGATATCCTACGTGTTCACCGCGCAGGCCAGCAGCCACGACCAGGAAATACCAGTCAAGGTCAGTAGCAGTAGCAGTAGTATTAGTAGTAGTAGTAGAGCTTTGTGAGCTGGTTTCTTTAAAGGACAAATATCATTATTAATACTACTACTACTACAGTGGTTGTGTTTTGTTTTTATTTATTTTATTTTTTATTTATTTTATTTATTTTATTTATTTTATTTATTTTATTTATTTTATTTATTTTATTTATTTTATTTATTTTATTTATTTTATTTATTTTATTTGTATTATTATTATTTTTGTATTTATTTATACAGTCAACCCAATGAGAAAAACAAACAAACAAACAAACAAACACAGGGTATCCAAATAATAGATGATAATTAACAATGATAAATAATAAATAAAATTCAAATAAAACATTCAATAAATTAAGAAATACATAAAAACATCATTGCGATCTCAGGCGGTAAATACTCGTTCTGAAGTTAAAACAAACATGTTAAATTATCAGCCAAAAGGCAAACAAGAGCCTTATAAACAAACAAACAAAAATTTTTTAGAAGAATCTCAAGTATTTGTTTAAATAGTTTGGACTGAACAGATAAAATGAACTATCACAAATAAAAATAAACTGAAATAAATTACAATTCTCCATCACATTTGATTGATTCTTCTAAAGCGGAGTTTCATTTCGACATTTTGTGCCGTGTCACTTACAGTTTGTCCTCAGTTGTATCTTCAGTTTAAACGTCTGTGTTCAGGGGAGTCACTCGACCAAAGTGGAGGCCGTGGTCCGCTCGCTCAAGAAGATTCAGATCAGCGACGCAGGGGCCAAATGTCTCGTCTTCTCCACGGTACGTCTACTTCTTCAAACCGAACCCTGTCACTCTTTAACGGTTTCACGTTCATGGTTACCTATTACCTTTTTGCATCATTTGTCATTGTCAAAACGTGAACAGTCAGAGAGAGAACTCGGATTACTCGTTTTACATGACAAATCAGATAAAGGTCAGATTTTGGGAGTCATAGTCACTGCTGCCATTGGTTTTTACCACCAATAAAAATAAAATAAAAGACATTTGATTCGTTGAGCTGTCATACGTTCTGCAGTTTTACCCTGGAGGTTTCTAATATTAAGGCTTTTCAGTTCAATATTGTGATTTACAATGAACTGTGTAGAATAAAAATGAACTTTAGTTACAAGTGATGACTAAACACCAGATAAAGGCAAGGTAAGTTTATTTGTAGAGCACAATTCGTACACAAGGCATTTCAAAGTGCATTAAAATCACAACGACATGACAGAAATCGCAAAACCTTCATTTCTATTCATTCAATTTAACAATTTTGCTGACATGAATCATACATTTTGTCCGTGCTTAGTGATTTGCCAGATGGAAAACCAAATCGATTGGACCACACTGGCAGACACTCCAGACACTCTTTCCCATATTTATTTGACATTGCCAGCGTGACAGATGTCTCCGGGACGGGCACATCGCTTTTAGATCGACTCAAAAGCATCTTCTTGACCATGTTCCACAGTGGCAGAGCGTCCTGGACATCATCGCCAAGGCCTTGTTCGACAACAACATGGAGTTTACACAGATCAATGGAAATCACAAATTCCAGGTGGGAACATTCACTTTTAATGTGTTTCAATGGATAAGCATGTAGCATTATGTGGGACAGTTCTCATCTCATTTGAGCTCTCACATATGTTAAATACTGTTCTCCTTATGAGTACCAGTGTCAGATTGTTGAAACTTTCTAAACTCTATTGTTCCATCTCGAGTATTTAGTAAATGAAGGCGTTTGTTGCAGGAGAATCTGAGCTCGTTCAAACACGACATGAACATAAACATCCTGCTCCTCCCGCTGCACATCGGCTCAAACGGGCTCAACATCATCGAGGCCACGCACGTCTTACTGGTGGAGCCCATCCTGAACCCGGCCATCGAGCTGCAGGCCATCGGGCGGGTGCACCGCATCGGACAGACCAAGTGAGGGCGCTTCACTTCGACTGGACAAAGCATTGTTTTTAAAGAGAGCTTAATGGTCCTCTGACAGGTCGGAAGACTCGTTAAACTAAAACGCAGATAAATTTAGATAAATATATTTTGAATTTTGCTAAAAAATAAATAAAAAATTTTCGCACAGAACAGCAAAATTTTTAGGTTTATAATTTCATTTCCTGTTTGTAATTGATGACATCACACTAGGAAATTACCCAGCAACCACTCTGCAAAGCTCATTTAATGTCAATCTTTTTTAATTTGACATACAAAAATATACAAGAGCGACTTTATTTTGTTGAATTAATGTTTAGAGTGAAAAACTTTGACTGGAATGAGTGTCCCTGGTGTGATGTCACTTCCTGTCATTTTTCACACATTTTCATCAACGTTTTCTCCAGACAGATGCAGGGCTGGTTACCATGTGACCTGAATGAGTTTTTAATGTTGTACCACAGTTTCTTTTGTTTCTTTGTTCTGTTTTTATTTTGTTTGTGTTAAAAAAGTAGCTTTATAATCAGTTTGTACATTATTAGTTAAGTCTTTGTTCACGCTTTATTCCGGCTGTAAAAATGTAGTTAGTTCATAAAGTCGGGGAAACGTCATGAACGTGCAAGAACAAAGAAAGATCGGCATAAGAAAGTATACATCTAAAATATTCTCCACAAATAATGAGTGTTCTCCCCCCACAGAGCCACATTCGTCCACAGGTTCCTGATCAAATCCACAATCGAAGAGCGGATGCAAACCATGATGAAAACGGCTGAGAAAAGGTAAAAAAAACACGCGTCGTCACGGTTTCCGCACCCCAAACACGGCCTTGACATGTGTGTCCCGTTCGCCTCCAGCCACGGCAGCACGTCCATGAAGCACTCGGAGGCGTCGGTCCTGACGGTGGCGGACCTGGCGGACCTGTTCACCGACAACGGCGGGCGCCTGGAGTGACACAGGTCGTTTGAACGCGGAACACGAGTGCGGCGCCCACGGCAACAGGCGCCGTCACAAGCGTCATCCGCACCAGTTAAAACGGCATGAAATCACGCACATTTTGAGACGTTTCAGACCCTTTTTGTAGGTCTAGATTCCACTGTCTGTGCGTTGGAATCTTTTTTATTATTATTTATTGTTCCTTTGATACAACAAACAGATTAATTTGAAGCGGGTGTCACAGTGTTTACAGTTTTTTTGTTATTAAGGAAGCGTTTTCGTCTGTGGAGTTTGATTATTTCCCGTTTTAAGACTCTGTGGACGAGTTCTTTTTTTGTAAAGCTCGAAACAAATCAAAAAATCTGGAACTAGAAACTGAAAAAACGACTCAAAATCGAGATTAAATGCAAATTAAACTTCATTGGAGTCATTTTAACTGGTGTGGATGGCACATTTTGGGCACAGACTCCAAACCAAACATTCCACTGTTTTGAATATGACGTATCATGGACAAAATGGCTGCACCTGTAGCTCCCTGTATGCCAGATGCCCTTCCATCACGTACGGACCATGCAGGTGGTGATACATTAAACTACGGAGACCACTTTTATCCGATCGTTGCACATTTTCACCACTACTTCTACCGTCGACGTGCGAAAATATGTTTTTATAGGACATTTCTTTGGTACAGTTTACAACATGAACATCGCTGGTTCTTTGTCAGTTTGTCAGTTACAGTCACGGATCTAGGTCAAAGGTCAAAGGTCAAAAGTGGCTTCAAACTGTTTTGAAGTTACATTTTAAATCACGAGCTCACTTCAAAACGTGAAGATCAATTGAAGATGTTCTAAAGTGTAACGAGCCAAATGTTTGTTAATAAATGGAACGTGGGTTTGTTCTTAATTTACACGGCTCCTCCCCCTTTTCTATCTCTCTTTGAACAGGATTAATTGTACGTTTAAACTTTCTTTCACAGTACGGCACTCAACATAAACCTACAAACAAGGTTTAAACGCTTTTATTGGTCAAGATTTGTATAAAATGCGTATAGAATGCATTTGAATTGGACAAAAGCATAACTAGTACTTGATGCGTTTATGTTCTTTATATCAGGGCTATTCAAATGTATTTTTCAGAGGGCCAAGGTCTCTGGGACATTTTGTGTCGCAGTTTCAATCAATTGAGTTAACGCAATAAAATATCTACTTTGTGTGAAAAATATCATACAAAATTCTTTACTAACATCGCTTTGCAAAAAACCGAACCAGTTCTAATCTAGTGGTAATCCAGATTTAAACCAATAAACAGGTTTTGAAGATGGGTCGTGGGCCGGATTAGATTGCTTGGCGAGCCTGATTTGGCCCTCAGGCCTTAGGTTGATTAGCCCTGCTTTATAGTTTTATTTTGGTTCAGTTTTAGTCCTGTTCTGGGTGAAGATTTCCTGCTCGGGGCATTTACAACGAGCTCAGACAAAGCCAATCTTTGTCCTGCTAACAACACAAAGCACCACTTTAAAACTCCTAAAAACACCAAAATAAAAGCTCTTTTTCGGCCCCATTTACAACGTACAAATTGATTGCAAATGCCTTTGTTCTCCACATTTTGAAGTGGTTTATGGTCTGTTCAGCCCCACGCAGATGTGAGTGACTGGAGTAAAGCGCTTGTAAAAACGTCTAGACAAAATAAAGAAAGATTACAAACACGTAAGATGTAAATCATAGTTCTAACTTCACATTTTGTAAATATTAAGTTTTCTTTAGTTATCTAATAATAGAACATGTTTGGGGATATCGATCAAATATTTTTTCCTCTTGAAAAATGTAATAAAAGCAGTGTTTACAAGGTTCAGACTCTGCCTTTAACCTGGTCCTGGTCTCAGTTGCCATAGTAACTGAGTGAGACTCAGATTGATCTTTATGAAACACAAAGGTCAAAGTGAGTCACACTTGGTCATTTGAGTGAAGCTCAGAAAGAAAACATGTTTATGAGAAAGAGTTCAGACCAAGAAGAATCCCAGAGACTCATGCTTTTGTATCACCAGTGCCTGGTTTAGTCCTGGTTTAGCCCTGGTTCAGGCCTGGTTCAGACCTGGTTCAGGCCTGGTTCAGACCTGGTTTAGACCTGGTTCAGGCCTGGTTTAGACCCGGTTTAGACCTGGTTTAGCCCTGGTTCAGACCTGGTTCAGACCTGGTTTAGCCCTGGTTCAGACCTGGTTCAGACCTGGTTCAGGCCTGGTTCAGACCTGGTTTAGACCCGGTTTAGACCTGGTTTAGCCCTGGTTCAGGCCTGATTCAGGCCTGGTTTAGCCCTGGTTTAGCCCTGGTTCAGACCTGGTTCAGACCTGGTTTAGACCTGGTTCAGGCCTGGTTCAGGCCTGGTTTAGCCCTGGTTTAGACCTGGTTCAGACCTGGTTCAGACCTGGTTTAGACCTGGTTTAGACCTGGTTTAGACCTAATTCAGGCCTGGTTTAGCCCTGGTTCAGCCCTGGTTTAGCCCTGGTTTAGCCCTGGTTTAGCCCTGCCCTGCTTCAAGGCCTGGTTCAGGCCTGCGTTTAGATCCTAAATTCAGCTGTTTACCACCTGTTCAGCCCCCTGTTTACCCTGTCCTGGTTTAGCCCTGGTTCAGCCCTGGTTTAGCCCTGGTTTAGCCCTGGTTTAGCCCTGGTTCAGGCCTGGTTCAGACCTGGTTCAGGCCTGGTTTAGCCCTGGTTCAGGCCTGGTTCAGACCTGGTTCAGGCCTGGTTTAGACCTGGTTCAGGCCTGGTCCCACACAGTTGGTGAATGGCTCTTCACTTGGAATGAATCCTCTTTGGATGAATGTGTTTCTCTCGTAAAGACTTAAAAATGTCCAGACAAAAGAGGCTCAAACAAAGACATGCGTGTTTTCGTTTACATGAAACCAAAACCGTTATCTCCATGAATTTAAAGAATGTAAAAGCTGAAAATGACTCTTGTTAATTGTAATTAGATTTATAAACTTGTTTAGTTGGTCAGGATTTCTGGGATTTGAGGGTGTGAGTTTGTGTTTTATTATATTTAGCAATAAAAAAAACCACCTAAAAGCAATTCATACCAACAGAGAAGGGACATGGTCCGACTTACTTAAGATAACTACTTTTAATTAGCCTTAATAAAGCATGAACAAAGACTTAATTAACTATTAATAATGATTCAGGCTCAGTAACAACTTAATTAACTAAATGTCAAGTTTAGGAGTAAGAGTATTGAGTTACTACACCTTAATGATTGTTAATTAACTGTTTGTTCATTATGAATTAAGACTTTGTTCATGCTTTATTAAGGCTATAAAAAAAAGTATAGTTATCATAAAAAAAGAAAAACATGTTTAAATCGTTGGTGCCCCTTCATAATAATAACACCTTAATTAGCACTTAATTAGCATTTTAAAGTTCATTAATCAAGTAAGCCTTAATCATTCTTAATTAACTATTTGTTATCATGAATTAAGACTTTGTTCATGCTTTATTAAGGCTATAAAAAAGTATAGTTATTATAAAAAAAAGAAAAACATGTTTAAATCGTTGGTGCCCCTTTATAATAAAAACAACACCTTAATTAGCATTTTAAAGTTCATTAATCAAGTAAGACTTTATTAGCTATTTGTTATCATGAATTGAGGCTTTGTTCATGCTTTATAAAGGCTATTACACGTGCAGTTATTATAAAGTGTCGCCAAAGTAAAGAAAGCATATTTAAATTGTTCCGAACTCCATTCAAACTAAACAAAAAGAAGAGTTTCACAGTGTGGTCCTGATGTTTACGGGGTCCGCGGCGCAGCGACATTGGGCGGTGACGGACGTGTTTCCTTGGTCTCGCTCGCTCTTCTCCACTCATGTGTGGAATCTCATTGTGAGGCCGGGCATCACTCAAGCGCCTGTGTTAAGACGAGAAGGAGGACCCCCGGGTTTGTCTCACAGCGTTCGGAGCGGTGGACGGAGCTGCGGACGTCAAGCGCGCCCACAGAGAGTTTGCAGGGGCCGAGCCGAGCCGGGGGGGACGGGCGGAGAACACGGATCAAACCTGGGTAATCTGAAGATGGGAGCGTTGGTGATGGGGGCCTGGGTCCTTCTGGGGCTGAGGGCCGTGGCTGCTACTGTGTATCTGGATCCAGAGCAAGAAGGTACAAGATTTCATTATTCAGGTTTTCTATAACGACAAAAGCTGCTTATTAAGGCACGAAACTCAATCAATCTCGGTTGTAGATGCTAAATGATCTAATTTAGTAAAAACTACTCAAATTAAGATCTACAGTTGGATTGATTTGCTTGATATTTTTTTCAAATTGTTCTGTTTGCTGTTGATGTACATTTTGTTTTATTTTCAGGATAAATTATCCTGAAACCGTTC
The DNA here is from genome assembly GCA_015082035.1 of Chaenogobius annularis. Classification (NCBI taxonomy): domain Eukaryota; kingdom Metazoa; phylum Chordata; class Actinopteri; order Gobiiformes; family Gobiidae; genus Chaenogobius; species Chaenogobius annularis. The sequence goes on from BJKM01000293.1 coordinate 666,651, forward strand.
AAAAATATAATAAAAGTGAATAAATAATCTACATTTAAAAACTTTAAAAGTTTTTTTTTTTTTTTTTACAGTCTATGAACTTGAAAACAAAATTCACTTGTTTAGAGAAACTTTACACTTAATTTATCAAAGATATATTCAGACTTGATCATTTAAATATGATCATTGATCATTTATTATACTTTGCTTTTGCAAATGCATTTTTTCCTGTTGTGTGAAGCACTTTGAATTGCCTTGTGTACGAATTGTGTTCTACAAATAAACTTGCCTTAACTTTTGCATAAACCAGAAATATTACATGTCTGACATTGATCAAAATTGACTTTGTTTTTCAAAGATTTTTTAAATGGCCAATGTATTTAATGTACTTAATGTACTTAATGTACTTAATGTACTTAATGTACTTACTGTTGTGAAATGTATAGTTGTACTGATGATTTTTATCATCTATTTTCTTATTCCAAGATCATTTATATTTTGTCATTCTGTGCTCGCCAATATTCTGCTTCTGTTGGTTCGAAACTGAACCATTTACAATGGTATGTTTACTCTGGTACGAAACAGCAATAATCTGAATATTATGTAATATTAGGAGAAAACAATGATCCACTTTGCCACTGCAGTGAAGAGACTTGATGTGATTTGTCTTTGTTTCCTCCAGAGCTGAACGAGACGGTGGTCTGCACCGAACGACCACATGGAGGTCTTCATCCCCAGCGCCTACTTCCTCAACAAAGTCCCTCCAGTTTATGTGAGCGACGACCGTTACTCTGCCACGCCGGGTTTACTCTGCCACGCGCGTTTACTCTGCGCCGGCGGTTTACTCTGCCAGGCGCGGTTTATCTGCCAGGCGCGTTTATCTGCCACGCGCGTTTACTGCTGCCACGCGCGGTTTACTTGCCAGTGGGTTTAATTTGCAGGTTTTCTGCCACGCGCGTTACTCTGCCAGGCGCGGTTTACTCTGCCAGGCGCGTTCTGAGCGCGGTTTACTCTGCCAGCGCGGTTTTCCTTCTGCCACGCGCGGTTTACTCTGGCCACGCGCCGGTTTACTCTGCACGCGGTTTCACGCCACGCGCGGTTTACTCTGCGCGCGCGGTTTACTCGGCCACGCGCGGTTTACTCTGTCCACGCGCGGTTTACTCTGCCCGGCGGTTTACTCTGCCACGCGTGTTACTCTGCCACGCGCGGTTTACTCTGCCACGCGAGGTTTACTCTGCCACGCGCGGTTTACTCTGCCAGCGCGGTTTACTCGCGCTCCACGCCGCGGTTTTACTTGCCCGGCGGTCTACTCTGCCACGCGCGTTTACTCTGCACGCGCGGTTACCTCTGCGCCAGTCTCTGCCAGGCCGTTTACTCTGCCACGCGCGGTTTTACTCTGCCACGCGCGTTTAACTCTGCACGCGCGGTTTTACTTCTGGCCACGCGCGGTTTACTACTGCCACGCGCGGTTTACTCTGCCACGCGCGGTTACTCTGCCCGGCGCGGTTTACTCTGCCGCGCGGTTTACTCTGCCCGCGGTTTACGTTTACGCGCGGTTTACTCTGCCACGCGCGTTTACTCTGCCCGCGCGGTTTACGCGCGGTTTACTCTGCCACGCGGCGCGGTTTACTCTGCCCGCGCGGTTTACTCTGCCAGGCCGCGGTTACTCTGCCACGCGCGGTTTACTCTGCCACGCGCGGTTTTACTCTGCACGCGCCAGTTTACTCTGCGCGCTCACGCGCGGTTTACTCTGCCACGCGCGGTTTTACTCTGGCCACCACGCGCGGTTTACTCTGCCACGCGCAGGTTCTACTCTGCCGCCGCGTTTCTCTGCCAGGCGCGGTTTACTCTGCCAGCACGCGCGGTTACTCTGCTCGCCACGCGCGGTTTACTCTGCCACCGCGCGGTTTACTCTGCCACCGCGGCTTTACTCTGCCACGCGCGGTTTACCTGCAGCGCGGTTTACTCTGCGCGCGCACGGTTTTTAACTCGTGCGCCGCGCGCGTTTACTCTGCCCCGCGCGGTTTACTCTGCCAGGCGCGGGTTTACTTTTCTGCCACGCGCGGTTTACTCTGCGCCGCGCGGTTTATACTCTGCCAGGCGCGCGGCTTTACTCTGCCACGCGCGTTTACTCTGCCACGCGCGGTTTACTACTGCCACGCGCGGTTACTCTGCCTCGCGCGGTTTACTCTGCCCACGCGCGGTTTACTCTGCCGCGCGCTTTACTGCTGCGGTTACCTGCGCGGCGGTTTACCTGCACGCGGTTACTCTCGCTGCTAAGACCTGTTTCTTTTCTCAGGTTTGGGACTTGCATCTAAACGACCGGACTGTCGGCGCGTCGAGGTCGGCGACGACTACGTTTTCAGCATCAAGACAACCTGTCGGACTGTGGGACTATTATGGTATGGACCTGTAATTCAGACTGTTGCCATAGTTACTCACAATTTAAAACTGAACGGTGAAAAGTCCTCATAATGAATATTATGGATATATTATAGCGGTTTGGATATCGTCTTTCAGTGAACACTGCTGGTTACTCGTTATAGTTTTGCCGTTGTGTTTGGGATCAACCCACCAAAGTGAAGCACCCAAACGGACCCCTAACGGACCCTAACGGACCCTAACGGACCCTAACGGACCCTAACGAACCCAAACGAACCCCTAACGAACCAAACGAAACATAACCGAACCAAAACAAGCCAAAAGGAACACGGCGACTCCTGATGTAAGACGCCAACTTTGTGTTTGTGTGAGAAAACGTGTAGAACTCAACTCAGAGTTTATGTATATATGATTAAAGTGTCAGGTGAATAGACTTTCCTAGTTCTAGTTTGGTCCTTGCTTTAGTTCCGGTTAGAGTCTGGGTTTAGTCCTAGTTTAGTCCTGGTTTAGTCCTGGTTTAGTCCTGGTTCAGTCCAGGTTTAGTCCTGGTTATGGCCCTGGTTTAGTCCTGGTTTAGCCTCTGGTTTATTCCTGGTTTAGCCCTGGTTTATGTGTCCTGGTTTAGCCCTGGTTGTTTAGCCTGGTTTATTCCTGGTTTGACGTTCCTGGTTTAGCCTGGTTTAGCCCTTCCCTGGTTTAGCCCCCTTGGTTTATTCTTTATCTGGTTTAGTCTGGTTTAGTCCTTGGTTATTCCCTGGTTTAGTCCGGTTTCAGCCTGGTTTAGCCCTGGTTTAGTCCTGGTTTAGCCCTGGTTTAGCCCTGGTTTATTCCTGGTTTAGTCCTGGTTTAGCCCTGGTTTAGTCCTGGTTTAGCCCTGGTTTATTCCTGGTTTAGTCCTGGTTTAGCCCTGGTTTATTCCTGGTTTATTCCTGGTTTAGTCCTGGTTTAGCCCTGGTTTATTCCTGGTTTAGTCCTGGTTTATTCCTGGTTTAGTCCTGGTTTAGCCCTGGTTTAGCCCTGGTTTATTCCTGGTTTAGTCCTGGTTTATTCCTGGTTTAGCCCTGGTTTAGTCCTGGTTTATTCCTGGTTTAGTCCTGGTTTAGTCCTGGTTTAGCCTTGGTTTAGCTTTGGTTTAGTCCTGGTTTAGCCCTTGTTTAGACCTGTTTCAGACCCGTTTCAGACCCGTTTCAGACCCGTTTCAGACCCGTTTCAGACCCGCCTCAGACCTGTTTCAGACCCGTTTCAGACCCGTTTCAGACCCGTTTCAGACCCGTTTCAGACCCGGGTCCTTCCTCATGCTCTCCTTATTTATGACTCAAACTAAATCAAACGCCGCACGTGAACTTGGACGTTTAGAAGGAGCCCACACAAAGATGGCCGCCCGGTGCGTCTTGTAACTGCGACATAAACGGCCCATCTTCACAAATCATCCATTTTACGATGTTTGCGGTCGTCGCGGAAACCGAGGCCCGCTGCGGTTCCCTATGCCAAAACACGAGGGGCCACTTCAGTTCACCGCGCTGCAAAAAAAGAACAATCTAGTCCTGTATTAGACCTGGTTAAGTCATGGTTAAGTCGTGGTTAAGTCATGGTTAAGTCGTGGTTAAGTCGTGGTTAAGTCATGGTTAAGTCGTGGTTAAGTCGTGGTTAAGTCATGGTTAAGTCATGGTTAAGTCATGGTTAAGTCGCGGTTAAGTCGCGGTTAAGTCGTGGTTAAGTCGTGGTTAAGTCATGGTTAAGTCGTGGTTAAGTCGTGGTTAAGTTGTGGTTAAGTCCTGGTTAAGTCGTGGTTAAGTCATGGTTAAGTTGTGGTTAAGTCCTGGTTAAGTCGTGGTTAAGTTGTGGTTAAGTCCTGGTTTAGTCAGAGTAGATTTAAGACCTGGTTTAGTCTTGGTTCATTCAAAAGTTGGAAATTAATTCAAGATTTAATCCTGGTTTAGACTTGTTAATACCTATATTTGTTGTATATTTTTCCCATTTTTCCATTTGTTTGTTTTAAGAAATAAGTTAATAATAATAACCCAGAATAAGTAGGTTTTGCAGTTAAAGCTCAGTTTAAATGTAGTTGAGTTCATCCTTCGAAACAGAAACAAAGATGACGTTTTAGCTCGTTATCGCCAAATTAGCCGTTTTGCATTTGAAATCAGACCCGACTGCGCTCCTTTTTGTCATGTTTATTAACGGTTTAAACGCGGCGTAGAAAAAGGTTTGAGTGGGTTTCATCCAAAAGTCCCTCTTTACCAAGTATTTATCAGTAAAACGGAGTCAATTTTACCAAAACAAATCTAAAAAAAAATTAGCACAACTAGCAACTTCTGCGCTCTTGCAATTAGTATTATTATCTGACCATTCACAGTTTGAGCAGCGCAAAATGTAACGCGACACAGTAGTTTCTCCATTGTTGCTCCGGCCGCGCAGAGCAAAGCTAGCTTGTTTGGCTAACGGCACGGGGAGATAAAGGGCACAAGGATGAATTTCCTCGACAGACGGACTCAGGAGAGAAAGGTCCCGAGTTCCGCTGCGCGCGATCCCAAAGTTTGCGTCGGTGATGAATGCTAGCGTAGCTTTAGCGCGACGACGTTTTTCTACTTTTAGCTTGACACTGCCGAACGTTGCGATGTCGCCTGCCTAACCCTAAAGTCTTCTCAAAACGCACTTACTTTTGTTCGGTCGAGGTCGTTCGAACAAATCGCCTTAATGCGTCTATTCTCTTTTGCGACGTCGCACTTTGCATGACACTGAAGGTCGTCTGAATAATTCACGAGTCTGCGCGGACCTCGACTCGAGCGCGGCGTTTTTGGTGACGCCCCCCGGGTCGCGGCGTTGGCATAGAGGCGGGGAAGACGAGGCGGACATTTTGAATAGGCCGGGGGCGGGGCCGTGCGTGTCGGCGAAGAAGAGCGGCCTTGTTCTGCACGATTATTTACGTGGGAAGAATTGTTTGTTTAAATGCAGCGAAAAGGAAAGCGATAAATCATTGGTCAACGAGGCTGGCCTACTTCCTGCACTGCAAAAAAATAATATCTGAATGAGATAAAAAATTACTAAAATGTGGGCGTTTTAATCTTGTTTTAAGTATTTTAAAATAATACAATAATACATTGAGTTACTTCATGTATATTTTCAGACCAGTATACGATTATTGATAACACTTTATGATAACTGCACTTCGTAAAGTATGAGCCAAACTTAATTAAATGTGAACAAATAGTTTATTACGATGGATTCAGGTTATTGATCACTTAACTAAAACCCTAACACTAGTCCCTAACCTTAACCCTAGTCTTAGTTAAGTAGTTAATTAGCCTGACTCATGCTTAATAATCCTTTTGGTCATTGTGGATTGAGTCTTTGCTCATGCTTTGTCAAGACAAATGAAAGTGTTGGAAAGTGGAACCTCGTTTGTGTCTCATTAAAATAAACTTATGTTCCTTTATTAAGACTCTGCGTTTGTTCATACGTTTTGGACTAAACCCAGAACTAAACCAGGACCAAACCAGGACAGAACCTGGACCAAACCAGAACTAAACCAGGACCAAACCAGGACCAATCCAGAACTAAACCAGGACCAAACCAGAACTAAACCAGGACCAACCAGGAACAAACCAGGACAGAACCTGGACGAATCCAGGAACTATAACAGGACAAACCAGAATAAACCAGGACCACAACCAGGACAAACCAGAACTAAACCAGGGACACAAACCAGGACCAAACATACCAGGAAGGACAGAACCTGGACCAATCCAGGAACAACCGGACCAAACAAGAACTAAACCAGGACCAAACAGGACAAACCAGGACAAACCAGAATAAACCAGGAACAAACAGGCAGAACCTGGACCAAACAGGAAACAAGACCAGGACGACCAAACCAGAACTAAACAACCAAGGACACCAGGACAGAACCTGGACCAAACCAGAACAAACCAGGGACCAAACCAGGACCAACCAGGACAAACCAGACAAACCAGAACTAAAACCAGGCCAAACCAGGACAGCCAACAAACAACAGACCGAAACCAGGAACAACCAGGACAAGACACCTGGAACAACCAGAACTAAACCAGGAACAAACCAGAACTAACCAGGACCAAACAGGACCAAACCAGAACATAAACCAGGACCAAACAAGGACAAACCAGACAGAACCTGGACTAATCCAGGAACAAACCAGGACAAACAGACTAAACAGCACAAACCAGGACCACCAGGACAAAACCAGAACTAAACCAGGAACAAACCAGACAGAACTGGACCAAACCAGGAACAAACCAGGCCAAAACAGAACTAACCCAGGACAAAGACCAGACAGAACCTGACGCAAACCAGAACTAAACCAGGAACAACAGAACTAAACCAGAACTAAACCAGGACCAAACCAGGACAAAGGAACAAACCAGAACTAAACCAAGAACAAACCAGGACCAAACCAGAACTAAACCAGGACCAAACCAGGACCAAACCAGGACCAAACCAGGACCAATCCAGGAACAAACCAGGAACAAACCAGAACTAAACCAGGACCAAACCTGGAACAAACCAGAACTAAACCAGGACCAAACTAGAACTAAACCAAGACCAAACCAGAACTAAACCAGGACCAAACCAGAACTAAACCAGGACCAAACCAGAACTAAACCAGGACCAAACCAGGACCAAACCAGGACCAAACCAGAACTAAACCAGGACCAAACCAGAACGAAACCAGGACTAAACCAGGACCAAACCAGAACTAAACCAGGACCAAACCAGGAACAAACCAGAACTAAACCAGGACCAAACCAGGACCAAACCAGAACTAAACCAGGACCAAACCAGGAACAAACCAGAACTAAACCAGGACCAAACCAGTACCAAACCAGTACCAAACCAGTACCAAACCAGTACCAAACCAGTACCAAACCAGGAACAAACCAGGAACAAACCAGAACTAAACCAGAACTAAACCAGAACTAAACCAGGACCAAACCATGACCAAACCATGACCAAACCACCCTTTAGCATAGTCCAATATTTATTGATCTTTTCAGCCAATACCAGAATCAGATATTTGCCTTTTGTGTAAAAGTCTCAATGTGCCAATCGTAATAATCGTTTGACTCGTCCACGACTAAAGTAATCGTTAGTTGCAGCCTAATTAAGATCTCTAGCAATAAGCATTCGTTATATTGTGTATATTATATTTTGTGACAGAGAAATGACTGAAATAAGAGGGAAATAGTCACAAACACACTTTCAGATCCCTTCCACATAAATACAAAATACATTATTATACAGTATTTCTGAAGCAATAAAAGTATGTTCGATTAATGGCAAAATGAAACTAGTCAAATCGACTTTTCCTTGGATCAAAAGGTGTTTGGGCTTTGCCGGCTGCACTGCCCTCGGGCGACCTTAAAGGAATGCCGTTTTCCCCGTAAAGTGACTAAAAGGTTAACACATTTTGGGACAATAGGCCGCTGTCCAAGCTCCTCGTCGCTCGCCGTGTTACGAGGTTTTACTCCGACCGGCTGGAATGTCCCTTTGTGTCGGAGAACGTGTCACCTTGAAGGAACACGGGTTTAACGGAGTATTAGTGGAAGAATACTCGTTTATGAGGACATCTATGCGAGCACTTAGTCGAGTTATTTGTATATAATTAATGACGTACAAAGGCTGTTCGATGGTCCGATGGGCTTTATTCAGGATGTAATTTAATATATAATGAAGCCTCCTGCCCCCAAAACCCTTACAAAATCTAGACATATTCAGAATCAATACAAGATTTTATAAATTTTTCTTCTTTTTTTTTTTTCTTTTTTTTTCTTCTTCCTCTTTTTTCTTCCTCCTTTTTCTTTTTCTTCTTTTTTTTCTTCTTTTTTCTTTTCTTTTCTTCTTTTTTCTTCTTTTTTCTTCCTCTTTTTTTCTTCTTTTTTCTTTTCTTTTTTTTTTTTTTCTTTTTTTTTTTTCTTTTTTTTTACATTAACAGTCATTTCAATCAGGATTCAAATGTGATTTACGGCACATTCTCAAGAAGAATGAGCTCGGAAAGTCGGACCCCTCGGTGATTCAGTCGCTGGCCGTTTTCATTCACGTCCAAAGCAGCGGGAGCGTAGCGATCTTGAGGAACGTGAAACGGGCCGACCCGGACCCGTTCTCCTGCGATCGATGCTTTCAGCTGACTATTGTTCTGTATCACATATTAACCAGCTCAGCCTCAACTTAATCTTGAGCTTTTAATTAGTTTGCGTTGGCGCAAGGAACAGAAGATATCTCCACGACTTTTTACATCTTCAACAACATAAAAAAAGTCTTTAAAAAAAAAAAAAAAAAGTATTATTATGTGGTCTTTTACTTGTTCTGTTATAGATTATGACCATTCTAAAACGATTGAAGGACATTTCTATTTGGTTTTTAATGTATTTTTTACAAACCTACACCTTAAAGGGCCCATGACAGGTTTTTTACAATTTTCTAATTTAGACTTTTATTTGGTGTATTTGTACCTGTCGCACGTATAAATGATAGTTTTACACCGATCGAGCAGGGTGTTTGTGGGAGGAAAACATTGAAAAATCTGTAGAAAATGACAGGAAGTGACATCACACCAGGGACACTCATTCCAGTCAAAGATTATGCAGAATTTACACCAAGAAACAACTTTTTTTTACTCTTTAAACATGAATTCAACAAAATAAAGTCGCTTTCATATATTTTTATTTACCACATTTTTTTTTTTAAACTGTGACATTAGATGAGTTTTGGCCCAGTGGCTGCTGGGTAATTTCCTACTGTGATGTCATCAATTACAAACAGGAAGTCAAATTATAAACATAACAAATTTGCTATTCTGTGATTAGATTTTTTATAATATTTTGCTAAATTCCAAATACATTTACCTCAACTGCGTTTTAGTTCGGCGAGTCGTCCGGCCCGTAGGGGGCGCTTTAACGTTGGCGTTTCACGTAGAATTCAAAGCAATGAACTCGAGTCTGCAACGAAACGACTGCACTATTTTGAGACGCGGGCACCAGCAGAGGGCGCAAGACCCGAGGATTGTGGACGTAGTGAAAGAGGGGTCAAGAGAGTGTCCAGATTTACAAACAAAAAAAAAGGTCAACCATACCAACACGGACTGCATCAAGCTAACATGCTAATGTCGTGGAAATGAATGTGATGATGTGTTCTTCGTCCCGGGTGTCTCAATTAATCAACTAATGATGACTAGCCGGCTAAAGAAAGTAGCGTGTTTTTGATGATTATAATCGTTATATCTGGACTGGTTACGCCTCTAAAACACACACGAGCAGAACTTTTTTTATCACAAATACAGCGCTATCATCACGTCCAAACATTTCCTGATCGTGCTCAACCTGGAAGCCTCTTCCGTCGCCATATTTCAACCTTTACTTGATTTATAACGTATTTAAAAACCTGCAGAAAACCCGTAACCGTGATAGTTCTAGACTTCTGCAAACGTTGTGCTGAAATGCGTCTCCCCCCGTGTCCTCCGCCGGGCCCCTCTCGTCACCGGAACATGCTTTAGGGTCTGTAATCTACGTCAGAGGCCTGCTTACGTATGGACTGCCACATCATTTACTGTAAAGCGGCTGTAAAAAAAAAAAAAAAAAAGGGAAAAAAGGCAGTTAAACGTAAAGCCGGAAGAGGGTAAAGTTCACGTCAGATTCACCGTCTTTTTAAAGGTCTTTTAATCGTACAAAAGCGTCAAACTTTGAGCTTTTAATTGCGTTTCTAATGTCGTTTCCTCGTCGAAAACAAGCGCAGAGAAGTGTCGCGTTTGAGCGGGTTTTGGCTGTGTCCGTCTCCCAAACGTTTGAGACCGCCAAAAGAACCGCGCAACCCACTCTGGGCCCCCAGTGTGGCGTCTAATTGAGAACCGGTATTAATTTGAGCTTGAAAAACCTTTTAAATTAGGTTTAATATTATCATATATCATGTCAAATGGAATGGTAAATCGTCTTTAAACTGAGCTCTGGTTTAAACTGGCACGTGTCTGAGGGGTTTTACTTCGCCCTTCGTCTCCCTGTTCCCTCCTCAGACCTCGGACCGCAGCCACATCATGTTCGTCAACACCATCCACAACAACCACTCCGACGTCATCACCCGGAACTACATCAACATCACGTTCGTGTGTCGATACCCGGCCAACTACGTGGTCCAGCAGCCCAACGGGGAGAACATGATCCGCGTGGACGTCAGGTGAGCAACACCTCCTCCTCCGTGATGGGCCACGAGGGTCTCTTACATGGGTGGGATTATCCACCATTTTGCAGAGTCCCAAGCAAACCAAAGAAGAAAGACAAACAAGCTCCAGATCGTGCACACGAGTCATTACATTTTCTTTAGGCGTTATTTGGTTAAAGTCCATATGAAGGTTCTGCTGTTTTTCTAATTCTGACTTCAGAACCTGTGGTAAATATTTATCAGTTTTACATTCGTTAAGTTGCAGTTTGTGAAGATATTTTGAAAAATAAGAGTTTAAAATAAAATAAAAGTCATTAGACAAGTGGGTGTAATACCTCATTCGTCCAGCAGTGTTCCATGGTAGAAAAAGATTCCGTGGTTTGATCTGGACTGTGTTTTTAGACAAACAAGATGTTTTGACTCGTCCAAGAGTCATTCTCAATCTGTGGATCGAGTCTGAGAACTGAGTAGGCCCCGCCCACCGGCCTCTGGGCCAAAACACTCTAAATTCATGTTTAGAGAGTCAAAAAAGTTGTTTCTTTGTGTAAATTCTGTTTTAACATTGGATGGCGTGAGAATCCCTAGTATGATGTCACTTCCTGTCTTTTTCTGCTCGATTGGTGTAAAAACTCATTTATATTTACAACAGATATAAATACACCAAATAAAGTCAAAATTAGACAATCATAAAACCCTGTCATGGGCCCTTTAGCCAGGCCTAAACCGGTTAACCTCCCGTCACTGGACTGTGTTTGAGGATGATTGTTTTGGTGTTTTTCCCCCAGAACCATCACGCTGAACACGGAGGACGGGAACTTCTCGGTGTCGATGCTGCTGTTTAAAGACGAGGCGTTCCGGGACCAGTGGACCACGGTGCCCTCGCTCACCCTGGACGACAACGTCTACGTCAAAGTCTACATGGTCATTCACAAACTTGCACTTCTAAACCGAAGGGCCGCACTGTGATGGTCTGAGATGGTCTGAGATGGTCTGAGATGGTCTGAGATGATCTGAGATGATCTGATATGGTCTGAGATGATCTGAGATGATCTGAGATGGTCTGAGATGATCTGAGATGATCTGAGATGGTCTGAGATGATCTGAGATGGTCTGAGATGGTCTGAGATGATCTGAGATGGTCTGAGATGGTCTGAGATGATCTGAGATGATCTGAGAGGATCTGAGAGGACCTGAGAGGACCTGAGAGGATCTGAGATGATCTGAGATGATCTGAGATGGTCTGAGAGGATCTGAGATGATCTGAGAGGGTCTGAGAGGGTCTGAGAGGATCTGAGATGATCTGAGATGATCTGAGAGGATCTGAGAGGATCTGAGAGGGTCTGAGATGGTCTTAGGGTCTGAGACGGTGTGAGATGATCTGAGACGGTCTGTTGATATTATGTCATAGTCGTGATATCAAATGTTAGCGTTACGATTATTGTGAGGAAAAACATGGTGTTTAAAGATTATTCAGACTGCGAAATCTTGAATTTTCTTTCATTCCCGTCGTCTAACAATACTTTACTTTCATTTTTATTTAATTGCGTTAATGTTCCTCAAATTTGTGAGCGGCTTTACCAAACTGAACGTTCTGAAAGACAAAATAAAGTTAAATTTGACAAAAACAGCCAGATTAAAACAATAGAAAGACTTCATTTTGCGATATTATTATTATTATTATTATTATTATTATTATTGTTATTATTATTATCATTATTATTATTATTATTGATTAATTTAGCAGTAGTAGGTTCGTTGTGCGTTATAATCGGCCTCCACCTGAAGGAGAACGTCAGAACTTTGACTGAAAACCGTCGCACGAGAAGTACCGTAGTACCTGTAGTAGTCGTCGTCGTCGTGGTTGAATACTTCTTACATGAAACGTTTGGCGTAGCGGTGGTGGTAGGAGGAGTAGTAGTAGTAGTGTGATGCCCTTTTATGTTAAGATCATTTGCTGCGGCGTAAATATAGAACGGCGAGGCGACAGAAGTGGGTCACACGCGCGATACTCTAACCCATTTGGACTCCGCCGCGCAAACAAAGTACAAATGCTAGCGTCGCCTGTATCTATTTTGGGGGCGGCGCTGAAGTGAAGTGCGCGTTACACAACCTGATGCAATCGTGGATTCGGGAATGTTCCTTAGTCATGGTGCGCCCCTCGTGACCCCGGAGTAAAATTAGAGCCATTTCAAAACCTCTTTCGCCTCGTCACGACTTTATGGACTATTTACTCGGGAACTTGTTTATCGTGAACCAAGTCGTGGTACTTTGGGTGTAACGTAATGTTCTTTGTGAACTTCAGCGATCCATGGACGAAACTGTGACAAAGATGTTCTAAAATACAGATCGTACCTGAATTATACATTTTAATCGTTAGGCCGATCTCAGAAATTCACAAAAAGGCGTTTGGTAATTCGCTAAAGCTAGCATAAACATAAAAACTCGTACGTTTTTTCGTGTTATCAGCATTTATTTCACCCTACAACTCCTCTGCACCGCGTCTTAACCTCTCTTTATGTAAATCGTTGAGTTTGGTTGATGTTTGATGCACTGGGAATATCATATCTTTTGCCTTTACGCGGGTGCCGTGCGTCGATAAACAGGAAACGGCTGAATGCTAACGTGCGCTAGCTTGCGTTTGCTAACATTTATAAATGAAAAATCTGTGTTTGGTGAGAATTTTGTATTATTTTCTGTTTCCATCTGCTTTTTGCCGTCTTGGACCTTGGAGCCGAAGAGGGCCGGACCGCTTTGGGAGCGAGACCTTGCGGGGTCCGCTTTGAATTGCTTTAATGGGCCGTTTAAGACCGTGCCAATCCAGTCCAAAGCAAAACCAGTGGAAAGAAAGCATTATGGGTGCACTGTTGCAACAGAATTGGGACTAAACCTGGACTAGACCATGACTAAACCAAGTCAACAACAGGACTTTCCCAGGATTAAACCAGGACTAGTACTTGACCAGGACCAAACCCGGTCCGCCAGTGATTCACGGCGATACAAACTGAAAGAATGAGCGGTAAATGTACATAACAACAAAAAATGCTTGTTTACAACCTGATTAGTTTGTATCTACCGAGGCTTCCGGGGTCAATGGTGGGCTCTGTAACGACGCCTTGTTTGTACAAATACTTCGGACCAACATCAGCGCGTGTTACAGAGTATTAGCGCATCAGGGCTTTTGCGTTTCCTCATCCGGTCCTGTTTTCCTGTAGATTCCCGCTCACCTGAAGCTGCGGATGGACAGGTGTTGGGCCACTCCCACCAGCGACCCCTACAGCAACGTCCAGTACAGCTTCATCAGAGACAGGTGTGTGTGTGTGTGCGTGTGTGTGCGTGCGTGTGTGTCGGAGGACGGGGAACTTATCACCAGGCAACAGCGCCAAGTCAAAGTCCGTATCCATTCACAGATGTCGGTCCTGGTCGGGCCTATAAACCGCTGCGATAACAACTGAATGACAATAATAATAATGTTCTTAGTTGCTTTAAGGATAAATAAGAGCGATAAAATGCAATTGGATCTGTTTTGTATTAAGTTAAAGGTGCACTGTGTTACTTTTCTGGTGGGTGAAGGTTTGCCACAACCACAATATGGCGTTCATTTATTGTGTTTATTAAAGTGCCTCTGACAGGTTTTTACGATTGTCTAATTTTGACTTTATTTGGTGTGTTTGTACCTGTCGTACATATAAATGATAGTTTTACACCGATCGAGCAGGTGTTTGTGGAGAAAACGTTGAAAAATCTAGCGAAAATGACAGGAAGTGACATCACACCAGGGACACTCATTACGGTCAAAGTTTACGCATAAATTACACCAAAGAAACAACTTTTTTTTAACTTTCTAAACATGAATTCAACAAAATAAAGTCACTCATATATTTTTATTCGTCAAATAAAATAAAATAAAATTGCCCAGTGGTTGCTGGGTAATTTCCGACTGTGATGTCATCAATTACAAACAGGAAGTGAAATTATAAACCTACAAAATGAGCTATTCTGTGATAACATAGCAAAATTCAAAATGTATTTATCTTAACTGCGCTTTAGTTCAGTGAGTCGTCCGACCTGTAGGGGGCACTTTAAACGTCGCACACCTTCAGTTGTTCGTCCCGCTCACGGCCCGCTCCCTCCCGCAGCTGCCCCCTGCTCTCCGGCGACCAGACCCTGAGCGTGCTGAGGAACGGCCAGGGTCCCGAGGCCTTGTTCAGGATCCAGATGTTTAAGTTCGTGGGCGGCTCGTACGCCAACGTCTTCCTCCACTGTAACGTCCAGATCTGCCACAGCGACCCCGCCCTCTGCCAGCCCGTGAGTCCGCCGCCGTTAGAACATAATCACAAACCCTTTCTCCTCTTTGCACTTTAGCCCTGGACTGGTTGCAGCTTTAAAAGTCAACCTGGTAGTCAACATTGTCTTTCCCGAGGGCCAGATTTCTCGGTGGTCCAAGGCTTCTGGGCCAGAGGGGCACAACACGTACTACAATAACGCCATTTTGGGTCGTACAAAATATCCCCAACACTTTTTCAATAACTGAAGTGGTTAATACAATGAAATAACTTCTGATACCTAAATAACATTCAAAATGCTTCGCCAACATTGCTTTGCGAAAATGCCCATCCAGGACTGAACCAGAATTGGGACTAGAACTAGACTAGAACCAACCAGGTCTGACCCAGGACTAGCTCAGAATCAAAACAGGACTAAACCCTAGACCAAACCAGGTCTAAACTAGGGCTAACCCAGAATTAAATCAGTAAACAAGTAAAATGAGTCGTGGGCCGGATTAAACAGCTTGGCGGGCCTGATTTGGCCCCCGGGCCTGATGTTGAACAGCCCTGGACTGGTCAAACGATCATTATTTCTATTGCAGACCGAGACTTTTTAAATAGCAACAAAAAATAGCTTGAACTATTGCGAAGACGTCGAGAGAATATTTCCTACAAAGTGTATTATTTATGAAACTCTGAAATGTTCTAGTCTTTTTTGTCCAGATAACGATTCCGATGGTCAAAGTACGACCACTGCAGGAGTAGAACCCGGGGGCATCGCGGTAGAACCCGGGGTCATCGCGGTAGAACCCGGGGGCATCGCGGTAGAACCCGGGGGCATCGCGGTAGAACCCGGGGGCATCGCGGTAGAACCCGGGGGCATCGCGGTAGAACCCGGGGGCATCGCGGTAGACTTTAAAAATACATTCAAAAAACACGTATATTTTTCGCCCGTGGCCGAGTAACAGACCTGACGTGATACGTGATCAGTTACATGTTAAAGACTCAAAACGAACTGCTCCTGTGACGTTAGTGCAACATTTAGGCTGCGTTTATTCTCACACGTGTCCGCATCTGCCACACTAGACCAGGACCGATCACTATCGAAACCAGGACCAAACCAATGCAACTGAAGACAAAGGGTTCGAGTGTGTTTACCTTGGCGACAGCGGAAACATGTCGCTATGGGTGAACACAATCTAAAACCTGTTGACACACGCCAGGACCGAAGCCAGGACGAACGCAGGACCGAACCGGACCGGAACCGGGACGCGACTAGGACCGAACCAGGACCGAACCAGGACCGAACCAGGACCGAAACCTAGGACCGAACTAGACGCGAACTAGGGACCAGAACTGGGCCGAACCGGACGACTAGGAACCGAACTGGGACCGAACCGGGACCGAACCGGGACCGAACCGGGACTGAACCAGGCCAAACCAAGGCCAAACCAAGGAAAAAACAGGACCAAAACAGGACCAAACCAAGGAAAAACAGAACCAAACCATGATCAAACCAGAAAAAAAACAGGACCAAACCAGACAACCAGGAAAAAACAGGACCAACCATCGGACCAACCAGGGAAAACCAGGACCAAACCAGGACCAAACAAGGACGCAAACAAGGACAAACAAGGACCAAACAAGGACCAAACCCAGACCAAACCAACCAAAACAGGACCAGACCAGGGACCAAGACCAGGACCAAGACCGGACAAACCAGGGAAAAAAAAACAGGGGAAAAACAGGACCAAACACGGACGCAAACAGACCCAAAACAAGGACCCAAACCAGGACCAAATCCAGGACCAACAAGGACCACAAGGACCAACACCCAGGACCAAACCAGACCAAACAAGGACAAACAAGGACCAAACAGGACCAAACCAAGGACGCCCAGGACCAGACCAGGACCAAACAGGACCAACAGGACCAAACCAGGGTCTAATATCAGGACTAAACCGTGAAAAAGTTGAACACAACTTAAAGAACTAACCGGTGTTTTCGTAGTCGTGTGCCAAAGAATACAGATATATCGTGAGATACTTTAATAGTATCGATATTGCGGGCTGCCTGTATCGAATATCGCCCACGATCTTTTTGATATAATTTCCAAATAATTTGCGCCACAACAATTTACAGTTGTTGTTTTAAATAGGCCAGAAATAAGACCTGAAACCCAGACTAATTCAGCCCGTTCTCTCCCTCGCAGAAACTGCTCCAGTGACGACGGTTTGATGAGGCTGAGGAGAGACATCCCTCTGTTCCCACACCGTCCCACGGACAATCAGACGAGCCCTGGACCAAAGTGGGAAGTCCAATTCAAGTTTGTGCTTTCCTTTCTCTTATTGTTAATTGTTGTTGGAATATTTAACATTTGTTACTCAGAAATACGGGTATACGAAAGGTTTCCTATGGACCAGAAATCTGCAAATGGACACATTTTAATAGGAATGGAACTAAGGACTAAATGGAACTTTTATTTGTGCCATAAGTTCTTTGGAATGCCACACCCGAAAGTCGTTATTTCCAATTACACCTGATGTGTCTTGTTTGTTTTTGTTTTAGTTTTAGTGAAGTTAAAGTTAAAATACCATACAAAAGAAACCTAAATCCCCACATTTTCCCCTTAAAGTTTTTTTTTTACATTTATTTGAGTATTTTTTGCACATGTTGCTGTACTTTACTTGAGTAAAAAGTACGATACTTCTTGGCACTGACGAGATGAAAAACCTGTTCTACACCAAGGACTGAACCAGGGCTTAAAACAGGACTAAAAACAAGAACTAAAACAGGACTAAAACAGGGCTGAACCAGCACTAAACCAGGACTAAACCAGAGCTAAAAACCAGGACTAAACCAGGACTAAGCCAAGGGCTAAAACAAGGATGAAACAGGACAAACACAGGGCTAACAGGGCTAAACAACCTTAAAACCAGAACTACCAGACTAAACCAGACTAAACCAGAGTAAACCCAGGACTAAACAGGACTAAGCCAGGGCTAAACAGGACGAAAAACAGGACGAAAACAGGGTAAACCAGGGACTAAACCACCTTAAACCAGGACTAAACCAGGACTAAACCCAGGCTGAACCAGGACTAAACAGGACTGAACCAGGGCTAAACCAGGAAAAACAGAGCTAAACCAGAAGCTAAACAGATGCTAAACCAGGACTAATCCAGGAACTAAAACAGGACTAAGGCAGGACAAGGCAGGAACTAAGCAGGACTAAGGCAGGATAAGGCAGGACGAAGGCGGACTAAGGCAAGGGACTAAACCTGGTCTAAAACCGGACAAAGCAGCGACTAAAGCAGACTAAACAGACTAAAACAGGACAAAACAGGACTAAAACGGGCTAAACAGGGCTAAAACAGGGGCTAAAACAGGCTAAAACAGGGCTAAAACAGGACTAAAACAACTAAAACAGAACTAAAGCAGGACTAAGGCAGGACTAAGGCAGGCCTATAACCAGGACTAAACCAGGATTAAAGCCAGGGCCTACAGAGGAGATTTTAATTTTGTTTTGTTTTTGTTTTTTTGGTTGTTTTGTTGTTTTTACTTTATTTTACTTATTATTTTTTATTTTTTATTTTTTATTTTTTATTTTTTATTTTTTATTTTTATTTTATTAATTTTTTATATTTTTTTATTTTTATTTTTTAATTTTTTATTTTTTATTTTTTATTTTTATTACAGGGCTTTTTAACATATTTAATTCAACAAATACTGGACTGAGAATGAATAAGGAAACTGCAACTTTAGAAACTTGATTAAAACTCTTCACTGCGGAATATGATTTGATGAATACGTGGGAATGTGATTTTGGCTGCAGCAAAACAAAACAGAGATAACAAGGATGAAAATACAGTTGACATTTTACTCTGACTAAACTTGGAGAAAATGGAACCAATCACTGAACGTCTTTGTTTCTTAGAACGCTCTTTCTGTGGTCTTTGCCTAGACCCAGCGCGGTGCCCCGTAGAGACGTTGGTCCTGGCGGGCTGCTGCTCGTGCTCCTGTTGTCACGGGCGGTCTTCGGGCGCCTGTGGCTTCGCTCCAGGCGGTTTTAACCCGACTACGACGCTCAGTCTCACTCTCTCCAACATCCAACCGCCTTCGGAGGAAGTGGCCTCGTGAGTCCAGCGCGGCGGCGGCGGCGCCACCGAAACGCGACTGGCGAGAAGTGAGCGTTACCCGGGCGAGATTGACGCTGGTTTAATTTCCTGACACGGCGTCCGCATCTCGCCAAACTAGACCGGGAGCCGATCCAAGGACGAGAACCGGACCGAACCAATGAACTGCAGACAAAGGGTTCTTGAGTTTGTTTACCTTGGCGACAGCGGAAACATGTTCGCCATGGTGAACACAACTCTAAAAACCTGTTGACACAACAGGACCGAAACTAGGACGAACCAGGACCGAACTAGGGCCGAACTTGGCCAAACCAGGACCGAACCCGGACAAACCAGGACCGAACTAGGAACTAAATCCGGGACCGAAACCAGGACCCGACAGGACCGAACTAGGGCAGAACTTGGGCCAAACCAGGACCGAACACGGGACCAAACCAGGACGAACTAGACTAAACGGGACCGAACCAGGACCGAACTAAAGACCTGACCAGGACGCGAACCGGGACCGAACTAGACCGAAACTAGGACTGAACCAAGGACCGAACCAGGACCGGAACCAGGACCGAATCCAGGACGACTAGGGCCAAACCAGGACCGAACCGGGACCGACTGGGACCGAACCAGGACCGACCAGGACCGAAGGGAAGAACTAGGACCGACCGGGACCGAACAGGACCGACCGGACCGAACCGGGACCGGAACTGGGACCGAACTAGGACCGAACGGGACCGAACCGGGACCGAACACTGGGACCCGAACCCAGGACGAACTAGGACCGAACCGGGACCTGAACCAGGACGAACCAGGACCGAACCAGGACCCGAACTAGGCCGAACGGACGAACCAGGACCTGAACCGCGACCGAACTAGACTGAACAGGACCAAACGCAAGGACCAAACAGGACCGAACCAGGAACCGAACCGGGACTGAACTGGACCTGACCAGGACCGAACCGGACCGAACCGGGACCGAACCAGGACAAACCAGGAGTCAACCGGGACCGAAACAGGCCAAACCAATTCTACATATGAATAAAACAGGACCAAACGAGGACTAAACCAGACCAAACCCCGACAGAACCAGGACAAACCAGGACCAAACCAGGACCAAAACGGGACGGCGAACCGGGACCAAAGCAGAATAAACGGACCGAACCAGGACCGAACCGGGACCTAACCAGGACCGAACCTGGAACCGAACCAGGAGCGAACCAGGACGAACAGGAACAAACCAAAAAGTCTACATCATGACCAAACCAGGAAAAAAACCAGAAACCAGGAAAAAACCAGGAAAAAACAGGAAAAAAACCCAGGCTGAACGCTGGACCAAAGCAAAACTAAACCCGACCAAACAGGACAAACAGGACTAAAATACGCACCAAACCGGGCAAACCAGGAACCAAACCAGGACCAAACCAGGATCAAACCAGGACCACCAAACTAAACCTGGACCAAACCAGGACCAAACAGGACAAACCAGGACCAAACAGGACTCGTCTCAGCCGGGTGAACGTTCTGGACCAGGAGCCCTGCATTCTGTATCCAATATTTAAGTTTGACTAGATAATATCCACGAATCACCGATGTTTTCGCCTGATCATTTCCTAGTATCAATCTGTCGGTAAGTTAAGCGCTACGACGGGAGCGATGATGCCGTGAGCGGTGCCTGTCAATTTTTTTTGGTAGAATTGTTTGTTGTTTTTTGAGTTTCTCAATGAAATTTTGAAATGTTTTTTCCCGTTTCATTTATGTCGACGTGTGTGTTATGCCTGTTTTTCTTTTTTACTTTTTCACTCAGTTTTTCCACGCCCAAACGCCCAAAAATACAACAAATAATAAAATAATAATAATAATAATAATAATAATAATAATAATAATAAATAATAATAATATAATAATATAATAATAATATTATAAAATCATAATAAATAATAATAATAATAATAATTTCAAGGGTCAAATCTGGTTTAATATTCATCATCACCATCAAACGTTTATTACAGACTCGTTGTTTATTTAGATGTTTATTTCAAATGCACTGTTTTCAGTTGTAAAAAAGAGAATAAATACAATGTTTTTCTCCCGTGTTTTCATTCCGCTTTTCCTTTTTACCCATGGAAACATTCTGCTGTCTTATCAGGAAAATATAAGTGTTTTATGGTAAATAAAGATGCTGCGTTATATTCGTTTTGCCGTCGTACGTTCTTGTTTTGTATTGGTTAAGAAATGCTATAATATAATGTGTCTGTAGTTCAAACAAATTCAACCGTAATCGTCGCCAGTTGCATGGAGTGTTCTGACTCTAAGATTGCCAATGGAATGAGCGTAAAATATCTGTTTTAATTCAGACAAAGACGAGCGTTTTCTTACTTAAAATTAGGGGAAAAAAGAAGAAGAAGAAAAAGAAGCTGCATTTGAAATAAGAAAAAAATGACTAAAAAAAGACAGTAAAACTACACTCAAATTAGGTTAATTCAAGCACTTCTTTACACATTGTTTGAGTATGTTGTGCTTATTTTTGTTGTTTGAACCCCTCTCATGACCCCTGAGGTAAAGCACAGACTCACACATTAAAAGCTTGCATTTTGGGGGGGGGTTTTCCCCGTGGTTTATTTCGGGTCTGCGCGTCTCTCTGTGCGTGATGACGTAGCACTGCGGACGCGCAGCTCCGATCATGTTGCCAGGTCCAAATGTTCCTATCACATTCGGGACGCGATCGCACGCACATAAAGTATTTAAAAGGTCACGTTATCCACTTGGCCCACAAATGCACTGACGCTTGTTTTTGAGGCCGAGCTCCAGACGCGTTTGTGGTCCTGATTATTGGAGGGGAAAAAAGAAAAAAGAAAGTATTCGACTTTTATGTCAATAACTGGAATCGTGAAATCGGTGACATTTGGCCATCAGAAATTTGGAAACATTTATATTTTTAAATACAAATTTGGATACATCCACAGTGTAAAGGTTAAACACTTTGTACCACCTCAGACAAAACTATTTATATTATTATTTTAATTTTCTAATATTGGACTTGAGAAACCTTTTGAAACACGAGGGTTTATTATTTCTTTTTTTTTTTTACCTAAAATAGTCATAATTTACTATAGTGTCTGACCAAGTAAATACATTTTTATTTTGCAATTTTCTGTGCATTTAAAGTGGAATAAACAATGGTAAAATAAAGGTTGGTAAAGGGTGGTAAGCTTAAGATAGAATAAAACTAAAACTAAATATTGGTAAATAAATTGGATTTGCGTTTTATTTTTGGCTCCACAAATGTACACACACACACACACATACACACACACACACACCCACACACAACATTGGTACACACACACACACACACACACACACACACACACACACACACTAGAACGAATGGTGTAATTTTAAGTAACAGTCATTTGTTTTCTAATGTCAACATGATGGCATCCACTGTTGCAACACAGATTAGGAACAGATGCATAATAATGAAAAACGTCCTTAAAAATATACTTAAAAATCTGTATGAATATATTTAAATCTAGAAAAAATAATAGAAAAATGACACACTCTTATTTACAGTAAGTTTTTTATGGACAGAAAATATTGCACCAGGGATGATTGACATATAAATATTATGAGTTCTACCTCCAGTGTGTGATTTCTAAATGATCTGTTTTGATTATTATACTTCTGCAACAGTGGAATTTCCCCACAGTGGCACAAATACAGGTTTTCTTATCTTAATATTTAGTCAAAACAGTTTAAGATTTTGTCTTTGTGATGTTCCAAACCAGATAATATATGGGCATTTCGTCATGTCCGCGCCATCATGTTGACATCAGATGGTTATAAAACAAATGACTGTGTTACTTAAAATTACACCATAAGTTCGTGTGTGTGTGTGTGTGTTTGTGTGTGTGTGTGTGTGTGTATGTGTGTGTTTTAAAAAGCAAATCCAATTTACTTAACAATATTTAGTTTTTGTTTTATTCTGTCTGGGGCTTGTAAAGCTTAACCTTACCACCCTTTACCGACCTTTATTTTGCCATTTTTTGTTCCACTTTAAATCAAATAAAAACAGATTGGAAGCCTCAAAAGGCACCGGTTTCGTAGAATGATCCAAATCTTGGTTTAATTTTCAATTTTCAACTTCCGTCCAATTCATCTACTTCGTCGTGTCCGTCCGATTACACATAACACACAAGTCTAACGGACGTGCAGTACTACGTTCGAAACGCAAGGGGCAGAAATCTGGCTTCTTTCCGGCTGGTTTTCGCCCGCACGACCTGGCAACCCTCGGATCAACAACACCGACGCCGACGCCGCTCGGTCTCACAGCAGCGGCAGAAACGCGGAGCCAGCGCGCGGTACCTCCTGCGTTCAGACACGTCCACCTCCGCGAAGAACGTGTGCGGTCGTACGGAGCGTTGTGCCCCGGGCCGTCGGAGCCGCTTCGACCGGGGAAATCGGGAGCCGCACGCCGGGAACGTGTGCCCCCTTTTTCGGGTAAGCGCCTTCTCCCTGTCCCCGATGCTAATGCTAATGCTAACTCCGCTTTGCCATGTTGTTGTTGTTTTCCTTTTGTTCGCTCTAAAAGTTATTTTAATCAGCCACTTCAGCCGCAATCGTCTACAATCTCTTCTGTAAACGTTTTAAATGACTTAAAGTGTATTTTCTGGGAATGTTAAGCAGGTAAAACGTGTAGAAAAAGGGTTGAATAAACGCGTCGCTGCGGCTTTGTTTGTGTTTTTAGCTTTTTTATGTTTTTTTTAGCGCTTTTTGCTAACTTTTCCGCTGCGGGTTTTCCCCACGCTTCATTTGTAAACTCTTGGAACAAAAAGCTTTCTTGTTCTGGTTTTGCACTCGGATTACATTTGTACAACATCATCTTTTGTTTTAATTATCACCACGTTATAATCCGAGCCCTTCGCGCAGTTTGTTTTCCTTAAAAAAAAAAAAAAAAAAAAAAATGAAATAAATTTGAATATTTTTTAAGTAAATCTGTGAAAAATCGCGTGTGAAATGTCCATTATGCAGGACAAAAGTTAGGAATAGTTTGTTTATGTTTGGCACGTTGGAAGAGAACACTTTTGCAATGAATTATAATAAATTGTGGTGTCAAAACTCATTTCTACAAGTTACATTTTCAGATTTAACGTTGTCAAAACAAATCGAATTGCTTTACTCTGGTTTACTTTATTTCCAAAGTAATTCGTGTGTATTCGTTACTACAAGATACATAAACGTATATAAAATACCTTGTGAAAACGTGACGTCTTTTAAGCTCTCGTTAATTAAACCGCTGTCTTATTTCGACTCATTTCAAATAAACCAGGTCGTATTTTTGGATTGTTTGGGCCTCACCGCTGAAGACGATGTCGCTCTTCATCATCTTCACGACACAGTTTAATAAATCACACGCACATTTTTAGTCATGGTAATAATAAATAAGCTTTAAATGTAATATTGTGACACATATTTGTCCTGGTCGAAGGCGCGTTTCCAAATGAGCCTGGGATTTTGAACAAAAAACCCTGTAATCCCGAGTTGACAAACGGCCGCGTTGTTGAGGTTTTTTCTTAAATATAGTGTCAGGCGCATTAA
The DNA here is from genome assembly GCA_015082035.1 of Chaenogobius annularis. Lineage (NCBI taxonomy): Eukaryota > Metazoa > Chordata > Actinopteri > Gobiiformes > Gobiidae > Chaenogobius > Chaenogobius annularis. Next base: position 691,191 of record BJKM01000293.1, read on the forward strand.
GTGGACTTCGGTTGTGACTCGAGCTCAAATCTGTGTCAAAAACGAGTCAAAAAGCCGATGATTCATTTGTTGTTCTCGTGGAAAGATGTCACAATGAGGCACACGCGTCGTCACGGTTTCAGACGACGCGACGACAACACTTTTTTGAACACTTTAAACGCGTTATAATAGTTTCTTCTTTTACTATTTCAGACGAAGTTCATGACATTTTCACAACTATTTAGGACAACTCCAATGTTGTCCTTTCTTAAGCTTTTGTGCCAGTTTTTATTTAAACTGCGACGAATTGCGACTTGAATCATTGTAATTTTTTTGATTGTTGTCGTTTTTTTTTACTTTCAGACTCTAAAACGTACACAGGACCCTTTTTAATAACAAAGTCAGAGGTGGGTCGACTGCCTCCAAAACGTGACTTCAGATAATACGTACAACGCGGCGGTCTCAGAAATGACACAGTTTAAAAAAAAAAAAAAAAAAAGGTGTTTGGGCGGGAAACTGTTTTAAGAGCATCGCATTCATAATTTGGAAGTGAAAAAAAAACATTAAATAAAGACGCAAAAAATGAGGAAAACTAAAAGATCTCTGAAGGAACATAACGTCACTGCTGATGGGAAAAGGAACCAAAACGGGTACTCTTACTTGAGTAAAAGTAGAGTAGCAGAAAGTACAGTTTCTCACTCAAGTAAAAGTCTTTACTTTCTCTCATTTAGAAGCCTGCAGTCTCCATAGTCCGACGTTTATTCGGTCGATAAGTTCCATCCGTGTTTTTATTTGTGAGCTTGTTCCGTGTTGCCCACCCTGGTCACAGCCGCTATTTTGAGCAGAACCGACGGCTCTTTGCACCGACTAAAACCTCGCGTTCTCCCCACTGCGTGCCGATGCGTTTACGTCCGACGCGGCACACGTTCTGCCCGGTAAATGCCCCCTCCTCCCCCCCCCCCCCCCCCCTCCGTCCCCTCTCTGTCTCGTCCGCGGCCCGAAAACGCCGGCAGCGTTTCACAACCGCGCGTGTAGAGTTACGACGCCGGGGCGCAGACAAACCAACCTGAGCCTCAAAAACATCCCAGTTTGTTCCGTCGGCGCGGCGGGCCGGGCCGGGCGACCGTTCCAACACGCTGAGAATAACAGCTGCAACGTCACCGCCGGCCAAAAGGGTGGGGGGGGGTGTGTCTGTCTGTGTCAGAGCTGAGCCGCGTGTGGTGGTCCTAAACCGCTCTGAGCTTTGGGATCCACCAGCATCACCACAAGTCAGGACCAAATGACAAACGATTATGTCTGTTGCGCATCGAGTCCGTTATCGGCCAAATAAAGGTTGAAATGTGGTGACTGAAGGCTTCAAGAGGGAGAATACTCATAATTAAAGTGTTTTATTGATGACTTTTAGATTCAATAATGCCACTGTCTTATAAAAGGCTTTGGAACCCATGTAACGATTACGCTTATCATAATCGCGTTAATGGCATTTGTTTGATTTTCGTTTGTTATTTTGGGCGCTTCAAAAATACATTGAAATTTTTGTGCAAAATTGGAATATCAAATATATTACCAAAATAAAATACATCATAATAATCATAAAAATAATAATCATACTACTAATAATAATAAGCTGAATTGAAAATCTAAAGAACAAAACTTGCAATTTAATATATCAAAAAAGCATCTTTGTAGTGTACATATCCATGATTAATTAATTTATTGTTTAATTTTATTTCCCATTCACGTTTTGTACTTTTCTTCTTTTCTTTTTTTATACCTCGGCCAAGACATTAACGGGCACATTCTGGCACGTTCCTGATGGATTCTCTTAATGTCGATTAGGAGATTGTCGGTAAAGTACATTAAAAATACCCCTGTCACCGAATGCGGAGTTCTCCTTTAAGATGTCGCCTGCCGCTCCATTCAAATGCATGCGCTTCTTTGTGCTCGTTTCCTGTGAGTTTCCCGAAGCTCATTTGACTAACAAGTTCCTCTCCTCCTCTCTTCTCTTTCAGGGTTTAAACACAAGGCTCGCTCTTTCTGTGGGCAACACCGCCAGCCCTGGGACACGACAAAAGGCTCTCCACCTACAAAGAAGTACCTAAAATGGAGGAACACCAGCTCCACCCCCATTGCCTTAAGTGCATCAACAGGAGATGCATGGTGCGACCAGAGAACGGGGTTTCCTGCGACCTCATGGGCTGCCCTTTAGTGTGCGGCGCCGTCTTTCACTCCTGCAAGTCGGACGAGCACCGCCTGCTCTGTCCGTACGAGCGGTTGCCGTGCCTGAACCGCGGTTTCGGGTGCCCCTTTACGATCCCGCGGATCAAAATGGCGCGGCATCTGGAAATCTGCCCCGCCAGCATCGTCTGCTGCACCATGGAGTGGAACCGGTGGCCGGTGAGCTACGCCGATCGCAAGTCGTACGAAAACCTGAGCAGGGATTTTGACGAGGTGGAGCAGCTGGACATGGCGCTGGCGCTGCAGGATCAGAGGATGTTACTGGAAACGCTGAAGGTTACGTCACGGCTGTCCAAACACGGGGGCAAGAAGGGGGCCGAGGAGGAGAGCGACAAGATGGTGATGTCTTCAACTGAGGCAGTAACCGTAGAAATGGAGCAAGATGAGCCGTACAGTGAACTTTGCCAAACGCCAAGTAGGAGTCTCGCCGTGGCGTTGGACATTTTGGCCAATGCTAAGGACATTGAAGTGATCGTCGACGATATTAACGAGGTAAAGGATGGTAACAATGGTGAAAACGGCGATGTTTATGGGGCAGACGGCGAGAGGAACGTGGACATGCAAGATTCCGATTCCTTGGATTCCGATTGCGAGCTCGGTGCGGTCGGCGGGGTCGATTGTGCGGTGGGAACGGAGGAAAACCGGATCGATTGGGCGGACGAAAGCCAATTTGTTGACATTTTATTCAATGAGAATGTTGTGAACGAAGAGCCGCAGGGCAACGGGGCCGTTTTGGAAGAGGTTTACTTGCCCATCTTGCCTTTCGTGCCGCCCGTTGTCCCGCGCCTCGGGGGCCTCGGGCCCCTGCCTGTTCCCATGCCATTTCTCATTTCAGATCACCTGGATCGAAATCACTTTTTGCAGCATTTGCCCTCAGAACTCAGGTATAGATGTTTAGAACGAAAGCTGCAGAGCGTGGAAGTGCTAAGAGGCATAAGTATGTTTACGTTTAACGGGAGGAGAGCGCTACTGTCGGATCCATATCTTTTCAGAGCCAAAATGGAGGACAAGTCGGTGGATACGTCTGATTTAGAAGTAGCAGACGATCCCATGGGACTGCACGGCATCGATTTGATTACAGCTGCTTTGCTCTTTTGCTTGGGCGACTCTCCGGGGGGCCGGGGGATTTCCGACAGCCGCTTTGTCGACGGCTATCATATCGACTTCGGTACGCAGACGTTTTCCTTCCCCTCCGCCATTCTCGCCACCAACACGATGGTCGGCGACATCGCGTCGGCGTCGGCCTGCGACCACGCCAGCCCGCAGCTCTGCAACCCGAGCCCCTTCCACACGCTGCGGCTGGATTTAGTTCTCGAATGCGTCGCGCGGTATCAGACCAAGCAGCGGTCCATGTTCACCTTCGTTTGCGGGCAGCTCTTCCGACGGGACGAGTTCTCCTCGCATTTCAAGAACGTGCACGGAGACATCCACGCCGGGCTGAACGGCTGGATGGAGCAGCGCTGCCCCCTGGCGTATTACGGCTGCACCTACTCGCAAAGACGCTTCTGCCCCCAAGTGCAAGGCTTCCGAATCATCCACGACAGACACCTGGGCTCGTTCGGCGTTCAGCCGGGGGTCCCGCTGAGACACGGGGAGAACGGGAGGAGACGGTTTAGCTCGGATCAGTTCAGCGGGCTTCCCTTCGAGGTCTTGCAGCACGTTGCCAGTTTCTTGGACAGTTTCAGCCTGTGTCAGCTCTCCAGAGTGTCGCGGACCATGAGGGAGGTGTGCGCCAGCCTGCTGCAGATGAGGGGCATGGTGGTGCTGCTGTGGAAGAAGAGGCGGCGGGAGGACGGGTCGCCTTCGTGGCAGATCACGGATAAAGTGAGTCTTAAAGGGGGGGGGGGCTTAAAAGGGGGGCTTAGGGGGACACGTGTTAGGGGGACACGTGCGAAGTAGACTTTAACGAGCTTTTAACCATTTTATAGCGGCGTTTACTCAGAGCTGTCGTCCTGCGTGTTGGAGTTACACCTGTCCTGTCTTCCTACCGAGGCTGAGAAAAGTCCTGTCTCCACCTTCCCCTTATCCCCGCCCACATCTTGTACTTACTGTGAAAAATTACGACTCAGAGTGAAACGTAGAGGTCTAAAATGTCACACATCCAAAAACAAAAAGATGCTTCTAAATTTCCGCTGCGGAGGAATGGCAGTGTGAAGAGGCGGGGCTTATCAGTTCCGCCGTTTTGAACAGGAAGTCAACGGGTCTACTTTAATGTAATAATAATGAATATACAGCGACATGAAGCTACGTTATCCTCGTCATTAAAAGCCGGAGTAAAGTCTCTGTCGTAAATGATTGATACCCAGCGCTGAACGTAATCCCCCCTCGCTTTCCCTCTCCAGGTGTGGCGATTCAGCACCGCCTTCGGCACGGTGAACGAGTGGAAGTTCGCCAACATCGCCAGCATGGCCGACCACCTGAAGAAGTGCAAGTTCAACACCGTGGCGCGGCGCGAGGAGGCCATCCCTTTGCCGTGCATGTGCTTCACCCGGGAACTGACCAAGGAGGGCCGCTGCCTGCGCTCGGTGCTCAAACCGGTGGCGTAGGGCGCGTCCCGATCCGCCGCGCCGCAGACATACTGTCCGAGCAGGTTAAATCACTTGAATTCAGAAGGTTTTGTGCGTTTTTATATGTTTTTTTGTTGTTGTTGTTGTTGTTGTTTTTTTAATACTCAGGCCTGTCGCAGTAACACATCCTTCAGCGTGAAATACTGTACGTCATTGCGGTATTGAAAGAACGCCACGGTGACTACAACCTTCATTTGAATCTATTATGAGCCGTAAAATGTTTATATCGGACTCTCCACAGCTCAAACCTTATTGCACTACAGAGAAAGTCCCACATTAGTGCAAAGAAACGGTCTTTTAATGGACGACAAGTCGATATATTGTAGTTATCATGAAAGGCCTGGCTGCAGCGGCATCTTTTCTGAGTCGTACAGTTGAGCATCGATCCGTGGCGGCTCGAACTCCTCCGCGATATTAAGTTTGCTCCAGTGTTTACAGACGTTCACATATCTAACCTCAAAAGCAACTGCCTTTTTGCTCACTCCCTTTTTGTCATACTTTCAGACGCCGCGCTGCTAAATTACAAACACGAGGCAGAATTACTTCAGTTTCGAATGGCGGTCTTGATTCGGGCTCGATTGAATGCTTTTTAGTTATTTATTTCACGCTAAATTCTCAGAGGGATTTTAGCCTATGATTTTAACCCCGCTAACGGATAAATTAGCTTGAAATAAGATCCGTTATCATAGTTATAAGCCTTATGACAAGTTAAAACCAGTTTGCAATAAGTAAATCTATTTAATTTGTCATAGCGTATCGGAATTTTTTATTGAAATAATTTTACTTCATGTATTTGCAGCGTTGGCCTCGTTTTTAATAATACAAACTGTAAAAATGTTTCTTTTTTTTATTATTTTTATACCAAAAATACTGTGGAAGGTCGAAGAGTGGAGCCTTAACTTTCATCACTTGAGTTGTGTTTTTTTAAGCGTGCTCGTTCTTTATATAACATCTCAAGTTCATCAATTGTTTGTAGCTAAAATTGCTAATGTTGCATGGATTTCTTTATTTATTTTTTTTAAAAGTTTGACCACATTTGCTTTAAATATCACGCCCAGACCAAATATAAACCTTTGAGCCGAGCGTAAACGGCTTTCACTGTGGTGTTTTATCTGTCACATACATCAAGTGCACAAATCAAGTAAAACAGTACGATTACCGCCTCGTGAAGTGGTAAAAGCGCAGCTCATTTTTCATCATGACTGTAAATGGGAAATATCGGGAGCAAACGTTTTATTATTGTGTTCATTTGTGTCAGAAGAAGGAAAAAACGAGAGAGGATTTGAGAAAGTTTGATACATTTTGATGTAAAGGCGTCTCAGTGCCTTAGACCTGGTTCAGACCTGGTCCAGCTCTGGTCCAGCTCTGGTCCAGCTCTGGTCCAGACCTGGTTTAGCCCTGGTATAGCCCTGGTTCAGTCCTGGTTCAGACCTGGATTTAGATCTGGTTTAGTCCTGGTCCAGACGTGGTTCGGCCCTGGTTCCACCCTGGATTTAGATCTGGATTTAGATCTGGTTTAGACCTCATTTAGTCTTGGTTTAGTGCAGTTTTGAGGCTCTGTTTTGGTCTGTATTGATAAAGTGGTAGTTTGGACCTGGTTTGGACCTGGTTTGGACCTGGTTTGGACCTGGTTTAGTGCAGCTCTATTTGCATATTTCCTGTCGGCTTTGGTCAGTGTCAAAAGTGGTTTTATTTGAACGTAGTCAGAATACAGTGTGGCGTGTGGTCATAATGTTTTGCTTGATCTGTGCATTGTAGCAGGACTGAATCAAAAACGTGAAGGAAGTGGTTTGTGGTTGATATTTTACCCGCTTTCACTCAAGAGTTTTGCAGGGTACTTTTTCCTTTTGATGATCATATATTTTGTTGTACTGTTTGATTTTTCAACCATGTGATAATTTGTTCACCAAAAACGTACCTGCAGTAGTTTTGTTTTCTCCCGCTCCAGACCTTCTGAGCTAGTCATGTCAGCGCTCCCATCAAATATCCCCTCCTAACGACAAACTTCAACACCAGCAGCTATTGATTTTAGCCACATCTAAACTGTTATATACGTTTCATCGTTGCCAGCAGAGGGCGTGTGACCCATTCGAGCCATTTTCTGTAGACCGTAATCTGTGTTGAATTCCTTTTACATGTTGTTATACAACATACATTTTAAATGTGAAATTTCAATGGAAAAACATCAAAATATATTTAACTTAAAGGACACATAACTAATTGACTTTTTAACGTTTTTACGCATGTTTTAACACCGTTTGCTCATCAAAAACATTACTGGAGTTGTGTTTCATTTTCTAAGTCCCCTTCCTCTGAGCCTCACAAAAGCGCTCGGTTTCAAATTGAGCAGTTTTGTGACGTCAGTCTGTAGATCTGGAGGTCACGTTCTTTACAAATGCATGCTTATATTATCTTTGTTTATTGTCCCATGGTCATTCCCTCTGCTGCCAGTAGATGGCGTGATAACGCAAATCGCGATAAGGAAATGCCCGACTGAGAGAAAGTAATGTGTGGTTTACAATGTGTACTTTAGTGTGAGTTCTAAAACATGAGATGCCAAAGCAAATGTTTAAAGGTCAAGAACAATACAAATAATGCATAACGTGTGTCCTTTAAAGTGAGTAATGTGTGTCCTTTAAAGTGCATAACATGTGTTCTTTAAAGTGCACAACATGTGTCCTTTAAGTGCCTAACGTGTCCTTTAAATCTCTGATGTAACTCGTCACGTGTTGACTGTATTTTTGACTCCACCCTTTCTTATGACAAAAGTGAACCCTGCTGGCCAGGTTTGGAACAACAGTCGAAACTCCCACTACAACATAGTGTTTCCTGTGGCGTTTTGGAGTTTTTCTCAGGGTCGCATGAAGCTCGGTGCTGATCACCTGTTAGTCAAATGTAGAGGAAATACAGCGCTTTGTGGACGGTTTGCATTTATAATTGTTTTTATTTTGTTTGTGTTTTTTTTTTATTTTTTACAACTGACGGGTTCACCACTTCTAGTATTACAACCTCAACGTGTGTTTTTGCAGTGCCGGTTTAATAAACGATGAGAAAACACAAAGGATTCATTGTTGTTCATTTGTTTTCCCCCAGATTAAGTCCAAACTGATGCAGTGGTGTAAAAATATCTAACCCTCGCGTCACCGCGCGGGTTAGATTGTAATGGTACAATCCCACAAAGTTTAACCATTACTTTTCAAAGTAACTCTTTGTCACTGCGAGTACTCTTATAATCAACATTAAATGGTTCCGTTTCATCAGGGACACATTCACCCATTCACACAGCGGCCTCGCGTTCTGACCACGGCGTGAGTGTTGAGAGCGGGATTCGAACCAGCGACCTTCAGATCAGAAGATGAACATTGCCTCTGAGCTACAAACACGGTGTGATTAAAATATCAAATAAACAAAGTAAATGCGTTAGATTTATTTGTAATATCACAATGCAATGTAATACAATGAGCACGTGTCGGCCTCGAGCAGTGACGCACATGAAGGAGGAGGAGCTCTTCAAAACGTGCGTCAGTTTATTTCTCTGTGAGGACCGGAATGCCAGTCAGTGCGCATGCTCACAACACGGCTGGCTCACTTCCGGTCCAGGATGGCCGAGTGGTTAAGGCGTTGGACTTAAGATCCAGTGGATCCAGTTCTCGTGGGTTCGAACCCCACTTCTGGTACTTCCACTTACGGTCGCTAGATGGAGCCAAAGCGTCGGTGCTAATGCTAACATGCTAACACTTGGAAACAGAAAAGAGCAGCTGATCGTGAAACTCCGCCTTTTACAGCCGCGTCCTTTAGACCACAGACTCAGGGCGCTTTACGCAACGTTTAACCATAAAATACTGACCTGAAGCCAAATACTTCCTTCAGAAAGTTGTGTTGCTCAAAGTGAAGCTAACGAGATTCAACCAGGAAAACGACTCACCGTAAGTAACGTCATGGTAAAGTTAGCACCACGTTTAAAGTATTTACGGTTTATTTGCGTTTTCTATCTTCGTGTAAACGGAATTTTCATTGGAACATTGAATGTGTCAAACTACAATGTCGAGATATTGTTTTAGTTTCATTAATTCCGTTAGTGTTAGTGTTTTTCACTGACTAAACATAATAATAATAATAATAATAATGTCTAATATCAATGAATCTTACTCACGGATTATCAGAGCTTTATTGACATTAATGCACTATTTTGTGTCTGTAGTTTGTGTGTCAAAGTCTGTAGTTTGTGTGTCAAAGTCTGTAGTTTGTGTGTATAATGTAGAAAACAAACCCTGCAGTGTCACAAATTAATTTCACACACTATTCTTGACACTGATCACCAAAATGATAATTAAAAACGACATGTTAAAAATTCAAAATGCGGTTTTATTGTTCAGACCGAGAAAGCTCAAGATCATTCTGAAAGTGTTCAAGATTTAAATTTTATTGATACTTAATGAGTATCAAGTTTCGATATTAGGATTTGTATCTGGGCTTCTTTTTTTTATTTTATTAAATGTTTTGTTTTGTTTTCAAAATAAAGTAAAAACCAATAAACACAAAAACAGACAAAAAGTAAATTAAGGAAAATGAAATAAAAAATATACATATATATTTAACAAAACAAATTAAATTAAGTAAAAATAATGATAATAATTTAAAACAATAATAGTAATAAACATAATAATAATAATAAAAATAATAATAATAAAAATAATAATAAAACATTCAATTCAATTAAATTAAAAAAAATAAAAAAAAGGACCAGAAGAAAAAAATCTAATTTGTAGAATTGGATATAAGAATTTAGGGGAAAAATAAAACATTCAAAAAAATGCATTCACATTCATCCATTTCTTTGTGCCTTTTTCCTGCTGCCAGAGGAAGCATCTGATTCTCACACGTCTGCCCCTCCCCCTCAGCACTCGCCATGTCGTCGGCCCCTCAGAACTTCTCCTGGGTGGACCCGGGGAAGGTGGCGGGCCTGGCGCTGCCCCGGTACCCGGCCGAGTACCGGTACCTGCTGGAGAACGGCGTCAAGCATCTGGTGTCTCTGACGGAGCGGCGGCCCCCGAACCACGACTGCTGCCCGGAGCTCACGCAGCACCACCTGAAGATCGTCGACTTCACGCCGCCGTCGCCCGCGCAGATCGACCGCTTCCTCGGCATCGTGGAGGAGGCCAACGCCAAAGGAGAGGTCAGAGGGGTCCGACGGCGACGTGCGCGGCAAAGACACAACATCGTAGTGTCAATATAACTGCAATCAGGGACGGCGAGATTATTCTGCGAATCGACAATCGGGATTATTCAGGACGAAAAGGACTAAAAACTAATAATCGTGACCATTTTAGAGGCAAAATGATGTAATTTCTAGTCAATCTGGAGCCCGTAAAGTGCAGTTTAGTCTCGTGCTCTTTATACGGCCGTTTATGTCCCAGTTCAGTCAGAAAGTTTGAGTTCCTAAAGCGGAATGAATGAAAAGTCAATAATGTTTAAATGGTGACGTTTCCTCTCACGATAATCCTAAACTTGAACTAGGTCTGGATCATAAACCGTCCTAAAACCGCTCAGGAACGACTCGGATTTGTTCATTTGATGTCATTTTTCAGCGTCGATTCCGGCTGAAATCAGTGTCTGCCTTCAGTGCGAACGGTGAAACGGCAGAAAAAGTTCCACAGCTCGCCTTTAAGCCTGGTCTTCGGCCGCTCTCGGGTGTCGGCTGGGCGGCTCTGGATTTACTGACTTAGAAGGGTTTAGTGCTCCAATAGCGTGTTTACAGACGGGGCTGGAGCGCCTGTGACTCATTCATCACATGTCGTAAACACCTTTGTCTCCATAGAAACACACCTTCTCTCGTGTGCGTTTCAGGGCGTGGCGGTCCACTGCATGCACGGCTTCGGCAGGACGGGCACCATGTTGGCGTGTTACCTCGTCAGAAGCAGGAAGCTGTCCGGGATCGACGCCGTGGCCGAGATCCGGAGGCTGCGGCCCGGCTCCATCGAGACGCACGAGCAGGAGAAGTCCGTGGTGCAGTTTTACCAGAGAACCAAGTAGAAGTTTAAGCTCAGAACGAACCCTTCCACGCGCTCCGTCACCGGAACGTCCCGAGTGCCAGAATGTAAGTGACGTTCAGCCAAAAAAAAGTAGAAGTTCCAGGAACAGGAAAGACATTTAATTCGTTTTCTGTTACAAAAGATGGAAAAAATTCAATTATCTAGACGCAAAAGGTCATTTAGTCATCACAAAATGTATAATTTGTGCTAAAATATGTAATGCATCTGTCGATGTTCGTCCAGGCAAACCTGAACGCGTGCTTTGTGTTCTTATTAATCTCACGTTCTGGGCTTTAGAACTTGCAAAGGGTCTGTTCTTAGCTGTTCACGATGTAGAATTTGATAATATTGGATCATATTTTCAAACAGACACGAGCCAAAAACGAGCTCGGAAACAATCAAACGCTGTAGTTGATCAAGTTATTCAGTTCAAAGTGTTTAATCTATCTTTTATTGTTTGATTTGATAACCAGAACCGCAAACGATCGAAACCCTGACGATCAAACTCGTGTGTTGATCATTGTTCTTTGCGCTGAACACACGCTAAAAAGACAGTGACGGTATTTTTTAAAAAGTCACAAAATAATAAAAAAAAAGAATCAGAATTTCACCAATAACACACTTTATTTTTAAATATTCTCTCTTTAAAAACAGTCAGTTACTAAATTTTAACCCTTTTAACCGGGTTAAAAATGGGTTTTGACACCGCTAAACCGTCGTTAGCCGCAGCTCTAACAATACGTAAAAACTATTGATCCATCTCATACAAATGTCATTATTTAAGACTTAAGAACGCACTAGTGAATAACAGTTCAAATAAAAAAGTAAAAATCACATGAAAGAAGCTCCGCACGACATGAAAAATGTGTCCAAAACGCACAGTTCCTCGCCACGTCCTTTTGTTTTACACACAAATGCGTCTCACGATGTTTTGTAAGCCCACGGGTGTCGTCTTCATGCCCTGGACGTCGGGGAGAAAAGCCGCTGCCGCTCGCGAAAGCTTAACGCTTCGGGAGAGTTCCCAGTCTCCTCCCCTTTTCTGTACAAAAAAAAACACACAACTTCTAATGACACGTGTCGCGGTGTCGTTCTGCTCAGGGATTGGTCCAGACGTGCGATTGAACTCACAGACGCGCTGCCGTCGCCACGTGGTTTCCGTCTGAGGAGGACAAAATCACGCGTTGAACAATATCTTCTGTGTCGTCTGCGTTTGTGAATAATGAAAATAAAAAGATTCAAAAAAACAACCTGTCCTTCCTCGATCTTGGTCTTTCCGGGATATTTTTAACGGCGTTTGTTTTTCTTTCACGGCGCCGGCGGAACGTTCCGGGGTTCTCTCCGCCTGAAACGGTTTGACCAGTTTGTGATTTTTAAAAATTTATTTTATTTTTTAAGTGACGTATGAGATCATTTTAATGTCACGATAACACATTTTGTTAGCGTGACTAGCTCATTTTTTTTAGGTTTATAACTGTACTTCCTGTTTGTGATTGATGACATCACAGTAGGAAATTAGCCTTTTATTTTTTGTAATTTTTTTTGACAAATAAAAAAATATGAGAGCGACTTTATGTTGTTGAATTCATGTTCAGAGAGTCAAAAATGTGTTTATTTTGTGTGATTTCCGCTTAAACTTTGACTGGAGTGTAACGTGTTCCTGCTGTGATGTCACTTCCTGTCATTTTCTACAGATTTTTACAACGTTTCCTCCACAAATACCTGCTCGATCGGAGTAAAACTATCATTTATATGTACAACAGGTACAAACACACCAGATAAAGTCAAAATTACAAAATTGTCAAAACCTGTCTTTTTTGCGCAATATTCAGCACAAAATAGACACAAATGTTGTTTTTGTTTTTTTATCTGGCTGTTTTTGTCCCATTTAACGTTATTTTGCCTGAAAGTTAAATTCCGTGAAGCCGATGACACACTTGAGGAACAGTAAGTGCGTTTTTCCAGTTAGTAACAAAGGATAAACGCAGAACAGAGAGCGAGAAGCGACACGAGAACGTCGACGTGTTGTTCTCTTCTGGATTTGTACTTTTGTTTGCGATTTCTCGTGTCGGGGCGCGTGTGTGACCTCTGACCTGGCCCCTCGGCTCCAGCTCGTGCAACGTCCTCATCATGTCCAGCTCCTCCTCCCCCTCGTTCCCCCTGGCCTCCAACTCCTTCAGCCGCTTCTCGAACTCCAGCTCCAAGCTCCGCCTCCTCAGACGCTCCTCCTCCGCCGAACGCTTGGATTTGCCCTGGAGTCGCCACGCCCACATTGTGCGTTTCCAGGGTAGAAATGTCAGTTAGTTTGCATTTCTGCACAAAAAAATGGGAAAACTGCAATTTTCTAATCTCAAAATAGTTTTTCAGCTTCACAAAAAGTATAATTTGTGGTATTTTATATATTTATTTGACGAAAAACTACTGTGGGATCAACATTTGTCCAGTAAAAACTATTTTTTTGTTGCCTTGTCGTAAACGTGTTAAAGCCAGAATCTGAGTGTTTTTACTTGGACTAAACCGCTTGGATTTGTCCCAGTTTGTGATGATCTGAGGTCAGTCCCAGTTTCTCCAGTGAAATCACATGTTCCACTTCAGAGCTGCCTCACCTTCTGGCCTCCTCCTCTCTCCTCTTCCTCTTCCTCTTCTCCTCTTTTCACCTTCTCGTCTATTTGAAACGACACGTGTTTCGTCGGCGTCACGTTCACTTGCGGTTTTCTGCCGTTCACTCGATTATTTCCGAAACACGGTTTATTATCGGCTCCGACGGGACGATCGTGAACGGGGTCTCGCGCTTGTTTTGCACGTTTCTGCGCGGCGTTCTCGTGCACGTTCGGACTCGTCGTGGGCGTGTTTTGCGACGGGCTGTGGGACGTCGCGAGCGTGTGGTTGGAGCGGGCGTTCGGACTTGTGGGCGTGTTTTGCGACGGGCTCTGGAATGTCGCTAGCGATGGACTTGTGGGCGTGTTTGCGACGGGCTTTTGGACGTCGCGAGCGTGTGGTTGGAGCGGGCTTCGGACTTGTGGGCGTGTTCTGCGACGGGCTGTGGGACGTCGCGAGCGTGTGGTTGGAGCGGGCGTTCGGACTTGTGGGCGTGTTCTGCGACGGGCTCCGGAACGTCGTGAGTGTGTGGTTGGAGCGGGTGTTTCTCTTTAAAGGGATGTCGATTCGAATGGGCTGGATGGAGGTTAAAGGGGCGCTGTGAAAGGCGGGGCGCTGGTGAAAGGGGGCGCTGGTGAAAGGCGGGGCGCTGGTGAAAGGCGGGGCGCTGGTGAAAGGCGGGGTCCACGCGACGGGGCCAGTTCGGATGTTTCGGGGTCTTTCGAGGAGGATGTCGTGCGCGGAAGAGCTCTGGCGCAGCGGGAAAGAGGAGAAGTGAGGAGGATGTCGTTGGAGGAGCTGCATTTCGGGGCGTTTGTCCACCAGAGGGCGCTGGCTGTCCGTGCACAGCAGGTTTTCATGGGACAGAGCTTGACGCTGCGGAGAGAGAAGAGAAGAGATTCTGTAAGGTTTTTTTTTAAGAGGTCAGCTCGAGAGGAGGAGGAGGGAGGAGGAAGGGGAGAAGGAGGAGGAGGAGGGAGGAGGAAGGGGAGAAGGAGGAGGAGGGAGGAAGACTTGGGAGGGAGGAGGAGGAGGAAGAAGAGGAAGGGGAGAGAGAGGAAGAAGAGGAAGGGGAGAGAGGAGGAGGAGGTCGTCTGTGCAGCCGAAGTAAAGAAATCCAAAATAAAACTCACTTGATCTTGTTAGAAAACCACATTTTGTAATGATTTGCAGCATGATGTAATTAAAATTAATTACCAATTTATTTTACCACCGAAATGTAATTCTGGAATCAGTGGTAGAGCATGTGCCCACGCACCAAAAGGTTGAGAGTTTGATCCCAGACAGTGAAGTCTTTTAATGTCCCACTGATGTCACAGTGATGTCATTGTAATACAGCAGGGTTACTACTAAAATGTAGAGATGGTTATTACATGGTAATGACAGGAAACATCTTCTGTCAGAGCTTTTTTCTGTTCATATTTAATCCTCACACGAACCCAGTGTGAAGACAACCAGGTTTTCTTCAAGCTGTGAATGCATCCACCCCGGGTTATGCTCTTTTTATTATTATTATTATTATTATTACCATTTATTATTATAAACTGTTAAAGCCCCAGCATGTGACATTTTAGCCAAAAAATTGACAAAAAACATGTTTTGTTTATGTTTTATTACTCGAAAATGTTATTAAACACCTCTGTCTGTACAGTGAGAGGGCTTGCATCTCCACAAACCTGACTCGTACTTGTTTACATGGAAATGTTGTTCCTTTGCCTATAATTTATGCCAGTATGGCATGAACCCTATTATTGGTTATTGGTTTTAACTTTGTTTCCGTGGGAACGTACTGGTGACTTTCCACCTCCAGAAAGTTGTTATTATTATGACTATTATTATTATTACTACTATTATTATTGTAATTATTATTACTATTACTATTACAGTGCATTTATATAGTTGCTGTGCCTTTTATAGTATTTTCTCTGTTATATAACTACATATAAACATATAACTTAGTTATAAACATATAACTACATTTTCAAGGAAATAGGTTTGGCCTCATCATTTTATCAACATGTAATAACGTATTAATAACAATGCTGTAAATCATTTAAAAAGGTGGTTTTATTACATGATGAAGTGACACTTTACATTTAAATGATTATTACATAAAGGCGGCTGAGGCACCATGTGTGTTGTGTCGTACCATGTGTGTCGTCGTATTGTGATGCACCATGTCGTGTCGTGACGCACCATGTGTGTCATCGTATTGTGACGTACCATGTGTGTCATGTCGTGACGCACCATGTGTGTTGTGTCTTACCATGTGTGTCTTCGTATTGTGATGCACCATGTGTGTCGTGTCGTACCATGTGTGTCGCACCATGTGCGTCGTGTCGTACCATGTGTGTCGCACCATGTGCGTCGTGTCGTACCATGTGTGTCGCACCATGTGCGTTGTGTCGCACCATGTGTGTCGTGTCGTACCATGTGTGTCGCACCATGTGTGTCGTACCATGTGTGTCGCACCATGCGTGTCGCGTTGTACCATGTGTGTCGCACCATGTGCGTTGTGTCGCACCATGTGTGTCGTGTCGTACCATGTGCGTCGTGCTCTGTTCTCCTTGTCCACCCGTTGGTCGTCGGCTGGGTTCCTTCGTGTGCTTGTTTTTCAGGTTCGGTAAAGTTAAATATTCCCTTTGAGCGTTCGGGACGCTGTCGCGCCTCTGAAAATCAAACACAAAAATACATTAAAAATGACATTAAAAAAGAAAACATTTGCTTCAGATGTATGTAGAAAAATGTGTTGTATTGATTATTTATCGTGGCTGTCGTGCTTTATTCGTCGGTCGATTAATCGGTCGATAGTGTCTTGGTTGGTCTTAAAGGAGTCACAGGAGCAGAGACTTATGGCGAGTCCTTTTACAGATCAACACACTTCCATATAAATATTGGTGCATGTCATGTGATCGGGGTCTGTCAGCGTTACAGATACAAGGTCAAACAGAGAGAAATAATAGTGTTTTGTGAGTAAAGTTGACCCCTGACCCTGGAGCAGAGGGCCGCGGGGGCGTGTGCAGCTTGGGTCTGTCTCAGTTTGGGTTCAGAAGGTTCCTCTTCCTCCAGGACCAGATCTGCACCAGAACACGAGCACAAGGGTAAATATGAGCCGACACCACACAGGCTCAGTGCTGCCCCTGGTGGTGGCGCACACTCGGGTAAATATGAGCCGACACCACACAGGCTCAGTGCTGCCCCTGGTGGTGGCGCACACTCGTGTTGGTTTGATGGTTCTGTGGCATTGAATCTGAGGGTGCTTTATGTGGCTGTGAGCTTTGTCGCATGATTTGACACGACTTCATGTAATCTCGCACTATTTGTCTTGGTGGGTCGTAGTAACTCGTCAGGTTGGTGCACTTGGGACTTGTGTGTGGTGTGTTGTGTGTATGACGGGGTGTGTGTGGTGGTGTGATTGGACTATTGTGTGTGGGTGATTGACTTGTGTGATGTGTGTGTGTGTGTGTGATTGACTTCGTGTGTGTGTGTGTGTGTGATTGACTTGTGTGTGTGTGTGGCTGTGTGATTGACTTGTGTGTGTTGTCGTGTGTGATTGAACTTGTGTTGTGTGTGTGTGTGTGATCTGACTTGTGTGTGTGTGTGTGTGTGTGTGGTGATTGACTTGTGTGTGTGTGTGTGTTTGACTTGTTATGTGTGTGTGTGTGTGTGACTGTGTGTGTGTGTTGGTGCGATTGGACTTGTGTGTGTGTGTGGTGTGTGTTTTGTGCGATTTGATTGTATGTGTGTGTGTGTGATTTGACTTGGTGTGCGATTGACTTGTATGTGTGTGTGCGATTGACTATGTATGTGTGTGTGACTTGTGTGTGTGTGATGTGACTTGTGTGTGTGTGACTTGTGTGTGGTGTGACTTGTGGTGTGTTGTGTGTGACTTGTGGTGTGTGTGACTTGTGTGTGTGTGTGAATTGTGGTGTGTGTGGACTTGTGTGTGTGTGTCGATTGACTTGTATGTGTGGTTGTGACTTGAGTGTGTGCGATTGATTGTGTGTGTGTGTGTGTGGTGCGATTGAACTTGTGTGTGTGTGTGTGTGTGTGGTGCGAATTGACTTGTGTGTGGTGTCGCCTGCGATTGACTTGTATGTGTGTGTGTGTGTGTGTGCGACTTGACTTGTGTGTGTGTGTGTGTGTGTGGTGCGATGAACTTGTGTGTGTGGTGTGCGATTCGACTGTATGTGTGTGCGTGTGTGTGATTGGACTTGTGTGTTGTGTGTGTGTGACTTGTATGTGTGTGTTGCGTGTGTGAACTTTGTTTGTGTGTGTGCGATTGACTTTGTATGTGTGTGTGATACTTGTGTGTGTGTGTGGTGACTTGCGTGCTGTGTGTGTGCCTTGTGTGTTGTGTGGTTGCGATTGGACTTGTATGTGTGTGTGAGCTTGTATGTGGGATTGAACTTGTGTGGTGTTGTGTGTTGTGTGATTGACGTGTGTGTGTGGTGTGTGTGTGATTGACTTGTGTGTGTGTGATTGACTTGTGTGTGTGTGTGTGTTTGTGTGTGTGGATTGACTTGTGTGTGGTGTGTGTGTGTGATTGACTTGTGTGTGTGTGTGTGGTGATGTGATGACTTGTGTGTGGTGTGTGTTGTGGTGTGATTGACATTGTGTGGTGTGTGTGTGTGTGTGTTGACTTGACTGGTGTGTGTGTGTGTGTGTGGTGATTGACTTGTGGTGTGTGTGTGGTGTTGTGGTGATTGACTTGTGTGTGGTGTGTGTGTGTGATTGACTTGTGTGTGTGGTGATTGACTTGTGTGGTGTGTGATTGACTTGTGTGTGTGTGTGTGTGTGTGTGTGACTTGATTGTGGTGTGCTGTGTTGTGTGTGTGGATTGACTTGTGTGTGTGTGTGTGATTGACTTGTGTTGTGTGTGTGTGTGATTGACGTTGTGTGTGTGTGTGTGATTGACGTGTGTGTGTGTGATTGACGTGTGTGTGTGGTGATTGACGTGTGTGTGTGTGATCTTGGAGCTTGTGTGTGCTGTGATTGACTTGTGTGTGTGTGTGTGTGATTCGACGTTGTGTGTGTGTGATTGACGTGTGTGTGTGTGATTAGGAACGTGTGTGTGTGTGTTTGACTTGTGTGTGTGTGTTTGACTTGTGTTGTGTGTGTGTGTGTGATTGACTTTGTGGTGTGATTGACTTGTGTATGATGTGATTGACGTGTGTGTGATTGTGTGGTGATTTGCTTGTGTGTGATTGATTGTGTGTGTCGTGTGATTGACTTGTGTCGTGTTGTGTGTGCAGTGCGGCGCAGACCTGATGGCAGACGGGTCCGGTGTCACTCTGCAGGTGGCTAAAACGCAGCCGGGTTCCACGGTTTACGGAGAACTACTAATGAGACGCAGGTCAAAGAACCAGTAAGAACTATGGTAGAGGAGAACTAAGGGGTACCAGAGGGGGAACTGGGACTACTGAGGGGAACACATATACAGGGGGTGGTGAGGGGTCTGTGTAATCGCCGGGGTCTCATTTAATGGAACTTTACATTACGTCACTTACTTAGTGAAGTACGGTACAAAACACACACACACACACACAACACTTCATCTGTGGAGCAGAACGCTTCCAGCTTCACATTTCTGCGCTTTGTAAATGAGAAGAACTGTGGGTCAGAATGTGGCATAATGGTGAGTGTTTATTTCCATGGAACAGTTCAAATGAACATGTTCCAGTCAAGACTTTTCCATCCGCGTCCAACACCAAACTATTGTGTTTGTTCGACAGTAAACATGTGAAGCGAGCCAGCGGAGGTCAATGCAAGCCACAGCAGCAGCATGGTACTGCAGTAACAGGACACGCAGTAGTAGTTCAGTAGTAGTAGTGTTAAGCAGTAGTAGTAGTAGTATGTAGTAGCCAAGTTAGTAGTAGTAGTAGTAGTAGTAGCTGTAAGTAGTAGTAGTGGTCAGTAGTTACGTAAGATGTAACTGTATGTAGTAGTAAGTAGCTGTAGCAGTAGTAGTAGTTGGATGTAGTAGGCAGTAGTAGTAGTAAGTACGTAAGTAGTAGCTGTAGTAGTAGTACGTGGTAGTAGTAGTAGATGTAACTGGCTAGTAGCTAGGTAGTGCTGTAAGCCGTAGTGGTAGTGGTAGTAGTAGTAGTATGTAACGTAGTAGTAAGTAGTAGTAGTAGTAGTAGTTGTAGCTGTAACTGTAGTAGAGTAGTAGTAGTTTGTAGCTGTACAGTAAGTAGTAGTTGTAGCTGTAGTAGCAAGATAGCAGTAGCTGTAGGCAGTAGCAGCTAGCAGTAGCTGTAAGCTGTAGCAGTAGTAAATTAGTTGTAAGTAGTTGTAGTCGTTAGTTTGTAGCTGTAGCAGTAGTCAGTAGTAGTACTAGTAGTAAGTAACAGTTTTGTGTGCCCGCAGGCTGAGCTGAGCTTGGAGCAGCAAGAAACAGAGTCAACCTCCGAGAGGAACCGGCAGCTGTATCGCTCCAAACCAAACATCCTGCGTGAGTGTGGCGCCACCACCAGGGGCAGCACTGAGCCTGTTGTGGTGTCGGCTCATATTTACGACGAGTGTCGCCACCCCCTAGGGGCAGCACTGGAGCCGTGTGGTGGTTGGCTCATATTTAACCCGAGTGTGCGCCACCACCAGGGCAGCACTGAGCCCTGTGTGGTGTCGGCTCAATATTTACCCGAGTGTGCGCCACCACCAGGGGCAGCACTGAGCCTGTGTGGGTGTTGCTCATTACCCCGAGTGTGGCCACCACAGGGCAGGCACTGAGCCTGTGTGGTGTCCGGCTCATTATTTACCCGGTGCTGCTTTCCACCACCAGGGGCAGCACTGAAGCCTGTGTGGTGTCGGCTCATATATTTACCGAGTTGTGCTCGCACCAACTAGGGGCAGCACTGAGCCTGTTGTGGTGTCGGCTCATATTTACCCG